>CM043319.1:62051028-63251028 GCA_023736055.1 Quercus glauca | reverse complement strand
TTACAATTGGAACTCGACATTAGCAATGTTGAATTCTATGCATATTTTGCCACTTAATTTTAAATTTTTTTTAAGGGAAACTCGACTTTGCTAGAGTTGAGTTTCAATTAAAAATTTACATATAACTCAATTTTGAGGATATTGAGTTTTATACTGAACTTGATTTTGTTAAAATTGATATATATATATATATATATATATATATATATATATATATATATATATATATATATATATATATATATATATATCTTTGTTGTTTGATTGTCCTTCCTCTTTTTTGGTTAAACGACGATATCATTAAATCAAAAATCTACATCCAGATCAGTACAAAGTCTGTTAAAAAAGACACAATTACAAACATCCTCCAAAGCCTTAGCTAAATCCACAGGCGGACTTGCAAAATGTAATCTAGCTCATGGTCAACCCCTAGTCTAGCCATCAGATCAGCGCACTGGTTAGCCTGGTGGTAGCAGTGTTTAACTTGAACTTGCTGAAATCTGGTCATCAAATGCATGCAATCATCTAAAATGGGAGATATTATATGATTTACATTGTTAGAATTTTGAAAGACATCCACAACCACTTTGGCATCTATCTCAACAATAAGGTAGGGGATATTCAAGCTACAACACAACATAAGACCATCCCTAAAGTTCAGCAACAAAACTGTTGGTTGTTCCTACATGTCTTGTGAAACCTGTAACCCAATTCCCATGCTCATCCCTAACTACTCCTCCAAATCCAGCCCGCTCCATGCAACCTATAACCGAGCCATTAGTGTTCAATTTTTTCCACCCTATAAGTGGTTTCTCCTACCGGATTCTCTTGCTAACTTTGTGGACTAGGTTTCGTGGTGAAGTGATACAATACATATACTCTGCAGCTTGGTTGTAAATCTCCCTATACAAGTTGTCCTTCCTCACATACTAGAAGAGTTTTCCATTTGCAGCATCTATGTGGAGGATTTAATGGCAGTAGGAGTGGAGAATGGAATTACTGAGTTATACCCTCACAAATATAGTGTGGTTCGCAAAGTCCAAAGTTATTGTGGAGAGATTGAAGTTGGTGTCACTTTCACCCGAACGGTATTTCTGAATCTTATATATATGAGCTAGGAGTTGGTTGCTTCGATTATTAAAATGAGAATAGTAAACAACATAGTGCTGTATATATGCACATTCTCCTCTTGAAAGAATAGAGTGAAGGGTGAGATTGTCATTTCAAGGCCTATTGAATGAGTGCCTGTTAACTTAGAAAAGTGTGTTTAGGTACAGTTCAATGCAATTTAGAAAAATCAGTGAGAACAAAAAAAAAAAAAAAAAAAAAAGTGCTATCGTGCTCTCGTGCTTGTAGATGCAGTTGTGTCTTGCAGGTCTCTTTGCAAGAGTGGTGTGACCTCCTGTCTAGTGAGGTTAGGTCAGTAGTTTCCACGAAACAATAACGGCCGAGCTGGAAGAGTTATGGAAAAAATTCTCCTTCACGGAAGAGGAAGATGAGAGTATTTCCTTGGGGAGTAATAGTACTAAAGCAGCAAAGGAAATAGGGAAGAATTACCTCGTGATGAAAGTTTTGGCGCATAGAAGTATATCATTGGAAGCGCTTTGGAAAAACTTGAGGATGATAAGGAAGCCCAATAAGGGAGTGCAGATAACGGAGATTGACGATGAGCTATACTTAGTCGAGTTTGGAGACGGACGGTACAAGAAGAAAATAATGGATATGAGCCCCTGGAGCTATGAGAAGCAACTGGCTTTGTTAAAGGAGTTTGAAGGCGAGCAAGTTCCAAAGGATATACTTATAAAGCAGTCTCCGTTCTAGGTTCAGATTCATAACCTTCCATTGATGAGCAGAACATGTGAGACGGGTTGGGCTATAGGGTCCACCTTAGGAGAGGTGATGTCCGTTTACGTTGCTGATTCTGGGGTTCAATGGGGAAAGTTCCTCCGGGTCCGTGTGAAGATCGATGTCACAAAGAAGTTAGTCAGAGGTAAGAAAGTTAAGATTGAAGGTGGCGAGCAAAGATGGATTAGTTTCAAGTATGAAAGGCTTCTGAACTTTTGCTATAGATGTGGACTGCTGTTACCTGAGGGATTGTGCTAAAACATCGGAGAAAGAAAACCAAAAGGAGCAAACAAACCTTCAATATGGACCGTGGTTAAGAGGAGAGTTATTGCGGAGGTTTGGAGGTGAGGCATCTAAAGGAGGACAGAGTTTTGGGCCGAGTATGGGAGACAAACAGGGTGTAAATGAAGGAAAAATCTTGGAAAAGCTCTCTCACGCGCCACCTATGGTAGTGGGAGTGGACGGTGTTGAGGGGTCAACGATGAACGGCCTGGGAAGCAGAAACAAAGAGGATGGGACAAAAGGGCATGATTCTGAAAATCAAGCTCTAGGATGTATTCATGAAAACGGTATGGACAGTAGTTTTGGGCAAAACAAGGGAAGCATCTTTCCTTTCCAAGGAAAGGAAAATCTGACTAAGCCCACAACTCAAAATGAAACTGTCGTTGATATGATGCGGGAGAAAGGGACTCAACAGAAGGAAGAGACTCAATTCAATTTCCTTTTGGCGCCAAGCTTGAAAGGCCCAAGAGGAGATGAAAGCCCAGCTAAAAATGAGGAAGGAAAAGGCCCTATGGCTATGTGCTTTAATGAAGAGTAGGGATGGGTGGCTGAGACTTTGGGCTCGAAAAGCGGGCACTGGAAAAGACTCGCAAGGATGGCCCAAAGTAAAGAAGAGAGCATGGGCTTAAACCAACTAGGAAGCAAAAGACCCGGGCCTGTACCCACTATGGAACTTGAACAAAACACGGTAGTGCAGAAACAGAGGAAAATAGAGAACAAAACAAACAATACACAGGAAAAGGAAACCAATAGGGATGGTGGAGAGGCGGTGACTGCGCAGCAATGTCGTCGAGCCAAATGAGTATCTTGGCTTGGAATTGTCGGGGTCTAGGATCACCCTCGGCAGTTCGGATTCTCACCGATGAGGTGAAATCAAAAAATCCGATCTTGGTGTTCTTTATGGAGACCAAAGCAAGTTCTAGCAGAATGAAGGGTTTCATGAGGAAATTGGAGATGACCCAAGGTATTGATGTTCCTAGCGGCGGTATGAGTGGTGGGTTGGCTATGATTTGGAAGGAGGGAGCGGATATTAGATTCAAAAGTTGCTCCAACTCGCATATCGACGTGGTGGTATATGATGGGAAGGGGCAGAATCCATGGAGGGCGATCGGTTTCTATGGGCATCCGAATGCGAGGAAAAGGTATATTTCATGGTGTTTGCTTGAAACTTTGAAAAAGCAGTGTGATATGCCATGGGTGGTCTTCGGTGATTTCAACGAGATCACCCACCCCGATGAAAAACTTGGCTGGGTTGATCGAGATGCAGATCAAATGAGAGGGTTCAGAGATTGTTTGAGTGTCTGTGGTCTTCATGATCTGGGCTTTGTGGGTAGCAGATTTACATGGTGCAACGGTTGGTTTGGGGACCAACAGACTCTTATTAGGCTGGATCGTGTGGTGGCCAATGTGGGCTAGCTTGCTAAATTCTCTGAAGCGCAAGTCCACCACATCTCAATGGCTGCTTTGGACCACTGCCTTTTGGCTCTGTTCTTGAGAAAGAAAGCTCCACCAAAGAAAGTGAGAAAGAGATTCTTTTTTGAGGCAATGTGGATCAGAGATGAAAGATGTAAAGAGGTGATTGAAGGGACTTGGGATCCTTTACGGGCTGATGTCGATATTTAGGAAAGGATTAAAAATTGCCAAGGGCAGCTTAGAAGGTGGAACCATGGGGTTTAAGGGAATGTGAATAAGGCGTTGAAGCTGAAATAGGAGCGGCTTAAACACCTTGAAGCATTGAATCTTTTGCATGAGACAGCGGAGGAAATTCAGGGATTGAAAAAGGAGATCAACGAGACTCTCATAAGGGAGGAGGTAATGTGGAATTAGAGATCAAGGGCCTTACGGATCAAATGCGGTGACCGAAATACAAAATTCTTCCACGCTACGGCAAATCAAAGAAGAAGGACTAACAAGATTGATGGAATTTGGGGTGCGAATGAAGTGTGGTATGATCAGCCAGGAGACATTGAGAGAGAAGTCATTAAGTATTTCTCAACCATATTTAGTACAGCAAGCCCATCTTCGTTTGCAGCTAGCCTGGATGCCATAAATTCGCGGGTCTCAGCAGATATGAATGTTGCTCTCCTTAAGGAGTTTAGTGCGGTGGAAGTTCGGAAAGCACTACATCAAATGCACCCTACCAAAGCCCCCGGCCTCAATGATATGTCTCCTATCTTCTATCAAAAGTACTAGGATGTTGTTGGACAAAGCGTAACAAACTCTGTTTTGCAATTACTTAATACTGGTTGTATGCCGAATAGGTGGAATGAAACTTATATTTGTCTAATACCTAAGGTCAGTTCCCCCCAAAAAATGTACGAATTTAGACCTATTAGTCTCTGTAACGTTCTCTATAAAATTGTAGCAAAAGTCCTTGCTAACAGGTTGAAGCTGATTCTTCCTGAAGTTATCTGCGAGTCTTAGAGTGCTTTCGTACCAGGAAGACAGATAACTGATAATGTGATTGCAGCATTTGAGACTATGCATAGCATTGATTTAAGAAAGAAGGGGAAACAGGGTCTGATGGCAATAAAACTCAATATGAGCAAAGCATACGATAGAGTGGAGTGGGCATACTTAGATGCTATGATGAGAAAATTGGGTTTGCAGAGAGATGGATCAAGCTGATTATGATGTGTGTAACGACGGTGACTTATTCAGTTCTCATCAATGGAGAGCCGAGAGGAAGAATAAGCCCATCAAGGGGTCTTCGACAAGGCGACCCCATTTCCCCGTATCTTTTCCTGTTATACTCTAAAGGGCTTTCTGCCATGCTGAAGAGAGAGGAAACAGTGGGCAGAATAAAAGGGGTGTCGGTGTGCCGTGGTGCTCCTCTGGTTTCCCACTTACTATTTGTAGACGATAGTATCATATTCTGTAGGGCAAGTGTGAGGGAAGGACAGAGGGTGATGAAAGTGTTGGCTGATTATGAACAAGAATCGGGGCAGAAGTTAAATAAGGAAAAGACATCACTGTTCTTCAGTAGAAATACAAGCAAAGATTGTCAAGAAGAGATTAAAGAGCTGTTCGGGGCCCAAATTATCCAACAACATGAAAGATACTCAGGTTTGCCCCCACTTGTGGGCCGTGGAAAGAAAAAGGCTTTCTCCTGGGTAAAGGACCAAGTCGGAAGGAAAATAGCTAATTGGAAAGGTAAGCTACTGTCCAATGCGGGTCGTGAAATTCTTATTAAGGCGGTTGCCCAAGCCACACCTATCTACACAATGAGTTGTTTCAAGTTCCTGAATTCTCTTTGCAAAGAGCTTAATTCGATGACGAGGAATTTCTGGTAGGGGTAGAAAGATAAGGAGAGGAAAATGGCTTGGATCTCTTGGGACAAGCTATGCATCCCAAAATCCAAAGGCAGCATGGGATTTAAGGATCTCAATGCGTTCAATCTCGCACTCTTAGCCAAACAAGGGTGGTGGCTTCAACAAAACCCAAACTCCATTACCTACAAAATACTAAAAGAAAAGTATTTCAAGGGAAGCAACTTTATGGAGGCTAAACTGGGCCGAAGACCTTCCTATGTGTGGAGAAGTTTGCTGGCAGCGAGGGAAGTTCTAGAGAGGGGGTCCCGATGGATTATTGGAAATGGAAAAAAGGTTAAGACTTGGGAGGATAGGTGGCTTCCAACCCCACACACCTTCAAATTTGTCAGCCTGAGGAGTTAGGTACAAGTGTTGGACAGGGTGGAGCAGCTAATAGTTAGGGAGAATGGGTCTTGGGATGTTGAACTGGTGAAGAGCAATTTTGTTGCTCATGAAGCAGAAGTTATTTTAAGCATCCCTATTAGTTCCACACTCCCTGAGGATTCTTGAGTTTGGGTAGGAACAAGAAATGGTTCTTTTATTGTCAGAAGTGCCTATGAGGTGGCATTCAACCTCATTAAGGAAGGTAAAAAGCAAGTGGTTATGGGGGAAAGCTCAGACAGATCGAAGATGAAGGCATTCTGGAAGTTTATTTGGAAGTTGGAATGCTCGAATAAGGCAACACAGTTTTTTTGGAAAGCCTGTAAAAACATTCTACCAACTAACTCTATGCTTATATCACGAAAAATCACCGAGGTTGACAGTTGTGGGTTGTGTGGACTTTGTGAAACCTCGGGTCATGCTCTTTGGGTTTGTAAGTTTGCTTTAGAGGTATGGAAAAATAGGGGTTTGCCAACAAAAGTTAGGGACCAGCTTCGGTGCTCAAAGGAATTCATCGATGTGGTATGGAAGCTGAAAGAGGATAAATGTATCCAAGACTGGGACAGGTATGCTATCACGGCATGGAAAATCTGGAATAACAGGAATACCTTCAAGCATGAAGGTCTCTGTAAACAGCCTAAGCAAATTGCATAGGAAGCCTGAAACTACACTGAGGAATGCAGACAAACTGATCCTACCCCAAATAGTTTTCCGGTTCGAGCCAAAACTAGTTGGAAACCGCCAAGGGCTGGTTGGTATAAAGTCAATGTGGATGGTGCTATTTTCACGGACGCAGGATGCTGTGGTGTTGGAGTTGTAATCAGGAATGAAAAGGGGCAACTCATGGGTGCATTAAGCAAAAGATTTCAACTCCCTCTAGGGCCTTTAGAGGTTGAGGCAAAGGCTATGGAGGAAGGCATTTAGCTGGCAAAAGATCTAAGCCTTAAGGAGATTATCATCGAAGGTGATGCACAGCAGGTGGTGATGGCCATCTCAAATATTGTTTCGGCCCTAAGCTCGATCAGGAAGGTAATTGAGGGAATGCGTATTTGGTTGCTGCATTTTAATTCCTGAACGGCTTCCCATGTCGGCAGATATGGTAATATGGTTGTGCATCAATTAGCCAAGCATGCTAAGTTTGTGGATGAATGTACTGTTTGGGTGGAAGATACACCCCCCTTTGTATCAAAACAGGTTCTTATGGATGTAATCTCTATGGATAATTGTCCAAATCAATGAAAGGTATTTGATGTTTGCTATCAAAAAAAAAAAAAAAAATTCAATTTAGAAATATAAGGTATAACCGTTAAGGAACTATATCTAAGTTTTGTTGATTTATGATATTGTACCTCTACCACAAAATTACATATTTACTTCTAAGGTGTATGGTACTCATATACTTATAATAAATAGTGATATATATATATATACACACTTATAATAAATAAAAATAGTGCTGCCATTTCTTTTTTGGCGTAAATCCACTTTTAGTCCCTACATTTTGCATTTCTTTCATTTTGGTCCCTACATTTTATTTTTACCATTTTTAGTCCTTAAACCAATTAACGTGTGACATTTAAGTCCTTATCGTCAGCTACTAACGGGAAAAGCTGAGGTGGCAGATGGAACACCCTATTAGCTGACGTGGCGCTGATGTGGCGATTAAAATATTATTAAAAAATATTATTTGACATTTTTATATGCCACATCGGCATTTTAATTTTTTTATAAAAAGCCATGTCAGACAATTTAAACCAAAAAAGAAAATTAATTAAAAAACAAAACTTAAATTTTTTTTTTTTTTTTTTACTTTCATTATTTTTTTTGTAAGAACTTAATTTGTTCTTTGTGTTCTTCCCCATAATCAATCTCTAGCAAAGAACCAAACCCCAAACCCAGATCTCAACCAAACCCCAAATCCATATCTCCAGCAAAGAAAACCTTAGCCTTCAAACCCATAAATTTTCTTGACAAACAAACACAGAAAAAAAAAAAAAAAAAAAAAAACCCCAAATCACCACCATCGAATCAAAGAACATGAACATCAAATCCAAGCAAAAGAATAAAAACCTAGCAACTAGTAAAGCAACACCATTGAATCAAATCTTCCAAAATTTCCCAACAACCACCAAAGCCTTAACATCAAATCTACAAAAATTCTAAGCTAAAAACTTCCAAATCAACCTTAAAGAGAGGAAAAGAGAGACGGTGAGGTAGAAAGAGGTGTGAGAACCACTGAGCTCGGCTTCACAACCATTGATCTGGGCTCCAGTACTAAATCGGTGACAAGGGTTTCGTACAACGGAGCCATAACTACATAGAAACAAAACTACTGAATCAGCGACTATGGTGAGTTATCATTAGATTTGACGGTGGCGAAGACCTCATCTTTGTGGCGGACCTTCTCAATGGGTTCGATGGTTCGATGGGTCGATGGGTTTCTTTCTTTGATGGTAGCAACGACCTCATCACTGAGTCTTGAACGAGTTCAACGGCAGCGGAGATGAGATTTTGAGATTAGAGAGAGTTTGGGTCTGAGAGAGATTCCGTTGAGGGTGAAGAGAGAGAGAGAATTAGAGATAGGGAAAGTTTAGAGATGTTTCAAAATCTAATGACTGATGAGGTTAAAGAAAAAGAAAAAAGAATAAAGGTTAAAGAAAAGGAAAAAGAATTAAAAAGATAATGATTTTTGTTTTTTTTTTTTTTAAGAAATAATTTTAATTAAATTAGATTTAAGGTTTTTTTTTTAATTTAATTTCTTTTTTTATTATAAATTTTCTGATGTGGCTTTTTTAAAAATTAAAATGCTGATATGGCATATAAAAATGCTAAATAATATTTTTTAATAATATTTTATTTGCCACATCAGTGCCACATCAGCTAATAGAGTGTTTCGTCTGCCACCTCAGCTTTTCCCATTAGTTGACTGACGGTAAAAACTTAAATGTCACGCGTTAATTGGTTTAGGGACTAAAAGTGGTAAAAATAAAATGTAGGGACCAAAATGGGGGACTAAAAGTGCATTTACGCCTTCCTTTTTTTTTTTTTTTTTTGTGATGAAAAGTGCTATTAATTATGTTTTTGCTTGAGATTGAAATGGTTGGTGCATGGAGTGATAAATGATGCATTGAGTTCCATAAGCCAAAGGAGTACATGACATCTTAATTACAATTTCTTGTTTGATTAATGTGGTTTTTCATTTTTTAAAGGCGAAAATGCACTTTTCGTCCCTACATTTTGGGTCAATTCTCATTTTGGTCCCAAAATTGATTTCTTTGCAAATTTCATCCCTAAAAAAAGAAAATCTTTTTTAAAATGGTCCTTGCTGTCAACCCACTAACGGAAACCACCTACGTGACAGACGGAGTGCTCTACTTGTTGACGTGGCGCTGACGTGACCATTAAAATATTATTAAAAATAATTATTTGGCATTTTTTAAATGCCACGTCAACATTTTAATTTTTTTAAAAAGCCATGTTAGAAAATTTAAACAAAAAATAAATTAAATTTTTTTAAAAAAGCCTTAAATCTAATTTAATCAATTTTTTTTTTAACTTTTCATTATTTTTTCGTAAGAACATAACATCTTGTTCTTCATGTTCTTCCAAAATCTAAGAAACAAACCCAGCAACCAAATCCAATCTCCATCAATGCTAGGAAAACAAGAAATAAATCCAACAAACCAACCAATCTCCAACAAACCCATAAACTCATAAATTTCACATTCAAATTATCAAATTCCTATTCCAAATTCATCTTGATTGTGAACCCTGAATATTCAATCCCAACAACAACCTAGAAAATTCAATCCCAAGAACAAAAGAATAGAAACCCACCATCTCCCTCGTCAACCCAATCATATGCATTTGAGAGCCACTACCTGGGGTGGCGGCATTGGTGAACGGCAGGGGTGGAGGTAAGGGTTTTGGTCATGGCTGAGATCAGGCCAAATCACAACCCAAACCAAAATCATCAGCGGACCCAACCACTGATTTGTGTTCACAACACCCATCGATCTGAGCTCACCAAAACCACTGAGCGGCGGCGCTCTTCTTACCAAACCCACTTCTTCAAGCCCTCACTGCTCACATTCTTTAATCAACCCCACCAAACCATCACCAACATCAACCTCATCCCCATCATCCCCATCACGATCCTTACTCTCATCAATCTATGAAACTGAACCCCCACAAACTCCATCCTCAAAACCAACACCAACATCATCAAAAATTCCAAGAAATCCCATGATCAAACTAGATACAGTTTGATCGTGGGATGGGTTTTATGGGTCTTCAATTTAAAGGGTTATGGGTTCTCTTGATCTTGATTTTGATTTTTGAGTGGTCATGCTGTTTGGCTCTTGAGACCGAGAGAGGTGTTCAGTGTGTGTGAGAGAGTGAGAGATGAGAACACGATGGAGCTTGAGCTTCAATCTTTACAGCTTAAAAAAGTAATTTTTTTTTGTTTGTTTTTCATTTTTTTTAATTAAAATTAAAATTGAGAAATCTGGCTTTTTATTTTTAATAATATTTTTAATAAAATTAAGGGATAATTACACTTTACTCACCTATGGTTTGCCTCTAATTTGACTTGCCTACCCGTGGTTTCAATTTTGACACTTTACCCACCCGAGGTTCAATCCGTTACTACTCCGTAACCCACCTCCCTGTCTGCCGTTACTCTAACACGTTTTCTTTCAAAATCAAAACACAAAACAGATCAAAAAGTTAGGGTTTTTAATTGCTTAAGAACTTCTTTGAAAACATATGACTAGAAAAATCAAACCTAATTCAACCACTATAAATATCATATTTTCCTTCTCTATGGTGGGCAGTTTGACCGAATAGACCTAAAGACACTATATAGAGCACTAACTGAGAAGGTCGGTTGGATGAAGCAATTTGTGTTATTAACCAAACAATAGTCTGCTGCCAAACAAGAAGTAAAAAACGCCAGGGAGCAAGTCTGAGAGCAGATATATGGTTTAATTTTGTTGGACCTGATAGGCTTGGTAAGAAGAAAATAGCTCTTGCTCTTGCTGAGAAATTACATGGAAGCCAGGAACATTTTATTTCTATGGATCTGAGTTCCTAAGATGGGATGATTAATTCAAACACAATCTTTGGTCTCCGAGGAATGAATGGTTATGATATAAAGTTCAGGGAGAAAACTCTTGTTGATTGTCTTGCTGAGGAGTTAACCAAGAAACCCTTGTCCATTGCCTTCCTTGAAAATGTAGATAAAGCTGATGTACTGACTCAAAATAGTTTGTCTTAGGCTATTCAGACTGGTAAACTTTCAGACTCACATGGAAGAGAAATCAGCATCAATAACACGATAGAGAATGTTGTAGAAGAATAGGTGAGAGGAAAGAGACAAGTAGAGAAGAAAAATATGATATTTATAGTGGTTGACTTAGGTTTGATTTTTCTGGGCATATGTTCACATAGAAGTTCTTAAGCAATCAAAAGCCCTAACTTTTTGATCTGTTTTGTGTTCTAATTTTGAAAGAAAACGTGTTAGAGTAACGGCAGACAGGGAGGTGGGTTATGGAGCAGTAACGGACAAGGTTTTCAAACCCGGACCGTTCATTGAACCGTAAAAGGGAGAGGTTCAAGGTTTTTAAGGTCGAACCGAGGTTGAACCGGGGTCGAACCGTGATGACGTCATAATTAATTTAATAATTATTTAAAATATAAATAAATTAATTAAATTAATACAAATAAAAAAATAAAATAAAATAAAATAATCAAAATAAATATATTTTTCATAAAAATTTCATAATTTATTAAACATGCCATTTTATTAACAAAAACAAAACAATAGATGCAGTGATGCACTTACATATTTTGAACAAAAATTGAAGTATAATAATAATAATAATATAAAAAGCTCTTTGTTCCATTCCATGTTGACAAGTCTTGGTTGCAGTACAAAATTTTGAATTAAAGTAGCATTGTCCAATCAAAGCACGTGGGTGGGTGGGTGGCTCTACAACATCAGACTCTGCTTAGTTTTTATTTATTTATTTATTTTTGAGATAAGACTCTGCTTAGTTATATACTCTACTCCACCTAACACGTGGCATTGTCTGCTTAGTTCTACAACATCAGATTCTACTTAGTTCTAACACGTGGCATTGTCATTTAATAACCCCACCTACCTCCACTTTTATTTCATCTTATCTGTTTACCTCATTGTTCTCTACTTTTCAGTCTTCTCCTTTCTCTTCGTCAGTTTCTAAGTTTAACTCTACTCTCTCTTCTGCATCAATGGCGACGCAAGATGTAATCTACCAAAAAAAATATTACCTTCTGTGTTGGGGGCATAAATAGGATTTCTTTCTAGTAATTTACTAAGAATGTTTTTATTTTTTTTCCCTTAATTTTATTTCTATATATGGGTCAGTTTTGAAAATCAACTCCGACTGTGTCACCGCACTTGCTTCGGAAAGGTCATCAAGTTTCGTTCGCCGGCATCGACTCATTCAGTCGGCCCAAAGCTCGGTACGGTTTGGTTGGTGAGGATCGGATTTTTTTTTTTTAAAGGTTCAGATTCAAAGGGAAGTAGGGAACCGTGAGAAGCGGTCTGATCACGGTTCTCAAAACCGTGAGGTCCGACCGCGGTTCGCACGGGTCCCTGCTTTTTCCTCATAGAACTAAAAGAACCGCAAAAATGAGCGGATCGAGGTTTTTCCGGTCAGACCGTACGGTCCGGTCCGGGTTTCAAAACCATGGTAACGGATTGAACCTCGGATGGGTAAAGTGTCAAAATTGAAACCACGGGTAGGCAAGTCAAATTAGAGGCAAACCACAGGTGGGTAAAGTGTAATTATCCCTAAAATTAAAATTAAAATTGAGAAAATTGACGTGGTATTTAAAAATGCCAAATAATTATTTTTAATAATTTTTTATGGTCACGTCAGTGCCACGTCAGCAAGAAGGGCATTCTGTTTGCCACGTAGTAGGTTTCCGTGAGTGGGTTAACGGCAGAGGCCATTTTAAAAATGATTTTTTTTTTTTAGGATGAAATTTGCAAAGAAATCAATTTTGGGACCAAAATGTAGGGACGAAATGTAGGGACGAAAAATGTATTTTCGCCTTTTTTAAATATTGTAGGTAGAAGAGCAATATCATGGAGAAGAGTTGGGAGGATGGAAGCAAAGCTATGACTGCTAGTTTATCAAATATAGTTTGGTCATTGGTGATTTAATTGTGTCTTAATTGGATTTGTACGTAATTTGGGATAAGGGTAACATGAGTTTGGTTCAGAGCTTTTGGAATATTGTTCTGCCTAAAATTATTTTTTAACTTCCTCAACAATTGATTTTCTAGGAACTAAAATAAAATAATTAAAAAAAATCAAGGGCACAAAAAAAAAAAAAAAAAAAACCCCATAAAGAAAGGAACAAAAATTCAAATTTTGCCATTATTATATTTTAGCACGAAATGCAATGCAAATTGGTTTTCATTTACTTGCAACATGATTACAATAATCTAGTATGCCACCTTTTCCGCCAAAACAGAAGGTATAACCTATTGTTTCATCTTTGTATGATTCATCCCCTTCAAGGTAACAACGAGACTCGGCAGTTTGAATATCATTTGGCGAGCGAACTAATTGATTATTGGCACCTACATATTGTACATTAGTCATGTAAGCAGTTCGTTGATATTCACCATTATCAAATTTTCCACTACCCATTTGAGGGCTAGCATTATCATTTGGCCCAGTGAAAACATAGCCTCCCCATTTCAATGTGTCTGCTCCAGAATTTAACTCAAAAAATAGTTTGTCAGGAAAATATCCAACTGGATGAGGTTCAGTATTAAAATACACCCACCATTTTCCAGTTCTAGGTGAATCTACTCCATCCTGTTGTTATCATATAACCAAAAACAATAAAAAGGAAAAGGAAAAAAAATGGAAATAAGAAATTCTGCAAAAAAATTATTTGATAAACTAAATTTCTAATTGTAAACATGCATTCAAATCCTATGTTAAAAAAGAAAAAAGAAGAAATAATTATTACCCAAATCATGGAGAAATGTAGAACCACTTGATCAGCGGTACCGAAATCATAGACATTCTCTATAACACTTCCAACTGGAACTTTGGTATTAGTTTGTACAAACCCCAAGCAAGCAAGATTATGACATTGTGAAACTCCTTTGTTCTAGTCCATGTATTGTGTGAAATTCAAATTAAGTTAGTACTATGCATTTGTACCCCAAAAAAAAAAAAAAAAAAAAAAAAAATCATCCTGCCAAGAACCTTAAATCTATTTAAAGATAAAAAGTACTTACAGTCATTTGAAAAAACCAATGGGTGCGTGTATCACCGTACACGTTTGGGTTTACCTGAACAATATCACAAATTATAAATAAAGTTGAAGCATATGTTGTAATTCAACTATACAAAAATAGGCAAGAATCTTGTAGTTTAACTAACGAAAAAATTTAAGAACTTCTCTTTCATTGTAACTACTGAATTTATTGGTTAAAAAAAGAGGAAGAATAATTTTCAAAATTTTTTAAAAATTATCCGAACAATTATTTTCAAATTCATTTCTCTTCCTTAATACTTACAGTCCACCCAAGTTGTATTTGTTCAAAGTCAGTTCCAAACGTTGCTTCAACTGAGATTGCAACTGAACTATATTGGAAAGTTCCTCTAACCTTTGGATTCCATACACTCATTTTGGCTCCAACTAATTGATACTTTTTGTCTGGGGTTGTTTTTGTAAATATTCCTGCAAACTATGAGGATGAATTCCGTTGAAGGTAAGAAGACTTTAATTGTATTACGGAAAGGATAAAAAAAAAAGACAAGGTTTAATTCCAAAATTGGTTATAGCATAATCTACAACTTTACTCAATATCTTTTTATTAAAGATGAATTTTAACAAATCCACAATTAGATTATATTTTCTTCTTATAACTTTCATGCTCGTAAAATTTCTAAAAATTTAAAAATTAATAGCTATATCATTAATAAATTGTTTAAACTGCAAATTTTTGTAGTTTAAAATTATACATAAAATATAAACTTATAGATTATATAGTAAATAATTATCCGATTGACACAAAATTTGACATGTGTATTAAGAACGTAAAGAACATGTAATTCAACGGTTAGATTTTCAAAATATGTAGTAATGCTAATTTTTTTAAAGGAAGTTGTAACCTTAGGCTATTACCATTTTTGTAGCTAAACTTTGTCAAAAAAAAAAAAAAGCATGCGCGACCAACATTAAGTAAAGAAAAACCTTATCTCACTTACTTCTATATTAGCATCCAATGGATCATATGAAGGAAATTGAGACTTGTTTAAATTTGATACATCATTAGGTAGATCTTTGTCTACGACTCTTAGAACAGGGACAGTCCCTTTTGGGCACGCCTCATTTAACTCTATCTTTGCATATTGGACACCAGGCGGCAGCTTCTTGGTTTGCATTTTGGCTGCTAGTTTTCTTACTTTATTGCTAGGTCTCATCTGTTAAGTATTTTATATACTTTAGTAAATCAACATATCATTTCAAACGAAATATTATAAAATAAGCATCTAAGTTGTTAAACTAGCATCAAATTTCTATAATAAAAAAAAAAATAATTGATTTCACTCTTTTTTCTCTAAAACATTCTCTTCCACTGTCTAGTATATATGCAACCAACGAAAAACATTTTCTTTTTATTATTTATCTATTTTTATTATATATATGTTCCTTTTTTGTACATTTGTTATTGGGCAATGTTTTCCAGCAAAGAGAAAAAGAGAATTTGATGTGGAATTTCCACATGTCCAAGGCCAAACTGCAATGAATAGGATCTTCTAAATTTCAATTACAATGGAGAAGAATCATTTGATGGTTAATATTCAATTTCCTAAATTTGATAATCTACAAAGTTTCACACCATTTAAAATTTAAATAAAATGTTACATCCTTAGATTTGTAAAATTTATTATGAGATATTAATTCGATCAATTTCAAAATGATTGTGGCACGCACTATGTAAGCTTATGCATGCCCTAGTCATTTTCTAGGATACCTTAAAATTGTATTTAAATTTTGATGAAAATGTGACGCAAATAAGGTAACAATATGAACCTGAATTGTAAGATTTCTGAACGAAGGATGTTCAAAAATAGATTGCTTGTATATATTCACACAATCATAGGTGTCTCCATGCTCAGTCTGCGAAAATCTTATTATTGTTAGACTAAATCTCAAGCTATAAGGAAATGAAAATACTTTGTTAGAATGAAAATCGCAATTGCTTTTGCACTAATTTGACATGGAATACTTAGAAGAAATAAAAAATTGATATAGAATAATAAAAATTACTTGCACAAGTAAAACTATTAACAAATATATAATAGATAATACCAAAATACTTTTGATGGGTTGATCAAGTTGTATTTCTGAAACCAAATCATTGAGATTATTCCCCTTTATCGTGGCTCTATTATGGAATGAACCAAAATATGACAAGACATATAAAATAACAAACGCTTTGAAAGCCATGGATCCTTGGACGTTAGTACTTGAGTTTGCTTTTTAATGTATACTTGTTAATATATATATATATATATATATATATAGTCGCAAATGAGTCGAGTATTAAAAGTTCAAGCTTGCTCATTTTTTTTTTTTCGAACACGAGCTGAGCTTGAGCTTATCACTAAACAAGATTTTATGTTCAAGCTTGACTAATTTTCTTGTCAAGTAAGCTCAAGCTTGTTTACGAGCTACTTGATTAACTTATTATTTCTCTATATATTGTGAAATTATGACTAAAATGTTTTATCTCTTCAAACTTTATGAATTTTTACTGCTTATAGCCTATTTATGTCATTAATAAGGTACAAATAATAATTTAATATTATATGAACCTATTAACAAATTTATACAATCTAATTTTAAGTCTATATTAATATATTTTTAGACAGTATACATATAAAATATTATATTATATATAATTAAATTGTGCCCTCATGTTAGCTTGTTCACGAACACATTATGATGTTTGAGTTTGGCTAATTTAATAAGCGAGCCTAAGCATAAAATTTAAACAAGATTTTTTTCAAGTTGAGCTCAAGCTGTTCACTAACAGCTTGGTTTATTTATAACCTTATATATTACCTATTTAATCATCATGTGAATTGCTTTGATAATTTAATGAGTCATGTTATTAAAATGTATGAATTCCTTTTATTAGAAACAAAATAATGAAATATACATGAACAGTAAAGATTTGGATAACCTCGTATAACTTGGGGGAAAGTTTATCCTCATCATTTGCATTTATATGGTGTGTAGATTCTAAAAATATATAAGAGGTTATTTACATACAATATAAATGCAAATGATAAAGGTAAAATTTCCCTTAAATTACACAGAGGTTATCCAAATCTTTAGTTGTCATGTATATTTCATTATTTTGTTTCTAAAAGAAGAAAGAAATACATGTATTTCTTAAAAATATATTACCTATTTAATCATCATGTGAATTGCTTTGATAATTTAATGGGTCATGTTATTAAAATGCATGAATTCCTTTTATTAGAAACAAAATAATGAAATATACATGAATGGTAAAGATTTGGATAACCTCGTATAATTTGGGGGAAAATTTATCCTCATCATTTGCATTTATATGGTGTGTAGATTCTAAATATATATAAGAGGTTAATTACATACAATATAAATGCAAATGATAAAGATAAAATTTCCCTTAAATTACACAGAGGTTATCCAAATCTTTAGTGTTCATGTATATTTCATTATTTTGTTTCTAAAAGAAGAAAGAAATAAATGTATTTTAATATCATGACTCATACCATCGTGCACTCTTGGCATTAGGGCTAAGCATTATCCGGTTTGGGTTAGGTTAAGACCTGACCCAAAATCCAATCCGAAAAATTGACTCGATATAACTCTCACCCGAAACTTGAACATTCAGTTCAGGACGAGTCTCTTCCTTTTTTAAATTTTTTTTTTTTTTTTTTTTTTTTTTGTAGCTATAATTCATTATGTTTTCTTTCCTCCGTGAATGTAGTTGAGACAAAGCATGTTTCTTTCCTTAAAAATCCATTTTAGGAATTTGAATCTTAAAACCCAATATAGAAAATATAGGGTTTCAATGAGTTGTTTGAAAAATAATATTGAACTTGCATTAGGAAATTTTATTATTTCCTTAATTTAATTTCTTCCAAATGAGCAAAAAATTTCAAATTCAAAGACCCTTAATTACACTATATTAGGAAGTTTACATAATGATATTTTTTGACTGTACTGCATCCGAGCATCTTTCTTTTGCATTTTATTTTTGGACCTTTTGATACAAGATACAAAGATAAGCCACTGCAAGAAAAAAGACATAATACAACAAGTAATATTGCAACAAAAAAAAATAATAGAGGTAATATATATACTATTGCATCTTTAGGTTGTTTTTTGTTGTAATAGTAACTTAAATTTATTACATCAGTATGAGATTATAGTAATAATTATTATGTTACATCGAAATGTGTTGTTGTAATAGGTAACTCTTTTTATACATTGGGATATGTTGTTGCAATAGGTAATCTTTTATTTCACAACGAACTATATTGTTAGTATTGTTCCTAGATATGGTTTTTGAATTGCAAAACATGTCAATAAAAAAATTATTATTCAAGAAAATGATTTATTTATTTTTAAATTTTTTTTGATAAAAAAATCAACCTATTGCAATGAGATTTTTTCAACTTATTGTCTCGGAGTTTATTACAATGGCTTGCATCGACTTTTTTGTCATTGCAATAACACCTATTGCAACGAGATTTTCAAAATAAATCATTGCAATATGTGGTACTTATTGCAATGAAAATCTAGTGTTGCATAAACCTATTGCCTCAGAGTTTATTATAACGACTTGCATCGACTTTTTTATTGTTGCAATAACACCAATTACAATGACATTAGTTATTATTGCAACGATTTATTTTGTTGTATTAAGTCTTTTTTCTTGTAGTGTCATATTCTTCCCCAAATCAAGACATATCCAATTGACCCGAGAGCTCCGGCGGTCGATGGTGAAATGAGGTCCATCAAAAAATATTGATAATGTAATTTATTTAGAAAATCAACCTAGTTATTCTGAAATATTTCCATCTCTCCTGGTCATCTCCTTGAATGTGGTTTAAGATATTGTGACATTTTAGTATTTTACTCTCTTTAGTGCCACTGTGCCACATATAGAGCAGATTAGTTAGGGACCTATTCGATACATCCAACTAATGGCGAAGTTAAGATTTTAGTTCGGGGGCCAAAATTAAAAGGCAATATAAAAAAAAAAAAATATATATATATATATATATATATATATATATATATTAATCTATTATAATCACAAAATAAATAAAAAATTGTAACTGTTATACAAAATCTAATATAAACTTAAACTATAATTTTTTTTTCCATACATAGCCTAATTTAATCAAAGTAAGAGATTAGTCTAAATATATAATGTTTATACATCTAGCTCTAATTTTATTCCTTAACATAAATTAAGAAAATAAATCAATTTAAAAGTGTTAAAAATTAAAAGTATAGTGGTATACCTACAAAGTTATATACAAGTCCCACTGCCTTAATTGCTTAAAAAAAATGTAGAATCCAATATTTCTTTTCTTTATTCTTCAAAGTATTTAAGATTTTGGTTTATAACAAAAACTCAAATTTTGAAACTGAAAAGTCAAGAGAAGCAGGAAAAAATACAGTAGAGGTTCTAGGGTTTTAGTACCATACAAGGAATCAGGTAGTTTCTTTTTTATATAATTATATAGTGTAAAATATAATTAATGTCCCTCCACGTACAGTCCCCAGTTCAACATGCCTCTATGCTGCATGGGCCTCATTATCTATGTCCCTCCACGTACAGTCCTCCCAATCATCAAGGCATGCACCCATATCCCAGCTTCAACAACGACGAGTCACAACACCGCTCCATTGCTAGGCACACCGCAGAAGAGAGTCCTCTATCTCCCTCTATGTCCAATCTCCATCCCCTAGCCCCGATGATTATATGTGTTTACACCTTCTTTTCTTTATCTATATAATAGTACAGCATGCAGTACTAGCAAAAATATATCAGAATTTTGTTAAGTACGTAGTTCAATTAAAAGCAGGTTGAGTTAATGTATGATATATTTTCCATAAATGTTCACCATTATTATATCCTTGATTTTAGCCTTAATCAGAGATATTTACCTCTATAATAATTAGTCAACTATGAAGCCTATATATCCGGCCTCCTCTCTTGTATTACAGTATGTACAGAAAAAACACTGTTTATTTTGCATCTCTCTATTATTTCGTCATGATATCAAAGCGCACGCGGCACGTCTTTGATAATGTTAGTTTGCGTTTATCTTGAATTTTTTTTAGCTGATGAGTGTATGTGCCACATCACCGACACCGTACCGATCACAGTGTCAGTGAAAGAAACACCAAAAGCTCACCTCGAACCTAAAAAACAACTCACAGAAAGAAAAATAAAAATGACAGAGAACTTTTGTTTGTCTTTAATTTCAACTCTCCAGGTGGTCTAAGAATCTTCTTTTTCTGTGCTGAATTAAAGGGACGAGCTGTCACACACAGTACCAGAAAGTCCACCGACCAAAACCCGACTACCAACCAATTAGCTAGCCTCACAGAGTTGCCATTCCATTCCAACGCCTTGAAAACCATAAAACACATCTGCAAATCAGATTTAGTTAGGCAGAACAAGTACAGTTATTAAAAGAGTAATGCTTAACACAAAAAAGAAATTCATAACATTTTTTTTCATACCTGAATTTATCCATCATTGACATGATTTTCTTACGTACCATATATTAACAATCTACAATATCTATCAGCGAAGTATTAGATCTTTTGCCAAATTTCTTTGTGATTAACTGATTATAGACTTCCTCTTTTTTGGAAAAATCAATTTATAGACTTTCTTTTGTAGACTGATCTATCCAAGTATCCAAGGACAGGGGTCGGTGATAGACTTTCTTTTTTGGAGGCGGTTTGTGCTTCTATATTATAAGTTGTCTCATATAAGTTGTTTCATTAAAAAGTTTTTAGGAGCTTCAGCTACATAGAGTTGTTGTATCTAGAGTGAGTGGAAATTTCAGATGAGTTCATATAAATTCCTAGAGAGAAAATATTAGAGTATTTGGTACGTAGGTCTCAAGTTTGGCATTAAGTTGAGAAAATATTATAATTGATTTTAAAACAATAGATTTATTAGAGTTTGTCGTGTGTGATTAATATCTTGGCTCAGTAATTTTAGTGATAATATTTTTAAGTGATTGATTAAAATTTATAGTTGATTTTCTTAACTCACATAAGACTAAAATGTGACCTAACAAATCCTTTTGGCTTGTCTTCAAAGTTTAAATACATCTAGCTCAAAGTTTAAGTGATATCATAGTGATAATGACATATAGTCCGTGCTAGTCGGAGGTATGAATTAATGCCACTAAGTCAGTTATATTGTAAATGCGTGAAGTTACACAAATGGATGGAGCTACTTTCGTAAAGGGATGGATCGAGTTATATTTTTATAATGCATCTTTTTTTTTTTTTTTTTTTTTTTTTTGAGAAACCTATTTTTATAATGCATGATGTTGCATTCTTAAGAATTCCATCCTTTTGACTTTTAAACCCTATTATAAATATGTGTTGATACTCATTTTCATAACACATTTTTGTACAAGCCCAAATCTGCCGAGCCCGACCTTCTTGTGAGCCCAACTAATGCATTGTAATTTATTTTATTCTTTTAAACATTGTAATTTATTTTATTCTTTTAAACATGACCCAAGACCATTTGACAAAAGGGGAATTTGAGGGAGTGCGGTTTAGAAGGTATGAGTAGACTTTTTTTTAGGCCTTTTGCATGAGCCCGGGCCATACGAGTTGCAAAGTAGGCTGGGGATACTTGCAGCACCTATAGCTCAAGGAAAGGGTCTAGTACCCAAAATTTTCACCCAAACAGAAATATACAATTCCTACTGCATGTGGCTAGCTGAAGTTTGCTGACTAGCCCATTTTAGCCTCTAGAGCCTTGCTGGCCTCTTTGGCCAGCCCTAGCTACTAGCTGCCACTAAAAGTAGCTTCCCAATGCTTTGAGTCAACTAGGGGAAGATCAACCAATGAGTTTTGGTGAAAGCTTTCCCTTATTGATGCTA
Source organism: Quercus glauca (assembly GCA_023736055.1). NCBI lineage: Eukaryota > Viridiplantae > Streptophyta > Magnoliopsida > Fagales > Fagaceae > Quercus > Quercus glauca. Next base: position 63,228,978 of record CM043319.1, on the reverse strand, counting down.
ACTGAACCAAAACATCATTTTAACATCTTATTGGTCCAAAACTGGCATAACATCATTTTAACCAACGCTATAGACCATTTGTGTCTACAATGACGTTTTACCAATGTTGCCTAAACCCAATTTATTTGTACGTAGTGTAGCTAAAGATCAGTCCCTAAGGATGTCCCAAGCTTGATCTAAAACCCCCAATCCGATCAAACACAATTAATTCATGTTTTTCCTCTAAAACCACAACTTTAGAGCAATAATAATCTCAGCCACTTAAGAATTACAATATTCTGAAGTTTAGAGGTGAAAATAGTGGTACCAAGGAGTCTTTTCTCTCTCCCTCACTATCTCTCTCAAATTCCTCCTCCTGCTATATGTGAAAAATAGTTTTAGACTTAGTGTATTAGGCATATTTTCCATCTCTTTGTTGTTTTGCACTTTGATTTAGTTCTTGTGATGCACCACTAGCCTTTATTCATTGAATATTGGACTTTTGGGCTTGAACTTTTCCATTTAATCATACTTTAAAGAATCCGAGCGGTGTCTTGTGATTCTTCTTGCATTTTTGGCCCTTGTCGCAAAACATCCTCAACAATATGTGATCTAATTACGAATGAAAATACACATGCATTCAAGAATTTATAGTATTGTATGAATGACCGCTTAGAAAAAATTAATATACGTTCCTCTTATTGCACTATTATTAATGTGAGGTATTTCACCGACGCTTATTGATTTTGGAGATATAAGTCTTGTATTTTGACAATGTTATGGAAGCAGATATCAAAGTTATACCGGTCTATATAAAAAAAGTTTGATGCACTTAGAAAAATATGAATAGCTTTAACCTAAACCCCAACCTAACTTTAACAAGATGGGTAATGTTTACTTTGAAGTAAAAAAAATGAAAAAAGTTTACTTTGAAGAAGTAAATCATATTTTTTACTTTAGAGAAATATAAGTAAATCATATAGACCAGAATAACTTTGATATGAATGTAGAAGTAAAATATATATATATATATATATATATATATGATTTACTTTGAACTTTGAACTTGGAGCAAAAAATATGATTTACTCATATTTAAACATGATTTACTTCATACTTTGAAGTTTAAACGTTGCATCAAAGTTTAGTGAACTTTGCATCAAACTTCGCATCAAAATGAAAAAGTTTGAAATCATCATTCTCGCTATAAAATTGTCCTCTCCAGAAGAATTTGTTAGGATGATGAGGATCAATAAAATAAATAGGAAGAGACCTGCATAATTAAAGTTATAAACCGACCTAAGGCTTGATTAGATGAATGGTGACGTGGTTGTGTTGAGGAAAAGGGATATGTAAGGCCAACTGTAGTTTATTTTTACTTTCTCCAAGACTCGATTTGCAATATTTACTTTGAAGTTTGAACTTGAAGCAACCTCTTAAAATAATTTCCTAATATATATATGGTTGGATTAAGCAATATTACACTACTCAATATTTTTTTAATTAGATGTGAATTTTGATAAATCTACCATTAGATTACATTGTCCTTATATATTCTTCATACTTGTAAAATTTTAAGCTAATCAAAGATTAATAGTCATATCAGCAATCAATTGTTTAAATTCAAATTGTAGTTTAAAATAATGCATAAAATATGAGTTTATGAATCAAATGGTAAATAACATCCAATTAACATGAAAATTGGAATGAATACTAAGAACATATAATTTAAGAGTGAGATTTTCAAAATATGAATTTTATAACAAGTTATTCAGTGGTATAGTATTACTTAGAATTATACTAAGTGTAACTTGAATCCAACGCATTGAAAGATAGGTTTCTAAGCTAGATCAATACTAGAGCTCTCTTTTTGCAAAGTTCTTCAAGAGACTAAATGTTTAGATTAGGCTATTTTTCTTGTAATTTGAGTAGAATGTATTCTAGGACATTCAATGTACTCTTGTGGTTTTTTTCAATAGATTTTCAAATAGAGAGATTGTTAGTCATATTTTTGTGGATTGGCAAACATGTGATGAAATGCACTTTATATGTAATTGAGTTTTAGTTTAAGTGTGATTAAGGAATGTCCAAGTGGTATGATTTGAAGGCACAAGACTATATAAGAAACTGTTCAAGAAATCAAGACTTTGATATCACTCTCTACCTGTTGATCTATCGAGAATAAATGAATCTTGATACTTGGCTCGACACCTCTCGAACTATAGAGTTACGAGAAAACTTAACATTAATTTTTGTTTCAGCTTATGATAACTTGGTCCAACTTAGGATTCGTGGACTAGGGTTCCAGATCACATATAATTTGATTAAGGGAGAGAAACGGAGTGGCTTGCTTTCAATTCTAACTCTTGCATTTGTTCCTTAAGATTTTGCCTCTAAAATTCAAATTTTAAATTGTTTGATGAATGCACCAAACCAAATATGTATAGGGTATACTGCTTTTATAGTTGCAGCCTCTTTTATAGAAATAATGAGATATATATATATCAATATTGGTGCAGGTCAATGTGGATCTCCAGTGTGGAATGAGAAAATTACATTCAGGGTAGAGTATCCGGACAAGGAGACCAATACAAACTTATTCTAAACATCGTGGATAAGGACACATTCTCTGCTGATGACTTCATTGGGCAAGCCACTTGAGACATCATAACATCATGTCTTTCTGTTACATTTTATATTCTTAATTAAGACTTTCATAAATACTTCTCCTCCGAAAGGTATAATTTTTTATGTGGCTTGAAGCCATTAGAAAAGACATTTAGACTTAAACAGTTAGGATAATTGATAGGAGGGACTGGAGGGATAATGTAGAGCATGAAAAGCAATTTTTGATGTGCATTATATATATATATATATATATATTTTATATCTTTGTTGTTTGATTGTCCTTCCTCACATACTAGAAAATTTTTCCATTTGCAGCATCTATGTGGAGGATTTAATGGCAGTAGGGAGTGGAGAATTGAACTGCTGAGTTAAACCCTCGCAAATATAGTGTGGTTCGTAAAGAGCAAAGTTATTGTGGAGAGATTGAAGTTGGTGTCACTTTCACCCTAAAGGTATTTCTGAATCTTATATATGAGATATGAGCTGGTTGCTTCGTTTATTACAATGAGAATAGTAATCAGTATAGTGCTGTATATATGCACCTTCTCCTCTTGAAAGAATAGAGTGAAGGATGCGGTTGTCATTTCAAAACCTATTGAATGAGTGTGTTAGAGAGCCTGCTGCATTGTATTGTATAGCATTTGTATTGGATTTGAGCATGTGCTGAATTGTAATTAGACGTGCTAAGCATTGTATTAAGCATGTTATAGTCCTTGGCAGTTAGTTGTTAGGTATTGATCAATTAGTTACTTGGTAGTTAGTTAGAAGGCAAGGCATGAGTGTATAAAAGAGCATTGTAATGGGAAGCAAGGTATTGATGAATAATATGAACATTCTTAGTTTTTAATCATTCCTTATCTTCCACCTTTCTTGAGGAGGCCCGGTTGTCATTGAAATCAACCAGAAAATTCCTTTCTTAGTGATAACCATTGATAGCTTAAAGAGTCTTGTGTCTATAAATTAAACTTAGAAAAGTGTTTTTAGGTACAGTTCAATTTAATTGTGAAATATAAGGTATAACCGTTAAGGAACTATGTTCAAGTTTTGCTAATTTATAATGTAGTTCTAATACAAAATTACATATTTTCTTCTAAGATGTATACTACTCATATACTTATAATAAATAAAAATAGTGCTTTCATTTCTTTCTTTTTTTTTTCTTTTTTTGTGATGAAAAATGCCGTTAATTATGTTTTTGCTTGAGATTGAAATGGTTGGTGCATGGAGTGATAAATGATGCATTGAGTTCCATAAGCCAAAGGAGTACATGACAACTTAATTACAATTTCTTGTTTTATTATTGTGATTTTTTCATTTTTTAAATATTGTAGGTAGAAGAGCAATATCATGGAGAAGAGTTGGGAGGATGGAAGCAAAGCTACTACTACTAGTTTATCAAATATAATTTGGTGATTTAATTGTGTTTTAATTGGATTTGTATGTAATTTGGGATAACAGTACCATGAGTCTAGTTCAGAGCTTTTGGAATATTTTCTGCCTAAAAATATTTTTTAACTTCCTTAGCGATTGATTTTCCAGGAACTAAAATAAAATAAAAATATTTTTTTAGGGCACAAATTTATTTTTTTAAAAAAACCATAAAGAAAGGAAAAAAAATTCAAATTTTGCCATTATTTTAGCATGAAATGATCATGGATAACATATTACTTGCAATTATTTTTTATTATTCAGATAAGTAATGTTACACCCTTAAACTATTTTACAACATTTTTACAAACTATTGATATAGCAAACTTCTTATTAGTTTTCATTTAGATCCACCGACATCACATTTTCATTTACTATGTACATTCATATTGTGTGCCACCTTTCCCGCCAAAACAAAAGTTATAACCTATTGTGTCGTCTTTGTATGATTCATCCCCTTCAAGGTAACAACAAGACTCAGCAATTTGAATATCATTTGGCGAGCGAACTAATTGATTATTGTCATCTAGATATTGTACATTAGTCAAGTAAGAAGTTCGTTGATATATACCATTATCAAATCGTCCACTACCCATTTGAGGGCTAGCATTATCACTTGGCAGAGTGAAAACATAGCCTCCCCATTTCAATGTGTTTGGTCCAAAATTTAACTCAAAAATTAAAACTTAGATGAACACGTGGCAAAAAATTGAACTCCAATTGAAATCCAATTTAGAATCTAATTAGATTTAGATTCTTTGATTTTTACACTCAATAATTCTCTTAACACAAAATTAAATATTAAATGGAATACATGACACAAAATTGAGAATCCAATTAAAATCTAATTGGATTTTCTCCGAGTTTTGACTATTAACACACACACACACACACACACACACACACTAGTATTATGCCTGTGCAATGCATGAATTAATTGAAATTATATATAAATAAATTGAAACTATTCTTATAATTTGTGAGTCATTTTAAAATGAATAAACAAAATTTTACTTAAAGTAAATTAACTATCTTAATGAGTAGGGATGGCAATTTTTGCCCGACCCGCGGGTACCCAGCCCGGCCTGACCCTAATGGGCCAGGTTTTACCTAGTCTAATTAGAAATAGGGTCGGGTATGGGTTTTTAAAAAAAAAAAACCCGAAGCGGGTTCGGGTTTTATCAAAAAAATCTGAGACCCGACCCGAAACCCGTCCCGGATAAAAACTCGGTACCTTGAAATTACAAAAATATCCCCTATATATATATATATAAAATCTAACCCTAATCACTCAGTTCTTTAGCAGCAACTCAGAACTCACGCCTCCCTCCCTCAGTCCTCACCCTCACTCTGACACTCCCTTTCCCTCAACTCAGATGATGCCGGCAACGTCTCCGACGTTCCATCTCCGTCCATCAAGTCCGCTTCCTTCTACTACAAAACCGGCATCATCTGGCATGACCTTCGCCGCTTCGACCTCGCTTCCTCTTTCTTCGAGAAAGCAACTGATCTTCTCTCTAACTCCAACGCCGCCGCTGCTATCTCCGCCGACTATGCAACGAAACTTCTCCTCGATGTCAATCTCACTAGATCTGGTACCACATGGGAACTCTTGAACCGAAACCTCATCGTCGCTTTGCTTAGCCGGTCTAAGACCTTGCTTCTCTGCTCCGATCACTATGGTTCGCTCTCTAACCAGTACTTAGCCTTCAGAAAATCGCTTCTATCAAAGAAGAATGAGACCGAATCTCTCTCCGAATATCTCAAATTGATGAAGGAAGCATTGGATCTGTGTGAGAAAGTCGGCGACGAAAATCTGAGAGAATTGAGATTGAAAACGCTACGATTGTATTATAGTTTCATTTCATTTCATTTCATATTATATTATAGTACTTAGACGGAAGTTGATGACGGAAACCAGTACTTAGATTTCTTACTGGATTTATATTATAGTTTCATTTCATTTTGTTCTTATTTTCGTTTTGCCTGAGTTTTATTGCACTAAAGCTCTTGTGTTTGTTGAAATGTCTCTATAATTTTTATTATATATTCTTTTTCAGTTTGGTTGCTATGAAAAATTGAGACTTCTCTGTGATGGTTTTAGTTTGTTGATATTACTTTTGGTTGCTAGTAAAGCAAAGGAACTGAAAAGTATGTGTGCTGCTGGTAAAGCAAATAAAATTTGGGCTTTGATTTGTTTTTTTTTTTTTTGGTTGGGCCACGAATTGGGCCCAATCCCTTAACGGAGCCTGCAGAGCTTGCGGGGCCCGGCTGGGCAAGTCTGGGCCCTGTGAAAAAAACTCGCTTAGTAAACGGGCTGGGTTCGGGCCACGAATCTTGGCCCGCGGGTCGGGTCCGGGTATGAAAAAACCCGGCCCGAACCCGACTCGTTGCCATTCCTATTAATGAGTCATGTGAAAAAACAAAATTAAGAGAAAATATTTTAGTACCTCTCTTGAGTAACTTCGTTATCATCTCCATAGATTTTAATTGGTAAAAATAATTAATTTGAAAATTTGAAATTTTAGTAAAAATGATTAAATCCACAAAATAATAATAATAATAATAATAATAATAATAATAATAATAATAATAATAATAATAATAATAAGGACAAAGTTTAGCTACAAAATAAACATTATTTCATATTTTAAAAATCTAACCATTGAATTACATGTTCTTTACATTCTTAATACACATGTTAAATTTTGTATGAATCGAATATTATTTACTATATGATCTATAAACTTATATTTTATACATAATTTTAAACTATAAAAACTTGCAATTTAAACAATTTATTGATGACATAGTTATTGATCTTTAATTTTCTAGGAATTTTTTAAGCATGAAAGATATAAAAAGAATGTGTAATCCAATAGTAGATTTGTCAAAATTTACCTCCAATAAAAAGATATTGAATAAGGTTGTAGCCTAAGGCTATGACAAATTTTGTAGCTAAACTTTGTCCTAATAATAATAATAATAGTTTCACCAAAATTATTTATATCATCATGTTCTTGTTTAATATTTTCATTTTTGTTGAATTTGATTAAGTTTCTTACATGAGTTACATCTGTAGTTGATGTACTCAAAATTTTACCCCTTATCATCATACATAGAATTTCTCCTTCAAGTTGTTATATTATCCTCTTCACAAACCTTGCATAAGAGAACAAACTTATTATTTTCCACCAAATTAATGTCACTATATAAGAATAACATAAAGTTTTATATATAGTAATATTGCACTATTAAGAAAAAAATTGTAGTTCCTTTCTCGCCCACCTTTATTACAACCTTCACATATTATAATTGGCTAAAAAATAAATAAATAATAAATTTTAGCTACAAAATTTATTGTAGCTTAAGGCTACAACCTTACTCAATATCTTTTTATTGAAAGTAAATTTTGACAAATCCACCATTAGATTACGTCTTCTTCTTATATACTCTATTCTTGCAAAATTTCTAGAAAATTAAAAATCTATAACTATGTCATCAATAAATTACTTAAATGGCAAGTTTTTGTAATTTAAAATTATGCATAAAATATAAGTTTATAGATCATATAGTAAATAACATCCGATTAACACAAAATTTGACATGTGTCTTAATTGTGTAATGAACATGCAATCTAACAGTTAGATTTTCAAAATATGTAGTAATGTTTATTTTATTGAATAAGATTGTACGCTTAAACTACAACCAATTTTGTATCTAAATTTTATCTATAAATAAATTAGGATTTTAGTATGAATGATTAAGTCCACAAATTTATTATTTAAACTTTAAACAGCAAAATCAAAACAAATCCCGTACAATGCATTTGCAATTATTATTTATACTTTCATTCACATACACCAAAGAATAAAGATTGCCTACCGAATATAACACACAAAACAATTCAACTTGCCTTAATTAAAAATCCAAACTTTCGATATTAAATTTGAGTCTCAATCAATAAAGAAAGATTAGTTGTAGCTCCACACCTTCTTTCTTTACTCCTTTTGTTTCATGCGCCCTCCTTATAAAATATTATGTCCTAAATCCTTTGTGCCCATGGAGGTAATTTGAAAATGACATGTTGAATTTGTAGAATTACCACAATAAACGCAACAACCAATTTATGTATTTTAGCTTCTTTTTTCTTTTCTTTTTTTTAAGGAAGCGAAGTTTTTAGATAAGCTTCCAAAGAGGATTAGTTTTTTTTTTTTTTTTATTGTTTTTTTCCTATTCAATAATAGCCCAGTCTTATAGGCTGGTTTCTCAAAAAAAAAAAAAAAATTTATTATATTGTGGTCATTTATTTTAAAATTTTCTAATTAGTTTTCTTAACTAAAAATGGTCTCTCTTTTTTTTTTTTTTTTTTAATTAGTATATATAATTATATTTTTTTTTCCAAAAAATAAAAAGCATACAAGATTAGATAATCATAAAACAGGTATCAAAAAAAAAAAAAAAATTTATGCAACATTTATGAGGTTTCAAATGTAAGTGAATATTCTTAAAAAATAATTATTTCTATTTTATTTTATAATTACATTGTTCATTATAAAATGGTAAAATGTCAAAAGTAAATAGCAATATATATATTAGTAAATAATATATATATGCACCATCATCTTTAAGAGTATTAAATACAAAATATTTATAACATATCATTAATTTAGTCCACATCATTTAAATAGATAAAAGATTGTGTCACTTGTCATCGTTGTATTCATCCACTAGTTATAAGATCCAACTTTTATATTATACTAGCTTATACCCCATGTGTTGCACGGTTGGGTTTATTTTTTATTTTTTATTTTAAAGTAGTTGTAACTTACTATTATTATTATTATTATTATTATTATTATTATTATTATTATTATTGCTGCTTATGAAACTCATATGAAGTCTTGTTATTTAGAAACATAAAGTAGAAGCAATAGCTTGTAACAAAAACAAAGGAATACAAATCTGTTTTCAACCATTACAAAATTAATAGAGAAGTATTGTGCACAAGTTTAATGAAAATCTCCTTATTTAATAATATTGTCTATATGATACTTGAAAGATTATTATAGAAAATTTGGGGCAATATTTTTTGCTCTATATATTAAAATTCAGATGATTTAACTATGGTCTATAAAATTTTAGAAGTACAACCCAAAAATATGGGTATTACATTTGATAGATGATCACAACCCAAAAATAAAAGTAAAATTTTGATTACCTAAAATTCTATTTTTAAAATTTCTTTCTGATTATTTGAATTAGATGTACCAAAACCAAACATAGGAATTTTTAATTAGAGAGACAAATACTTATGAAAATAAAGTCACATCCATATTGGAAAAGGAATACAATCTAATGAACTAAAACTCATGAACCGAAAATCATGTCCATCAATTGATGGTTTCAATCTTGCACAAAAGTATTATAAAGCTTGAGTTATGGCATTTGTCTATAAACAAAACATCAAACATATGACGAACAAATCACCATATGACCTAATGTTTAAACTAAAAAGATTGAAAATTCTAACAATAAATTAAGAAAGTGCATTGCTAACAAAAATAAAGTGACACTAACCTTTTGCATTTGCTTTATATTTGTTGGGCATTTGCCTATTTCCATAGCGTAGGGCCATTTCTTGGTAGATCATAAAAAACACCTATATCAATATCATAATATGCATTACATGATCACTAAAACTATCAATGTTCATATTTTAATAATATAACTTAAAAGGAGAAAGGAAAACAATTATGTTTAATAAAAGAGTAATTCTATTGCGGTGGTCACCTCACAAATATTCGAGTTTGTTGGGTGTGGGGGGTAAGGGCCGAGGTTCAAGTCTCAAAGAGTGAATTTCATACATATATACACTTAGATTAGGTAAAGTATAATTTCTATCTTGTATAAAAAAAAAAATCCCATTGCTTTATAATATTGAATATATTTATTTCATATTCATGTGAAAGTGTTGACAGTAGATTGAATCCCATTATTTTTATAAAACTTAATATATTTATTTCACATATATGTGAATTATTAAGGGTCCATTTGGATGGAGGAGGGCAGAAGGGGGAGTAGAGGGAAGTAAAGTAAAGTTAGCTGAAAATAGACTAATTTTTTGTCAAATATACTCTATTCTACTCCACTCCTATTCTCTCTCCCTTAATCCAAACAGACCATAAGAGAGAGAGAGAGAGCGAGAGAGAGAGAGAGAGAGAGAGAGTTGGAAGCGTTACTACGTTAGCTTAAGGTAAGGTGAAAATTGTAGAGGCATTAAAAAGTGCCTTTATTTATTTTGTTTGTGGAATAGAAGGCATTAAAGAGTAAGACTAATAGAAGAAAGAAAGAAAAAATATCGGGTAGAGTAGACTAAACAGTTTTATCCTACACGGGGGAAACAAATAAAGGAAGAAAAAAAAATTGAGATGGGCTTATTCTTCATTTAAATATTTTTTCTATTAACTTTTTTACATCAAGATGTAACTTATTTTTATAATATCTATTAAATATTGAAAGGTATAATAGATTTAGGTTTTTTTTTTTTTTTTTTTGGGTGTAATTTGAGGGAATATTTACTATGAAATTAAATACATAGTTTACATTTAAGGGCATATTTGTGTGAACATTTAAGGCATATAGTTGGGATTAATAGTGATCATTTAAGGGTGTTTATTTTTATTTTTATTTTTATTTCTATTTATTATTGACACTTGACAACATATTGACATGTACAAATAATTTTTTGACATGTGGTGTTATTTGTTCATATAATATCTATAAAATATAGGAGGTTGCCACATGTCATTGTAGTATGTTTTGAGAATGAACACATGTCATCGTTGCATGCATCCACCAATTTCAAGATCCAACTTTTATAATATTTCCCCCTCAAAAAAACAAACTTTTATAATATTTATTATTGACACTAGTCAAACATATTGACATGTACAAATAATTGTTTGACAATGTAGCGTTGTTTGTCCATAAAATATCAATAAAATAGGAAAATTATTAGGTACTCCCAGAGTACCATAAATGCGTACTCCCCCTTCTCACATAAATGGTGGGTCTCACCATGAATTTAATTAGTGGGACCCACCATGAATGTGAGAGGAGGGAGTACGCATTTATGGTACTCCGGGAATACACAATAATTTCCCAATAAAATATAGGAGATTGTCACGTGTTATCGTAGTATGTTTTAAAAATGAACACGCATCATTGTTTCATGCATACACCAATTTAAAGATGCAACTTTAATAATCTTTTATATTATTAATATGATAACATTTGAATATATTTGTTTCAAAAAATTTTAACAAATACACCTCCTATAATGTTGAACACCTCTTTGTATATATCTTTGTACACTATATTTTATAATGTTAATTGGATTTTAATAAATTCTTTTCTTAATCTATTTATAAGTTTTTTTTTAATCAATAAAAGATAGCACTTTCAAAATCAATTAACAATGTTTAACTTCTTGGTTTATTTAAAAGACAAACCTAGACCAAAAATAACATACCCTTGTCCTAATTAATAACATACTCTTGTCGTAACTTATACAAGAATCTGAATACTTTCTTAAAAAATCAATATATAAATACGTTCCTGCCTTGAAATTCATTGTTCAACCTTATATTTTTTCCCCAGAACCGCTCATTCCAAAAATCTGACCAACTTGTGTGGTTTGGCATGTAAGAACTCTTTTGGAGATTCATATCATTTCTTTGTCACATTCTTCTACAACGAAACTGACTTTTTGCAAGGGTCAAAATTCTTGAAAAAGGTATTAAAAAACCTCACGAAAAATTATTTTAAGAGTCTAATCGACCCTTGATAACTTTTTTTTTTTTTTTTTTTGCTCTCGCACAGTGTATTTTCAAGACTTTCAACCAAAGACAAATCATTGTTTACACCGGGTGGGTCCACGAAGGGGTAAAGCGCTGGCCCAGAAATTTTTTTTCAAAGTGCATGTAGCAGGACTTGAACTGGGGAGCACACCCAGTCGAGCCCAGTACAAGCACCTTAAGATTGAGAGCCCAACCAACTCGACCAACCCCCTGGGTTGACCCTTGATAACTTTCAAAACTTATAGTGTCCAAAAAGAAATTTTGAAAACCTTTGTAACCTTCAAAACAAGTGTTCTATCTTAATTTGAGGGACCCTTAAATAAAATTATTTACCAAGGGTTAAAAGATTTACATGAACAACCCTTGATAAATAAGGTTATTTAAGGATTTCTTGACACTTAAAATAAGAATTTCTTTATAATAATTTAAAAAAAAAAAAAAAAAAACACACACACACACACACACAAAATTATGCACAAGAACCACATATTACAACCAAATATATTAAAAGTCCAATGTATATAACCAAATGCATCAAAAGTCCAATGTACATATTATAACTGTAAGGACTCAAATTGTATTGGACCCAAACAATAACATTTGTAGAGCAAGGGTAGAAGGGCTAGGCACTAACAAAGCGAACTGAGGTTTACACGAGATTCATATGAATAACATTGAAGGAATTTGGCTAAGTATATGCGACGATCAAAACAGTGATTTTTGTTAAGTGTTTATGAAGAAAGTTCACCCTTAGCTCAGTCCGAGGATTAATTTCTTCTAGAATTGACAAAGATAAGGGTTGTCCTCGGACTCCCTGAAAACTCCCCCCCCCCCCCCCCCCTCTACTCTTTTTGTTAGAGGTTCTATTTGTTATATAATCTTGTTTAGTTCATCTCCACCGTCCACTTGTCAGTCATCTGAACTTATATCTGAACTTATATCTGAGGGCTTGTCCCATTAGTCACCTCTGCAGGCTTTCTATTAGTTGGAGTAACCAAGGCTGTACTGTTCACTGGTTACTTCACCATTAATGCGGCCAGAGCGTTGATGGCATGCATTTAATGAATGAGTGACAGCTTCCATCAATCAACATCGGCTTGTCGAAGACGTGAGCGTCCTCGGCAAAGTCCCTTAGCCACTCTGGCATCGTCCGTTTATCCTCGGGCTCTGCCTCTCCTTGGCGTGGGCCTTGGGCCCGATGTGGAATGGGCCGGAGTTGTTAAATATTTGAGGCCCCACAATAACCAAATACAAATATAAAAGATAAATTCATTTAGCTGAAGAACTAAATTAACAGTTTTCTAAGCCACAATTCACCATCCTTATTATAAACATAAACCAATTGGCAACAGCAAACAGCTCATGGACTGCAGAGAAGTCCCCGATAAGCAGGTAAAGCAACAACCTGCATTTTAAAAACCTTCATCAGCATAATAAACCTTTTGCAGATATACAAACATTAAAACTAAAATGAACTTTGATAGCAAGAGATAAGCATTATAGTCCATAATACTCAAGCTGACATTGCTTTTTTCTTTTACTTTTACTAAAAAATAGAAGACCCAAGGAACATTTGTATCTGGATTGAAATGAAACTGTGAATAATATCAATACGAATTGTGCAAAGAATTTTAAGCTCCCAGATGAAGTTAAAGGCGATTCATTAGAGTCTACACCAAAAAAAAAAAAAAAAACCGAAAAAATCATTACATTAATGAGCAAGATGCTGGCTTCAACAAAAATTCAAACAAAACTGCCACAAGAAAAGACAGCAACAGCCAACAAGACCGCAGACAGAAGGTTTAGGATAAAAAATATTTGGTTCCTTCTGCACCTTTATTGATGACATGAGTGCCAAACAAACATAAAAGAGAATAACAACTCATAAGACTTCGGCAAAGAGTGCCAATAATTTCCAGTCCATGAGGGCATGCTATCCCTGCATTTTTCAATAGCAGTTATCGTCTCTTTTTCTCAATGAGATGTGGAGTTTTCTGGCAATACAATTCAAAAACACCTCAATCTGCTACATCATAGAAAAAGAAGGGTTAAAAGGGACTCTAGGGAACATCAGCTGAAGTGCATTTGACTTCAAAAGAAGTCCCTACTGATCAGGAATTCATGATAGATTAATCCTCTGCCATAAACTAACAAATGGACCAACAAAGTAGGAAGGGAAAAGAAAAGGGAAGGCAACAAACATCAGTAAAGCATCTACCGAGCTTGACAACAATAGCCTCAAACCAGAGAGTTAACCAAAAATAGAAAACACCTCAAACTATTATTTCTTTTACATAGTACGTACTAGGTGAATGTTTTTAGCATAACTTATCACAAAATCCAGAGCAAGAAGGCATGCGATAAGTTCACTGTCAACTGTCAAAAACTATTAGATTTGGAGGAAGAATCCAATTGTGAAAACCCTTAACTGATTTCATTCATTCACCAAATACCACATATATATATACTCTGGTATACATAACTCATAACTTCAACTCACGATTTTAGTGCAATTTTTGAGTGTGTAATATGTGTGTAACAAGTTGTGTATCAATCATTTCCCAACTGACAGTAATAAAGCCTAATCCGTCTCTATCTAACTCCACTAAGTGGCACATGATTGGCGTGTGAGTCTTATTACATATATAAAATACAACCTGTAGTTTAAGATGAAGAAAGCCAAAACGACTTGTAGCTTTAGCTTCTTCTAATAATAGTTTCATGAGTGAACCTTTCCTGTACAATTCAAACCATTCTCAATAAAAAAATTCATCACATCTTAAGCAATAACTTAAGTAAATGATCACTAATCCAAAATTTGTTTAATATCAATTCTAGTGGGTCCTATCACCTTTAAATAAAAATTCAAGCGGATCAAAATGTTGGAGATGATTTATGATTAGTTGTTGTGTCCTGCATTAGTACACAAGAATTATAACTATACAAATTGATAAAAGACAAGTCAACATTGCAGTGCATGAGAAACAACAAAAAGAAAGAGAGCAAGAAAACTAACTGCATAACATGCAACAAAACCACACAAAAATCTGCAACTAATCAAATGTTATCTTTTAGGCTAAAAAGCAACTATAGTTGATTTGAATCATTTAATTAACTGAGAATAATGAAAACAAGTCATAGCATATAACAATCCAAAAAAAAAAAAAGGCAGAAAGAATTTGGGTCCCTCTAACAGTCATCTTAATGAGCTTCTACATTTCTATTTCTGTAAACGGGAAAGGACATATTTGTTGGCTGACATAACGAGGTGGTGCAGGCCTCGATCCAATTGAAAATATATATTTAAAATAATAACCAAAGAAAATAATAAATAAACTTTTCAAAAAAAAAAAAAAGTTGAAACTGCTAGACTTCTGGGAAGTTTAGAAAAAAAAAAACCTTTAGAGCTTAGAGCCCAGGGAACTGAAAAAAAAAACTTTTAAAATAAAAAGATGCTCTAAGGTCTGAGAAAAACAGGGTCTTCTCGACAGATAATCTATGTGCACAACATGTAAATTTAAAAACAACCAAAACCCATAATTTTTCTCATAAAGAAAAGACTATTAAATAGGATTGTATTGCAGAAAATTAAGTATTACAGAATGTAGCTACTGACCATAATTCCTACACAAGTCAATCACAAAAGAAACTTAAAAGTTTGATACCACTAAAACAGAAACTGAATTTACAAAATTCATCATCCAACCTCATAAACAAAAACAAGAATAACACATTGATTACAAGAATTAACTTTTTCAATTCAGAAATATGATTATATCACTAATAAACCTCTGAGAATTAAACCTACCAAAATCTAACTGCAAGATATTAATTCAACGCAAAAAAAAAAAAAAAATTTATTAAAAAGAGAGATAGAGAAGGGGCGTACCTGAAACAGAGTGCAATGTGATCACTCTGTATTTCCATGGCTAACACCTTCAGATACAACAAACTCTCCACCACCAGACTTAATTCTCCCACCTCCCATACCAAATTTACCACCAGATGGCTTTACGCTATCTCCACCTTTTGTCCCAACTTTTTCTACACCACTATTACCACCACAAGACCCATTGTTTTCATTTTCACCACCAATCATTTCAACCCCACCGGCACCAGACACTGATGTAAATCAGCCATTACCACCTGAGCTAATTCTTCCACCTCTCCTACCAGATTTGCCACTAGATGAATTTACACAAGCTTTACCACAGTTTCCAATATTACCACCACAAGCTCCATTTTTTTTTCATTTTCACCACCAATCATATCAACCCCAACAGTACCAGAGACCTTGCCGCCTCCCTTGGTGGATCCTGAAGTTCCTGATGTTCCACAAGAACCTCTTCCGTTTTGGTCCACGCCACCAGCACATGATATGGATTTTGATGAACCAGTACAGCCATTAATGTCAATCGATTTCATATTAATTGAATATAGAATTGCAAAAAGGCTTCTTTATTAAAAAATAAAAAAATAAAAAAAAATTGCAAAAATTGTATAATAATTCAGCATATTTCGTAATTGTATAAAAACAAAATGAGAAAACCAATAACTTTGCTTTGCCAAATATGCTTTTCAGTCAATTGTCTTACATTTACACACACCTTAATTAGGCTTATATCTAAATTATCATCTAAAAACACAATATACTCACCAAAATTTAACCCTAAATCACACACTAAAAAATTGCTAGCTCTCCTCGGCTGCCACGTAACTCTGCCAAAACCAATGTTTACTCCAAACTTTTTCATTCATCTCTTCTTCTGGAATATCCGAACTCTCTGGAACTAGGAGATAAATGAAGACCAGCATGCAGACAACAATTACTGTAAAAAGGACAAATAATCCTCCTTTCATGCTGCAAATCACTGGCAGTAGTGCATAGATCATCACGAAAATAATCGAAAAACTTATACTCATCATCATAGGGCCAGCAGCTGAACTAGCTCTCCTTGGGAATTCCACTTCAATCCATTTTGATGAAGTTACTCCATATCCAAGTGAGTAAGCAAGGAGGAATCCAAAAAATCTGTATGCCTCACTACGTGTAGGATACAACACAGAATAATGCCCCTTCAGTAGCAAAACTGAAACTGAAAGAAGTCCAATGAGCATCACAAATGAAAAGACCACTATAAATGCTCGTCGTCGTCTAAACCTAGGAACCAAAAATAAACCTATCAAGCTCATGGCGAAGTTCACATATTCAAGAACCATCGGTGTAAAATAAGATGCAGATGTGGAGACATTAAATTTCATTAGAAGAGTTGGCAAGAAGAAACCGATGGCAAACATCCCCGAAAACTGCAAACATATCTCCCGTACACCATTGATAACCAGATAAGGGCGACATTGACGACTAAAGACATACTCCAATGAACTCCAAGCTCCCTGACTCTCCTCCTTTAGTTGCTCAAACTCAGAATCAAAACCATCACCCCTAGTTCTTGTAAATTCTCTTCTTGCTTTTCTAAAGTTTTTCATCTCTATATAGTACACTGGGGTGTCATGAGCAAAAATGGAAATGAGAAGGGGTGGAAGAGCTAAAACTCCTGGAATAGCAAAACAAATTCTCCAACCCCACTTAACATTTGCCATGAAAAAATTTGCTGTTAATCCTAAAGGAGTTCCAATCCCATAGAAAAACTTATATATCAAATCCAATGTTTCTGCAAAATCAGTTGAAGCAGACTCTGAAATATATACTGGAACAACCTACAATAGAACATAATAAACATTAGACATGACAACAATAAGTAAAAAAAAATTCAATAAAGAAAAATGATAACATTATATATGTTGAAGATTATGCAGATGCAATTTTGAAGATTATGCAGATGCAGTGTTCATATCCACAAGCATCCACAAGCAGCTCATGTAATGACTCAGTCCATTTCAGGTTCATATCCACAAACATCCACTTTTGCAGCCTTTGAAAACATGGCAGGTAACCCTTTTGATTCCAATTCTTCTCTTGAGAATTTAGTGCTTTCAGCCAATTTCACTTCACCTTCCTTAATTTCCTTCTAAGATTGGATTTTAGATACTAAAGCTACAGACCATATGGTCCAATCCAATTCATTACTTCTATTACTTCTACTGTCAATGTTGTTGTTAATCTTCCTAATGGTCACAAGGCAGTGGTAACGTTTATAGGAACAGTTCAGTTAACAACTACTCTTTCTTTACAAAATGTGCTTTGTGTGCCAACTTTTTCTTTCAACTTGGTTTCTATAAGTCAGCTAACCAAAAACCTTACTTGTTGTTTAATATTTTTGGATACCCTTTGCTTCATTCAGGGCTTACACCCATGGAGGACGGTTGGATTGGGTAAAGCAAAGGGCAACCTATATCTGCTGGACACTTCCATCAATAGTTTTCCATCCTTTTCAATTCCAGCATTTGCTTCTAAAAAATTAGTCTCCATCCAAATATCAACTAAGTATGAATAATAATCAAATATCAACTAAGTCTAAATATTAAACCATAAATCACCATTAAAAAATTAGTCTTCGTCCAAATATCAACTAAGTGTGAATATTAAACCAAAATATTGTTCATAACTTCATATTAGAAAGAAGAAAACTCCTAAAAAAAAACATTGAACTTCATGTCTATCCATGACAAAACAAAAGCATTTGAACATTGAACATTCTAATAGGCTAATAGCTTGAATGTGGTTGTAATTTTTAATCTAAAAGGTGGAAGTTTGTTAGTCTGTTAAGCCACATGTACAGTTTGTTAGAGTGTTAAATTTTCTTTTCGCACATCTCTGGTTCTCATAAATAAAGAACAGAGCAATGTATTTCCTTCTCAAAGTTTATACAATCAATTGCAAATAGCTAAAGTTTTCTCTCATACCAATCAGTATTTTCCTATTGTGTGGTTAATTTCTAATAATATACCTTTATGTTTAATATTCTTGAATGAGAATTTTTACCTGAGACATAATTCCAATCCCTATGCCAGTGATAATTCTGCCAATAAAGAGAATCCAGAGAACTTTCGTTGAAGAGCTTAGTGAAGATCCCAAGAGTAGTGAACTGAACCCCAACAGCAGAGGCCATCTTCTTCCTAGCTTTTTATAGAGGAAGACAGATGCTAAGGCTGCAACAGCAGCTGACCCGAAGATTATTGAGAGGTAAGCTTCTATAATACCGTCATAATAGACACAGAAGTTATCCTCCCTGGTTTTCATCTTTTTATAGTTGAGCTTATGGAAGAACAATTTAAAGAAGCTATCCATATTCGAGATACCCCCTGAAGCCAAAATAACATAGTTTAAAACCATGGTAAAATTTCAAATTTAGGTTTCTTTTCTTTATATAAAGCACATTTTGCAGTAGAAAAAACAAATCTACATTTTGCTATATTTGGTATAAAAAAAAAATGCAAGTGAGAAAATTCTATGCAACAAACAACCCACATATGAAAGTTTCATGAAATTGTTATCACACTTACCCGTCTTATCAAGCCAAAAGCATAAAGTAGTAGTCCATTGAGTATTTGAAAGAGTCCCCAACGCACAAAAAAAATGATTCAATCTTTTAGGCTATCTATCAACAATAGAGGGGCTGCTCATAGTCTATAGATACTAGATTAGATGGTTCCAACTGAATTAATGACAACCTCCATCTCCAAACAGTAATTGATTTCTAACAGGATCAAACCCGATGCAATTCAATCCTTCTTCTTGGCAATGATTCACAAAAAAATAAAAACCACGCTAGACCGAAGCCCATTGCTATGGGGACTACCTGTATAAGGGAATGACTGAGGTAATTGCAAATAGATTGAAAGACACAGTGGCTCTTTAAAAAGGATGCACTCCCAGTCTCACTTGTATAAGAAGAGACATTGATAATTAACCCAAAGAGGCTAACTACTCAGCTGAAAGATTAGGTGAGCCAGCCATGATCACTAAACTTTGCCAAATGGGGCATTTAATAATGTTAATCAAAATTTTCTATATGCTCTATATAATGTTGAGGGGTTTACAACTTTACATGCAGCGAGCCCTATGCTTCTAGAAAGCGAGAAATTCCTCAAGAATACACCCACCAAAGGGCTAATCTTGCAAATCTTAGCTTCTAAGAGCCATGAAACCTTCTAGGATGGTGTAGAAGTGTTTTAGACTTTGTTGTACAGAATGAAAAGTTCTTTGAGCTAGGCTCCCACAAGTCTTCCTCCCAAGTAAAACAAAAAACATGGAATCATTCTCTAAGGTGACACCAAGCCAGTAAGTGTTTAACATTACCTTTATCCTTACTTTTATAAGAATGAAATAGATAAAATAGTCAAAGATTTGTTGGAGGGAGCCATAAGGCCAAGCCAAAGTCCATTCTCACCACTCACCTTATTGGTGAGGAAGGCCGACAGAAGTTGGCATGTGCATTGACTACTAAGCATTGAACAAGGAAATGGTGAAGGACAACTGGACAAGTTCTGAATTCTGACAGTGAATTACATAACAAATACACATGGAAGAGAACATATCGAAGATGGTGTTTCGAACACATGAAGAGCACAACGAATTTTTAGTTGTACCCTTTGGCCGAATGAACCATATCTTTAGACCTTTCTTCTGAAGGTTCTCATTGTTTGTTTCAGCATTAATGTTTTTTTTGGAAAATGTCATTTTCCAAAAAATATTTTTTGGAAAACTATCTTATTTTTTGGTGTTTAGTGATGAGCTTGAGAACATTTTTTGGTGTTTGAGATGCACAAATTTTTTATAAAATTTATTTTATAATTCAAAACATATATACACATGTATATTGTGTAAGCCCAACTAATGTAATCAATAGATACAAGAACACCAATTATCTAATAGAATTTGGAAGAAATGAATGAAAAAAATTCACCATTGACAGCAATATAATGAAAGAATTAACATTTGGTGGAACCTTTTGAAACCATTTGAAACAGCCAAATCTATAAGCTTTAAAATTAAAGAACTATAATAGTGTGATGCAAAATTGTAATAAACTTTGTAATAATCCCAATGTAGGCACAACCCAAGCAAGCAAGAGAAAGTCCTAGACAAACATGACTCATGCCATAATGAATGGGTACCTTAAGATAATAGTAAAGACGCCAGTTTCTTCATGGAGTTAACAAAAATAATCATACATAACATAAGAAAAATGGAAGGCAAACCAGAAATTTTCATAGCCAAGAATAAAACATCTGACATACCAACTATGCGGTAAGCCCCATGAGACACCAAATAGAGGAAAACAGAGGATCCAAAAACCCCTAGGGTGATCACACATGCTAGAGTTTCCCAAATTATTTTTCATCTAAAGTATAATTGTATTCTCAAAAGTTTCACAAATTATGGCCCTTTCTTTCAGCAATGCTTCTAGCTTCTTCTTTCTTCTGACTTCACAGTTTTGGCTCTATAGGCTTTTGGGTTTTAGGTTCTAGCTTCTTATTTTTAGCTCCTGCCCAAGACAACTTCTAGAACAGTAGGAAAATTGTGGCTGAAGTTTAACTTGTAGAGGAGAAATGTAGAGAATTCCAGAGAGTGAAAGCAAGAGAGAAATTTATGGAATGACAGTGGAATTTCTAGAGACAAGGGAGGCAGTGTTGGCGTGCCGCAAGAGAGAGAAACTGTTGATGACTCAGGACAGGTGATTTCAGAACCTGTTGCTGTACTACAGACTAGGACTAAATCTTTGAGGTCTTGGGTCATATTAGAAGTTTTGGTCCAGTGGTTAGGTTCCTCCCCTGAAGATTCTACTTGGGAATCTCTTCACCAGCTGCAGCTCTCTTTTCCTCACCTTGTGGGCAAGGTGCTTTGAATGGGAAGGGTAATCTTAGGGACTACAATTGTATTGTATCTCTTAGACGTGTGCTGTAATTGTTGTTATAGATAGCTTAGTTACCATTGGGGTTAATTGGTTGATTGGTTGGTTAAGAGTTAGTTAGGCAAGTGGATACTTAGCTAACTGGCATTCTGTTGAGTGGTTAAGCAAGGATCACCTACAGGTATAAAGTGTTAGGAACTAAATACTGTATAGTCATTGATGAATAATATGGTTTAGACCATTTTCTCTCTCTCTCTCTCTCTCTCTCTCTCTCTCTATGTGTGTTTCTGTCTAATTCTCCATGGAGGCTAGGTCCCCTTGAAGTGACCTACACAATTCTTTCTTTTCTCAATTCTATAAGCAGATTCATAACATATGGGAGGCTTTTGTCAAAGCTTTATGAATTCATTTTAGCACTATTGCATACGACAATCCTATAGAAGAGTTAAGGAGGTTGTGACAAACATTGACAGTGCCACATCATAAGGCCCAATTTGAAGCACTTTCAAATGGCATTAACGGCCATTTAGAGGATCATAAGTTGAGTTGTTTGTTGAGTGGCCTGTGCAATGAAATTAGCTCCAATTAAGGATGTTAAACCCACATTTTGCTGAATTCTGCATTTGGATTAGCAAAAATCCAAGAGGAGTATGTATTGGTAAACAAGAAAAGCTCCAAGGTAGTAGATGAAGTGGGAAACCCTTCCAATCTTGGACCACCTCTGAAGAATGATGACAGGGTGGACTAGAAGCTGAAGAAACAATTACACAGGATATCCCCATTTCAAATGGAGGAGAGGTGGAAGAAGGGCTATGATTTAATTGAGACAAACCACGGCAAGCTAGGCATAAATGCACAAAGGAAGTGATCAAAAGAGTAATGGTTTCCTCTCAAGAGAAGCAAGGCAAGGAAGCATAAAATATTTCTCTTTTCCTTGATTGGAAATCCAACCCCAAGAACAATGAGGGTTTTGGGTCAAATTAAGGGTCAATGGGAGGTGATTCTCTACGACTTGAGAAGCCACCATCTTTTTTTGGATTCATCTCAAGTGTCCAAGATGAACCTAGCAGTGGTCACCACCCAAAGTTTTGAGGTAAAGATTGCTAATGGGGATGAAATCCACACCAAAGGCACCAGTAATGTGGTATCTTTGATGGTACAAGGTCAATTTTTCAAGGTACATCTTAACGTTCACCTTGGTGGATGTGATGTAGTTTAGTGACCCTTTGGTTAAGCACTATTGGCTTCATCCAATGAGATTTCCAGAAACTTATGGAGATAAGGATAGAAGTCATGAAATTGTTCTCACAGTTATCGATCTTATCGAGCCAAAAGCATATAGTAGTAGTCCATCAAGTATTTAAAAGAGTCCCCGACGAACAAAAAAAAAATGATTCAATCTTTTAGGCTATATATCAACAATAGAGGGGCTGCTCATAGTCAAAAGCTACCAGATTAGATGGTTCCAACTGAACTTCAATTTCTACTTAGTTGATTGATTTAGGGATAGTGCTGGAACATAATTAATGACAACCTCCATCTCCATATGGTAATTGAAGTCAAACAGGATCAAACCAGATGCAATTCAATCCTTCTTCTTGGCAATGATTCAGAAAAAATAAAAACCACGCTAGACCAAAGCCCATTGCTATAGGGACTACCCTGTATAAAGAGAATGCCAAAGGTAATTCCAAATAGCAGTGGATGGCCACACTGATTTGAAAAGAAGTAAGCCTATGTCATGCACACTTGATGGGGAATCCAGGTCTGAGGTGGCAGAGTGGGAGTCAAAGCATGAGAAGTGTTACTGCATTGAATATCAAAAGGAGTGTTTCATAACAGAGAGGCTATAGCACCCTTGAAATAAAGCCGGACAACTGGGTTTGATGGGTAGAACCTAGGAAGCACAGACATGGACATGGGTGCGGGTCTGGACACAGGTAGAACACGGTAACACGAGCAATTTTTTAAAAATCCGATACAACACCGGTATGATATGAGTACGACACGGTATGACATGCCAAAGAGTGAAAACCAAAGAAACACAATTATAACACTCACTCTTAGTTTCTATTTCTCTATCAAAAAAAAAAACTCTTAGTTTCTATTTCTAATTGTGGTAGAACATTGCAATAATATAGAAATTCATTTTTATTTTTAATGAATACAATGGATTTAGCCTATATACTAATACCACAGCAGGTATAGTTTTGATGTTTATTAGCTTCTTCATGCTTTAAAAGAAAATTCCAGTAGTCATATTGTAACACCCCATAATTTTGATAATAATTAAGTTACTATGCATAAATTATAAATGATGCCTACAATTAAATGGATTAAATTGATTTGAGCCTAAGATATTAAAAATAAGATAAATATTATGAGATATGAAGCCCAAGTGAAGTGACATAAGTAAATATATGGGCCTTGAAAACCCTAGTCTTTTATCTCTTAAGCTACACGTGCATATACTTATGAGGCTTCCTTTTGCTTCAGCCGCATCACACTACTGAACTTCGCTTCTCTTCACTGTGGCTGTGAGTAGAGATTACATGTACGGTTTCTATGATTATACTAATAGAAAAAGGGCTCCTAGAATTGCTATTATATTTTATTAAGAATGGTAAATATGGCAGTATGTCAGGAAGACTTTGAAATTGAATCAAATAGAGTAATAGACTTGGACTTTGTCACCATGCTAAAGGAAAAAAATAAAAAAATAAAAATAATGCTTGTGGTTAATATGCATTCACGCAAAGCCTCAATTGTTGACCGGTTAATATGCATTCACACTAGTTCAGCCATGTACTGGATTTTGGGTCTTTGGGTTGGTGATTACAATATTATAATAGGAATTGTTTATATAGCCGTATGGTCCAGGCTTTGAAATTGATTATGTATGAATAGTATGTATAGTCATATGGTCCTCTATTGGCTCTAAGATTGATTTGGCTGAACTATATTATTGCACTATCCATCTAAGTTCCCAATCTGGCATTCATGCACCTGCCAAGGTTCAAAAACTTGTCTAGCTTTATTGTTAAGTCTAGCGGCATCAAAGGAATAAAGGGTTAGCTATGGGATTGATAGAATTAAGATGTAATATTAGCTTCAACTATATATTAGATTGATCAAATATCTATCTTTTAGCTATATTGAAGTTTCATGAATATCTATGATTACGTTAATGGAAAAAAATCTGATTAGGCAGCAATATTTTTTTTAAGTCCAGAAATCTGATCAAAGCTGAAAGTAAATTGGATAGTTAGGTGGATAAATGGAGAATTTTGGATATATCAATATTGTCTAGGATAAAACCGTTTAAGTGTGAAAATAGATTTTTAAGTGGGAAATTGTGTATTGATGAACCTATTTTTGGTGTTGCTAGGTTCTAATTCTACTGAATTGTTGTGATTCAAGGGAGGTTGATTTCTTTTATTTTTGCAACTAAGAGGTAAGTGGTGTTTACTAATTTTGGGGGTTTTCCCAAAACAGTGTTGATTATTAAACTATTTTATATCAAAGAAATAGGTTGACATTCTATATATAAATGGATATTTTACAAACGTTTTTGATGTGCACATTGACTATTCGTTTTATAAAAAACTTCTGGGACAACCTAAATTTATTTAAACTTGTATGTGTGAATATATCTTTATATTTTTTAGAATTATGAATGGATTATTTTGTGAGCATATTGAATATGTTTTGAAAACCTATGGCAAGTCATGATTAAAAGCTCAGTATTGTATTTAGTCCTTAGCAAGGGACGGTCCCAAAAAAGAGGACAGTGCACATTTGATAGCTCCTTAGCAAGGGAGAATACTATTGAGGATCCAAAAAGGAAGCTCCTTAGTAAGGAAGTGTACCTTTAGGTTCCAAAGGAACCATCCTTAAGAAAGGGGATGAAAAGGAGGTTCCAGTCCCAAAAAGGGGACAGCACAACCTTATCAACGAGGTGTAAACATTGACCACGAAAAAAGCCTAGGAAATTATTTATATGATGGTGTATATATATATATTATGATAGCTCACAATATAAAGATATTTTTCTTTTACATGAAATATTTAATGATAAATATTGATGAGTTACAAGTTATGAAATCGCTGAAAGAATTATTTATTTGAAAGTTTGTTCCCACACTCCAATGTTAGTAAATTCCACTTATTGAGTTATCTCACCTCCTCCCCCCCCCCCCCCCCCCTTTTATTTCCCCTTACAGATATATTAGAGGAATTATTGGAGTTGAAACTCATGGAAGACAACAGCTATGAATTATTTTGTGGAACTGAGGAGTTTATTATGATTTTTATGGACAAAATTGTCCTTTTCCCTTTTTGGGCAAATTAAATAGCTTTATGCCACTCTTCCTAAACTAATTAGGGAAATGCCCCTCTTTTAAAACTCGATTTATGATAAATCGAGTTAGACCCTATAGTGGCGTTTTTAAGGAGCCTATAGTAATGTTTTAAGGACCTATAGTGACGTTTTTTTAACTTGATTGCAATGAAATAGAGTTATAGGCAATGAAATCGGCCTATAGTGGCATTTTTTTACCTATAACTCGATTTCATTGAAGTCAAGTTAAAAAACGTCACTATAGGTCCTTAAAACGTCACTATAGGCTCCTTAAAACGCCACTATAGGGCTTCAGATTTTTTTTTTTAACTCGATTTATCATAAAATCGAGTTTTAAAAGAGGGGTATTTCCCTCATTAGTTTAGGAAGGGGGGCATAAAGCTATTTAATTTTCCCAAAAAGGGCAAAGGGCAATTTTATCCTGATTTTTATGGCATTAAACTTTGTACTGGAGAATTATTTTGAGAATGTTTTGTCTTTGGTGGATTAGAACTCTAACATTTGTGATGAGATTTTAGATTGCTGGTTTCTTTTATTTAATATTTTTATTGATTATTCAGATTAAATAGACTTTTATTGCTTATGATTTTGGGGCGTTACACATATTTGTCAAATGCAAGTTTCTCTTTGCCAGGAGGTAGGAGGAAATGCATATGTTCTTCTTAGAATCTAATGTCTCGCATGTTGGCCCAGTTTGCTAGACTCAAAGGACACACAGTTGCATCTACCTCAGTTCATTTTGTGGTACAGGTTTTGAATTACGAGCCCGAGTACTTATTGTTGTTGTTTTTCTTATTAGTACTGTTTCTAAATTGGAATTTTTTTTCCTCATGGGAAAAATTAGATAATGGTCACAAATTGCAAGAGGAAGGGTAAAGGGAAATGGATGTATAAGAAACCAATTTTTTACACTTGAAACCTTATGTCATATTCATTTAAAATAAAGTAACTTATATAAACTATATAAGCCTATTCCATGGAAAGTGATCTACTGCATACATGTTCCTGTATTTTATACCATCAAATTTGTTCCAAGTAACACTACTCACCATTTTGTGATGTTATCATTCATCTTGATCCTGCAAAATTCTTATGCTTCAATTTTTAAATTAATGAAAGTGCAAAACAAGACTGTTTTTCAGTGTTTTAAAAACCACTGTGCCTCACATTTTGCATATTTTTAGGTATTTGACGATTTGCATTCTATTTGTGGCTGGATTTTGATAGAAGAATATCTTGTTCCTATCAATCAAAGAAACATTTGCGCTAGCTCTGTCAATTAAGTGAAATTCATTTGGGTTCTATTCAAATATTTGTTTCCTTAATATAATAATCACCATATTTAACTTACGTACGACGGTATGAATTATAAAATGTATCTATTTTCATATTTTAAAAGGTAGGCATGCATATACATGGGATTATAAGCTAGTTTATATTTAAAGTCAAAATATAAGTTTGTGCTATGTGTCTCTAATTTCTTCTCAAATTTGGTGTCAAATGTGGGACCACACCATAACTATCCGTTTAGGTGTCTATTGACAATCTATGTAAATTTAGAAATATTTTAAATATAAGTCTTTCTCATTTAGTTACAAATCTTTCTAGACTTCTAGTACTTCACGAATCATGATAGTTACAAATTTAAGTATTTTTCTAGACTTCGAGTACTTGACGGTCTTCACCATCTTATGTGTCCTTTTGGAGTCATTTCCAATCCCTTTTCATGTGTGTTATTCCTTTCCAAAGTTTCCTTTCCCATCTAATTATCTAAATAGACAAGAAATTCACATCCCTTTTTGTAGTCCTTGAATTTAGTTCCTCCTCTTAGTCTCAATCTTTGATAACTTCATAATTTAGTTCTATCAAAACTGAGATTCTTTCCTATCACCCTTAATGTCGCTTTCCAATGTCTATCTTTTGCAGCCTAAAACTCTAGGTTCCCTTAAGAAAACCGAAGCTTGTTTGAGAAGCTTCAACCTCTCTCTATCTCTCTTACCATCAGTTTTTTTCCCCAATTTTTCACAAAGAAGTGAGAACCCAGCTGTCTCTGTCTCTCACATGAGGTCAAGAAATTCCACCAAATCTGTCCTTGATCTCTTTGCAACCTCATCTATCGGTGAATTAGTCCTAGATTTGAATGAGTTTGATGCTATCAAAGAGGATTTAGAGTCTGGTGTTCATCGAATCACTATGTAATCTCACTGAGATTCTAGTGGGTGTGCAAAGAGCTCCAATAATGGCTCTATATTCGGCATTGTATTTGGCATTACTACCATATTTGCCCTCTACCTCCAAGATGTTCACAATCTTCACTCACCATATGTAAATTTCCATGTTTAGAAAATTTTCTATATATTTTTATATCTGTTTTACACTATAGTTTGTTTGATATCGCAAAATCATCTTGATTTCGAATTTGTTGGATCCCAAGTTAAGAAGCTTGACTTGAGCTTGAGTTTGAGCTTGATATTAAGCTCAAGCTTGGTTGATTAATTAATCAAGCCTCCAAGCCAAGCTCAAGCTATTTGGCTTTCTCACAAGCTTGAGTTCAAACATTATTTTTAGGCTTGTCTTGAACTCAAGCCAAGCTTGAGCATTTTATTTTTACTGAAGAGTAAGCTATAGGGTGATCTGTAGCCGCATTTTTAAAAACGCAGCTCTAGGTCCCACAGGAGGCTATAGTCGCACGGGATAGACCGCGTTTGGAAACGCAGCTATAGCCTATAGCTGCGTTTTTCAAACGCGGCTATAGCCCTCTTTTTTTGTAGTGCTTAGCTCCTTTACAGCCCTACCTAAGGTACTTTGAAGAAAGATAATATCGACTATCGAAATTGGGCTTCAAAACTGCAACACATCAATGATTAATACATCAAACATATTTGGTCATGCCTCTCGTGATCCAACACTATGATAGGTTAGATCTATGTTTTATTGGTAAAACGTAATGATCATTTGAAGTCTTTTCATATAGATCTTTTCATGTGTGTTTGCACTACTAATCATGCTTAGTTTTGTAGACCATTTTCCTAATGAAGATTTGGTATGCAGGACAAGATGAACTGAAATTGATGCTACTAAGTTATTCTTTTTCAAGGTTTCTCTCATTGGCCAGGGTTAGGGTTTCTCTCTCAGTAGCGTGTAGAATATCGTCCCTAACTTAGTTTAGGTTTTGTACCCTTCTAGCTTCTAGACTGATAGGACGGTGGGTTGTTGTGGCTTTGTTGTCATCTAGTATTCCTTTTCCCTAGTTAACATATCCGCCATGGCTGGTTTGGAGGAGATGTCAGCCCATTTTTCTCTCACAGAGGAAGAGGAGGGGGGGCTGAAGTATTGAAAGAGGAAGCAGAGGTTATTCACTGATTAGCGGGTAGGTTCTTTACAAAGAGAGTCCTGAATGTGGAGGCTGTTACTAGGACCTTTAAACCCTTGTGGAAGATTGGTGGTGAACTGAAAATTCGAGATATAGGTGAAAATATTTACTGTTTGAATTTGATGATCCCCTTGACCTGGTGCGTGTTCTAGAATTTGAACCATGGTCATACGACAAATACATGGTTGTGTTCCAAAGCGTACATGATGTTGAATCAATTCCCTATTTGGAGTTTTCCTAGGCTACGTTTTGGATTCAATTCCATAATGTTCCTGTGAAGAAGATGACATACAAAACAGGTGAGAGGATAGGAAAATCATTGGTGTGGTGGTGTAGGTGGCCGATTTGGAGGATGATGGATCAGGGGGTGAGTTCTTGCAAGTCAGAGTAACCATAGATATCACAAAACCTCTCCCACGTTGCTCCAAGTTAAGGTCTGAAGGGAAGCATTGACTAACCAACTTTTGCTATTGGTGCGGACGTGTTACTCATGGAGAACTAGACTGTGACTTTTGGCTTCGAGGTAAAGGGAAGCTTTGTAGGGAAGACCAGCAATATGGAAAGTGGTTAAGAGCAGATCTTGTTCATCATAATAGGAAAACTGTGGCGGTAATCTCAGGTAGTTCTCGAAGTTAAGCACCATGGTGGAGGAAAAAAACTTATGGTGGGGCAGGTCCGAGGGATCAAGGTGGCAACGGAGACTCTAGTTCAAATAAGGATGAACCCAGCAATGAAAGGCACTCGGAGATGGAAGCTAAGAATACCATGGATAACTTTGACGTATCAAAATCTAGCTTTCCTATTAAGGTGCTTGAGCAAGTGGGCAGTGGGCCAAACAACAGTGTTGGGGGGCAGATAGTGAATAAGGCAAAACGATGCCCTGCAAGCCCACTTAAAGATGTGGTTGTGGGTTTCTCTATCAAAGAAAATACGGTGCTGAGTGAGAAGCCAGGTGTCACCCCACCTTGCTAGAATCCTCTACTGCCTTACTCCCCGAAATGCAGTCCAGCCCCTCTGTTAGATTGCACAAACAACGGTAATAGTCATGCCCCCTCAAGCTCCATTAAAAAATGGAAGAAACTAGCTCGTGAATCAAGTACTACTCTTCAAAACTCCGAACATTGATAGACGTCCAAGTCTTGAAGTGGCAGATTTGAATTTTGGTAAAAAAAACTTTGTGTGACTTTTTGTAGCTCTTTTGACAAAGAAAATTTTAAGGTGGTTGCTAGTTCCCAACACCACTGCTCACAATGAGTTGCCTAAACTGGAACTCTCGTGGGCTTGGGAACCCACAGACAGAAAATGAACTAGTTGCATTGGTTCACAACAAAGATCCCAATGTGATTTTTTTAATGGAAACAAAGGTGAAAAAAGCTGTTCTAGAAAGAATTGGAAGAAAGATTCAATTTTCTAATTTATTTGTGGTTCCAAGTCACAATACTAGTGGGGGTTTAGCTTTATTTTGGTCTGACAATATGAATGTGGATGTGCAGTCCTTCTTTGATCACCATATTGATGTCATTATTGACCATGGAGTTGATGACGCCTGGCGGCTTTCGGATTTTTACGGGGAACCTGAGACCGCTAACTAGGAAAACTCTTGGAAACTCAGAATTTTAAGTAGTCGGCCCAATCTGCCTTGGGTTTGTTTAGGCGATTTTAATGAAATTTTGTTTGCTGATGAGAAAGATGGATGGCTGGATAGACCGAAGAGACAAATGCAGGGGTTTCATGATGCTCTTGATTTTTGGAGGTTGAAGGATTTGGGATTCACTAGGTTTCCCATTTACATGGTGTAACAAACAGCCTGGATATCAAAATGTGTGGACTCGGTTGGATAGAGGATTGGATTTGATAGAGTGGATTTTGAGGTTCCCATCGTCCCAAATTCATCACTTGGATGCATTCCAATCTGATCACAAACTTATTCTTCTATGTTCGGATTCAGAATACAGTCGATTTTATAAAAAGGGCGGCCTTTTCATTTTGAAGCGATGTGGTTAAAGGAGAGTTCCTGTGAAGAGGTCATCTATGAGGCTTGAGGGGATAGGCAACAACCGATCACGACTTGGGCTTTTAACAAAACAAATTTTGCTTGCCAAGATAACCTCAAAGTGTTGAATAGGGAAAAGTTTGGCCGTGCCCGAAACTCATTAAGGAAAAAAAATGGCAGATTTTAAGGCAGTTGAGGAGGGAGGGTGGTATAGAAGTCAACCAACTCAAATTCAAGCTCTAAGAGATGAAATTCAATGATTACAGTCTCTTAAGGAGTGCATGTGGAAGCAAAGGTCAAGAAATACTTGGCTCAAAGAAAGGGATAGAAATACAAAGTTTTTCCATAGCAGAGCTAATCTTAGGAACCAACATAACTTAATATCCAGATTGGAGGATAAGTCTGGCAACTGGGTTGAGGATGAGTCTGATATAACTATTGTTGTGCTTCAGGCACTGAATTTAGGCCTATCAGTTTATGCACTGTCATTTATAACCAAATTGCTAAAGTTGTGGCTAATCGTTTGAAGAAGTTCTTGGCTAAATCTATCCCAGATTCTCAAAGTGCTTTTCTATCAGGGCGTTTAATCACTGATAACATTTTTGTGGCATTTGAGACTCTTTGTTATCTTAAAAGGAAGACACATGGGAAGTTGGGGTATATGGCTCTTAAGCTTGACATAAGTAAAGCCTATGATCGGGTGGAGTGGAGCTTCTTAGAGAAATTAATGCATCAACTGGTGCTTGAAGAGAGGATGATCAAAGTCATTATGTCGTGTCTGACATTTGTGTCCTATTCAATGTTTCTTAATGGGCAACCGGTGAGGAATATTAAACCTTCAAGGGGTCTTCGTCAAGATGACCCCTTATCTCCCTATCTGTTTGTAATGTGTGCCATGGGCTTGCAAAGTTTATTACAACAAGCTGAGGTGGATGGGAGTATTAGGGGTGTGGCTATTTGCAAGAATGGTCCTCCTTTCCTATTTATTCTTTGCGGATGATAGCGTGCTTTTTTTTTTTGTGCAACGGAAGGTGAATGTCAAAAGGTTCTCGATATTTTGGCAATTTATGAAAGAGGTTTAGGTCAGAAAATACGCCTGTAGAAGACTAATATTTTCTTTGACAAAAACAGTCCTCAATTAGTCCAATCTTGACTTCAATACCTACTGGGGGGGGTCCCGACAATAAGGCAATATGAAACATATTTGAGTTTACCAGCTTTAGTGGGGCGAGCAAAGAAGAGAAGTTTCATTTATCTAAAAGAATAGGTTTGGAAGAAATTACAAGGTTGGAAGGAAAAGTTCCTATCTCCAGCAAGTAGGGCATAAGTCTGTTATCCAAGCAATCCCAACATATACAATAAGTTGTTTCAAAATCCCAAGAGGTCTAATCAAAGAATTGGAGGTTCTTATCCACAAATTTTGGTGGGGGTATAGTGGTGAGTCGAGGAAGGTCCATTGGGTTAGTTGGGAGAGGTTATGCAAAGCTAAAGAACTGGGTGGATTGGGATTCAAAGAAAGTGAGAAAGTTAATGAGGCTTTCTAGCAAAGCAAGTATGGCGAATGATGAACAACCCGGATTCTCTTTGTTTCAGGGTATTTAAAGCTCGTTTCTTCCCAAACTGCTCCATTCTTGAAGCAAATGATTCTATTACAGGATCCTATGCTTGGAAGAGCATCCTCAATGATTTAGACATCATCCAAAAGGGCATGGTATGGCGGATTGGTAATGGGAAATCAGTCAGCATTAAGGAAGATAAATGGCTCCCGATGAAACCTAGTAGTTTGACTATTTCACCTCTCCCATCAGTCCCCCCTGACACAAAGGTGAGCTCCCTCATTAATCCGGTTCTAGGAGTGTGGAAATCTGGTGATGTGAGGCAGATTTTTCTACCCCATGAAGCATTGATGATTTTGGGAATCCCACTGAGTCCTAGAAGCCCCCCTGACCGAGTCATTTGGGCACATACACAGTCTGGATTGTTTACAGCATAAAGTGCTTATCAGTTGCTGGTTAACTCAAGCACAGCTCGTAGTGCAGGTAGCTGAGTTTTGGACCCACAAAAAAAGATTCTGGAGAGGAGTTTGGCAGCAGCTGGTTCCTGAAAAATTAAGCATTTCATGTGGAGAGCGTGCAATAATGCTCTGTCCATGAAATGCAATCTGGTCCGGAGACAGATCACAGCAACTGATGCTTGTGAGTTCTGCAATGATCACCCAGAAGATGTATTGCATGCTCTTTGGCGTCGCAAAGAAGTGGATTTGGTGTGGTCCGCTTTCCACTGGTCCCAGACAGCAATATCTCCCCCTCCCCCTAACTTTTGGTGGATGTGATGAGTTTAGTGACCCATTGGTTAAGCACTCTTGGCTTCATCCAATGAGATTTCCAGAAACTTATAAAGATAAGGATAGAAGTCATGAAATTGCTCTCACAGTTATTGATCTTATCGAGCCAAAAGCATAGAGTAGTAGTCCATCAAGTATTTAAAGAGTCCCCGACGAACAAAAAAAATGATTCAATCTTTTAGGCTATATATCAACAACAGAGGGGCTGCTCATAGTCAAAAGCTACCAGATTAGAATGGTTCCAACTGAACTTCAATTTCTACTTAGTTGATTGATTTAGGGGTAGTGCTGGAACATAATTAATGACAACCTCCATCTCCGTATGGTAATTGAAGTCAAACAGGATCAAACCAGATGCAATTCAATCCTTCTTCTTGGCAATGATTCAGAAAAAATAAAAACCGCGCTAGACCAAAGCCCATTGCTATGGGGACTACCCTGTATAAAGAGAATGACAAAGGTAATTCCAAATAGCAGTGGATGGCTACACTGATTTGAAAAGATGTAAACCTATGTCAAGCACATTTGATGGGGGATCCAGGTCAGAGGTGGCAGAGTGGGAGCCAAAGCATGAGAAGTGTTACTCCTTTGAATATCAAAAGGAGTGGTTCATAACAGAGAGGCTATGGCGCCTTTGAAGTAAAGCTGGACAACTGGGTTTGATGGGTAGGACCTAGGAAGCACGGACATGGACATGGGTGCGGGTCCGAACACAGGTACAACACGGTAACACAAGCAATTTCTAAAAAATTATAAAAGGAAATGGCCGATACAACACTGGTATGATATGGGTACGACACGGTATGACATGCCAAAGAGTGAAAACCAAAGAAACACAATTATAACACTCACTCTTAGTTCCTGTTTCTCTATCAAAAAAAAAAAAAAAACTCTTAAGTTTCTATTTCTAATTGTGGCAGAACATTGCAATAATATAGAAATCATTTTTATTTTTAATGAATACAATGAATTTAGCCTATATACTAATACCACAGTAGGTATAGTTTTGATGTTTATTAGCTTCTTCATGCTTTAAAAGAAAATTCCAGTAGTCATATTTGTCAAATGCAAGTTTCTCTTTGCCAGGAGGCAGGAGGAAATGCATATATTCTTCTTAGAATCTAATGTCTCGCATGCTGGCCCAGTTTGCTAGACTATGCAGTTGCCTTGCCTCTACCCCAATTCATTTTGTGGTACAGGTCTTGAATTACAGAGCCCGAGTACTTATTGTTGTTGTTTTTCTTGTTAGTACTATTTCTAAATTGGAATTTTTTTTCCTGATGGGTTAAATTTGATAATGGTCACAAATTGCAAGAGGAAGCGTAAGGGGAAATGGATGTATAAGAAACCAATTTTTTACACTTAGAAACCTTATGTCATATTCATTTAAATTAAAGTAACTTATATAAACTATATAAGCCTATTCCATTATACCTTATTCCATGGAAAGTGATCTACCGCATACATGTTCCTGCATTTTATGCCATCATATTTGTTCCAAGTAACACTACTCACCATTTTGTGATGTTATCATTCATCTTGATCCTGCAAAAATCTTATGCTTCAATTTTTTAATTAACTAGTCGCAGACCCGCGCGTTGCGCGTGATAATTTTTTAGATAAAATACTATTTTAATCCCTAGACTTTATAAAGATTTTTTCTTTTTTTTTTTTATAATAGTTTTATCATATTTTTCATAATCTTGTCTATAACATTTTTTCCATTCTCATATATTTATTGGTTGATGATTTACATAACATAGACATTAAATAAGAGGTAAAACTATTCACTGTGTATGAAGATTATGATTACACACACACACACACACACACACACACACACACACACACACATATATATATATATCTATATATATATAATTTCCCTAGTTAGAGTTTGATTAGTTTTAGGTTTAAATTTTGTATTATTATATTTAATTGTTGATTATTAATTTAATTAAGTGAATGTAATGGTTGATTTTATTGCACTATAAAGTTTTCAATGTCCGCTGTATATCCATCTCTATTTTATTTCTTATTCTTCTTGACCACTTTTTTGTTTTCCAAATAACGGTTATTAACTGACATTTGATTTCATTTCTTTTTTTCTTCCTTCATTTATTTTTTATTACTTTGTATGTTCCCTTGCTAGTTGTAAATTTTATGGTTATCAATAAAAAATAAATATCATGGATGGTTTAAATAGTTATAGATATAGTTACGTTAATGGTATGTAAAAGTTTTTTTTTTTTTTTTTCCTTTTGAATTTTCAAGGAAATATGAAAGGCATTTCTCTAGTTTGGTCTCAATCAATTAAGATATCCATAATATATTAACGGAAGTAATAATGAGCCTTAAATATTTTTAATGTATGAAGTAGTTAGGTTAGTGGTATGTCAAAGGTTTTATAAAAAATAAATAAATAAAAATAATTCCAAGGAAATGTAAAAGGCCATTTTCAGATAAAAGAAATTGTGACTTTTTGAATTGTAGAAATATGATTTTTTTTTACTTACCTTGTTTATAGATTTCATTATTAAGTTATAAACATTTAAATTAAAGTAAATGAATATAAAAATGCAACATTATATGTAAAGTTAAAACCGCACAAGATAAATATATATAGATATATTTTTTTTTTTATTCATGAATCATTATTTCATTGTTTACTTATAAATATCTAAATTAAAGTTTTTTTTTTTTTTGAAAAAAAAAATCTAAATGAAAATAGATGAATATGTAAAGATAAAATTATATGAAAAGTTAAAACTACCTAGGATGAACGTTTAACCACCGATAGATGTATGTTTTTTGAAGACTAAAAGTATACACTATTGCTTTAGTTGGAACTATATAACTATGCAATTAAATATTGTTGCGAATTGTTCCACATTTGCAAATTATCAAGTTTGATGGCCTTACATGAACTCCTCTTTTGTGATAACTTTTTTTCTTTCTTTTTGCCGAAACAACTTAAGAATATTAAGACTTAAATTAATACATATGGTAGTTGTAAAACACGTTAGTGATATGAAAAATAGAAATGTTTAAATATTTAAAAAACATTTTTAGTAGATTGTAATATAAAACATTTTTTTCTTAATATTTTATGTAACTTTTCCCATAAGATCAATATTGTTGGCATCCTTTAAAGATGATACATAATATTTTTGAGAAGAAGAAGAAGAAGCAGAGACGATGCTAACACATAATATAAAATTATTAAGTTTGTGTGATTTAAAATTGTGGCAAAAAAAAAATATTAATGTATCTATGATAAAAGTTTTTATCTAAATGATATATAGTAGTTCATATTTTTTTAGACTTGATTCAAAAAGTTCATTCTCAATAGCTTTTTAAGTCTACAAATTGCTCAATCTACGGGCCTAGACACATTCAAAGGGTGCTATCTAAATTATAAATTATATGACCCTTTATCATACAAATATTTTGATTCCCCCAATGAATGGTAAAGGAAGGCAGGTTTGTGTCTAGCCATTTTCTTGATTTGTGCTGCATAATTTAATAGTATGAAGGATGTGATTGGATTTAAATGTTGAATAAAATAATATGAGATGAAAAAAGAGTAAAAATAAAATATATTGCAATAAACATCAAATTATCTAACTCATTCAATGTAATATAATAACATTATATTATTATTATTATTATTATTATTATTATATACTATATGTATAATGCAGTAGGATAATATTTAATCAAAGAGAATATAAAAGATAACAACTTAAAACACAAAACTAAATTACACCAACC
This sequence comes from Quercus glauca, assembly GCA_023736055.1. Classification (NCBI taxonomy): domain Eukaryota; kingdom Viridiplantae; phylum Streptophyta; class Magnoliopsida; order Fagales; family Fagaceae; genus Quercus; species Quercus glauca. The sequence continues at coordinate 63,191,422 of CM043319.1, read as the reverse complement.
CATAGTAGAATTCTAATTAACACAAAAATTCATCAACCTAAAGAATTGATGCAATAAAAAAAAAATCAAACAAAAAATGAGAAACAAATTGAGAAAGAGAGAAAGAGAAGTAACTTTTTTTGTGTGAGAAAACTATGCACAGAATGAAAAAGAAAATGTCAAATTTATAGTAAGATGTTGAGAATAAGAAGAGTCAAAATATAGAAGATAAAAAGTTTGAGAAAGAATGATATTAATGTAGAAAGTAGTGGGAAAATGAAGAGGTAAAAGGAAAAGGGAGTTTTGAAAAATTAATAATAAAAATAATGGTCAAAATATATTTTAATTTTTAAATAATTAAGTCACCTTAAATGAGAAAATGTTTAAAATATATATATAAGAAAAATTGAAAACAAAAAATGATGACGTGGTTGTTGATATGGCTCAACGTGAGCGTAGCAACATTAAATGCTATGCTTCATCTTTTAATAATATATAGATTTTTAAATAATTAAGTCACCTTAAATGAGAAAATGTTTAAAAATATATATATAAGAAAAATTGAAAACAAAAAATGATGACGTGGTTGTTGATGTGGCTCAACGTGAGCGTAGCAACATTAAATGCTATGCTTCAGCTTTTAATAATATATAGATATAGATGAAAGTGCAAAACAAGACTATTTTTCAGTGTTTTAAAAAGCACTGTGCCTCAGATTTTGCATATTTTTAGGTATTTGAGGATTTGCATTCTATTTGTGGCTGGATTTTGATAGAAGAACTGCATGTTCCTATCAATCAAAGAAACATTGGCGCTAGCTCTGTCAATCAAGTGAAACTCATTTGGGTTCTATTCAAAAATATAAGTTTGTGCTATGTGTCCCTAATTTCTTCTCAAATTTGATGCCTAATGTGGGGAATACACCATAACTATTTAGGTGTCTATTGACAATCTATGTAAATTTATGAAATATGTTAAATATAAGTCTTTCCCAATTAGTTACAAATCTTTCTAGACTTCTAGTACTTCACGAATCATGATAGTTACAAATTTAAGTATTTTTCTAGACTTTGAGTACTTGACAATCTTCACCATCTTATGTGTCCTTTTGGAGTCGTTTCCAATCCCTTTTTGTGTGTGTTATTCCTTTCCTAAGTTTCCTTTCCCATCTAATTATCTAAATAGACGAGAAATTCACATCCCTTTTTGTAGTCCTATCACCCTTAATGTTTCTGTCCAATGTCTATCTTTTGCAGCCTAAAACTCTAGGTTCCCTTAAGAAGACCGAAGCTTCTTTGAGAAGCTTCAACCTCTCTCTCTCTCTCTCTTACCATCAATTTCTTTCCCCAATTTTTCCACAATGAATTGAGAACCCAGCTGTGTCTGTCTCTCTCGTGAGGTTAAGAAATTCCACCATATTTTTCCTAGATCTCTTTGCAACTTCATTTATCAGTGAATTAGTCCTAGATTTGATGCTAGCGTAAAGGATTTAGAGTCTGGTGTTTACTGAATCACTATGAGTTCTAGTGGGTGCTTAAATAGCTCCAGTAATGGCTCTATATTCATCATTGTATTTGGCATTACTACCATCTTTGCTCTCTACCTCCAAGACGTTCATAGTCTTCACTCACCATATGTAAATTTCCATGTTTAGAAAATTTTCTATATATTTTTATATTTGTTTACACTATAGTTTGTTTGATATCGCAAAATCATCTTGATTTCCAATTTGTTGGATCCCAAGCTAAAAAGCTTGACTTGAGAGTGAGTTTGAACTTGATATTAAGCTCGAGTTTGGCTTGACTAATTAATCAAGCCAAGCCAAGCTAAGCCGTGCTCAAGCTATTTGGCTTTCTCACAAGCTCAAGTTCAAATATTGTATTAGGCTTGTCTTGAACTCAAGCCAAGCTTGAGCATTTGATTTTTACTAAAGAGCAAAGCTCAAACATGCACTACTCGGCTAAGCTTTGCTTGTTTGCAGCTCTACCTAGGCTACTTTGTAAGAAAGATAATATCAAATATTGAAATTGGGCTTCAAAATTGCACCACATCAATGATTAATACATCAAACATATTTGGTCGTGCCTCTCATGATCCAAGACTATTATAGCTTAGATCTATGTTTTATTGGTAAAATGTAATGATTATTTGAAGTCTGTTGAAGTTCAAGAAGTGGTAAAACAAGAAGCTGCAAAAGTGGTTTATGCAGGGACAAAGAAGAAAAGCAGAGTAGACAAAAACGACATCAATTCAAGTAGAAGAAAGAAGAAAAGATTGAAAACGCTGCGTTTTGATTTAATTAAGAAAGTGTGTGATGAAAACACACGTGTGAGCTAAACTACGTGTATAAGTTTGTTGTTTCTATTAGTTAATTCTCCTCTGTTTTAGCCTAAAGGATGTATATAAACAATGTAAATGATGATTGTTAATGAATCTTTCAGTTTCTTTCATTCAGATCAATAAGACTGTTTCTGTTAATAGAAAGCTCTCCTCTCTAGAAAGTTCTTTTCTCTCTCAATTAGGACCTCTATATCCAAACCTAGAAATTTTACATGGTATCAGAGCTTTAATGGCTTCCACTGCAAACGCAAAAATTGGTTCAAAAATTTCTGTTTCTTCTTCTCACAATACTTCAAATCCTAGAGGTTCTTTACAGAATTTCAATACACCTTCTTCAATGGTTGATGAAAATTCCAATCCATCTAGCCCCTATTTTCTTCCTCAACCTTTGATTGGTCCTGAGAACTATCGACGTTGGGCAAGAGTTGTGTTTCTTTCCTTGAGTGGAAGAAACAAGTTTGGATTTCTCAATGGTTCAATTTCTGTGCCCGATCCTTTGTCACCATTGTTCAATGCTTGGCATAGAGCAAACACAACCATTCTTTCATGGTTAACCATTTCCCTGAGCAAAGAACTAGCGGCTAGTGTTATCTACATCAACGCAACGAGGGATCTTTGGCTTGACATGGAAAATAGGTTTTCCAAGGGAAATGCTACATGATTGTTTGAGCTCAAGAAGGAAATTGCAAGATTCTCTCAAGGTCAACTCACTGTAAAGTTCCTATTTCACTAAGTTCAAGATTCTCTAGGATGAATTGGTGAATTATTAGCCTTTTCCTATTTGCACTTGCACTTGCACTTGTGGTGCTCAACAATCACAGTCAGATGCACAACATAAAGATAATGTTTTCCATTTTCTTAGGGATTGAATGATAGCTATGGGAATGTCAAAACTCAGATCTTGTTAATTGATCCATTACCCTCTGTTAGTAAAGTTTACTCTTTAATTCTTCAAAAAGATAAAAGAAGACAAATTGGTCAAGGTACTAAGATGATTGTTGAGCCAACAGCTTTATATGTTAACAATTCTAATCATGGCAAAGGATTGCATGGTAATCAAGGTGGAAAAAGGGGAAATTCCAAGAAAGAGAGACCCATCTGCACTTACTGTGGTATTGTAGGTCACATTGCAGATAAATGCTACAAGCTGCATGGATACGCACTTGGTTATGAACCAAAGGGAAAATCATCAGCAAATCAGGTCTTTTCTGGAAATTTTGGGAATTCTATGCCTTCTAATGGTAGTTCTTTTGGGAATTTTAACTCACAACGTGTTCCTGCAGAAGTTGCTGAGATGATGAACTATTCTCATCAGCTCAATGATTCACAAGGACACATCAATGGCACTCAGTTTCCACAGACTCATTAAAATGGCACTTAGTTTCCACGGACTTATTACAATGGCACTATGACTCAAATTCAGCCTCAGCAGTCACAGTTTGCTACTCCTCAATGCCCAATTTCACAGGCACAGTGTGAAAAACTGCTGTCCTTTCTTAATTCTCATTCTCAGACTTACAGAGAAGCTCCTGGTCATCAAGCAGCTACAGTGCTGAGTCCTCTCAATGCTTCTGGTGCATCTACTTCTTAGACTCATTTCTCCAATAATTTTTCAGGTAATCTTTTTTGGTACCCTCCTAACATGTCCCATTCAGTTTTCTCAGCAAATGTTACTAGTCCTATCCCTTTTAAATCTCCAAATTGGATCGACACTAGTGCCACTGATCACACGGTGCATTCATTATCCCTTTTAACCACTATTACCTAAAGCTTACATAGTTTTGTCTATTTGCCCAATGGGGATAAGGCTCTTGTTACTCATATAGGAACTGTCCAGATTTCAGAAACTTTAACTTTACATGGTGTATTGTGTGTTCCATCGTTTAGTTTCAATTTGATATCTGTTACTCAGTTCACTAGGGTTGTATTTTGTTGCCTTATCTTTCTTGGTTCCTTTTGTTTTATCCAGGACCTTGTTCATTGGAACACGATTGGTCTGGGTAAGGAATTCTTTACTTATTGCAGCCTACTCCAGCTATTTCTTCAGCTCATTCTGTCCTTGGTTCTACATCGAGTTTTACTTTTCCTGCTTCTTGTAATAATTTCCAATTATGGCATTTTCGTTTAGGACATCCTTCATATGCCAAATTGTCTTTGTTGAATAAGCTTGTACCTGATGTACATGTAAGCAAATCTCATTGTTGTGACATTTGTCATTTCTCTAAATAGAAAAGGTTATCTTTTCCCTCAACTGTGCATGTTTCCTCATCTATTTTTGAACTTGTACATGTCAATCTGTGGGGACCTTTTTCTGTTCCTACTGCTGAAGGTTTTAGATTTTTTCTTACTATTGTTGATGACTTCTCAAAATGTACTTGGGTTTATTTGTTAAAAATTAAATCTTAAACTCAAGTTATTATTCAACTATTCTGTAATATGGTTGAAACACAAATCAATACCAAAGTCAAATGCATCAAAAGTGACAATGGAACTGAATTTTTCATGAAGGAATTTTTCAAAACCAAAGGGATTTTGCATCAATTAACGTGTGTTGAAACACCTCAACAAAATGTTGTTGTTGAAAGAAAGCATTAACGCATATTAAATGTTGCTAGAGCTTTAAAATTTCAATCTTCCTTACCTTTATCTTTGTGGGGTGATTGCATTTTGACCGCTGTTTATCTTATAAATAGGCTGCCCTCTTAAGTTTTTGAAAAATAAAAGTCCTTATGAAGTGTTGTTCCAACAACCTCCTTCTTATGATCATTTAAAAACTTTTGGATGTTTGTGTTTCATTTCCACTCTTTCTCACAATAGAAATAAATTTGCTGCTAGAGCTAAAAGGTGTGTGTTTCTTGGATATCCTAGTGGTATTAAAGGATACAAAATTTTAAGTTTAGATTCTAATTCTATTTCTGTGTCTAGAGATATAGTTTTCTATGAAACTATATTTCCCTTTGCTGTTGTTCCCAAATCCTCTATTTCAAATTTTGATTCTTTAGGCAGTGATACTTTTGTTTTTCCACATTGTGTTTCTGGTTCTTCTTATCCTTTTCCTCCTTCTCACTTAGTTCAACCTAGCTTTACTACTTCTGCAGTTCCCAATGCTGCAGATACTAGTAATGCTGGTCCTGCTCCTATCAGTTCTACTGATATACCTGCACTTACACCTATCTCTGGTTGTAACCCTGAAACTGGTTTGGTTCCTAGTCCTGTTACAAGAGTACTCCCTGTACTCCAGCCTAGAAAATCCACTAGAGCTCACAACCCTCCAACTTACCCCAGAGATTACTCTTGTAATGCTGTTTTCTCTACACCATCTTCTGGCTCACCCTATGACATATCAGATTTTCTTACCTTCACTCATCTTAACAAAGCATACAAACATTTTGTTTTTGTTCTTCAAGACACACCTACTGAACCCACTTCCTTTCATCAAGCAGTTCAATATCCTAAATGGAGGACTGCTATGGATAAGGAAATTCAAGCCTTAGAACTAAATAATACCTAGACTTCAACTCATTTACCTCTTGGAAAAATACCTATTGGATGTAAATGGATATATAGAATTAAGTATCACTTAGATGGCACTATTGAGAGGTACAAAGCTAGGTTGGTTGCTATGGGGTACACTCAAAGAGAGGGTCTTGATTACACAGACACATTCTCTCTTGTGGCTAAATCTGTGTCTGTCAGAATTGTGCTCTCTATGGCTGCTGTGAAAGAATGGGGTCTTCATCAAATGGATGTGAATAATGCCTTTCTACATGGTGATCTAAATGAGGAAGTCTACATGTCTCTTCCTCAAGGGTTTCACAGCAAGGGGGAGTCTCCTAATCTAGTATGTAAGCTTAACAAGAGCCTATATGATCTGAAGCAAACCTCTAGGCAATGGTTTGCAAAATTTTCTTACACAATTTTCAATTTTGGGTTTGTACAATCTAAAGCTGATTACTCTCTTTTCACATACGCCAAAGGATCTTCCTTTATAGTTTTGCTTGTGTATGTGGATGACATTTTACTTACAGGGAATGATCCTCAATGCATTGCTGAGTTAAATCAAGTGCTTGATAAGAAATTTGGTTTAAAAGATCTTGGTTCTTTGAGGTACTTTCTGGGACTTGAAGTTGCAAGGAACAATAAAGGCTTTACCTTGAATCAAAGGAAGTATATGCTTTAGAGATTTTACAAGATTCAGGTCAGATTGGGCCTAAACCAGTGAAAACCCCAATGGAACAAAACTTGCATTTATTCAAGGATGAAGGAAAGCTAATTGCAGACTTAAGTCAGTACAGAAGATTAATTGGCAGACTTCTGTACTTAACTTTGAAAAGGCCAGATATCACATATGTCATGCACAGGCTAAGTCAATTTCTTTTTGCACCAAGGGAACCTCATATGCAAGCTGCCTACAGGGTACTTCAGTACATAAAAGGTTCACCAAGAAAGGGACCTTTCTTCCCTAGCAACTCAGATTTGCAAGTTAAAGCTTATTGTGATGCTGACTGGGCAGGATGTCCAGATACTAGAAGATCCTTGACTGGTTATATTGTGTTTTTAGGTGAATCCTTAGTTTCTTGGAGATCCAAGAAACAAAGTACAGTCTCAAGGTCCTCTGCTGAAGCTGAGTACAGAGCAATGGCAACCACAACTTGTGAAGTGGTCTGGATACTACAACTGCTTAGAGACTTGAGAGTTGATCATCCCAAAAGTGCAATTTTGATTTGTGACAATCAAGCTGCATTGCATATAGTAGCTAATCCGTTTTTCCATGAGAGGACAAAGTATATAGAAATGGACGGTCATTTGGTCAAAGACAAGATTGCAGAAGGAGTTATAAGAACTTTTCATGTGATAAGCAGTCTTCATTTAGCAGATATTTTCACTAAAGCATTAGGCTTGCCAGCTTTTGCTCGATTAGTGAATAGATTGGGATTAATTGATATTTTTGCTCCTGCTGCCAAAGTTTCTTGCTCAGAACAGCAAGTCACAGAACCTGCAGTTCTAGATTCGAGGGGGAGTGTTGAAGTTCAAGTAGAGGTAAAACAAGAAGATGTAGAAGTGGTTTGTGCAGAGACAAAGAGGAAAAGCAGAGCAGACAAAAATGACATCATTTCAAGTAGAAGAAAGAAGAAAAGATTGAAAACGCAGCGGTTTGATTTAATTAAGAAAGTGTGTGATGAAAACACGTGAGAGTTAGTGATTAGATTAAGCTAAACCACGTGTATACGTTTGTTATTTCTAGAAAGTTCTCCTCTCTAGAAAGTTCTTTTCTCTCTATTATAGGTTAGATCTATGCTTTATTGGTAAAATGTAGTGATTATTTGAAGTCGTTTCATATACATCTTTTCATGTGTGTTTGCACTACTAACCGTCCTTAGTTTTGTAGATCATTTTCCTAATGAAGATTTGGTATGCAGGACAAGGTGAACCAAAATTGATGCTACTACATGTACTGAACACAATGTTATTTTTTTTTTTTTTTTTGAGAAACAGTTATTTATAACTATATTTATGGAAATCAATTCTTAAAAAAATGTATAGAAATCCAAATTATCATCAATCATCAATAAAAAAATATATAAAAGTAGAGATCTCATGTAAAAACGCATAAGGCCCTGCCATGTGGCGCTCTATAAGAATAGTTTCTCATAGGCATCCAACTCAAATTTTTGCTCTCTTCTCCTAAAGCACTTGAAAACTGTCTCTGGGCTTCATTAATGCCCCTTTTTCCTTTTTCTCTTCTACTTCTTCTCACCTTTTGGGATTCCCTACTGCTACACTGTTACACCGGTTGCTCTTCCCAATTTGAAGAGTTTTGTTTTCATTGACAGCCTACTGTTTATAGTACATATGCTATTCACTTTCACAAGGTAATATACACAACAATCTTGTCACTTGAGCTAATCAATTTGACATATGTTTCAACCTACAAGCTTTAGTTCATTAGGAACTTTTTGTGATTTGCCTTTTGACAAATCAAAAGCATGACTATATTATGAGAAACCATTTATAAATCTCCTTAAGGGGCAGGTTTGTTGATATAGCCCTTGGTTGCCATTCTTTTAACTAAAAAAAAAAAAAAAAAAAAAACTTTTACTTTCTTTTTCTTAATGTTTAAGATTATTTTTGTTGGCATTTACAATTATCTTCTTTTTTTTTTTCTTCACCAATTTTTTTTATCTTATTTTGATGCAGAAATGCAATAGAAATATCTTAATTAGTGAACTATAGGATTCCTAATACATGCAGTAGAGTCATGGTTCCTACTCCTATGCTAATGCTAATGGAGCTTGAGACTATTCTTAGAATAAACAAACAATTTAAGTTTAATAATATTGTTAAACATAAAGTGGAATCAAAATGATAATAATAAATTACAATTAACAAAATCAGAATGAATTTTGAAAAACTTCTTCTATTCGTTATTGTTATTATTTTTTAATCATTGTTGTTCAATGTATTGGTGCATAAGCATAGGTTACATATTAGTTTATCTAATTTACAAGATTTTTATGCAATGCTGTCAATCGGGCAAGTTTTGCTCATATGGTAATTTAAAATTGATAATAATCACTATAGATGAAATCTAGAAGCATAAGATCAATAGAATGAAAGATGACATATGCTTTAATATCAATCGAGTCTCAAATCATTTGGGATAGTACTAAAAGTATAGTGAATTTTCTTTTGGGGCCCTAAATATGTCAGGGTCATATTTGAGTCAGCTGCAATACAAGATTTTTAATAAATTATAGAAAAATAATTTTGAGCTGAATTTTCAGTTTTATATTCTATACATATAGGATCTTATCCCTATTAAATTTCAAGTTGATTAAACAATTCTAGGTGGGCCAAATGAATTTGTACGAAGAGCTATTGTGCTTTAGATGTAATCTGAAACTCTGATGAGAATGCTAGACTGTGGAATTCAGCCATTTTGAGCAAGTCTTAGAAGCTATGCAAAAGGATCACAATTATATACATATTGGAGCTTATCCCTATTAAATTTAAAGTTAATTAGACAATTCTAGGTGGGTCAAAATTACAAAGAGTTATTCTGCTCTAGATTTAATCTGAAAGGGCGATGAGAATGCTTAAGGCTTTGTAGAATTCGGCCATTTTGAGAAAGTCTTAGAAGCTTTGCAAAAGGATCCCAATTATATTTATATGTGAAGATATAAAAACTTGAATTTTGGGATGCAAGCAGATGGAATACCTCTGACACATCATTTTCCGATGAAAGGGGTCAAGACCAATCCTAAGAAGATTGAAGCAACAATGCAATGGCCTACTCTTATGCCCTTAAATCGATATTTAGGTTCTAACCTCAAGTGCTGAACAACTCCTAATCATCAGGGAACTCAATTTCAGATCATGGAATGTATAGGGGTAATTGGGCCGTCTGGTTAGGAAGTTAGTTAGGATAGTTGGTTGCATGGATAATTAGCACAATATGAATTAGTTAAAGATTATTTAACACATGTTAAATAAAGGACAATAAGATTTGAGAATAATCATCCAATATGAATTAAGGATGATCTTGAATAAGAAGTTAGTTATATTTCTCAAACTCATTAATGAACAATGCTATAGTTTTCTCAAATTCTCTCTCTCTCTCTCTCTCTCTCTCTCTCTCTCTCTCTCTCTCAAGAATCTGATCTTTGAGAAAAGACAAAGGTTGAATCTAATCAACTCTATATCACAGATGAGCAAGAAGAAGCAAGAGAAAATATCAAGGGGAAATATCAAGAAGAGTAACAGAGAGAGAGAGAGAGAGAGAGAGTTTAGAATTGATACAATTCACTAATGGTAGATCAGATACACTTCTCAATAAATAGTACAATTCACTTACAGTACTCAATCATTGATATAATCATTTACACCATAATTAGATCACACTCAATCATTGATACAATCATTTACACCATAATTAGATCACTATAACAAATTCAAAAATGACTCAACCATTTTATCAACAAAAAAAAAAAAAAAAACTGACTCAACCAACTCATATTTTGACACGTGTTCTATAACAGAATTCATAGCTGCCTCTAAACTAACGGCTATAATACAAACGACAGCGTTTGATTAAGTGATGTACGCGTGTTATTCTGAGATTAAGATCCGTCACATGTGTAAGACTGGTTTCTATTAGATTGGTCTTTAGTTTGGTTTCTATTATAATAATAATAACAACAACAAAATCGCATGTTGTAGTTTTAAACATCCTAGCTTGGAAGTAGAGGTTTCAATTTCATTTATATTTCGGACCACTAAAAATGAAATTCCCATTCAAGCAATATATCCAGATAGATTGCATAATGTTGGACTAAATGTAAATATTCTTAGTATTGTATTATTACAACAAAATCATTACCTCCATTTCCTAGGGCAAATCCAGCTGCTGCACCTCCAAGACATGATAGGACAACTAACTGGCATTTCCGCCTATTCATAATGTAAATGAGTCAATTTCTTTTACAAATATCATTTATGCAAGTGGATGACTTCTATAAGATATTACTAGTTATATGTAATGAGGTAAGTATAAAGAACTAAATGTTTATCGATCATACCAATTACACCCAAATAATAGTCTTCGGGAAGCCACTAGGGAGGTATCACCCTACAAAATAAAAGTGAAGTAAGTTAAGGGGAAAAACACACACACAAACAAAAACTATATAACTTAGAGATTTGAGGTCATTTTATATGTGCACATACAAAATAAAAATCAGAAACACCAATATCTTCATCTTATAAGCAATTTGCCACAAAGTAGAAACCAGAATTAACCCCAATATCCTCTTCCACCAATTTCATTATCCTCTTAGTCTTTTTATCTATTGTTCTGATTTGTGATAGGGCATGTTTGAAAAAGCTTGCATAAATACATATTTCGAGATTTAAATATTTACTATGGAAGTGTTCAGTAGTAGAGCTCCAATACACTAATAGTTGTAGATTTATTTGCATACCAGTTGACTTGGAGTTCGTGTACTGACTTCAGGTGATTGTTGTGGAAGATTACTAATTTCTGACGGTTGTGGAGTAGCAGATGCTTCAGTTGGTTGTGAATCCTACATGCAGAATAATAATAATAATAATAACAATAATAAACTCAAATTGCGATGAATACAAAATTATGATAATAAACTAAAAAAAAAAAAAGTTAGTTAGGAAATTTTGATTTTGGGTTTGGACTTTTTTATTTAGTAAAAATCTCAATTCTGCCTTGACTCAAACGCCAAAGTCATGTTTGAGCAACATAGGGTGAATGAATGACAAGTTAAACTAAGGCTTTCATCCAAACTCTCAGAATAGACTAAGGCTAAAGGAAATGAATGGCAAGTTAAACATCATACCTGATCATCTCGATCTAACTCCTCCAGCACCTGGTCATCCCGAACTGCGGCCTCCATGGCCTCCAACACCTGGTCTAGCACATAGTCCTCCTGAACTACGGCCTCAACAGTCTCTAACACGGTCTCCAACACGTAGTCGTCTCGAACTACGGCCTCCACAGCCTCCAGGATGTAGTCGTCCCGAACTACAGCCTCCACAGCCTCCAGGATGTAGTCGTCCCGAACTACAGCCTCCACAGCCTCTAGGATATAGTCATCCCGAACTACAGCCTCCACAGCCTCCAGGATATAGTCATCCCGAACTACAGCCTCCACAGCCTCCAACACTATGGCCTCCATGGCCTCCAGGATCTGATCGTCCCGAATTATGGCCTCCATGAGCTACACATAGAGAGAGAGAGTATGTGTGTTAGAGTATTCGCGTTAGCTTGTGCAAAATTTTTTGTCTATTTTAGTACAAGAATATACTTTTTTTATTTTACATACTCTCTTTTCAAAACACCACAAATTAAATTATCTATTTTACACTATATTTCATTAAAATATCAATTTTTCTTCATTTTTTAATTGCTTTTCTTTCTTTACACACAATAACCACCATCCACTCTTTTCTTTCATTCTCGAGATACACAAAAAAAGAATAATCAACTAAATGCAAAATAAATAGTGTTAGTGTAAATTTACACAGTTACTGTAGTAAACTTATAAATTCACACAAATATACACAGACTAATATTGTGAGTCACTTTTAGGTAAAACTGTTTTTCTATTATACACGGAAAAGCTGTATAAATTCTAAATAAAAAATTTTCCTTCTAAAAACCACAAGTAGAGGGTCACATCATTTGTGCTAGTCATGCAAAACAAACATCATAAAGAGAACATTTTTTCTTGATAATTAGACTAGGTCTATAGCTATCTTTTGTTTCCTTTTTTCCCTCCCTTTTCAGTTTCTTCTTCTTAGCAACATAGAGTAGAGAAATTAGTCACACGGAGGATAACGTCTAAAAATATCGATCTTCTTACCAACCCCTTGCACTTTCGAAGAGTAAACAATGACCATAAAGCGATCAAAAGAGTCTTCCTCCCAATCCTATGGTGAACGACGAAACTAAAAATTCCAATGGATCCTCCCACCAGACCAACACATAACCTCCACCATTAAGGAGTCCCTTGCCCTACTCAGACAGTAAAGTTCTAGAAAAGCCTCTTTAAGGGTGCAATCTCCACACCACACATACTTCCAAAACTTCACTCTGGTAACATCACCCACTTCATATTGTAGTAGTTTAGAAAAGTTCAACTAGCCACTTCTAATAAACCTCCAAAGGCTAACACCATGTGCTCACCTTTTTCGTGCACCAACCACCACAAACATTCCCATATGTTGCCTCAATAACCTTCCTCCATAATGTATCTATCTCTAAACCATACGCCCATAACCGCTTGCCCAACAAGGCAAAGTTAAAACTCCTCAATTATCTAATACCTAGCCCCCTAACCTACGTTGGCTTACAAACCTTAGCCCATTTCACTAGGTGTAACTTAGAATCACCACTAATACTACTCCAAAGAAAATCTCTCTGTAATTTCTTCATGCGATTGACAACCTTCCTAGGTATAGGAAGAATAGAAAGGAAATAAGTAGGTAAAGAGGGGAGAGTACTTTTAATAAGAGTAACCTTACCCCCTTTAAATAAATAAAGCATCTTCCAACCTGCTAGTCTTCTTTCCATCTTCTCTAATATAGGATTCCAGATTGACACCTCATTGAATTTAGTGCCCAAAGGAAGTCCCAAATATTTCATAGGAAGGGAAGATTTCCTACAACCCAATAGCCCCACCAACACATCCAAATTATGTACCTCTCCAACTAGTACCAACTCTAATTTTCCTAAATTAATCCTTAAACATGAAACCTTCTCAAATCTAGTCAGAATCTCCCTCAAAGTAATTAACTTATTAGGGTCAACATCACAAAAAATAAGAGTGTCATTTGCAAATAAAAGATGAGACACAATCATCGAAGCACTAGATGTAAAACCTACAGAGAAGCACGAAAATTGTCCAGCAGCTATAGCCACATCCAATATATGGCTCAAAGCCTCTATAACCACGTCAAAGAGCAACAGAGATAGAGTATCCCCTTTCCTAATCCCCCTAGAGCTTCCAAAAAAAATTTGAAGGACTCCAATTAATCAAAATGGAAAATGAACAATAAAAATGCAACACATAATCTATTTTCTCCATTTTTTTGAAAGCCCACAATGCTACAACATATACATTAAAAATCCCAATTCACATGATCATACGCCTTCTTCACATCCAACTTACACAACACCCCTGTAATCCTTATCTTCAATCTACTATCAATACATTTAGAGGCAATTAACACAGAATCCAAAATTTGTCTACCTTTCACAAATGCATTCTATGAATCTGAAATAAGCCAATGTGCCTCCCTTCGGAACCAATTAGCCTACAAGTTTGAAATAATCTTGTAAATCACACCAACTAAACTGAATGGTCGAAAATCCTTGATCTCCACAACATCTACCTTTTTAGGAATAAAGGCAAAAAATGCAGTATTAAGACTCTTCTCAAACACAGCTTGAGTATGAAAGTTCTAAAAAAGTTCCATAATCTCTTTCTTCGAAACACTCCAAAAGGATTGGAAAAAAGCTATGGAAAAACCATTTAGGCCAGGAGCCTAATCACCATTAAAACCATTAATCACCCTATACACCTCTTCCTCATCAAACGGCCTATCTAACCAAAGAGTATCTTCCTTAGAAATTCTAGAGAATTCCACGTCATCAAGGACAGGTCTATCAACCACAATTTTAGAATAGAGCTGCCTATAGAATCGAGAAATACACTCTGCTATGTCCTCCGGATCTGAAGAAAGTTCTCCATCCACCATAAGCCTATCTATGAAGTTAAATCTCCCGTGAGAATTGGCTATACGATGGAAAATTTTAGTATTCCTATCTCCTTCTCTAATACAAAGAACTCTAGATTTTTGCTTCCAACAAATTTCTTTCAGAAGAGAAGTTTTTTCTAGCTCACCTTGGATTCTTTCCAAATCCAACTTCTCCTCCTCTATTAGACCACGACTTTTATCAATAGTCTCTAATTCGCTAAGGTCTTTCCACAATTATTTTCCTCGTTCTTCTACATTTCCCAAAACCTCCGCATTCCATTTTTTCAAATCATTTTTCAACAATTTCAATTTATTTGCCAGCACAAAAGTCAGAGCACTTTGAAAATGATAAGATTCCCACCAAGATCTCACCATTTCCACAAAGCCCTCATCCTTAAGCCACATATTCTCAAATCTAAATGGCCTCCTGCCCTTATGATGAAAGGATCCACCCTCTAATACAATCGGAAAGTGATCTGATAAAAGCCTAGATACTCTTCTCTAACAAATAGTAGGAAACCTAGTTTCCCAATCTACAGAGAACAAGAATTTGTCCAGCCTTGCCTTTGACTTAACTTCTTGAAAATTAGACTAGGTAAAACTTCCTCCTTCCAATGGAAAATCAATCAGACCTTACTCAGAAATAAAATTAGAGAACTCACACATACCAGCACGTTCAGGAATTTAAAAAAAAAACTTTGGTACCAGTAACTAATCCTTTTTTTTTTTTTCTTTTAAAGGGGATCTCTAGTATATCATTATTAAAACAAAAAAACAAAAAACAAAACAAAACATTGCACTAGTTAACTTAGCAGATAGTCCCAAATTCAACTACCATTACAACATTACTCTTCAATGCAATGCCTTAAAGTATAGGTTGGCTAAACAAGTTACTTCATTGTCTTATGACTCATATCAATCTAAGAATACATCCTCTCTCTCTCTCTCTCTCTCTCTCTCTCTCTCTCTCTCTCTCTCTCTCTCTCAATTGTCTGAATGTACTTGAACCAAGTATTCTATTTCACGGCTATTACAAGTTTAACACCATATAAAGACAACCCAATGAGTTTCAAAATTGTGCAAACACACCAAACAACACAAACTATCCAAAACATTAAATACCAGGAGAGTCAATACCATACCGGAGGCTGTACCGGTTTACCCAGCGGTACGATATATTTCGGATACCGGTCAATACCGGTGTATCGTTTCGGATTTACCGCTATTTTTTATATTTATAAATAAATAAATATGTATATATGTGTATATATATATATATATATATATATGTATGTGTGTGTATATTATAATAAATATAAAAGTTTATCATAAAACATTTTCTCTATTCAGAATTAATTATTCATGGTTTTAGACTTTAGTATTAATTAAAAGAAAAAAAAAACACAATATAAAAAATAGAAAGCTTAAAAGTTACCATTACATACGAAGAAAACAAATAATACTAATAAGTTAATGCAAATAAGTTACCATTCTGTCCTAACAAAAATTCAAAAATTACAAAACTTAAAAAATAAAAAAAAAATAAAAAAAACTTTTTTCTGTACCGGCCGGTATTGCCCGAAATTGGCCGGTATTTAAACCGATACGAAACATTGATGTTTCGATACCGGTATAGAGCCGGTACGACCGGTACCGATACGATATCGACCACCTTATTAAATACACCTAAAACAAAATTTAGGAAGTACGCAGATGACCAACCCCATCTTGTCCCAGAAGTGCATGATGCACCTAAAAAACATGGAAGAACTCAAAGTACACCAGGTACTAAACATGTTTCAATAGTGGAGATTTCTCTCAAACTTCTTGAGACCTTTTCCCTTTTTGGGTTTTCGCCGGTTCAACCTTTTCCGGATTGAAGTCTAACTTTTTTTTCCCTTTAACCTTTTCCTTTGTTCTAACCTTTCCTTTAAGTTGACTGACTTAGTAGGTGCAGCCATCTTATCAACTTCATTTCAACTTATTGCCTTTTATTGCTCTGCGCTTATCTTCACTCAACCCACTGAGATTCATACGTGCATGTTAGCTGCGTGTCCTTTTAGCTCTGAGTCAACTTTAGTTTCTTTTTCCTTTTTGAATCTGGTCCAAACAAATATCCCATTTTGCTTCTAACTTTTATTCTGTTCCTTCTGTCTTGTCTCTTTCCTTCCTTAACCTTCTTCTCCTTCTGTGCTCTTCGTGATCCCCATAACACACTGTGTAACAGGTACTGCACCTTCCAGTGCATGTGCCTTACAATCTCTGATACTGATGGAAAGCAACATACAGCCTAGAAAATATGGGTGGGTGGATAGCAGTGACTCAAACATCAGTGATGACCTGTTTGAGGAAGAACTGGAACCTGATCTACTGTCCAGTGAAGATGATGAAGTGCCTTTTGCGAGGCACGGACCAATAGTTGAACCCGATCCTAAGGATGTTGCTGTTCAAAGAGGTTTTTGGAATTTTTGTGCCATTGGGTTCATTTTGGATTACCGTAAGTTCTCTGTTCACCATCTCCAACACATAATCAACAATGCATGGCGTATCCGAGGTGAAGTTTCAATAGTGGGTAGAGATTTTTACTTCTATATTTTTCATTTCGAGTTTATGGAAGATCTTCATCATATTTGCAATGAGGGGTCTTAGGCTGTGGATGGAGCTCTACTAGTTTTGGAAAAATGGAGGCCAAACCTGGTTATCAGTAATTTACAGATAAATCTTATTTCTATATGGGTTCAATTGCATGGCCTACCCTCTGGAATACCAGCATCCAAAACTCGCTGAAAAAATGGGTCAGATGATGGGAATAGTGGACAGAATAGATTGGGAAGATAGAATTCGTAGAAACATCCGTTTCATGAGGATTAAGGTACTTATTGACCCTTGGCTCCCTGTCATTGCTGGCTTTATGCTTCGTCTAGACGATGGTTCTGGGATATGGATACAGTGTAGGTATGAGAGAGTGCATAAATTATGCACTAAGTGTGGCCTCATAGGTCACACAAGAGGCCAATGCACTCATGCAATGGATGATATTGAATTGATGCTTTATGGACAACGCATGAGAATACAGGAACTCCACCACACCCAATATAGGTTCGATGGTCTACAACCTCAATTTACCAATGAACTTAGAGCATTTCACAATCGTAGGAGAAGGTGGACAACCCAAGTAAGAAATGGTCCTTTTCACCCAGAAGTACAAGCCAGAGATCATATTTTTGATGGAAACAAAATTAAGCAAAGACAAAGGAAGGAATTTTTTGGAAAAATGTGATTTTTTGGATGGATGGGAAGTTCCTAGAGAGGGCTTCAGTGGTGGTCTTCTTCTAGGTTGTTTGCCAACAGTAAAAGTCAACATATAACACAACTCCAAAATTAATTGGATAATCACGAAAAATCTTGTCCAATAAGAGAAATGAAACCACCACATCTTTCATGTAAATAATATAGGGAAGATTGAACTTATTTGAAAAATATAAGAAATGAAAATCGCATATAAATTAATTGCTTTGGCCAGGGGAAAAAAGAACATGAATTCTTAGCACCACCCGGTTCACCAAACAATCCAAGTCAAACCTACACCACCAAAAATAAACAATTCCAACAAGCCAATAGCAGAACAACCTCAATTCTCATTCTATAAAACCCAAACCCAAGTGAATGATTGAAACACAGAGAGAGAGAGAGATTTTTAACATCCCATTTGATTTTCATTTAAAAAAAAAAAAAAAAAACATGAATCAATCAATAAAAGAGAAAAAGGAAAACCTTTTCAGTCGGCAACAAAGCTTTCGTTGTCACAGGGTCTCTTCCTGAAAATGTTGACACACAAAAGCGCACAGTCTTAACAACTGAAACCAATTTTCATTATTACAGTAGAAAGATAAAAGAAGCACTAAAATATAAGAAATGAAAATCACATATAAATTAATTGCTTTGGCCAGGGGAAAAAAGAACATGAATTCTTAGCACCACCCGGTTCACCAAACAATCCAAGTCAAACCTACACCACCAAAAATAAACAATTCCAACAAGCCAACAGCAGAACAACCTCAATTCTCATTCTATAAAACCCAAACCCAAGTGAATGATTGAAACACAGAGAGTGAGAGATTTTTAACATCCCATGTGACTTTCATTAAAAAAAAAAAAAAAAAAAACATGAATGAATCAATAAAAGAGAAAAAGGAAAACCTTTTCAGTCGGCAACAAAGCTTTTGTTGTCACAGGGTCTCTTCCTGAAAATGTTGACACACAAAAGCGCAGAGTGGAAAAAGCTAAGGGAGTTGAAATTATGGAAGACAATGGTTGTAGCTGCAGGGAGTAACAGTAGCATTAATGCATGGAAAGAGACGATGTGAAAGATTACTAAAATTAGCTATACGTAAAAATATTATATTTTAAATAAAAAGAACACTTTATTGCCATGTGCACTGTCACATGGCAGTGGTACTTTGGAAATTCAGATTCATATCCCATGCAATACCTAGGGTATTGCACGGGGTGCAATACCTCAAATCCTAGCCTTCCATTCAATCGAACGGCTCTAAAAAAATTCCACGTCATCAATCCGCGTGACTAAGAAAACAAAATTTAAAAATTCACTCTCATTCATTCTTTTTCTCTTTTTTTTTTTTTTTTTCTTTTCTATTCATATCTCTCTCTGCAACTCTTCACTCCTCAGTCCACTCCTCTGTTCTCTACTTCTCTCTAAATTTCAAAATTTTAAAAAAATCCCATTGTTGTTGTTGCTACCACTCTTGCGTCAAACCACCATCATCACATGGACCAAGTCTCAAACCAGTCACCATTGCGCCACCCACCGTTGCGGTCTTTCTCTCCCCCAACGATCTATCAACTTCTGCTACGCCTTTGCCTGCTCCACTGCCTAGCATCTCCAAACTGCGCCGCCAGCACAATCACTTCCCAGTAAGTTCTTTCTCTCTGACTTTTCATAAATATTGGGAACACAAAAAAAAAAAAAATTGATATTGCAATTTTTCTTTTATTTATTTTAGTTGGTTATGAGTTTAGGGATTGAAATCAGATGGTGGGTCTTTTGGCTATGAGATTTATGGGTTCTTTTAATCTGGGTCTTTTTTTTTTTTTATAAAGTTGTGATTTTTTTTTTTTTTTTTAATTTCTTCATTTTCATGGTGTTGATTTGTACTAAGAGCCAAGAAATTGTTTATGGGTATATTGTTTTACCCTATTATGGGTTAGGTTATTTATTTATTTATTTTTGTTTAAGTTTCACTTGTTGGTTTTTCTATTTGATGGTGTGGGTTAGGACGGAAAAAATGAAGAATTTTAGTCCGTAGTTGATGTCACTGAGCCAAGTAATACAAATTAGATTTTTTTTTTTCTACGTGTTGCTCTCATAGTTTCTTCAAGAGAAGATCGCTGTAATTTGAGTTTTTGGGTTCTTGGTTTTCCTTTGAAAACTTGTCTTCTGAGTTTTTCTTATTAATTTCACACATTAATTTGTTAATAGTTCTATCATTTCTACTAACTCCTAATAACACCCAAATTCAATCTGATGAGGAAGGCTTCATATATGTGCAAGTGTCATACTTGGTCTTGATTTTGCCAAGGATGTGCTCATAAACAAGGCTGTTTCTTCTATTATTCCTGTTCAACTACCTGATATTGTGAAGTTTGTGAAAATACCATTTGTTGGCAAATAGAATATTTTTCTATCTAATATTAGAATTTATCATGTTAATATTGCCTCCTTGGTACTTCAGATGTTAATACTGCAGAGATATGCATTGTCTTAGTTGCTTCAGGCGCCACTACAAATTTTAGTATAAGTTGGCAGTATTCTTACATCGCTTGGTTGGTTCAAGTTGCAACTACCCGATGGGGTGCATATGTTCAAGTATACAGCAGCTAGGCTTACTTTTGCTCTAATTGCAGTAAATTATAGATAAATTATTGAATTATGGTAGATGTAGTTTTTCTTCTATTGGGTTGCCTTTGTCATGGTATTTGCAATATGTTTTTAGCCAAGCTTTAAATAAGGGCTGTTCTGACTTCAAAAGGTTTGGGTTGTCAATTGTGTGGGGCATTAGAACAGTGCTTATATATAGCAATTATGTTTCAAGTTCCAGTCAAATTATTGGTCTATTTCACTTGAAACCAATGAATCATATAAGATTTTTGCAAGTAAATTGAGGATTGGTCTTCTAAGATGTTACTGTATTGATTGAAATTTGTTTTTCAACTTTGCAGGATGATAGAGCATAGAGATCCAGCCAAGCTATATTGCCAGAAAAGGTTTTGAAGCATTCATTATGGATTGATATCTTGACGTTAGCAAGACTAATTTTCAGTTTTATTAAAGTTTTAGACTTGACATGAGTGAACTTCTTTTTACTTTGAAACATGTATTGTGACAAAAAAGACTTGCTTGAGTATTATGTTGTCTTATCCAATTTTGACACTAGAGTAGTTGAGTGTCCTCGTTTATGTATACAAAAACCATTACAATGATGTATAGTACAAACCTAAGAGAATGTAATAAAATGCAATTCTTCTTTTCTTGATATTTCAATATCTGTAATGATTTTTATGAGTTATCTTTTGAAATGTTACCAAGCCATTAGCCAATTATGGTAGTTTTGATTTCATAAAAAAGGATGATAAGAGACTTTTCTTGAAAACTTTTTTTCATCAAAATCAATAGATAGCAGATAACCAATTTAGTGACAAATGCAATATTAAAACAAACACAAAAAAAAAAAAAAAAAAAAAAATTTGTTCCAAAAGAGTACAAATTCCATTGAAATGTATACTTTGATTACAAGGCCAAATAACAAGATAACAAGAGTTCTATTGAAATATAGACTTTGATTACAAGACCAATTTTTCCCCTAGTAGAATATATAATTTCCACACTAAGAAAAGAGGAAAAAAAAAATGTGTTTGCTTCAAGATCATATTCTTCATCGATCTCAAGTGGCTTGACTATGGTAGCCCGTCAGTGCCAGCCTTTACGAAACCATGCTGAGATTATTGAGCCACCAATTTAGAAAACAGGTTTAGCACTCAATTGCATCCAAGAAATCATCTGCATAGTGGATATCAAAAATTAGCAACCTTTAGTATTGTGACTCAGTGCAATAATTCTTTCAAATTCGGACTACATAGAAGATAATATTGAAAAGTTGAAACAATGCTAAGAAAAACAAGAATATTACTATTAAGATGATGAACAGACTTGGAGGGGGGGATTTATATCAAGAGCTAGCATAGCTAGCCAATGAATACACTGAACTTAGCAAAGAAACAACCAATTTTGCTGTACATGAACTATCAAACCTACATTACAAGGTTTAAGTGCTATCAATTTCCAGTATTACTACAAATTGAGAGCACATTACCTCAAAATGCTGTAAATCAAAGCATATTATGAATATTTAATGACACACTGAAAGGCATCAGTCTTTAGTACCTATTGTTTACTACCATTGTCAAATTGCATCTGTCTTTATTACCTTTTGTTTACTACCAATGTCAAATTGCCTAGTATCACTGCAACAAGAATCACGCCCATGGTCTTTAGCTCTTACTGTAGCTTTCCAACAAGCCACATCAAAACCAACCCAGATTACTACTAGCAAGATATCAACCAACAAGTACAAAAGGTAAGCATTCCACTAATGCTACATTACCTGTGCACAGCAAAATCTACCTTTTCAACTTTGAGAGGTCTCCAATGGAGACTCTCCATCATCAAATCTAATGCCATCTAACTGCAAATGAACACATTAAAGTGCTGTATAAATTTAGAACTTCACATTGATGCAAGTTTTGTAATAATGAATTATTCTAATCACCAGCAGATTTTGATTTGCCTAATCTTCTTTGCAATACCCTACTAAAAAAAAAATCAAGTCTCTAAATTGTCCATATATATCACCTATATGTCCAACTTAAGTTAAATAAAGGTACTCATAGTGCCTTTCAAGTTCAACAATGAAGAAGCATTAAAATTCTGTTCAAGTTCATAA
The DNA here is from genome assembly GCA_023736055.1 of Quercus glauca. Classification (NCBI taxonomy): domain Eukaryota; kingdom Viridiplantae; phylum Streptophyta; class Magnoliopsida; order Fagales; family Fagaceae; genus Quercus; species Quercus glauca. The sequence continues at coordinate 63,168,791 of CM043319.1, read as the reverse complement.
ATAAATAACCCAACCCATAATACCAAGCAAAACAATATACCCATCAAAAATTTCTTGGCTCCTAGTACAAATCACCACCATGGGAAAGAAAAAAAAATCACAACTTTACAAAAAAACAAGACCCAAATTAAAAGAACCCACAAATCCCACAGCCAAAAAACCCACCATCTGATTTCAATCCCTAATCCCTAAGCTCATAACTAACTAAAAAAAAAATCGAAAAGATTGCAATGTCAAATTATAATTATTTTCTTTCGTGTTCCCAATATATATGAAAAATTAGAGAGAAAACTTATTGAGAAGTGACTGTGCTGGCGGTGCAGTTTGAAGATGCTAGGCAGTGGAGCAAGCGAAGGCGTAGCAGGGGTTGATAGATCGTTGGGGGAGAGAAAGGCCGCAACGGTGGCTTGTGGGTGGCGCAATGGTGACTGGTTCGAGACTTGGTCCGTGCGATGATGGTGGTTTGGCACGATAGTGGTAGCGGCAACAGTGACTAAGGGATTTTTTGAAAATTCTGAAATTTAGAGAGAAGTAGAGAACAAAGGAGTGAAGAGTTGCAAAGAGAGAGATGAACAGAAAAAAGGAAGTAGAGAAAAAGAATGAATGAGAGTGAATTTTTAAATTTTGTTTTCGAAGTCACGCAGATTGATGACGTGGAGTTGTTTTAGAGCCGCTAGATTAAATGGAAGGCTAAGATTTGAGGTATTGCACCCCGTGCAATACCCTAAGTATTGCACGGGATATGAATCCTGGAAATTCCTATATTTTAAGTGGTGGGATTGGATCCCTGCTTTATCATTAATAGTTGGTGACTACTAGTACGCCAGAGCAGTGCTCGGTTTTCTCGTAGGTAATAACAATCAATGTTAGTTACATCATGTTGTTCTTTTTGCAGAAGTTATAGCAATAATGAATAGATAATTCCTTTTGCAAGTGCATTGCAAGTGCCATACATTAATTAATTCTTTTTTTTTATTGATAATTATTTTTGTATTAAAGTAATGTTATAGATACAAATTATTTTAGAAAATGCTAACGAGTATTCTAAAGGCCCTTATTAATGATCAATTTAAAAAAAGTTTTTATGAGAAATGAAAAAAAAAAAGTAATTAATATTTTGACAGTTTTTTTCATTAGCATGACCCAATTATTTTATAACATTTTTACAAAATATTATTATAGCCAACTTCTTATTGGTTTTCATCTAGATCCACTATTAATATCACTTTTTCATTTACTAATAATCACTCACCACATTAACAATTTGTATCTCTAGCATTATTCTTTGTATTAATTGCTATGAGTAATAAATTTTAAATCTGGCTTCTTTTTCCTTTTTTAGAAGCCTTAAGCAACTAAGGCTTCCTTAATATTTCTAAATTGTCCAATTCCAACAATAAATAAATAATAATAATTGCCCAAATTGAAATAATCCCCTCTTATTAATTACGATTCCACCTACTATATACTTTGTTACTAAGAAAAAGTTAATGAGGTTAATTCATTTGTTACGCAATCTAATATCTGCTACTCTCTTTATTCAAGTGCATTGCTATTTAGCTTTTAATAATTTTTGCAAATAATAATGAGTTTCACTTTGATAAAAAGCTACACATAAAAGCTAAAAATAAAAACCCTAGCTTAGAATCCAATGTCATACAGACAAGTCTAGTAGCTTTTGAAATTTGTTAAGACTAGGCAATATCGAAGAAGATATTTTTTTCAAAAATCTCCAATTTTTCTTTTATTTCTTTTTGTTTATAACAAATTCTTATAATTAACTTGTTCTCTTTTATTAAAAGAACAAAAATTTGAATCCCCCTTCCCCATTGTTGAAACTACAGAATTATAAAATAATAATGAAAAGTTTATAATCCTTTTTAAAGATTTCTATATTTTTATTCTTATAAGCAAGAGGTAAGTACATAAATAATAATCCTTTTAAAAAATTTCTATTATTTTCGGTTATGAATTGGAACAAAAAGTACATAAATAATTTATTTTTTGAATTAGAATGGTAAAAAGAAAATGGACCACATAAAATTGCTAAATTGTTAAGTAGTACATTTCTTTTTCTTTTTTTTAAATAAAAAATTAATGCTAAGATGTTACAAATCGGTCCAACCGAAATAATTTTTACAAGCCAAAAGCATATCAAAAAGTGGTTTTCAAAAAATCCATTTGAAATCCCTATCGTGGGATTCAAAATTCTAATTAGCTTTTAATGCTTCTTTCACATTCACCAATGTAGCAATTTCAGGCTATGTGGAACTTCCCCTTAAATTTTTTGCCAGAGTGAAAGACCTTAAATATCATATACAATATATATATATATATATAACTCGTACTTGGCAAAATAAATAAATCATTGATATCCCAAGTAAGATTTTTTGAATTAACATGACAATAAAGAATATCTTCATATATACGAGTTAACTTCATATGATGTTTGATAGTGCAATAATTACAACCTTTTTATGATATTTTCAAAAGAGAAGAACAAAATTAAAAAAGCTTTTAAACTCTAACCATCTTGAATCTTGATGGTTAATTTATTTTATTGGTGGAATCATTTTCTTTGTGATGAAAAAATATAAGGCCATTTTAATCAAAATTTCAAATTGATAACATTGATCAATATTGTAAAACATATACTGGCAACTACATGAGTAGTTTTTTTTTTTTTTTTAATTTTGTTAGAACATCTTGAATTGGATACTTAAAGATGAAGTATTGTGTGATGACAAATGTCTTTCATTAAAGGCGTTAGGTCATAGGTTTGAGTTCAACAATCAGCCTTGCCAAAAACTTTGGAGGTAAGGTTATCTACCATGACATTTCACAGGCCCTACAAAGAGTAGGGGTTTTGAACCCTAGATAAGACCAATTCCAAGGTAAAATTACGAAGAGAAATACCTAAATCACATAACCAATGTAATCATCTGTGTATACAAGTACTAGTCTTTGACATGATTCTAGCATTAACAGAACTTGAGATACTAATTTTAAACGTAGATTTCAAAATTATTTTTTAAATCCCAATTAATAAAACAACTTCATTTATTAATTTCTTTAAAAAAATATTGTTGTCAACCATGTTTCGACTATCAAATTCATTATATAACATTCATAATAATAATCAACATTTTTTGCTTGAATGATAAATAATAATTTAGAATTTATAAAATTCAAATGAGTACTAACAAGATTCTTCATTTTTTTTCCTTTTTATCAATATCATTCAATGTTTGTGCACGTAAGCACAAATTATAATATAGTAGATATTTAAAGCTAAAATCATGGACTTGATGGGTATAGACCTGAATAAATAATTTTACATACATACATATGTGTGTCTATATATATATAAAAGTATCAAAGTATTTTCTGCCTCCTTTTAAAAGAATTTATCAACTAAAAAGAATATATACATAAATAAAAAAAAAAAGAACCGTAAATAACAATGTACGTTTCAGCAAATGGTAGTAGCATGAACAACATATGGGGTACTTATGTCATTTCACACTTGTACATCTCTTCTCACTTGTTTTCTCTCAGATTTGGGAGGATTTGTTTTTTGTGGGCTCTGGGAAATACCCATGCCCTACCAAAATCAACTCCCATTTTCTCTCTCTACCAAACAACCAAAAATTATCTTTTCTCTTCCTGATTTTCCATTCTCCCAAAAATCACTCAATCCAAATGCACTCTTAGTTTTAAATGATATTATATAGTTCATGGCTTGGAGCCAACTTGGAAATGGATATACAAAAGAAGATTTGAATCTTTCTACGCATTTACACCATAACTATCATTCTATCATTTGTAGAACTTTCCAATGCTGAGTTACAATCCATCCATACAATGGGCTTCTGTCCTCAAAACCATAATCCATGTCATGTGTTGCTGGGGTCAGTTACATCTTGGGTCATCCAATATCTCAAGTACAGCAGCAAACTGCATAGTTAAACAATGAGCAAGGATGAAACTAACAGAGAGGTCATGGTTCGATTTTTTTTATGAGGATATAGTGAGACATTATCATCTTCTTCAAAGTACATTTCTTCTTCAAAGTACATTTCATCAATTGTACTTTTCAGCATAGTTTGTAAAATGCTGCAAAGTAGTTTATTATTATGTGAAAGGTAACTGAAGGTTTTGGGATTAATCACTCAGGAAAATTCTTGTTTAGGACATAAAATAGTAGTGGCTTTGAGCCATAGTAATCTGGTTCTAAATTTAAAGAGTCAAGATTAATTGCAGCCTATGCTGTACAATTGAGTAATTGGAATCCTATTTTAGAAAGGGTGGAGAAAAAGCTCTCTAGTTGGAAGCGGTTGTATTTGTCAAAAGGAGGTAGGCTTACTTTATTGAAAAGTATTCCATCGAGTCTCCCAACTTATTATCTATCGTTGTTTACTATTCCGCAACACATAGCAAATAGACTAGAGAGGATTCAGAGAAATTTCCTTTGGGGGAGTTCTAATGAAGTTTTTAGATATCCGCTGGTTGCTTGGGATAAGGTTATTTGGCCGGTGGAGATAGGGGGTTTGGGGATTCGGAAGATTCGGCTTTTTAATCAAGCTCTTCTTGGGAAGTGGCTTTGGCGGTATGGGAAGCAAGCTACCCATTTATGGCGTCAGGTAATAGCCACCAAATATGGAGAGGGTAGTGGAGGTTGGTGCACTAGAGTTGTGAGAGGGACTCATGGTTGTGGGTTATGGAAGAATATTAGGAAAGGTGCAGACAAATTTTTCGGTCATGTGGTGTATGCAGTGGGAGAGGGCAATCGTATTCAATTTTGGCACGACCCTTGGAGTAGTCCTATTCCTTTGAAAGATTTATACCCGGAATTGTTTGCCTGTGATGTGGTTCAAGAAGCTTTGATTTCTGACATGGTTATTTCTACACCAGATGGGGGAGGTAGGAGTTGGAACTTCATTTTCCGTCGCTATTTCAATGAATGGGAGTTGCGGAGATTTTATTCTTTCTATGAGCATGTCTCTGCCAGGATTCCTAGTGGGGAGGGTGAGAATATATTGATTTGGCAATTGAATCGCAGTGGTGTTTTTGATGTGCGATCCTTTTATATTGCTCTATTGAAAGCCCCTTCTGTTTCTTTCCCTTGGCAGAGCATTTGGTGTGTAAAGGTACCTAAAAGGGTATCTTTCTTTTTATGGACTGCTGCTAGGGGTGAGATTCTTACAATAGATAACCTTGTTAAGAAGAACTTGCCCCTTGTTAATTGGTGTTGTCTATGTAGGTGTGATGAGGAAACTGTGGATCACATTTTGCTTCATTGTAAGTTTGCATCTGTTTTGTGGAGTGAGGTCCTTATTATGTTTGGGGTTCAATGGGTGATGTCGGATACTATTGTTTCTCTTCTTTTTGCTTGGAGGAATTGGTTGAGAACTTACTCTTCAAAGGTTTGGAATATGGTACCAGCATGCCTTACGTGGTTAGAATGGAAGGAATGCAATGCCGTACTTTTGAGGACATTGAGAGACCTATAGATATGTTGAAGAACTTGCTTGCTAAGACTTTGTTTGAGTGGTCTCGTATTTGGGGTCTTACGCAAAGTAATTCCTTGTCTGATTTTCTTGTTTCTATTAGACTTTCCTTATGATTTGATTGTATTTGTTTCAAGGGCAGTGAGTTTACAATCGTAAACACATTGTTCCTTTTCATCAATAAAACTCTTATTATCTATCAAAAAAAATTGTAAATAATGCAAATAAGACACAGACAAACTGTACTCAATCAAATGTAGAACACTTAAATTTGTTTCTCAACATAACAGTGATTATGTTTAGTCTTATGAATAAAGAAAAACACACTGACATATTTGTTTTCCACAGATTTATAAATGTTATCTGCTCTTATGTCAGTGAAAGTATATTCAAGAGATCTAATTTGCAGAATGGGAAATCCACAATCTTTTGCAAAGTTAAAGAAACTAATATTCAAGAGATCTAATTTGCATAATGGGAAATCCATAATCTTTTGCAAAACAAAACTGAGAGTCAATTGTTAATGCTTAAAAGGAAAGCTACCATAATTTTTATTGACAGAAAGATAAAGAGATGATTCCATAATTTGGCTATTGGGTTTGGTTCCTAGGTAAGCAGAGATGCAGAAGGCCAGTGTCACAGGTAGCGTGGGTTCCGCTGTTTTGATCAATAAGCTGGTTAGAACTGGTAAACATGCAGAGATTTGGTCTCCAAGTTACAAGTGTTGGCATAATTGAATAATTCGGCTTGTTTCTTGTTGTAAGTTACAACAAGAAACAAGACGAATTATTCAATGATGCCAAGAACCAGAACCAAACCCAATATCTGATCAATGGCCTTACAACAAGAAACAAGCCGAATTATTCAATGATGCCAAGAACCAGAACCAAACCCAATATCTGATCAATGGCCTTAATCCCTCCCAAAATCAGCACATGTTTCCCACCTTTGGCAGAGGAGATGATGATTGGAGATCTGAATGGTGTTTAATCAGAGTAGAGGGGCCAAGACTGTGACAGCTGAATTCAATCACAATTTGATGGCAGAAATGCAAAATCTAGATCTGGGTGGGGATGGACTCATAATTGGCAATCATGAAAGATTTCAAAATAAAATGATACCAATGCATGACCATGCGAATTATCTTGGCAATGATGCTGGTTATTTTCCCTTAGGAGGCCATGAACTAGGTGCATATGGATACATTTCAGAAGGTTTGCCAATTTATGAGCATGATCATTCATTATCCAATATGATGACCAACAGGCGGGTGTCCCACTACACCTATCCAACTACAGAAATGATGAGCATCTACATGTGAGAAAGAACACCACAAACAACTTTCCATCGATACGAGCTAACGAAAGATAGTTCCAGAGGTCAATCTTAGGGAGTTATAAGAAAGAACTGAGACTCCAGAAGGTGTTTTGGCAACTGACCCAAACCCCAGGGGGTGTTTTTACATTTAAGCCAAGAATAAAAGAGCATACATAAAAAAGAGTAAGCAATGTTGTCTAGGCATTGAAGAAATCTCAGGTGCATGGATTATATGAAGAACTAGACGCTAACCTGTGCGAAACTAAAAAATATCATATCCTCCTTGGGTAAAACTAAAAAATACAGTATTTTTGGTGGAAATTTCATGGTGCGATCCTAAGAAGGGACAATCATGCATACGTTTTACATGATAAGCTACAACCTGAATATGAAGAAAATAGTCCTCTTGCTAATGCTAATTACCCAAAAAGGTCATATCATCATGTTTTAAAGAACTCCTCCTAAGTCCTAATAAATCCAATTCTTAAGGCCTTTGTTCATGATGAAGCAATTTTAGGTCGTAGCTTCACTTCTAGTGAGAACTTGAGTTCAATATTGATCTTCAATATTCTTTTAGTAATTTATTATAACTCCAATCTCCTAAACTTCTTTCAGAATAAGCTACAAACAGATTTTCCTTCAACTCCTTAAATTGATCTTTCAACCCTATACAAATCCAATCACAGTTGAACATAGTTTACTTTTTGTATTTTTCCTAAAGGAAGAAACTACACGAACAAAATTTAATCACAGTAAAGTGCACATAAATGAGAGAATGATTAATGTTAATTATTAATCAAAGGATTCCAAATTGTTAAAGAAATAGATCATTAAATGGAACCCTAGAACTCACCTCTTGAAACATGTATTGATATATATACATATATAAACAAACCAAATCTATGTAATGAGCTACAACTCATGTATTCTATATTCCTGGAAATGTTTCCATTAAATTCAAAAGCATGGAAATACCATCGAATATAATCCACAATGTATGTTATAGATAAATGTAATCACTAATCTATTAACAAATCTGCCACCAAACTATTAGAAAAGAAATGAATGGAAAAAAAAAGGGGCAAACAACAAAAACTATATTATGTAAAAAAAATGCCAATCCAAGTTCGAGGACCATCAACTCCAAAACCGGTTTACTCAAGCAAATACTGAAGAAATTAAAAGTCACAATTCACAAACCAAAATAATGCAGAATTAAAACCTTTTATATGGACAGCAATGCTTCAGCCACATACTGATAACTCTGAAAAAATATTACACAATCAGCTTTTCAAATATACATTACTAATTAAATTCACACACATGCTCAATGTTTCAGTCTCATATTTCACTAAACAATGAATGATAAGAAACATAAAAATATGATACACACCGACATTGATGTAATACACAAAACAAAATAGAACTAACATAGCGTTGGCAATGCAAGAATAGACAAAAGGTTCATTTCACTTATAATAGCCATAAATGGCCTCGCTGAAAAGACAAAAACTGAAGAGAGATATGACAAAGACAGCATAGGATTAAAGCTATAAATTTATTCACCAAGTGAAAAAGAAAAGGAGCATTTTGAACTTACCAGTTACCAGTACCACCCAAAAATAATGCAGCGTATCAAAAATCAAAAGCAGGTCCAGAGAGAATATATATTGGGAACTTGGATTTGGAAGCTCTCCAATGATGACTATCAACCTCAGTGTCAAAGCTTCACTCTTCTTGTATCCATCTAGGTTGGAAGAAACATAATGAGAAAGAAACATAAATCTAGCATACTTTCACAAGTTGAGGGACCCTAAAATCATCATTAGCATAAATCATAAATTTCAATGAGAAAGAAGCATTTTTTAAATCTACATTGAAAATTTAAATGCCAAAATTCAAACATTTTTTCAGGGCAGAGTTGTTGTTTTTCATAATTTTAGTCTTCGGATGCTTTAGATAGGCAATTTGATCAACATGTTGATTTAAATTTAAAGCATCTCTGATATAGCAACCACTACAACAGGATCTTATAATTTATGGAGAAACAGAGGCTTTTTTTTTTAAAATCAGTAACAGAGAATTAAAATGTGAGTAACTTGCGTTGATAAAATTCAATCTCTTTCTTTTGCCCACAAACTACAAATACTAACCCTTAAACAAATAAATGCAGATGAAATAAAATCAATCTAAACCATCATATACAGTTAAAAGTACAAAATCAATAAAGACAATAAGCATGCAACTTTATATTTGAGAATTAAAAAAGAATCTACTAAATTGAATCGATTATAGATTATACTCTAGCTTTCTTGGTCCATTAAACACAATCCAAACCAGTCCCTTTGTCGAACACTTTGAGGGTGATGGGGCTGGCCTCTTTTCTCTACTCATCTAATCACTCTTATAGTAACTGATATGATATATTCTCTAAATATATAATTGGCAATTAAATATAAAAAACTAAAATAGCATAAAAATGCTTCCAAACTATTTAATCAGTAGTATTATACAGTTCACTACAACAACACAAAACCATGCTTAACAGAAGCAACAACTCAAGCCCAGCAAACAACAACAATAAATTTATTGATTATATTGACAACAATTTATATCTAGGTATTCCCAAATACTATTACTATCTACCTGGATGACTTGATTCATAAAATAAACACCATCACTTGGCCAACTTTAATATCTCTACCTAATACAGGCAGAATACACCATGTCATCCCCTTGAATAAATGGCAAACAATCACGTGAGAAAGGGTCATGAAAATAGAGTAGTCATTGGGAGAACCCATAGTCTTGTAGACACAGTGACAAGAAAGAAGAGGGTATATTATACCTTTTTTATGCAAGGCATATGCAAGTCTGTGTAAGCATTGACTATATATGTCAACTTATTAAACCTCAAACAAGACATTGTAAAAAATCAAATTGTGGAAAAAAACAAAACACTAATGTAATTTATCAAAAAATATCCGTGCATGTAACAAAAAAGTTTTGTTAGTTACATCCACAGAAAAAATTCAAACCAAAAACCCTTGTAAATGATGGGAATAAAGTTGAGAATAATAATGTGTTAAGAGAGTAATAAATCAGATTACTTGAGAAAAAAAATTCCAAAAAGAAAATTTAAAAAAGAAAAGAGAGGTACATATTAGGATTTGTGTAGGGAGGACTCCCTATTGCAGGCTTTCGTGAGAATACACCTCTGTTCCTGAAAACCAAAAAGAAAGAAATTTATGAAATAAAGAAAACACAGAAAACAAATTGGAAGCAGAAAGTTTTCAAAAAAAATGTAGAATTTGGTTTAGGGATGATTCTAGGGTTCTTGTTATGTTTATGCTTTGAAGTTATGTCTCCAAAACCTAACAGAGAAAAAAAAAATAGTGGGAGGAAGAAAAGTTACCCTAGCAGAGGCATCATTGATATACAAATGAGGCACTTTTCCATTCTTGACACTCTAGATAATTTGCATCTTCCTTCTTCTCTGAAGAGGTGTGAGTGCCTGAGAAAGTTTTCTGAATAATACACTTTTCAGCGGTTTTTTATACCTCCAGTAAGAGAGAATTAGAGTCAAAATCAAAACTTGCTATCAAAGATTGAAATATGACTCAATAACTTGAATAAAAAAACTAAAATGGAACAGTGTTAAAACGCCAAAAAATATTTGTAAAAACCAAAGGTTCACCACCATACAGAGAGAGGAAGAGGGTGAAAAATCACAATGAACTTGAAGTTTTTTATTTTTGTCTAAAGAAATTTAAACTGAAATTTATTGGTAACGGTATAAAATTTAGAACTACCCACTGGAAACAGTGCAACTGAACACCAACTGTAGCAAAAAATAGTATTGAAATTTGAAACAGTTTGCTTAAGCACCAAACGAAAAGATACATATTTTCAAAACTTAACATATATTGAAACAAAACAAAGAATCAAACAAAACTCATATAAAAACTATTTGAATTTTCTCATAAACGAAACATACCCACTTTAGAAAGCCATTGGTTTCTGCTTAGAGATTTGTTTGGAGGGATTTTTGGGAATATGAGAAATCAATAAGAAGGGCTAAAAAACAAAAGCAAGGGATCCATAAATTTAGTACCCGAACAACGTGGACTTTTAAAAAGGAAAAAGGTGAGAGACCAACCACAACAAATTAATAGCTTTCCGCTCTGTTTGTTTCAGCATTAACATTTTCTAGAAAATGATACATTTTCCAAAGAGCATTTTCTGGAAAACTCATTTTCCGGTGTTTGGTAACAACCTTGACAATGTGCTTGAGAATGTTTTATGGTATTTGGTATGCATAAAATTTTTATAACATTTCATGTATAATTTAAAACATGTGTATTATGTAAACCAACTAATGTAATCAATATAAATAAGAAACCAAGAATGAATTTGGTTTTCATACTAAAATTTTGACAATAACCTCAATGGCTATTCTTGTGAGTAGAGGCCTCCACTGGCACATCAATGGCTATTCTTAATATTATTTTCTTTTATTACTATTATTTCAGTGATGATGTGATATTCTATTTTCAACATTGTCATTTGGAGGGTCAAGAATTTTGGATTTGGACTCTAGTCGTATTTGCAAGTGAGCATTGAGCAGGTGGTGACTAAACTTGGTTGCGCATTCCTCTTAATTCTTTAGGACAGTTTCATATTCCAGATTTGTTACTTGAAAAATTAGTCATCATTATCAGATTCTAGCCAATAATGCAGTAAATGCAATTAGCATTGAATGCCCTGTCACCCTTCGGAAACTAAAACAAAAAACAAAAGAATTAGTGTTTATTGATTTTATGAATAATTATAAAATCAGGTGCATTGAAGAAACTCAGGTGCATGGATTATATGTATAATTATAATATTGGAGGATAATCTTACTAACTAAGTAAAACTATAATTACTAATTAAAAAAAAATAAAGTACCTATGATTACAGATTTGAACATTTGAAAAGCACAAGTTGCAGGGATATATAATACATTTAACTCACATTAGTGCCGAAAGGAAACAATTACAACTTAACGCTTTTGTGCTTTCCTCCTTCTAGACTGTGCTTTCTGCCACTTCTTTCTTGAAACTAATTTGCTCTTCGGCTTCAGCTTTAACTCAGGTGAGAACTTGTAATTTTGATCTCTCATACGTGCTTGTATATCCTTAAAGAACTGCATATTTAATTTCTTAGGCCCTCCCTGTCTAAGCTCCGTGTACTCTGGTCCAGAAACAACCCTTTCAAATGCTCCAATTAGAATATCTATATCACTCATGACCTCCCACACATTGGAGTAACGCCCATCTGGACCCTTCTTCAATTTTTTCAAGGCATTTTCAACTGCAATTTTCCTAGCTTGCTTTCCTGGGGACAATTCTTCTGGTTCATTTTCAGCTTTCAATAATTCAGAGATTGTTCGATATTTAGGCATTTCCTCAAACTCAAACAATTTGTCTATGTACTTATCACTACTTTCATTTGGGTAGGCTTCTGTAGGAATATCGTCGTCATCATCACCCTCACTACCAGTCCACAACGTCTTCTCCTCATCACTTCCAGACCATATACTTCTTAATTCATCACTGTCATCGGCATCAATTAGGTCAGAATGTTCCTTTGCCTGCTGTCTCACTCTCCGAATTTCTTCTTCAAGACGACTTTTAGGATCTTTTTCATCATCTCTTTCATCTTCACTCCCTGTCCACAGAGAAGTATCTTCATCCATCTCTTTCTTCCATGTTTTTCTGAAATCTTCATCACCCAGCTTTCCATTGCCAAAAAGATCGTAATGTTTGTGCCCACCTCGAGCATAGGCTCGTGATGCTGCAAAATATTCAATATATTGTGGATGAATTTAGCATACCAGAGGAAGAACAACAGCAGACAATGTGAAAACTAAATCCTTGTTGCAACCATGAGTTAGAACAAGAAAACTGCAAGAACCCCTTCATATAAGTTGTAGGTCAACAAAATATATGGCATCCATCTTATCACGCATCAGTTATTAGTAGAGAAGAATCATAAATTTGGTCTAGTTGTTGATGACAATGACGTAAAGTCCAATCTTAACTAGTGGGGCATTAAGTTCCTAAATTCTTAAGAAATCAAAATTAAATGGCATATTAGCTTCTAAAGGACATATCTTAACCATTGGTACTTATTTAAAAAGCAAAACAAAACTCTACACTTAAGAGTCTACTTATGTTCTATAATGCTAACAAACCAAAACCAGAGAGCTGTAGTGACAGCCAGTCAAACCCGATTACTCCAAGACATATATCTATTTGAAGACCTACTCAGCAATTTAATCAGCCATTATAGTTTTGTTTGCTCTGTAGAACCTCACAAAACCCCCCAAATAGAAGTCTTGAAATGGGTAACTTTCAAATAATCAAACTAATGTTCTTCTATAAGGACTTAGCACAAATACATAGACTACATGTCATAACATCACAAGCTTTCAGCCATGATTTTCACCAACAATAATAAACCTCTTAATGGGTTTTTTCACACACAATGAAAATCATTCAAAAACAGTGACAATGGAAAACCCAGAAGCCGTGAAAAATAGAACTTTTAAAAGAGGAATAGTAACCTTGAAATGCCGGGAAAACCCCCAAATTGAGGCGCTTCCAGAAAGGATATATAATCTGAAAGAAAGAGCCAAGTTGGGTCTCTAGGTCTTCTAACGCTTTCTCTCTCTTCGGGTGTGTGAGTCCAGATTTGAGTTTTAACATATACATATGGAGAAATTGGTGGGTTGCAGTATGAACTCTCTTAAGAGCAAAAGGCTTTTTGTACTTGCAATTGAATTTTGAAATGTGAAATTTTCATTTCTTAAGTTAATATCCGGTTGTGTTTTGTACTCCGTACTCGCACAATTAAAGAAAATAAGGGGCACGTGTGGTAAAAGTGTTTAAACAAATATTTTCAATTTTTAAACAAATATTGATGGTGTTTTTGTATGGATGGAAAATGTTCCACTACAAGTTGTTGATGTATTTTTAGCCGATTTTAATTGATTTCAGTTTATACAATTTGGAGCTGCATTCTCAAAAAAAAAAAAAAAAAAATTACACATATTTTTATATATTTTTTTTCTACCACATGTATTTTTAAAAAAACTGAGAACTGTTGTTTAAACACACGTACAAAACGGGCTCTAAAACTTTATATTTCATGCCTCGCATTTTTAAAATATTGATTGTAAAAAATTTAGGTGTTTCACATCTAAAATGATTTACATATTGGCTGTGTTATAAACATTTTTTATATTTGAAATTATATTGTTATTCAATGTAATGTCAAGATACTAGGGTAAGGGTAAGGGACTAAGGGTAAAGGTAAGGGTGTGGATAAGACTGCTTAACATAATCTCTCCAAAACCTCATAACATAATCCTTCTAAAATCTTGTAAAAATATGAGAGTTTTGTGCAATAGACATAAATATAATAGTAATAAATTATTATTCAATATAATGGCAAGCATGTTTCACATGCTTCCCCACTATATTATTAAAATAGTTTATATTTTATTAATTGTCAATATAGTTTACTTTAGGTAAAACCAATTACCTAAGTTTCAAAAATATGATTAAAAAAGGCTAAATTAAATTCTACTCCAACTAAATTTTTTTATCAAAAATAAAGAAATCAAAAATAAAATTTAATATTTATCTTGATTATCTATCATTATGTGTATTTTAATATGGTAAAACTAAAAAACTCCATACCCTTTTTCAAAAATAAACTCCAAACCGTTGTTAAGCCATTTGGTTCTCTCTCTCTCTCTCTCTCTCTCTCTCTCTCTCTCTCTATGTATATATATATATATATAGTTTATGTAAAGGTCTATTAAAGTTTCAAGTGACTCACTAATTATTTAGATTATTTCAAAAATATTTGTAAAATATTTTCTCTTTTACATAAAATTTTTAGTTAATTCACGCGGTCATAATACTATCGAGCTAGTTATATATAAGAATGTCAATCCTAACTCACTCTTAAGCCCAATACCAAGCACAAAGTTCCAACATGTAGCCTTTACCAAACCAAAGAATCAAGCCCTAGCTATCCTATACTGTGATAGACCTTCATAAATTATGCCAAAGATAAGTTGCAATTAGGAACATCTTATCATTCTAGCAAGAAGAGTTAATTTGGTTGTCATTGTATTGGTGTCATCTGGATGGCTATCCCTTATTATTGCTCGATGTGGTGCATTTCGCGGGAGAGAAATAAACAAAATTTTGAGGACTTAGAAAGGACAATTGCTAACCCAAAACTTCTCTTTTTTAAAACACTATCAAATTGAATGTCGAGTCAATTATAGGAAGTTATTCTATTTCTTCCGTTTTCAATTTGATGGATGCCCATAATTTGAATACTTGATTGTTTGGTCCCAAATATATACTTCCCGTATACTTAGGTAACTCTTTTTATAATTTGAATAAAATTTACATTACTTATAAATATGAAAAAAAAAAAAAAAAAATAGAACATATTATCATATAAGCGATTCCTTAGAGCTAGGAAAAACATATGAAGCTTAAACACTCACATAGTCTCATCCACTGTTATAGTTGAATATAGAGGGTGACTACCACAAAAATCCCTACTCTAGAAGTAAATGTTTGAGTCCAAACAATTGTATAATGATGTCTTTTAGTGCAGGGACGAACGCAGGATTTTAAGTTGGGGGGGGGCCGGAGATAAGCAAAAAAAAATTTTCAAATACGCATCCATATAATATTAATAAACTATCAACCAAGACAAATACCAAAAAATCATTGTTTCTTAATATATTAAGATACAATCATCTACTAACAAAAACAAAAGACATGAAACACTATTGTTTCTTTATACAATCATCTATGAAAAGGGAACTCGACGCTCTTTCAAATCTTCAAAATCATCTACGATTGAATCCAAACTAAATGTCGAAGCTATATCCTTTTCAATGTATAACATCAAAGAGTCTGTCAAAAAATCATCTTCCATTTTGTTTCGAATGTTAGTTTTGACAATTTTCATAGCTGAAAATGCTCGCTCTGTAGTAGCAGTAGAAACTGGAAGAGTAAGTACAAGTCTTACCATTCTATAAACAAGCTTGTAGTGTTCTGAATTTCTAGTTCTCACTAACCATTGAGACAACTCAGATAAACTTTTCAATTCTTTGAACTCTGGATCCTGGACTACATTATGCTCAAAATGATAAAGCTCCTTCTTCAACACTTGTTTGTCATAATCTGTGAAATCTTGTGGATAGAAATTCTCTACCAACAAACAAAGATCACTACTTCTGAAAGATTTTAATGCCTCTCGAGGTTCTAAAGTTGAGCTAAGCTTAAGTAACTCCATTGCATCTTCATCAAACCGATAATTTAGTTCCTGTAGTTGAGAATCTATTGTAGCATAAAAAATATTTACTCGATAATGATGCTCAATTGTAATGTTATCTTGCTGATTACGAGCTCGACCTCGCCTTGGAACAAAACGGGCATTCATATCCAGGACATCAATGCAATGCTTCTCACAAAATGATATCACAGTGGTGAGTAAGCCAACCCATCCATCATCTCTAAATTTTTGGATAAGTGCTTTAGTAGATGAAACTAAATGCATGGCATTTAAAATGTCTTGAGATTGGCTTTGCAAAGCTTGACAAAGTTTATCAGTGATCTCCATAGTTTCCTTCTCAAGATGCAAGATGAAGACAAATTCAAATAAAGTTAAACCCTCATAAGCTGACTCTGCTTCTGCCCAATGTTCTCCATCAATTGCATCATCAATTATATTTTGTAAAACTTCAACAGTTGAACTAAACATTCTTAATAAGCTAGAAACTGATCTAAAATGTGAACTCCAACGTGTTTCTATAGGTCGTTGTAAAGTGCCAATTTGATTAAGTCCACTTCCAGTCTCAAGCTCTTCAAGATCAATCATACGTGCTATTTCATTAGCATTGGCAACTTTCAATTGTTCATTGCGCTTGCATGAAGCATTAACAATTTTGATCAGAAAGAGCAATGTAAGAAAAAAATGACTAATGGCATTAACTTGTTTTGATGCTTTTACTAATGCCAATTGTAAGTGATGTGCAAAACAATGGATGTAATAAGCATATGGACAATCATTCAAAATCAAAGCTTGTAATCCATTCCACATACCTCGCATGTTGCTTGCTCCATCATATCCTTGCCCTCGAATATTTTGTATATCGAAACAATATTGAGATAACAAAGAATATATCCCCTTCTTTAGAGTCAAAGCCGCAGTGTCAGTAACATGAATAAGCCCAAAAAAGCGTTCTTTGACAAAGCCTTCTGCATCAACATATCTAAAAACCACAGCCATTTGCTCTCTCATGGACTCATCACGAGCTTCATCAACCATTATGCAAAACTTTGCCTCACCAATTTCTTCCCAAATGGCCTTCTTCACTTTGGCTGAGAAAACATGTAGAATTTCCTTTTGAATCCTAGGTGATGTGTAGGTTGCATTTTTGGGAGCTTTTTCTATTATTTCAGCAACCTTCTCATTCCAAAAAGTTATTGTACCCAATGATTCAAAAAAGTTCCCACGATTTAATGAACTACAGCTTTCATCTCGACCTCTAAAAGCTATAGCTTGAAAGGCAAGATATCGAACAGTAAAAATGACGGCCTTCAGATGCAACCGATTATTTGCAATTTGTTCAGTAGTGAAATGATCAACTACCCTTTGTAAATGTTGCCATTGGTTCATCAAATCCTTACACTTTTGCTCGGCAACTCTATGAGCTGAGTTAGGATCTTTTCCTATATGACATTGAAAAGAACAATCTTTGCCCCCAACTTTTTTCCAATTCCTAAATCCACCAACAGTGAATGTATTTTGTCCCACAACCCCATTTGGATTATTAAAGACAAAGCAGGGTAGACAATAAGCTGCATTTGTGGTAGGAGAATATTCAAGCCATGTTGAATTAAATCCAAACCAAGAAGCTTGAAAGCTACGATTGTGCTTTCCACTTTTTGGGTATGTCTTTAAAGGAAGTCGGTGCGGTCAGTGTAAAATACCTCTCAAGCAATTTTACTTTACACAACCATAAAAATTTTGCTACATCCAACTACTGTTATCATTAGAGCATGTTCAAAACATTTTAATTACATTTATTATAACATAGCTTATTTTGATTCTTTTATCATGACACATACTTTTATCATAACCTCCAAATACTCGTAACTTATTTGATATCAAACTCACTGTATTGTTAGCGCATAAAAGGGCTTAGAATGGTTCAGGAATGAGTGATTCCTCAGTCACAGCACCATCCACTAATATTTTTCTTACAAAGCACAAGCATATGCATGACATATACATATTAAATCAACAAAACAAAATCTAGTGATTCACAATGATTCTTCCAATGGAAATCAAACATTATAAATAACATTGAAATGAGAGTATGAGACACATCTAAATGTCAAACGTATAATTAATAGTTCAGATGCATTTTTTTTCCAAGTGAATCCATTAAAATGCTTTGAATGTGAGTGCATGATCAGACATGAGAGAGAGAGAGAGAGAGAGAGAGAGAGAGAGAGAGAGGTCAAGGTATAGAATGTTTTGAATCCAAGTCAATCCAGTGACTTTGGGACCAAACAACTTTTGTAGCACATACCTTGTCAAAACCTGCACATTGTCGCTTATTAAATATCATAATGTTATTGACTATTGGGTACACTTACCAGCAGAAAATTTGCAATTAATGAAATGCAAAAGTGGAAATTTAAAATTTTGTCTGATCTAGAGAAGACTGAAATTCCAATTTATTACACTGAAGCAAAAATACAAAGAAAAATTACTGAAGGGACCGAAATTATTCTTCAGAACTTGAGGGAGCTTCCCAAAATTGCATTCATTTTGATATATTTTATCAAAACATTCCTGGGCAGAAAGTTGAACATGCAATAAACACAAGGATTCGATAATGTGATCCCTTTCTCTTTTTTCTTTTTTCTTTTTTGAAATTTTGATAGTTACAATAGGTAAAGAATTTGTGCTCTTACCATTATGAAAAGGTAACAATAATCTTTACTATATTTTTTTAATCTCAAACAATGAATAAAGCAGAAAACATGTCCTTTCTATATTTTTCAATAAGCTTGACATTACAAAGATATGTTAACAAAGAAAATGCATAAAAGATGTAAAAAAAAAAAAACCAAAAACAAAAAGAACATATAAAATAAAAGATAACCAAGGAGTTGAACATTTATGGTGCAAGCAAAATTATTAAATAAATAAATTGGTGTTCTTGCTGGCAATTGCCATTTATTCTTAATGATTTGAAATTTTTAGCATATATATTGATCATATATTGGTAAGACTTGTAGCAACCAAGTAACCATACTTATATGAGTTTTATAATATTGCATTAACTGACAATCAATGGTGCTTGATATGGTGGAAGTTTAAAGGCTAGTTTAATGGCATTGGTGATTTGCTAGTGTAGGTTGGTTTTGTAAATTTATTTCTTTTAAGTATACTAGTTCGCACAGGTTTTTTATTTTATTGGTAAATTTTTATTTATTAACCCTTTGGTAGGTTCCCCTCAAAAAAAAAAAAAAAAAAAAAAAAAAAAAAAAAAAAAAAAAAAAACCCTTTGATAGGTGATAACTACTGCATATTTTACTTAAATTTCTTAAGAATTATAATGAGTATTATCATTTTTCAATTGACTTTTTATGACTTTCTCTTACTAATCTAGCCTTGAAAAGCGATTGACCAGGGCCCTATTAATAAATGAAAGAGAGGGTTTATGAGGACTAGCCATGTAAACCCACACTTGTGTAGAATTGACATATTGGTCCTAGTGACAATCATGATAATAATGATATGAATCTATGCTGTCAATTCCATAAAATTCATTGCTTAGTAGAAGTTTATATTAATGTTATCATTTGAATTTTTACAAGTTAAATAAAAACAAAAATGAAGATGATTTTTACTGTGGGTTACAGTTAGCTCAACTAATAAAGTTTCTAATTGTTATATAAAAGATCTGGAGTTCAATCTCCGCCTACACCAAAAACTGATCGCTCCTATCATCATGAGCGGACACCATAGATTAGATTGAAAATCTCTTAAAAAAAAAAAAAAGTCCACATTTTTATAATTATTTTCTTAAATAGTAAGTGGGCATTTTAAAATATGTACGTAATAATATTTAATATCCTCTTATTATATATCCAGTTATTCCCTCTCTCCTATTTGTATTAAAAAAAAAAGGGGAAAAATTAAAAAAGACCTTTTCGCATTTGAACGGGATATATAATTAGATTGCCACTAATGATTCCAGGCAATCATATTCCTCAAGATTAAAATTTGTATTTTCTTCTCACCATTCTTTTAATTGGTATTGGCAACACTAAAAAAGGTATTTTACGTGCCACTCAACCGTTGCTAACATGCTTAAATGCCCAGTGCACTGTGTATGTTGCTCATAGCCTTTACGCTTTTGTTGGATATAACCATTAGCTTCAACGCTAACCCTTTCTTCATAAACTTTGTGTTTTCAGTAAGACTTTTTGTGGTCCTGTTCTTACCATATTTGACTCTCTCAAACACAATCACTTCAATCTTGTCTATGCATTTCTCATTCCTACCTTGTTCAACACCTTGCTCATATTCTATCACTTCAACCTTGTCTTCAAAATGTGGGCATTTTTTTTATGCCTGTTTCTGGTGTGGTCCATGAGATATAGATATATATATAATATAATATAATATAAGTGAATATGAGTATAGAAAACAGACCAAAATATGCAAAGAAAATAAGTCAAAATACATTGTCAGGAGAAGAGTTTATGAAAATTGCAAAACACATAGGTAGAGGTGCCAGTGCCAATGTTTGGTAAAAAGACAATTTGTCTAATTGTGACTATATGAAGAAACACGAAATAATGATAAAAAAAGAAAAAAAAGAAGACCATGAGAGTAACCTACTAGAAACAAAACATCATATACATTGTGAGCAAATGAGCACTTAGTCTTAACATTAAACAAGGCATGTATGCTTTGAACACTTAAATACATTGCTGTAATTTAATGGGCCAGGGACTTGTGTTCCGCTAGGTGCAATTGCATTCATTTTTAAGGTGTGGATGTACTCCATTAAGACCCCTCTCTCTCTCTCTTTGGTTTTTCTTGTCCATATTTTTCTCGTCCATGAAGTGGGAAAAAATATAGATGTTTTGAATTTGATGTTGGGTGTATTGAGAAGCAAGGCGTTAAAAATTAAAATAGATAAACTGACTTTTTAAATTACTAAAGTTATATATATATTTTTAGCTTCTCTTACTTCTTTACGACGAGTCCTTTGTGCAATATTCAAGAGCTCACTATGTTGTCTGTCTCATGTAGTTGAATGAATTCAGCCTCTGACATTGGTACCTTCACTTCAACCTCCAAGTTTTTGCAAAGTAGTCAACATAGTATTACCTATGTTTTATTACCCCCACTATAACTACGTATTTGCTGTAGATTCTAAGAACCCTGATTTTATTAAATTTTTTACTTTTGGTTCACAAAATCTCAATAATTTTTGGAGAATAACAAATTATTTAGCCTTGCCTTAGAAATTAATTAGGAGATCAACTTTGCTTGAATATATGTTGATTAAAGTACAGAGAAACAGGAAATTGTTGTGTCCAAAATATGATCGGGTTGGTGTCTTTTCCTGGACGTATGTCCTAATTTGCTAACACTAACAAAGTAAGAACATCTACAGTTCAATCAACTGTCTCTCTGTGTTATAGAGCTTTTTTTCCTCCTATGATATTCAATATCTTTCAGGCTTAAATATTTTATTCAAACCTGAATTTTGCAATATTTTGTGTACATTACCTAATGATTCATTTGCTGTTTATTTTTTTTTTTTTCCTATTTTAATTCCAATTAATCCTATGAATTGCAACCTTGTGAATTTTTTATTTTTTTTGGGTGGGGCTCTTTTGGTGGCTAACATTGTGATCCTCTTGAAGTCCAAGAAGTTTTCGAAGTTAGTTTTCCTAACAATATTTTTAATTGTTTGGAATAAGGTTTAATTGATTGTGGTCATAATTGATTAAAATTTAATACACTGACTATATCCTTCGAGAACCTTTTCAATTGCAGGTGTCATATCTCTAAAGTTCATAATGGCTGTGGGTTTGGATTTTCCAAATTGTTTACTCTGTCTAGCTAAGAGCCTTGTAACTTAGTGAGTGACATTACCTTGTCTCCTTTATGAGGAGAATCAAGGACCGAATCCCTCTACCTCCCTTGTTAACAATTGAATTATAAAAAATAAAAAACATTGTTTACATTGTCTCTGTTTGCTGGAATGCTAGTGCTAAAACTTATGAAGTAAATTAGATTTGTTATTATTGAACTCAATTGAAAGATTATTGCTTCCTATGAATTGAACTAATTCATGGCTTTGATCCCCTTTTTGTTGTCCCCATGTCACCACACGGAAGGGATATGGGAACATGGAAATGTAAAAAAGGTAAAATATTTGCATTTGTCTTTATGAAAATGACATGCATTTGTTAATTTAAGACTTGGGATAAATTTTCTAGTTATTCACACATTGTCATTAAAAGGCTACAATGAGAGCACTCTCGTTATATCTATGATGGACTGTTTCAACTTATGTACACCAAATACTTATGTAGCAGGAATATGGCGACAATTGAATCAAGATACACTATCGTTGGAAAAGTTAATCAATGATATGCAACTTTGCATACAATAATCAAATAATTATTCCCCTAATTATTGGATTTAAGAAAGCCAGCAAAATGTGGATGAAATCAAATCACTAGCCCCTTTTGTAAATCAGTCAGTTCTCCATCAAACTTGCCTAAGGCGGAGTAAAACTGAAACTAATTCTATTTCAACTTAGTATTCCCAGTTCTAAATTAGTGGTAGACATTTTGACAATGTTTTCAAACATCACTACTAGCTGGCAACTTGCAATCAAGAAAGTTATTTAAAATGTCTATGATGTAGAAATTCATTAATGCAATGGCAAGAAAGCTTATTTCTTATAACAAAAGGCAAGAAAGCTTATTTCTTATAACAGAAAGCTTATTCATTAATTCATGCAATGCGGAAAAGGAAGGATTGGGTTTGGTGGAAACCTTTATTACAGAGGACCGTAAGCATTTTACTGGGTTTGGGAACTGAGTCACCGACTCTAATTAATTTTGGAGATAATAATAATATAAGTCTTGTATTTTGACAATGTTATGGAAACAACTACATTCATATGATAGTTATACTGGTCTATATAAAAGAAGTTTGATGCACTTAGAAAAGTATGAGACATGATCATGATTACTTCTCAAATATAAAATGGATATAGCATCAAATCATAGTAAATCGTTTGTTAATATGACCACATTTATCAGTGGCATCTAGCTTAGTTAGTAGTCATCTTAACTCTTAAGCATTGAAGTGATTGGTGAAATTGAATTGCTCATGCATTGACATAAACTTACTACAACCTCCAATTTTTATATAAAAAAAAAAAAAAAAAAATTAGACAGCCACTTTGGGCTGCTTGCAAAAAGGGAGGACCTATATATGTGAAGGGGTTGCGATGGACGGTGTGTAACGGCGACTCTATAAATATGTGGAAGGACTTTTGGCTTCTTTGTGGGCGGCTAAGGGAGCAGGTGGAAGGCCTTTTATACAGGGGAGAAGATGAGTTAACAGTGCGACAATGTTTTGATGAGAATCGGGTTTGGAAGGATTCATGCATATCCTTTGAACTACCAGGTAATGTTCTAGACAACATTCGAGCTACCCCTTTCTCTTGTGGTTCTCATACTAGAGATAGTCTTATGTGGGCCCATTCTAAGAATGGATCCTTTTCTATACAAGCAGCCTATCTTATTGCAAGGGGCTTTAACCCCCTGAACCCGGTTTCTTTGTCTTGCAAGTGGGTTTGGAAAACTGATACTCTTCCTAAAGTTCAGTTCTTCATTTGGCTTTGCATTCATAACAGTCTTCCAATGGCTTATGTGCTAGGTTCAAGAGGTTTAAACCTTGATAAAGTGTGTAGTATGTGTAATAAAGATAATGAAACCATAGAACATGTGCTTAGGGAGTGTGAGTTTGCCCAGTTTTTTTGGCTGCAAGTTCAAGTACCCCACTGTTATAGATACTCCTTTAAACTTCCTTTAAAGGAATGGCTGGAACATAATTGTAAAGATGATAAGAATACATATGTAAAAGGGGTGCCTTGGAAAGTGTTATTTCCGATGGGGTTATGGCATTTGTGGTTACATAGAAATGAGTTTTTGTTTAAAACTGGAACTATCAACCTGCAAACTTGGAGAAGGTGCTTTCAAAGTAGTGCTGAGTTTTTCTCAATTGGCTATGTGAACAAGGCCAAGCATTTGAAATCAATAATTCCTGTGGGGTGGGTGAAGCCACCAAGAGGTTGGGTCAAAATCAATACGAATGGATCAGCTATGAAGAATCCGTATAGAGCAGGGGGAGGAGGCTTGCTGCGTGACCATGAGGGGAATTGGCTGAAAGGTTTTGCTAGGGGGATGGGTTACACTAACAGTGCTTTGGCTGAGCTATGGGCTCTTAGAGACGGATTGATCCTTGCAAAGGAGATGGGGATTCAGCAACTAATGATTGAGCTGGATGCATTGAGTGTTGTGATGCTACTAAATAATTGTACTGAAAATCTATTAATGGAACCACTCTTTACTGATTGCAGGAACTTGTTGCAGGAGTTTCCAGACAAGCGTGTGACCCATGTGTTTCGGGAAGCAAATCAATGCGCTGACGCTTTAGCAAAAATGGGTGCACAATCTTTGTATAGTTTTCATGTTTTTTGTAACCCACTGTCTATGGTGGAAGGACTGTTGGCTGCTGATAAAGCTAACATTTTTTGTAACAGACTGGTTAATGTTTAGCTATTAATATATCATGGTTGACCGAAAAAAAAAAATTCTTATCTCTTATCCATAATTTTGATATTAATTGCTAAGACATCTAATACCTTATTAACAGATGGGTTAAAAAATGCATTATTAGATGTTATTGCTTTCTACTTAATTACCAAATTAATATTAGCATTCTCTCTCTTATTATTTATTACGGCTTTCCACTTTATTCAAAACTTCAAATTTGTGCCTATCATCCGCTAAAGCAAAATATCCTCTCTTTTTTTTTTTTTTTTGAATTGCATGCTAAACTATGAGCGTTTTAACTTTTAACAAATACATATAAACAAAAAAACAATATATGAATAAAATATAAATAAAGCTTTCACAAAAAGTTTTTATTTGATGGTAGAAGAAGCAATTCAAATTTAAAAACATATGTTAAGCTTGAACTTTTACCATAAATTATAAATTATTCGAAATAATGTCTTCTATTAATCTTTGTTTATCCTTTATAAGAAAATATTTTTATATAATATGGAGGACCAAAGCATGATCAGGGATAATAATTTTTCACTTCCGGTGCATTTGCAATGCGAAAACTTTTAAATTATCCGTTTTTCTTTCTTGTTGAAATAAAAAGCAGTAGATTACTTTTAAATTCAATTGTATATATAATTGTATAAATTTAATTTCAAATAATTTAATATCATCAACAAATATCTATTTAATTTATCTTTTAGGATGAATCATTTGAAAAGTAGATTGTTGAAAATGGCAAATGCCCTTTAATCAAGTGAAAAAAAAATAAATAAGGAGAGGGACAAAGGTGGAAAGCAATAACATTTAATGATATTTTTTTTAACCGTTAGATCTCTTAAAAATCTACGGTGTAAAAAATGTGTAACTTTACAAGAGTTACACCAGGTGTAACTGGAACCCATCTCCCTTATTAAATACCTCTAATACCTTATTAGCTAAGAGCCTAAGACTAAAGTTTTCGTGATTAAATTACCGATTTTCCCGAAAACCTAGTAAGAAGTTATTTATAAAAAATTTAAAATACACCCTGTTATGGGTGTACGTTTCTCTCATTGCAATAATTTGATATTAATTATTTTACAATCTATTACAATGACAAATATTGCAATAATTTGATTTAAATTATTTTATAATTTATTGCAATAACAAATATTAAGATATCATTGCAATAACTTGATATTAATTATTTTACAATCTATTGCAATGACAAATATAAAATAATTATCTATTAAAATGAATATATCAATTTTTTTTTATAGGTAATAAGAATTTTATTGAATGAAATTGTAATAACTTGATATCAATTATTTTACAATCTATTGCAATGACAAATATTGCAATAACTTGATATAAATTATTTTACAATTTATTGCAATGACAAATATTAAGATATCATTGCAATAACTTGTTATCAATTATTTTACAATTTATTGCAATTACAAATATAAAATAATTATCTATTATAATGAATATATCAATTTTTTTTTTTGAATGTCATTAAATTGACACAAAAAATTAATAGCCAAGCAAACATCAAAGTAGTAATTTATCTTATTTGAACACCAAAAAAAGAGAGAGGAAATATTCACCAAATTCCTTGCTTATCCATATAATAATAATAATAATAATAATAGAGAGGAAGATCTATCACTACTTCTTCAAGTTTATATCTCTAATTGTAAACAATAAATTACTATTAAAAAAAAAACATTTACCTTAAACTCATCAGAGACAGTACCATGGCTTTGTGGAGAATCCATGTTTTGATAGATAGAATCTGAGTGAGAAGATAATGAAAAGATGAAGTTCAAAAGAGAACCAAGTTATATGCATATAAAAGACATGTATGAGAGTCGGCTTGGAAGATGAGAGAAGATAAGATTCTGCTTATGGTGTAGGATTCAAAGATAAAAGAAGATCTAAGCTGATTCAAAGAAAAGAGATACAAACATATATAAGCACTTGATTCTCGAATCTGAAAAAGAGGAGAAATCTTGAACTTCAACGACAGATGATTGGGATTGAGGGAAAGGAAGAACGTTTTTTTTTTTTTTTCTTCTCAAAGTTTGTTTTATTTATTTAGTTCAATCTCTCAAGTTTAGCAAAATTGGGAGTTGTACCTGGATGCCTAAAACAGTGATTATCCAATATGATGACCAACAGGCGAAGATGATAGTCTCGGCTTGTGAAGATGAGAGAAGATGAGAGTGGACTTTGGGAGGGAATTTTTTTTGAAAAAGCAAGAGAGTTGAAACTAGGAAGACAATGGTGGTAGAGGGAGAAGAGCAGAAGTACTAATGCATGGAGAGAGACCCGGTTGGAAGATTACTAAAATTAGCATTACATAGGAATATTATATTTTAAATAGAAAGTACAGTTTATTGCCACATGTACTATCACAAGGCAGTGGTACTACCTAGCAAATGTGCTGATTATTGCAATGACAAATATTAAAATATCATTGCAATAATTTGATATCAATTATTTTACAATTTATTACGATGACAAATATAAAATAATTATTTATTACAATGAATATATCAATCTTTTTTTGTTATAGATAATAAGAATTTTATTGAATGAAATTGCAATAACTTGATATCAATTATTTTACAATCTATTGCAATGACAAATATTACAATAACTTGATATAAATTATTTTACAATTTATTGCAACGACAAATATTAAGATATCATTGCAATAATTTGACATCAATTATTTTACAATCTATTGCAATGACAAA
The DNA here is from genome assembly GCA_023736055.1 of Quercus glauca. Lineage (NCBI taxonomy): Eukaryota > Viridiplantae > Streptophyta > Magnoliopsida > Fagales > Fagaceae > Quercus > Quercus glauca. The sequence continues at coordinate 63,141,227 of CM043319.1, read as the reverse complement.
TATAAAATAATTATCTATTATAATAAATATATCAATCTTTTTTTTATATAAGTTATAAGAATTTTATTGAATGAAATGAACATTGTGCTCATGACGATGAATACTGAACATAATAAGAATTTTGTTTTACTTTACGTTTGTGAATGTGAATGTGAATAAATTTTAAATCTGGCTTCTTTTTCCTTTTTTAGAAGCCTTAAAGCAACTAAAGGTGGAGAAACACCTTTCCAAACTTGGGTGAAATGGTTGATCTTGGCGAACTGTGCAAGCTCATTAGCAACCATGTTGTAGTAAGTGGTGGTGTTATTGTTGTTGTTGTTGTTGTTTTTTTTTTTTTTGTTTTTTTTTATTTTAATGAATAGTAAGTGGTTTGCAAAAGGACAAGGATTTGCTGCAAACAAGTGTGCAGGAATTGCTACAAACAGGGTTGGGTGGCAACAATTCATGATGACACTTGTCCTAATATCACGTGAAACGCACATGATCAGTTTTAGTTTGTATTGTTCATTAAGTTCAACGTTTCTCACTTTCTAAACGTCAAACACGCATATCCATATATATATATATATATATATATATATATATATATATATATATATATATATATATATATCTCTCTCTCTCTCTCTCTCTGAAATCATCACTCTCTCCTTTCTCTTCGAAATCATCATACTCCCTCTCCATCTTTCTTCCTCACTCTTCCTCCTTTTTCGCTCCAATCTATGCACAGTGAGGATTTTAAAATCACTCTCTTCTTTACCCATCAAGCCATCAGATCCCTTTTCTCTCTTCTTCACCTCCTTCATCCATCCCTTCTCTCTCTTTGCCATCTCACACTTAAAATAAAAATTAAAAAAAAAAAAAAACACTCAGCCATCTCAAGCATAAAAACTAACCAAAGATAAATCTGCCTTCATCTCAAGAAGTTTTGAATTAGTTTCATTCATCAAAAAGTACTTTAATTTTAGTCTTGAATATTTTCTTGGCATCCAAACAGCAAGAATCCAAAATCCCAAAATAAAAATCCCCATAAAACCCAATTGAACAAATTCTTCATAGCTGGTTCATGTAATGGCATAGTTTGTCTGGCGGATGATGCTTCCAGTGGTGACCGTGTCATTTTTCTATTTCTCTGGAACCCTTCAATTCGTAAAGCCAAAGCCATATCCCTTCCAATCCCTGCTGTTAATATCCCAGCTTCTTATAAGCCCATCTTGGGTTTGGCTATGACCATGATTACAAATTAGTGAGACTTGTGTACCTTCAAGGTTGCACACATGGCACCAAATCTAAACTCAAATTTTCAAAAAATTTGCACATATTGGAGCCAAAATCCTCACTGTGCACAGATCGGATCTAAATTTTTGGAGGATTCCTTGTTGCATGTTGGATCTTCGGTTTTAGGAGGGATTGGTAGCAAGATTTTTTTTATGGGTTTAGGTGGTTGTGGTTTCTGATGAGAGGAACGAAAAAGGAGGAAGACTGAGGAAGAAAGATGGAGAGAGAGTCTGATGATTTCGAAGAGAGAGGAGAGAGAGTGACGGTTTCAGAGAGAGAGAGAGAGAGATATGGATATGTGTGCTTGACATTTAGAAAGTGAGAAACGTTGCAACTTAACGGACAATACAAACTAATAAAACTGATCATCTGCGTTTCACATGGTATTAGGACAAGTGTCACCATGGATTTTTGCCACCTAACCCTGTTTGTAGCAATTCCTGCACACTTTTTTGCAACAAATCCTTGTCCTTAATTATTATTATATTATTATTATTATTATATTTTGTAGGAGAAGTGTTAAAAGGATATCGAATGTGAGAAAAAATAAAGGAACTATCAAATGTGATAAAAGTACAGTCACATGTGATGTTGGTACTGCGCAATGTGAGGATGGTACCATCAAATGTGATAAAAAAAATATGGGAACCACCGAATGTGATAAAAGTACAGTCACATGTGATGTTGGTACTGCACAATGTGAGGATGGTACCATCAAATGTGAGAAAAAATAAAAGAACTACAAAATGTGACAAAGGTACAGTTATATGTGATGTTAGTACTACACAATGTGAGGATAGTACTATCAAATGTGATATTTTGGTAACCTGGTATAGCAGGTTGCCTACTAGTGGGTACCATACCCCCCAAAAAAAAGGGGGGGTATGCTAGAATTACCCCCTGGATATGCCATTATCGTGGTCATCGTCACCACTAAAATATTATATTATATTATTATTATTATAGAATAAAATATTATTTTCACCTAAAAACTTTCAAAAAAAAAAGTTTGTTTTCATTTCTAAAAGATACAAAACAATACACTTTTCGTATTTTTATTATCAATGTCCAATAGTGGCCTAACTATGTGCTAAACAGTGAATTAACATGGCATATAACTTAAACCAAACCATTTAATTTTAAAAAGTATGGACATTTGGCGTACAATTATTGGCACACGTGGAATAAATATTACAGTGAGATAAAAATACCCCCTCACTCCCAATGATACATCCGTATCTCGCTGTGGCGGCAATGATTTCCTACCTAGACACCGCCGTTTTAGTCCTTCACCTTCCCTCCCCTAACCCATGCTCATGAATCTGCCTTGCCTTGCCTCACTTCCTACTTTGCTTATGGTATTGGTAGGCAAAATTCTATTTCTTTTCAGGAATTTCGTCAAGCATATAGTGAATAAATCAACCAAATAACCAATAGAACAATAATCATTTCACAAACCCAAATCAAAAAGTTCTACCTTATAAATACCATATCCACCACAATTGCATAACTTCTAAAATAAAAAGCAAAAAAGCCAAATAAACACCGACGCACACAGAGAACTAAAGGGACGCTTGAATTTGAAGGAGATTATGGCCATGGATTTCTCTGCTACTGCTTTAGTGACAACTGTGTCACAGAAGAAATTTATTTATTTATTTATTTATTATTATTTTTTTTTTTTTAAGAACTGGGTTTGGAGCTATACTTGTTACCTTGGGAATTGATGCGTGGGGCTCACCGGCAGATTGTGTCGATCAGAAAAAACCACCGATGGATCGGTGATGTGGACTTGTCGGCGTGGATGGGAATTTCACGGTTGGGGTTGCCAATCGCGAATTGGAGGAGGGGATTTCACGGTTAGACTATAGCACTAGGGTTTCACGTTGGATATTTTGATTTTTTCCGTAAAGTTCTGCTGAGATAGTGAAGGGTATTTTTGTCTCAATGTAATATGTAATCCACATGTGCCAATAATAGTATGCCAAGTGTCCATACTTTTTAAAATTAACCGGTTTGGTTTGACCATGTCAACGTATTATTAGGCCACGTAGTACAGACATTAACTAAAGGATGAAAAATATAACATTTTATAAAGTTTGGGGACAAATAAAAAAACTTTTGAAAGTTCAAAGAAGAAAAATAATCTTTTATAAAAGTTTTTGTAAAAGTTTAAGGGTGAAAATGATATTTTACTCAAAAATATATTAAGTTAATTGGAATATCATCATCACTTTCACGTAGAGGATATTGTTTTTATTATTTATCAATTATTGTACATAACATCAATTATTATTTTTAAAATTTCTGTTAAGACCAGCCTAACTGGCAAGAGAGTAAGTTGATAATTTACATAAAGAATTTACTTGCTGGCCACCTCTCAATTTTTGGAATTCAACTTCTCAACATCTAAAATTTAGACCTTGATCCAAATAAAAATTTAAATCGGTACATCTGGTATAAAAATAAAAATAAAAAATAAAAACCCAATTCTTAGCTTTAAATCACCGGATTTCAACATTAAAATGTAAGATAAATTTAGAGTTGCAAAATAAAATAAACATACCTCAAGTCATAATTGTTCAAGTCTTTGAAGAAAAAAAGACTCGTTATATGATGATAGTGTATATAAAAGGGTTTTCTAGTGTATGGCCTTTACCTCACACATATCATTTTGATGGAAACACAAGCTATATATAGAGGCTAGACTAGGGACCCTTTTAGATGAAGATTTTCATAACTCTCCTTCCATCAAGGAGCTTAAAAATTGTAACTTTATGGAGTTTTATTAACCATAGAGGTTATAACAATTAAGAGTTATTAAAGGACGTTACACCTAACAGGTAACTTTCACAAATAGGAAACTTAAGACATGAAATAAGAAACTTAAGAAATGAGTTTCATCTTCACTCAAATGTGGGCCACATAAAATTCTCTTTAAGGAATATAATCCTTCATTCTCCCACTTGGCCCACATGAAATTCAAATAACTCAATAAGTGATTATCACTATGCTATAGCCACAATATTATCCATGTCACTAGTTGTGAAATGTTTCCACTCAAATAAAGAATCCAATATATGAATCATGGTGGTAATCCCCTCAAGTATAATGAGTATTTCCTTCCATGTATTACAATATAATGTAATCCTTACATGAGTACTTTATGGGCCAGTAATTCTTTATAAATGGACAACCTATTAGCCATTCGAGTCCTCCTCTGAACATCCCCATGGATATATTGTCCCCTATTTATTCCCATGGATTAAATAAACTTTATATATATACTTTATGTGCACAAAATATATATTGTCTTTGATTCTCTAAGAACAGGCAAATATGTGTCCCAAATATAAAACAAGTAAAGAGAAATTAAACATCAAATAAGCTATTAAGTACCATATGTTCTCATATGTTCCATGTGAGTCTTCTTGTCACACCCCAAATTCAAAAGGGTCCAAAGTATGAGAAATACATCTCAAGGGTACCAGTAGATTTTTCCTTTTTGGCAAATCAAACTATAGGAGATCTTTGTTTTCCTTTCTTTTCTACAGGATAAGAATGTATAATCATACTAAAATCTCCATATTACAAATCATAGCTCTATAACACATTTACGAACAATAACTAAAAATCATATGCCTCCACGTAATACATGAATATATATTACAAAAATCTGATTAAATTACACAAAGTCACAATCTTATCAAGAATAAGGACCTTAACATCGAGTCTAGGCCTACCACGCCAAAGATTAACAAACCTCAAGCGACTCACCTCCAATAGAATTAATTAAGATCTCGTTGAACATAGCAAGATCGAGTCACCAACCATTTACAGCAAAAGTCTCCAAATTTAACACAGCACTCTAATCATCACCAAAAAAGTAAGCTCCATACCCAAGGTATAGCTAATTAATTTGAAAAACTGTTAAAGGGTGGGATGAGCTAATGCCCAGTAAATAGCATAATTAATAAGGATGTGGGAAATGTAAGTTTCATCTTCAATAATAATAATATGACAAGAATGATTAAATAATGAAACACAAAGTTTCTCAAAGTAAATACCTTGAAACTATATACTATAATCTGTGAGCACTAACAATATAATTTCCAAAGCTATAATATCTAATATAAGGTAAATTATCACAAATATACCACACTACTACGTAGACCGGTTAGGGGATTACGCATTCACCACTGGCATGATATTGTCGTCTCTGGTATGCAGACTCTTGGCCCCATGGATAGCAGCCTCATCCATACCCTCAAGGTTTTTCTCTCCTCCCATGGGCAGCAAAGAGAGCGCGTCAAATAGGACCTCTCTTGCATATGGTCTCTTGGCTTTATGGGCAGCAGCCTCACTCACATACAATCAAGGAGCCTCTTCCCCTCATGGGTGATAAGGAAGAACGCGTCATCCAAAGTGAAAATACATTGATCTAAATTTGATTCCATTGTCACAAAGACTTCGAAAACCAAATCGGGTGATCACCGGGAAATCACACAAGGCATGGTGTTAAAATCACATAAATCTCACAGGTTACATATACTTTGAAACACATAGTTTATGTCTAGGTAATTTCAAAAAAACCTTAAATAATCTAACTTTCACAAAGTCTGTAAGGTTTTCAACTTCATTCTTGTCAAGAGGTTTTCTATCAATTTCTCATATAACAAGACAAGATAAGCATCTTTAAATTTTATAATATACCATAAAATCCATGAGTTCCTTGTTGAAGATTAAATAAAAGATGCTCATTTTTTTATATCAATAATTCATGCATTTCCCCAAATGCAATACCAAATATGATGCATTTTCATATATAATCATATACATACATACATATATATATATATATATATATTAAGGTTACGACAAAATAGTTTTTTGGAAAATATAGTTTCCATAGGTAGTTTCCAAAAACATGTCTAACCCAAAAACAACATTTATGCAACATGGTTACTTTTCAAAAATCCCATTAAAAAGCTACTTACATCACAACCGCAAAAGCCTAATTCACCAAACTCCAAGGAGATTAGCTAGAACCTAAACAATATCAAATAAACCTATCACAATAAGCATAGAGTTTGAAATTGTATATAGCTATAATTTAGGAATTGCCAAATAAGCACTTAATTAGGCAAGCCTAGCATATAACCTCATTAATAATATATTCCACTTCCAAAGTTTCTCTACAAATTAATTCACATGGCATAGACTCCAATTTATAAAGTTAACCCATTTAATATCATCTCCAATATTATGACTAGCTTCCATAAAATTTACACTATATCATTAAGAGATCCATGAAAGCAAAATCAAAATATCATCCAAGACAATAAATTTAGAACTTCAAGTAACTCCAAATAAACCCAATAGCAATGGGAAAATTAGATTTACCAACCATCACATGTTATAACTCAAAACCCCTAAATTTCCACCACTTAGATAACCACAATTATAAAAACTATAAACCTACTCATCAAATAATTCCACCAATGCAAAACCCATACATATAAACAAATAAATATTACTTCTAATGCTCATAAATCACATGGATATCATTATCAAAGTTTAAACTAAAGAACCTCAGGCAAAAGCATATAAACCCACCAAAAATATTAGAAATGTTTACCTCAAATAAAAGATGTGAAGAGGCTTGTAGGTTCTTAAGGATTTTCCGGTGATCTTGCCAGAAAAATGATGTGGAAAAGGTGGTGGTGGTATGGAAGTACTGGTGGAGAGGATGAGAGTGAAGATGAGTGTTAGACGAAAAATGAAAAAGAAGAAAAAGAAAGAAAGTATGAGTGAGGAGAAGTGAGGAGCTTGGCCAGTCAAAGAGATAAAGAGATGAGTGAAAATGAGTGGTGGGGAATGATGTGGTAGGTGGGGCATGTGTGGTTCCAAAAATATCCAACCAAAACCTTTTTTTTTCTTTTCTTTTTTTCTTTTTTGTCTAATAGGGACGTTACACTTCTATTCTTCAAAGACTTAAACAACTATAGTTGGAGGTATGTCTATTTTATTACGCAATTCTAAATTTATCTTACATTTGGTATCAGAGCCTCTATCATACTATGTTGTTTAGTAATTTTTTCATTCATAGGTTTTTCTATGATTTGGCTAAATTTTCAATGCACATATGGATCTAAGGAGATAAAGTATTTGCAATGCATATTCTTTTGTGCTGGGACCTTTTGGCTAAATTAACTATGCCATCAAAATCTGACCTTTTAACAAACATCAACAAACCCAATTTTAAGAGGCATGGAATAATGTTAAGTTTTATGCCATGTATCTCATGTGTGGGTCATAGCATATAGTATTATTGAAGCCTATCACTGAAATAGCTTTTACCATCGTTTGGGATGGATGGCTTTAATATGGGATAGTATTCGGATATAGACGACTTTCTATGGAAAATTATTCCTTTTGCATTTGGCATTGGCCGAATGTTTCTGTAGAGAACATGATTGGTTTTTCAAATTTAAGCTTCTCATGAAAGTGGACATCTGTCGTGATATCTTTGCATATAGATTATTATGCTTCTTTGTTATTTAGTAGAACTTATCTTGTCTGACTTACATATAATGTGCAGTGATTTTATAAAGTTTGTGACTATATATAAAAATTTGATCATTACTTAGTTAAAATTTATGATATTTTTAGTGTATTTACAATTTCTTACACTTATCTTGTCTTTAAATATCATTTTATGATATATTTTAATTGGCATGATCAGTATGACGTTTAGTTTATCTATATGATTTCATTTGAAGGGGTGAATATTAAATTTGGTCCCTAATGTTCTTATTTATATGGGATTTTATGAACACTAAACTGAAGCGATTAGATCACTCCCACCATTTATAGTCAAGTTTATCATTTGGTGCACTTGATTCCATGGGGACAGGTGGTTCATCCACATGGAGCGCCAAATCAAGATCCATGCATCCTAATAAAAATATAATACTTTCTTTCCAGTCATTATAGTTGTCACCAATTAACATTGGCACACATGAAGAATAAGTTATATATGGATTCACCAACTTTGTTGTGACATTTGGTTTTACTGGGCATATTGTTAATCAGTATATAAGTAGTAGGAATTGCTGCAATAACCAAGAAAAAATAAACTTTAATGCTATGAAATATAAACCTTAATTCTAAATCAACCAATGTCAATTTAGTAGTAAATTCTAACCTTCCTATGGGTAGAGGTGCATCACACATAAATTTACTAAAATACTTTATTAATAAGACTAGTAATTATGAACAATAAGAAAAAAAATTTCCATACTGTTGGGCCTAGGAAAATTATATTCTTAATGTGTAATTCACCATCTTATTCCAATTAAATCATAAAAATAATAAACTCCCTATGGGGCCAAGTTATTGTTATTCGCAAATTAATTACAATTTAGATGTCTTTATTGTTAATGAAGTATTATAAAAATTAACTTGATGTGATTATCATTATGGCTTAAGATGCTATGGCTATTCTCAAGTCATTTTGATAGTCACCTCTTCAAATGACATCATAAAGATAAACTAAACGTCATATTGATCATTTCAATTAAAATAAACCATAAAATGATATTTAAAGATAAGTGTAAGAAAATGTAAATACATTAAAAATATGATAAATTTTAACTATGTAATGATCAAATTTTCATATATAGTCACAAACTTTATAAAATAACTCCACACTATATGTAAGTCAGAAAAGATAATTTCTGCTAAATAGCAAAGAAGCATAATAATTTGTATGCAAAGTTATCATGACAGATGTCCACTTTCATATGAAGCTTAAATTTGAAAAACCAATCATGATCTCCATAGAAACATTCGGCCAATGCCAAATGCAAAATGAATAATTTTCCATAGAAAGTCTATATTCAAAAACTATCCCATCTTAAAGCCATCCAGCCCAAACAATGGTAAAAGCTATTTCAGTGATAGGCTTCAATACTATATGCTATGACCCACACATGAGATACTTGGCATAAAACTTAACATTATTCCATGTCTCTTAAAACTTTGTTTGCTGACGTTGGCTAAAAGGCCAGATTTTGATGGCATAGTTAATTTAGCCAAAAGGTCCCAGCACAAAAGAATATCCAATGTAAATACTTTATATCTTTAAATCCATATGTGCATTGGAAATTTAGCCAAATCACCTATGAATGAAAAAATAACTAAACAACATAGCATGAAGGAGGCTCTAATACCAAATGTAAGATAAATTTAGAGTTGCGGAATAAAATAAACATACCTCCAGCCATAGTTGTTTAAGTCTTTGAAGAAAAGAAGACTCACTATATGACTATATGATGATAGTGTATATAAAAGGGTCTTCTAGTCTATGGCCTTTACCTCACACATATCATTTTGATGGAAACACAAGCTATATATATAGGCTAGACTAGGAACCCTTTTAGATGAAGATTTTCATAACTCTCCTTCCATCAAGGAGCTTAAAAATTGTAACTTCATGGTGTTTTATTAACCAAAGAGGTTATATCAATTGAGAGTAACTAAAAGATGTTACACATAACATGTAACTTTCACAAATAGGAAAATTAAGACATGAAATAAGAAACTTAAGACATGAGTTTCATCTTCACTCAAATGTGGGCCACATAAAATTCTCTTTAAGTAAATATAATCCGATATAAAAACATAGTAATAATAATTATTATTATTATTATTATTTTTTAAATTTGGTTGTTACTGTGCACCTACCCTTAAGCTGCCTGCCTCTCCATAGTGACTCCATGATTGTTCTTTGGATCCAACCCAAAATTGAGTTCTACACTTCTACTTTATTTTTTAAAAATACAACTTGATGTTAAAGTACAACACACATCGATAACTTGAATATATATTTCATCTAGGTTAGATAAAAGAAACAACAGTCATGCTGTGTCCTTAATATATGTCATTTGGGTTAGATAAAAGCTGAAAAAGTTAGCTACACTATCTGAATCTCCTTGGTAGGTGTTAAACTATAGCAAAGACCATTGATGGGCTAGGATCCATGGTCTCACCCTATCATGGTGCTTAGTCAGCCCTCCTGTTGGTCATTAGGTTAGGCTCTAAGCTTCACCACTTATAGTACTTCACTACATAGAGTTGCTTGGAGTCAACAACATTAACCGCTAGAAGGAGAATTGCAAATTCCAAACCAAAATTTTTATTAATCTATATTAAGCTTCTACAAGAGTGGATTATTTGACCTTTATATGGATTCTAGATCATTGAAGGAAAAAAAAAAAAAAAAATCATAATGGGACTATATATATAAAAAAAAATTTCAAGTCCTTCTAATAACATCAATTAGCATCAAGCCATGAGTCAGGAATAAAAATTTTGCAGCTTTAGCCTTTCTACAAGCTTATATAAAATGTTGACTTTCTTAAGAGCATTCAATTTATATATATTTTTTAATAAAGTTTTAACCTATAACATCCGCTTCTAATAATTATGCTATTTATCATGAGACCAAGACACTGATCGATTTTTTGGCGTAGACAGAAATTAAATTTTATATCTCTTATTCAACTATCAGAGACTTTAATAATTGAGCTAACTTGAACCCACTTGCATCCAATTCATACGTTGATTGTTCATAAGATAGTCAACATTGCATATAAGATGCCATGTATGGGAATTTCTTCCAAGGAAAGATATTAGAAAAAATATTAAAGTATTGGAGAAAGTTCAACTTGGTCTCTCAACCATTGACTTTGTCAATTATTCACTCAACTTTCCAAACCAGTGCACCAGAGTCTACCACCTATTTATCTTTTGACAAAACTAATAGTTGAAATTGACTTAACTTTTAAATAATTTACATTTTCTATAATAATTGTTTTGCATGCGCTCAATTTGCCACATTAGCTAGTTTTGTATAAACTTAAAAGGGTGAGAAAAACTAAGGATCAATTGACATTGAAAGTTAAGGGACTAAATTAACATAATTAATGATTGAGAGACCAAATTGAACTACTAAGAAGCAAGAACTTGAAATTTGACACCTTTTATCGACTTCTACAAATTTATCATTCAAGGTAAATAGGCTATAGATAAGAAAAAATCTCAATCAACCAATTTGGAGCAACATTTGAATTCAAAATAGGTTTAGCCTATCCAAACCCATTACAAATGTATCCTCACAAAACTAGACCCGGACTTTAAAAATTCATGACCTTGAAAGTTGAAAGGGAAAGGAACCAACCATATTATGTCTTAGTACATCATCATTTTCCTTCCACCTGTTTCCTTTTTTTTTTTTTTTTTTCAATGATTTTCTTCTTTTTCACTTTAATTTAACAAATAACATAGAGCATTCACATGCCTAAATACAATTTAAATTTACTTACAACAAAGTGATTGAATTTAAATTTAAATTGTACTTGGCCTATTATAAATATAAGATTTTGCAAAATACAAGTAGGCAGTAAATGCAACTGCACTAATTCCAGCAAGTAGCCAATAAAAATAGTCAAGATGTGCCCGATTAAGATTATCAACAAACCAACTATCTTTTCCATCCCCGCCAGTCACCTCCTCAATGACAGAGACAAGAAAGCTGCTTAAAAAATTCCCGACCCCCAAAATACTAAGATAGAGGGCAAGACCAACACTTCTTAATTCACTTGGGACCTGATCATAGAAGAATTCTTGTAGCCCAACAATGGTGAAAACATCAGCAATTCCAGACAAAACATATCGAGGAAGAAGCCACCACACACTCATTGGAATAGTCACATCTGGCATATCAACCAACCCATATTCTTTAGCAGTTTTGAGTCTTTTTATTTCAACTAGAGCTGCAACTACCATGCACATGATAGATAAAAGCATCCCAGTTCCAATTCTTTGTAGCATTGTGATTCCAAAAGGTTTAGTGGTGATAGCTCTTGCTATAGGAACAAAAATACGATCATATACAGGAATAAAAAAAACAATGGCCAGGCCAATAAAGAATTGTAGCGAAGCAGCTGGTATCTCAAAGCCAGGAAAAATTGTTCTATCAAGAGTAGCCCCTTGCTTGGTAAAGAAAGTTGAGGTTTGTGCAAACACAATAGCATAACCTAAGCTCGTAGCCCAAATTGGAATAAGCCTAAGAACGGCCTTTGCATCTTCAACATCACTAATAGTACATACCTTGCCTTGCAAGGCTTTGTTAAGGAACCTGTCACATTAGCGGATCCAAATCATTCTATAAAAGGAGATTAGATCTAAAAAAGGAATTAAAATTTGTTTTCTTGATCTGAAAGAAGAGCAAGACTTGTTCATTAGTTGGGAAACAAGTGGTATGACTGTTTTTTAATTAGTAATATATCTAAATTCTGATAGTTTTCTAAAAAATTGCCTATAAGTCCCAAGCTAATTCAGTGGAGCATAGGTAAAATGAATGGTTTACGCAGCAAACTAGCTCTAGTGAATTGGTCAAGTTAATTGTGTTCAAGTTCGATGTTTTCCAGTTTAGGTAAGATTGGGTTCAAGTCAACAATGGGTTGTACTAAATGTGTTGCAAAACCTACAAGCTATAACCCTTATACATTCTTTTTAGGGTCAGGTCAATCTAGTTTGACCTTTTTTTTCACATGCAAATAATAATAATAATAATAATAACAATAATAATAAGTAAAAATGAAATTTGATCGAATTGACTGTCTTCTCTTCAATACAAATAATTGAATAAATAATAAAAACACTCTTTTAAGTAAAAGTTAAAATAAAACACATTTTTTTTATGAGAATAAACAAAATTTTAAGTGTACATAGTCTATGGTTCACTAAATTGAAGTCTTCAAGGCTCCACTATGTTAAGAAAGAATCTATAAGTGTTCCTAACAAGAAAAGAGCTTTCAAAAAAATTTAAAAAAAAAAAAAAAAAAAAAAACAAGTGAAACTGCAAAAACATTTTTTCACAGGATTAAAGAGCCAAAGTAAGCGAAAGTTTGTCTTTGAAAATAAAAAGAGTTGACCCATGTGACTTGCAGATTGACCCGAATAGATATTTCAGCAAGTCTGGATTTGGGTCAACCCAATTTTTTTATGGGTACAAAAGCCATACTAATTCCCAATATTTTTCTTTTGGGCTTATTAAGTCCAAGCCTAATTTTATTATGTCTAGTCGAAACCCATAAATAAGCTTTTGGATTAAATATGTTTATTATATGTTAGAATAAGGTTTTAATTTCTTCTCCAAGTATTATCTCTTCAACAAGTTAACCTCCTGAACCCTTTATATCATATTTGTATACAAAGTTTCTTTTTTTTTTTTGGGACAAGAAATACCATATTAAAGAGGTAGTAAGTCTTTAAAATAAAACTGAATATTATTGCTCTCTTACTTGAATTGTTCAGAGTTATGCTGTGGCAAGGTTCTGCAAGCTTCCTCTTCAATAGCTATTTCTGATGGTTTAGCCCGCCGATTCTTAATTGCAGCAACAAACACTTGACCGATTCTCACAAATGGGCTTTTCACCTCTTTGACACTATATCGATAAGTTCTAGTACCAAGCAAGAAGACACCCAAGGCAATGACCATTGCAACACACGGGATTCCAAATCCTAGACCCCAACTAAGGTTTTCTTGTACATAGGTTAGGATCAACATTGCTACAGAAGAACCTGCACATAGTCCAAAATACCACCAATTGAAGAATGAGCTTTTGGCTTGGCATTCCACCGGATCTTCTCCATCAAACTGGTCAGCTCCAAAAGCTTGAACGCAAGGCTTATGTCCACCTTGCCCAACTGCTACTAGATATAGAGAGATGAAGAGTAAATTCACTTGGAGCTCGGAAGAAGCTAATGTAACTTTGTTTTTTCCCACGTAATTAGAGGTACTGATAGAAGGAAGCATAGCTGACAGAGTCAGCAAGCCTAGTCCCTGTGATTAATCCCAATCTAAGTCATGGATGGTTAAAGTATAAAAAAAAAATAAAAAAAAAAAATAAAAAAAAAAAAAAAAAAAAAAAAAAACAAGCGCCTAAGTTTAAAATATAATGCTGAAATATTGACGTTTTTAGTTTGGGAAGATTTGGTTTTGAAAGCTGATGCTATCCTGTCATAAAACCGTGTGTTGTTTGAAAGACCTTTTGTTTCTATGAAAATGTACCAATAATCTCTAGCAGAGTTCTTGTATGCAAAGGCTTTTGACATTTTTGAGGAAGAGGACTGAGTCAACTTTGGCAATACTCTCCATTTTGTTCCTTTCTTTGCTAAAGGTGGGCAGTTCTTACATGGGTTGGGATTATATCGAGTGCATCAACTACGCCGGACACGTTAGGATGCAGACATATATCCATATCCTAACATTATCGGTGCACTAATGTGGACACAACCCATGTCCTTCTTACATAGCCTTTGTGGAAAAGTCAAGACCAGGACAATGGTTGTCTGAGGTTTGCTACAGGAGTTATTTGGAAAACAAGTGCCTATGCACTTGTGCTGCCTATGAGATCTTTGCAACTTGCTAGTTTTTCTGCTATGAAATTGATATTTGACTTTTCTCCCACTTTTCCCCTAAAATTTCTCATATTTTCTCTTCTCTATTTTTCATCCTCTCTATTTTCACTCCAACCATACATAGCCTAAGGAGGGAGAGAAATATATACGCACCAGAATGTAAATGCAAGAAGCAATAATAATGGTGCGGTAGCGCCCCAGATAAGAATCAGCTACGAATGCTCCTAAAAGAGGAAGCAACGATGCCGTTCCTGACCAAGTGTTGACGTTCTCGGCTGCAGTGGCTGTTGATTGCCCCAGCTGCTCAGTCAAGTACATGATCAGGTTGCAGCTAATCCCATAATATGCAAACCTCTCCGCCACTTCCACACCTAATATATAATAATATAAACCATCATATACATACATATTACTATTTTTATGCCCAAAAACACAAAAGGAGATGATCATCACATTTCTTAATTATTTGAGAGATTTTTCACTTTGTTGAATTGATTTGGGTGAGACTTTCTTACCTATGATGAAACATGCAGACCTCCAACCTCCGGAATTGGATCTGAGGACTCGCCGGCCTTTGTAGTCAACGACGGCATTTGCAACTGTGTCTAATAGCAATGGCTTTTCAATGGACATTTCTTAAACCACACGACAAAGTTAACAACCTCACACAACCCCACTTTGAAATTTGAGAGTTAAGTTGAAAGGGAGAGAGCTAAGTGTTGCTTCTATATCTACTCTTCTTACTTCAACAGTGTTTGTAGTTGGTCGGTCGCTTTGCTGTACAGCAATTCCTCTTTCAAATAAAAAATAAATAAATAAATCGTATTTGCTTTTTGTTTATGCATGAGATTTACAGAGTTGTACTTTTATAGTATATATTAATAATTTATTTTTAAAAAAATTATGAAAAAATAAAAAAAGTAATTCACTCGGACTCTTGTTTTATATTCTGGCCGAATGTGTGTTTTTTTCTTTTTTTTTAGGGAAAATATTTTGGCTGAAAGTGGTTGCTTTAAACAGTTGTCAGTAGGGGTGCATTCAGAGATTTTTGTTTAGGAGGGTTGAGTTACAACTCTAATATACTTATCAAGACAATCTTACATACATATATACATACACTTTTTTATTATATACATATTTTTTTATTCGATAAGTTATATATATACACACGCCGAATGTGCACCAAATAACAACAAAAAGAGCTTAGTAATTTCAAACAAAATTATGTTTGGTAGCGATCTTACATAAAACAAAATTCATTTTTACTATTTTTATAGTGGAATTCTTAAAAAATTTCATTTTCGACACAAATTATCAAATTTTATACTAAAGTAAATAAAAAATCTTTTAATTGAACTAATAAAATTTTCAAAAACATGAATAATCCAAAACTTAGAGGAATAAGTTAGGCTTCAAATATATTTGAAACTATCTTGCTCTAACCCATTATGTAGTAACTAAAGACACATTTCATGTATAGTTTTAGTGATATTATTTTTTTAATGAGTCAATGACTTATTAATTGCCACATAATTAATTGAAAAAGATATAGATTCAAATTTGTTTAATGCCAAATTTTATCAAATATTTAACAAATATAAGAACATATTTTACAATAAAAAATAGAATTGTGAAAAATAATGTTTTGTCTCTATAATTATTAGACCAATTTTTTTTTAAGAGCACCACTAAATTAAATCAAATATTTGAAAGGGTCCACTCTTATTTTTTAGACCAAATTTTAAAAATATTAAAATAATTATATATATATATATATATATATATTTAAAAAATTGTTATGTACTGAAATATGGAAGGAAGTAACGAAGGAATAGAGAAATGGGGAAGCAGAGATATTGATTGTTATGTACGAAAATATGGAAAGAAGTAACGAAGGAAACAGAGAAATGGGAAAGCAAAGATGTTGGTCACTTCGAGGGGACCAGCTCCAAGAAGAGTCAGAACAAGGAAAAGAAAGTACTGACTAATTCCAAGCTTTTCTTCATTAGTCCACAATTAGCTACGCCCCTGGTTGTCAGGATTGACTATACTGGGGAAAATAGTTAACTAATTTTATTTTTATAACTATCTAGTTAGTAGTTAAGTTTTTGAAACTATATATTTTTTTAGCAATTCGAGTCTCTTAGACTCGATTTAGGGTCTATAAATCGAGTTTTAGGGACTCGATTTTCATGTGTTGTTCACATTTGATGTGTCATTTTTTTCACGTGGTGAGTACGTGGAAATCGAGTCTCTAATACTCGATTTACAAAGCACAAGAAAAAAAAATTTTAAGATTCAAATCTCTCGGCCATTCCCAGAAATACCAACAAACAAACAGAAAAAAAAAAAAAAAAATCCAAGAACCGCGCAGCCCAGGCCAGATTAGATCAGATCTGATCAGACCCGACCCAGATCAGATCAGATCAGGCCGCGCGGCGCGGCCTGGCCTGCGCGTCGCGGCCTGGACTGCGCGTCGCGGCCTGACCTGCGCGTCGCGGCCTGGACTGCGCGTCGAGGCCTGAGCTACGCGGCGCGGCCTGAGCTGCGCGGCGCGGCCTGGCCTGAGCTGCGCGGGTCGCCCCATCTCCTTCTTCTGCTTCTTCTCTCTCTCTCTCTCTCTCTCTCTTTCTCTTTCTTTCTTTTTGCGTTTTTTGCGTTTTTGCTGTTTCTGAGCTAGTGGGAATATAAATGGGATAAATCGAGTCTTAAAGACTCGATTTCCACGTAGTCACCACGTGGAAAAAATGACACATCAGATGTGAACAACCCATAAAAATTGAGACCCAAAAACTCGATTTATAGACCTTAAATCGAGTCTTAGAGACTCGAATTGCTAAAAAAAAATATATAGTTTTAAAAACTTAACTACTAACTAAATAGTTAAGATTTTATGGTTATTTACCAATTTCGTTCGACTATACTTTATTATACTACTCTCACGAGAAGCAACGCTGAGTTATTTTAATTGAATAATTACCCCCATATTAAAAATAAAATAATAAAAAAGTACTGCCCCACTTTCGGAATTATTGTCCTTTGCGCGAAAAGACTTTCTTCTTCTCTCTCTATAAATGTACATTGCATGCATTACCGTACTTATAAAGAATTTTTTTTTTTTTTTTTTTTTTTTTTTTTTGCTTTTTCACGGACAGAGGGTACATTTGTGGAACAAGAAAGAGACACCTGACCGTAAACGCCTACACAGTGAATAATTTTTTGGCTATGGATCCTTGGCTCCTTTACTATAAACAAATTAGCTAAGTTTAATGATTATTAAATTAGAGAGATACTACGTCTACAACAATTCTACAATATTTTTACAACAAATCACAGGTGGTTAGTTGTTATTGGTTCAAATTTGAAACTAACACTAAGATTACTTTTTTGCCCCAACAATAATAACCAGTAACAATTTGCCACTTAGAATTTGTTGTAAAAATGTTGTAAAGATGTTGTAGACATATCATTTCTCTATTAAATAATGCTACCAATGTAACTTTTTAGCAATAAATTCAATGGCGGCTTTAGAAATGTTTTCTAGGGGTCATTGAGAAACTTAAATTAAAAAAATATTTAATTTTTTTTAAAAAAACTTAAATATATTGAGTTATTGAAGAAAAAAAACACACAAATATATGAAATTTTACAATTTTCTTCTACGAGTTTTCATATTTTGAAATCGGCTCATGATAGTTTATTATCAATTTTCATTATCTATTGTCAATGTAAGTATGACCATTTTATTTTGTTAAGTTTGTATAATATTTTTGTTTTTATGCAATTGTGGTTATATATTTGTCATTTTTTTTATAAAAATATTTTAAACTAAATGAAAAAACTCAACTCCACTTGCAGTATATAATTATTAACTCACATAACCATACTCATCCATACATAAATAATACACTAAGTTGTTGTTTGATTGTGGGATAAGCTGATATGTGATCAGGGTATGCAAGATTTAAAACAAGGTGTGCAAAAATATTTTAAGACTAAATTAAATTAGTAAAGCAATATATATATATATATATATATATATATATATATATATATAAAATAATAATTTTTTTTTTCAAGTCAGGGGGTTCATTTGAACCCCCTAAAATGTATGTGCAGCCGCCCCTGAATAAATTTCATAGTTTCTGAATTTATAGATTAGGAGTGTTATAGAGTAAAATTGGTGGGTTTGTGTCACAGTTAATTATTTTAACCCTAATGAAATTATTGTGAAATTTATTATTAATATTTGTGAAAAACTAAATTTATTGTGAAATTTATTATTAGTATCGATTGTGTCTATTATTTACGTCATTTTCATTCTGCCATGTGATATTATTTTATCGGACAAACTAAACACATATAACATGATTATGTGGTACTTAATGGAAAAATATAAATGAAGAGGCTACTGATACAAACAATATACATCTTCAAGAGCTAAAATCAAAATTCTAAAACTTTAGGATGTAAAATCCAAAGACTCCCAAACATTAAGGGTGTAGTTTGCACTTTAGCCTATTTTGACATCAAAATTAGTTTGACATTTTTTGGGGTAAATTGCAAATTACACCCCTAAAATTTGAGAGTGTATGAATTTTACACTCTAAAAATGCAAAATTTGAATTTAACCCCTAGATGTTTGGAGGGGTTTGAATTTTACACTCCTAAATTTAGAAATTTCGGGGTGTAAAAATCAAATCCCCCAAAACTTTAGAAAGTAAAATCCAAATACCCCTAAAATTTGAGAGGCAAAATCCAAATTCTGAAACGTTAGGATGTAAAATTTAAATACCTCCAAACTTTAGGGGTGTAATTTACAATTTTCCCATTTTTTATTTTGATATTAATTGTGTGTTTGGATTTTGCTTTAAACAAACTTTCTTTTTGCTTTATGCAAATAATCTAACTTTTTTTTTTTTAAATAAACTAACTTTTAGCTTTTTATCACACATTTAAGAAAGAAAAAAAAATCATATCAATAAAATATTTAAATTTCAAGTTTTTATTGAGTGTGAATTTTAACAAATACACATTTGTATTACATTTTCTTCTTATAACCTCTATGATTGCAACATTTCAAGGTGATTTGAGGTCAATAAGTATCACGGCAATAAAATCTTGTTTCTTGCAACAATGACCAAATCCTTTTGAGTCCGTGATTTCTATTTTTATGTGTGATGGCATGAGCTTGAGTCATTGCATTTTTTTTTTTTTTTTTGGTTCTGTACCACTAGCCTTATTAGAGTAAGTATGTGAGAGACCACACCCTCAATCTACCAACTTTTTGTTAGGACAAACCCACGTGAATTGGTGGGAGTGTGTTGGTGCCCCGTTATATTTCCCCATAGATTTAGCCATTTAGGGTTTTACATGGAATTGATATTTATTTTATTTAAATAGTTAAAATAATAAAAATACTTTATTAATTTAATAGAAGGTTAGAGGTATTAGAGATTTAGTGCCCTAAGACAATAAAACATAAATCATAAATAGTATATCTTCTGATGAGTTGGGCAAATATATATAACTCGTACTTGGGCAAATAAATCAATCATTGACATCTCAAGCAAGATTTTTTGAATTGACATGACATTAAAGTATATTTTCAGATGAGTTGACTTCATATGATGTTTGATGGTGCAATAATTACAACCTTTTTATGATATTTTCAAAAAAGAAGAAGAAAATAAAAAAAGCTTTTAAATTCTAACCAACTTGATTCTTGAATCTTGTTGGTTATTTTATTTTATTGATAGAATCATTTTCTTTGTGATGAAAGAATATAAGGTCATTTTAGCCGAAATTTCTAACAGATAATATTGATGAATATTGTAAAATAAATATTGTCAATTACATGACTAGTTTCTTTAAAAAAAAATGTTAGAACATCTTGAATTTGATCTTTAGAGGTAAAGTATTGGTGTGATGATAAATGCCTTTCACTAAAGGCCTTAGATTGTAGGTTTGAGCCTAAGGATTAGCATTGCCAAAAAATTTGGAGGTAAGGTTACTACCGTAACATTTTTAAGACCCTACAAAAAGTGAGAGTATACTAGGTACGACCAATTCTGAGGTTGAATTAGGAAGAGAAATACCTAAATCACATAACCAAAGTAATCATCTACGTATACAAGTACTAGCCTTGACATGATTCTAACATTAACAAAACTTGAGATACTAATTTTAAATGTAGATTTCAAAATAATTTTTAAAATCCCAATTAATAACACAACAACTTCATTACTGTAATTTCTTTAAAGAAAATTGTTGTCAACCATAATGTTTTAGCTATCAAATTTCTTATATAACATTCATAATAATAATTAACATTTTTTGCTTGAATAATAAATAATAATTTAGAATTTATAAAATTCAAATGATTACTAATAAGATTCTTCATAAATTTTTTTCCCCTTTTTATAAATACCATTCAATGTTTTCGCGCATAAGCGCAAATTATAATATAGTATATATTTAAAGCTAAAATCATGGATTTGATGGGTATAGACTTGAATATATATATATATATATATATATATATATATATATATATATATATATATATTCCTTTTAAAAGAATTTATCAACCAAAAAGAATATTAAAAAAAAAAAATCGGAAGTAACAATGTATGTGTTTCAGCAAATGGTAGTAGCCTCTAGCATGAATAACGAATGGGGTACTTATGTCATTTCACACTTAACACATCTATTCTCCCTTGTTTTCTCTCAGACTTGGAACTCCCTTATTTGATTTACCTGAACTTCCTACAACATGATGGTTCTTAGATTGGGAAGAAATATACTACAGTAGAGAAAGCAGAAAATAGGAAGCAAAAGGTTCCAGGCATCTCCATTTTGAAGAACCACTGTTGAAAATGTCATCAAATGAATTCTTAAAGATTGAGGCCCCTACTTCAAGCCATTTTCTATCATCTTTCTCCAAAGCAATTATGCATTTTCATCTATTTCTTTTTGGCCTTTACTTCTTTTTCTCAGTCTCACTAAACTTTTGCTTTCTTTTTATGTTACATTTGATTCATTCCTTTTGTTGGCAGACATATGTTCTCAAAATGCAACTGTCAAGGGTGCATGCAGAAAGTAATAAAACTCCGCCGAAAAGTTGAAGGTGCTAACATTAATATATTCAAATTTCTAAACCGTATTTTTTGAAAAGGAGAAACTTCATTTTACATTACTCCTATAAGTTATGTAATTATTGTGATCATTACTAATCAAGCAATTGTTAAAATTAGTGACTCATCATGATTATTAACATTCAAAGAAAATGTAAGTTGGACAAAAACTCAAACAAGCATTATATATATATATTCGGTAAGCTCAAAATCCAAATATAATGTATTAATGTTCACTCAATCCAAATATGATGTGCCTCCACTGGCACATCAATGGCTACTCTTAATATTATTTTCTTTTATTACTATTATTTCAGTGATGATGTGATATTCTATTTTCAACATTGTCATTTGGAGGGTCAAGAATTTTGGATTTGGACTCTAGTCATACCTATGATTACAGATTTGAACATTTGAAAAGCACAAGTTGCAGGGATATATAATACATTTAACTCACATTAGTGCCGAAAGGAAACAATTACAACTTAACGCTTTTGTGCTTTCCTCCTTCTAGACTGTGCTTTCTGCCACTTCTTTCTTGAAACTAATTTGCTCTTCGGCTTCAGCTTTAACTCAGGTGAGAACTTGTAATTTTGATCTCTCATACGTGCTTGTATATCCTTAAAGAACTGCATATTTAATTTCTTAGGCCCTCCCTGTCTAAGCTCCGTGTACTCTGGTCCAGAAACAACCCTTTCAAATGCTCCAATTAGAATATCTACATCACTCATGACCTCCCACACATTGGAGTAACGCCCATCTGGACCCTTCTTCAATTTTTTCAAGGCATTTTCAACTGCAATTTTCCTAGCTTGCTTTCCTGGGGACAATTCTTCTGGTTCATTTTCAGCTTTCAATAATTCAGAGATTGTTCGATATTTAGGCATTTCCTCAAACTCAAACAATTTGTCTATGTACTTATCACTACTTTCATTTGGGTAGGCTTCTGTAGGAATATCGTCGTCATCATCACCCTCACTACCAGTCCACAATGTCTTCTCCTCATCACTTCCAGACCATATACTTCTTAATTCATCACTGTCATCGGCATCAATTAGGTCAGAATGTTCCTTTGCCTGCTGTCTCACTCTCCGAATTTCTTCTTCAAGATGACTTTTAGGATCTTTTTCATCATCTCTTTCATCTTCACTCCCTGTCCACAGAGAAGTATCTTCATCCATCTCTTTCTTCCATGTTTTTCTGAAATCTTCATCACCCAGCTTTCCATTGCCAAAAAGATCGTAATGTTTGCGCCCACCTCGAGCATAGGCTCGTGATGCTGCAAAATATTCAATATATTGTGGATGAATTTAGCATACCAGAAGAAGAACAACAGCAGACAATGTGAAAACTAAATCCTTGTTGCAACCATGAGTTAGAACAAGAAAACTGCAAGAACCCCTTCATATAAGTTGTAGGTCAACAAAATATATGGCATCCATCTTATCACGCATCAGTTCTTAGTAGAGAAGAATCATAAATTTGGTCTAGTTGTTGATGACAATGACGTAAAGTCCAATCTTAACTAGTGGGGCATTAAGTTCCTAAATTCTTAAGAAATCAAAATTAAATGGCATATTAGCTTCTAAAGGACATATCTTAACTATTGGTACTAATTTAAAAAGCAAAACAAACTCTACACTTAAGAGTCTAGTTATATTCTATAATGCTAACAAACCAAAACCAGAGAGCTGTAGTGACAGCCAAACCCAATTACTCCAAGACATATATTTATTTGAAGACCTCCTCAGCAATTTAATCAGCCATTATAGTTTTGTTTGCTCTGTAGAACCTCACAAAACCCCCAAATAGAAGTCTTGAAAATTTGAAATGGGTAACTTTCAAATAATCAAACTAATGTTCTTCTATGAGGACTTAGCACAAATACATAGACTACATGTCATAACATCACAAGCTTTCAGCCATGATTTTCACCAACAATAATAAACCTCTTAATGGGTTTTTTCACACACAATGAAAATCATTCAAAAACAGTGACAATGGAAAACCCAGAAGCCGTGAAAAATAGAACTTTTAGAAGAGGAATAGTAACCTTGAAATGCCGGGAAAACCCCCAAATTAAAGGGATATCTTGAGGCGCTTCCAGAAAGGATATATAATCTGAAAGAAAGAGACAAGTTGGGTTTCTCGGATTTTGTAAACAAAGATTATAAGCAGAAATGACAAAGAAACTAAAAGAAAGGAAAGCTGATACGTATTAGCTAAGCATATATATATATATATATATATATATATATATATATATAATTATCAGAATGAGACCTTGGAGAAACAGACGGTTGCTGCAAATGGAAATGGAAAAGACGGGAACAGAGTCTGCGGGCCATCACTCACTTGCAGTTGCAAAGCTCAAGCCAGCCACCACCAAGGACAAGCACAACCCACCACCACCCAAACAAAAATGATTAAAAAAAAAGTTAATTGGGTCCGGGCTTAGGTTTGAGAGTGACGGAGGAGAAGAGGTCGGAAATGGAAGAGAAGAGGAGATGAGGAAGAAGAGAGAAAAGAGAGGAAGCAAGGGAGAACTCACCGGCACGTGGATGGGGGCGGGGCGGGCGGCGTGATCTGGGTTTGGTCCAAAGCTTGAGGATGGGTCTCTTGGTCTTCTAACGCTTTCTCTCTCTTCGGGTGTGTGACTCCGGAATTGAGTTTTGACATGTACATATGGAGAGCTGTAAACGTTAAGGGTGGGTTGCAGTATGAACTCTGTATTAAGAGCAAAAGGCTTTTTGTACTTTGCAATTGAGTTTTAAAATGTGAAGGGCCGTTTGATATGTGGGCTTAAGGTTGCGGTTGTTTTAGTAGCAAACTAAAATTTGAAAACATTTTACACTCGGGTGTGTGTTTGGCATCACTTGAAAATATAGTCAAACTGAAAATAGAATTTAGTTTGACTGTAAAATAAACTTCTCAAGTCGTAAATTCATTTCAGTTTCCATTTTACCTTCAAATGATTTTAGAGAGAGAGAGAGAGAGAGAGAGAGCAGGCGGTTGCTGCTCAACCAAGCTCTAGCTAGCCCAGATCGTGTCACCCCCACCGCCCAGATCACGCGCCGGCCAAGCTTCCTCTTTTTTCTCTCTTCTTCCTCAACTCTTCTTCTTCCTCTTGCTCAACGTCGCCGATCTGGCTGCCACTAACTACCAACCCACTCCACTCCACCCCCAAACCCACTCGATCTAGCCACCGCCATCCTCCACTTTGATCCTCTCTTTCTCCATCTATCTCTCTTTCCCTCAATCTCTCACTCTTTCTTCCTCCTCTCACTGATCTATCATGTAAATGTTTTTATTTTGATTTTCGGTTGTAAGTGTATATTTTGAAATTTTCTGTTGTAAAATTTGTTTGGATGCTGAGAAAATGGCTGAGAAAATATGAAAAATTTGTAAGAAAATAGCATTTTTAGAATATTAGCAAACACTGAAAATCGTTTTCTGGACTATTTTCCCTTGTAGAACCAAACACCCGGATTTCATTTTCCTTAAGGAAATTCACTTTCCCTAGCATTCATTTTATACTTGGAATTTGATTTACATAGAGCCAAATGCAGCCTAAACAACAGTTTTCAGTTTTTTTGAAATACGTGTAAGTGAAAAAATGTGTGAAAAAATGTGTAATGTTATTTAAAAACTGAAAATATGTGTTTAAATTGATGTACCAAACAGCCTTGAAGTTTCATTTCTTAAGTTAATATCCCGTTGTGTTTTGTACTCTATACTCACAAATTTATAGGAAAATAAAAATTTATATTTCATGCCCCACATTTTTAAAATATTGATTGTAAAAAAATTAGGTGTTTCACATATAAAATGATTTACATATTTGTTGTGTTATAAACATTTTTTATATTTGAAATTATATTATTATCCAATGCAATGACAAGATATTGGGGGTAAGGGTAAGAGTAAGAGTAAGGCTGCCTAGCATAATCTCTCCAAATCTTCGTAACATAATTCTTCCAAAATCTTGTAAAAAAATGAGGGCTTTGTACAATAGACATAAATATAATAGCAATAAATTATTATTCAATTTAATGGCATGCACGTTGCACCATGCTTCCCCACTATATTATTAAAATAGTTTAAATTTTATTAATTGTTAATATAGTTTACTTTAGGTAAAACCAATTACCTAAGTTTCAAAAATATGATTAAAAAAAAGATTAAATTAAATTCTACTCCAACTAAATTTAACTTCAAAACTCAATTGCAAGTACAGAAAGCCTTTTGCTTTTAAGAATACAGAGATCATACTGCAACCCACCCTCAACATTTACCTTCACACAAAGCTTTCTCCATATGTATATGTCAAAACTCAATTCCGGACTCACACACTCGAAGAGAAAAAGCGTTAGAAGAAAGAGACACCCAAGACCAAGTGACCCACCCAAGAAAGAGGCCCATATACAGAGTGAGCTAGGATTGACATTCTTATATAGAACTAGCTCGATAGTATTATGACCGCGTGAATTAACTAAAAATTTTATGTAAAAGAGAAAATATTTTACAAATATTATTAAATTAATCTAAATAATTAGTGAGTCGCTTGAAACTTTAATAGACCAAGCTCACTCTTAAGCCCTACACCAAGCACAAAGTTCCAACATGTAGCCTTTACCAAACCAAAGAATCAAGCCCTAGCTATCCTATCCTGTGATAGACCTTCATAAATTATGCCAAAGATAAGTTGCAATTAGGAACATCTTATCATTCTAGCAAGAAAAGTTAATTTGGTTGTCATTGTATTGGTGTCATCTGGATGGCTATCCCTTACTATTGCTTAATGTGGTGCATTTAGCAAGAGAGAAATAAACAGAATTTTGAAGACTTAGAAAGGACAATTGCTAACCCAAAACTTCTCTTTTTTAAAACACTATCAGATTGGATGTCGATTCAATTATAGGAAGTTATTCTATTTCTTCTATTTTCAATTTGATGGATGCCCATAATTTGAATACTTGATTGTTTGGTCCCAAATACATACTTCCCGTATACTTGGGTAACTCTTTTTATAATTTGAATAAAATTTACATTACTTATATAAAAAAGAAAAAAGAAAAAAGAAAAAAAAAAGAACATATTATCATATAAGCGATTCCTTAGAGCTAGGAAAAACATATGAGGCTTAAACACTCACATAGTCTCATCCACTGTTATAGTTGAATATGGAGGGTGACTACCATGAAAATCCCTACTCTAGAAGTAAATGTTTCAGTCCAAACAATTGTATAATAATGTCTTTAGTGTAAAATACCTCTCAAACAATTTTTCTTTACACAACCATAAAAATTTTGCTACATCCAACTACTGTTATCATTAGAGCATGTTCAAAACATTTAATTACATTTATTATAACTTAGCTTATTTTGATTATTTTATCATGACACATACTTTTATCATAACCTCCAAATACTCGTAACTTATTTGATATCAAACTCACTGTATTGTTAGCACATAAAAGGGCTTAGAATGGTTCAGGAATGAGTGATTCCTCAGTCACAGCACCAGCCACTAATATTTTTCTTACAAAGCACAAGCATATGCATGATATATACATATTAAATCAACAAAACGAAATCTAGTGATTCACAATGATTCTTCCAATAGAAACCAGACATTATAAATAACATCGAAATGAGACACATCTAAATGTAGTTCAGATGCTTTTTTTTTTTTGCAAGTGAATCCATTAAAATGCTTTGAATGTGAGTGCATGCATCAGAGAGAGAAAGAGAGACCATTGAAAGGAAGGTCAAGGTACAGAATGTTTTGAATCCAAGTCAATCCAATGACTTTGGGACCAAACAACTTTTGTAGCACATACCTTGTCAAAATCTGCACATTATCGCTTATTAAATATCATAATATTATTGACTATTGGGGACACCCACCAGCAGAAAATTTACAATTAATTTGTCTGATCTAGAGAAGCTGAAATTCCAATTTATTACACTGAAGCAAAAATACACAGAAAAATTACTGAAGGGACCGAAATTCTTCAGAACTTGAGGGAGCTTCCCAAAATTGCATTCATTTAGATATATTTTATCAAAACATTCCTGGGCAGAAAGTTGAACATGGAATAAACATAAGGATTCAATTATGTGATCCCTTTTTCTTTTTCTTTTTCTTTTTTTGTTGAAATTTCGATTGTTACAACAGGTAAAGAATTTGTGCTCTTACCATTATGAAAAGGTAACAACAATCTTTACTATATTTTTTTAATCTCAAACAATGAATAAAGCAGAAAACATGTCCTTTCTATATTTTTCAATAAGCTTGACATTACAAAGATATGTTAACAAAGAAAATGCATAAAAGATGTACAGAAAGAAAAAAAACCAAAAACAAAATGAACATATAAAATAAAAGATAACCAAGGAGTTGAACATTTAAGATGCAAGCAAAATGATTAAATAAATAAATTGGTGTTCTTGTTGGCAATTGGCATATATTCTTAATGATTTGAAATTTTTAGCATATATAATTTTTTTTTTGAGAGGAATTAGTTAGTTAAGTTAGCATTGAAATTCTAGTGTACTAACAGGTTTAATATCACAGACGGTAAACTAACAAAACGGCCTAAGTCTTTTTAGCATATATATTGATCATATATTGGTAAGACTTGTAGCAACCAACTAACCATACTTATATGAGTTTTATAATACTACGTATTACATTAACTGACAATCAATGATACTTGATATGGTGGAAGTTTAAAGGCTAGTTTGATGGCATTGGTGATTTGCTAGTGTTGGTTGGTTTTGTAAATTTATTTCTTTGAAGTATACTAGTTCGCATAGGTTTTTTATTTTATTGGTAAATTTTTAATTATTAACCCTTTGATAAGTGAAAACTATAGCATATTTTACTTAAATTTCTTAACAATTATAATGATTATTATCATTTTTCAATTGACTTTTTATGACTCTCTCTTACCAATCTAGCCTAGAAAAGCGATTGACCAGGGCCCTATTAATAAATGAAAGAGAGGGTTTATGAGGACTAGCCATGAAAGCCCACACTTGTGTGGAATTGACATATTGGTCCTAGTGACAACCATGATAATAATGATTTGAATCTAGTCAATTCCGAAAAATTCATTGCTTAAGTTTATATTAATGTTCATTTGAAATTTTACAAGTTAATTAAAAACAAAAATAAAGTTGATTTTTATTGTTGCTAATCTCTTTCTTGTTTATCGAGTCCACATTTTTATAATTATTTTCCTAAATAGTTAGTGGGCATTTTAAAATATATACGTAATAATATTTAATATATTCTTATTATATATTCAGTTATCTACCCTCTCTTATTTGTATAAAAAAAAAGGAGAAATTTGAAAAGACTTTTTTGCATTTGAACGGGAAATATAATTAGATTAACACTAGATAATTCTAGGCAATCATATTCCTCAAGATTAAAATTTGTATTTTCTTCTCACAATTCTTTTAATTGGTATTGGCAACACTAAAAAAAGGTATTTTACTTGCCACTCAACACTCAACACTCAACAGTAGCTAACCCTTTCTTCATAAACTTTGTGTTTTCAGTAAGACTTTTTGTGGTCCCGTACTTACCATATTTGACTCTCTCAAACATAATCACTTCAACCTTGTCTTCAAAATGTGGGATTTTTTTTATGCCTGTTTCTGGTGTGCTCCATGATATATATATATATATATATATATATATATATATATATATATATATATATATAAGTGAATATGAGTATAGAAAACAGACCAAAATATGCAAATAAAATAAGTCAAAATACATTGTCCGGAGAAGAGTTCGTGAACAATAATTGCAAGACACACAGGTAAAGGTGGTAGTGCCAATGGCTGGTAAAAAGACATTTTGTCTTATTGTGACTAAATGAAGAAACACGAAATAATGATAAAAAAGTTTATAAAAAAAAAAAAAAAAACAAAATAATGATAAAAAAAGAAAAAAGAAAACCATGAGAGTTACCTACTAGAAATAAAACATCATATACATTGTGAGCAAATGACTTAGTCTTAACATTAAACAAGGCATGTATGCTTTGAACATATAAATACATTGCAGTAATTTAATTACATAACTTAATTAATCCGTAGCCAACTCTATATAACCTCAGATTCTTTGCAACGGGCTAGGGACTTGTGTTCTGCTATGTGCCAAAGGTGGGAGCGATCCTTTCCAGACCTGGGTTGTGCCAGTAGATTTTGTAAGTTGTGCAAGATCATGGGCTGCTCTGTTGCGGTCCCGTTTCAGATGATTGAGGCTCCAACTGCTAAAATGAAGAAGAGAGCTATAGATTCCACTATAAATGTGGCCCAGAGGTCCATCATTTTTCTTTGCATTAACAGATTGCACAGTGGAGAGAGAGTCCGACTCAAGCAAGACATGGAGGATATTCATCTCATGGGCCAAATTGATGCCATTTTCTAGGGCGATGGCTTCAGTTACGTCGGGGGGGTAGTGTGCAGGAGAGGTTTGCTTAGAGCTGTTGTGATGTGCCCATTGGAGTCCCAGATAATTGCCCCGATACTGGAAGTTGAGCCATCAAGACTAGAAGCTCCATCCACTTGAACTTTATGGAAGCCAGGTGGGGGAAGAGACCAGTTCTCGGCTTGGCAGCCTTGCTGCAAGACAGTAAGAGATAAGGCGCCTTTGAAATCCTTCGCAAACCACAGTGCAGAGTCCCAAATCTGGCCAGGGAGGAGGGATGTGGAGTCGAAGACTATTTGGTTTCAATTGTACCATATATACCAGGCAATGACAAAAAGAACCTCAAGATCTTGGGAAGAGCCAATATTAATAATATGGAGTGCCACATCCACAATGTCAGCATGTCTGTTTTCAAGGAAGGCAGGATAGCTCGACCACAAACTCTAAACGGACCGAGGCGTATCGCAGTCAAGGAGGGCATGCGAAGTACTTTCAATGCATTGATCACATATGAGGCATTTGGCATCTGTGCAGATCCCCCTAGTCCTAAGATTCAGCATTGTAGGCAGCGCATTCATGCATGCCCACCATGTAAAAATGAGAATCTTTGCAGGAAGGTTGAGATGCCACATCTTTTTCCAAAGTTGGGTCCGAGGGTCACCATAAGAACTTTCACCTTCTTGGAATGTCTCAACAATTGGGAGGGCCACATAATAAGCACTCCTGACCGTAAACTCCCCCCTCAAATTCCCCGTCCATGTGAGCTTGTCTTCCGGTAGTGAGTAACTGAGTGGAATGCTAACGATGGTATTAGCTTCAAAAGGGAGGAAATTTTTTCTAACCAGACCAGCTTTCCAACGCTTTGTGTCTTGGTCGATGAGAGCAGAGACCATAGGAAAGTCATCAAAATTGCAGGGTGGGCTGATTGCTTTATATGTCGAGGCCGTTGGGAGCCATTTGTCCTCCCAAATGTGAATGGTCTTACCATTACCAACCCGCCATCTTGTACCTCTATGGATCACTTTAAGACTACTGCGAATACTACGCCAGGCATATGAAGGGTTGCATCCCAGTAGAGCATTAAGGACATCAAAGTGAGGGAAGTATCTTGCCTTATATTCTTGAGATCAAAGAGTCTAGCCTAGTGAGAGGCCTCCAAGCTTGTTTAGCTAACATGGCCAGGTTAAAAGCTTAAAGGTTTCTGAACCCCATTCCCCCATGGAGTTTGGACTTACACATTTTTTTCTAAGCAACCCAAGCAATTTTCTGCTCATTTTAACGCTACCCTCACCAGAAATTACGCATCATGCCTTCAAGGTCATCACATAGCCCTTTTGGAAGGAGGAAACAACTCATAGTGTATGTAGGCACGGCTTGAGCCACAGCCTTTATATTCTTTACCCCTCATCGAAAGCATTTTCTCCTTCCAACCCAAGAGCTTCCTTCCCACTTTCTTTTTTTATTTTCGTAAAGACCTCATTCTTGGACATACCAATGATGGAAGGGAGGCCAAGGTACTTGGAATGCCTAGAGTCTTGCATTGGGCCAAGGATATCCAAAACCTTATTTTTTGTTTCTTGCGTTGTGTTAAGGCTGAAGAAGACTGACGATTTGTCCGTGTTAATTTTCTGACCCGATGCAGCCTCGTATCTAGTGAGGATCTCAATAAGCATAAGGAACTCCTGGCTGCTTGACTTACAGAATAACAAGCTGTCATTGGCGAAAAAGAGGTGGCTCACTCGGGGGCAACCATGGCTGATGGAAATGCCGCTCAGCTCCCTGGTCCGTATGGCCTGATTAAAAAGGGAGGAGAGACCCTCGGTACAAAGAATAAAAAGGTAAGGGAAGAGAGGGTCCCCTTGCCTTAAACCTCGAGTGGGGGATATGCAACCATGGGCCGTACCATTTATGAGTACAGAATATGTAACTGTAGTAATGCAATGCATGATAAGACCAATCCATCGCTCATGAAAACCAAGCTTTTCCATTACAGCCTCAACAAAACCCCATTCGACAAGATCAAAGGCTTTGCTCATATCCAATTTTACGGCCATGAAACTTTCCTTCCCCTCCCTCTTGTTGTTTAGGTAATGCATAATTTCAAAAGCAACCAAAATATTGTTAGTGATGAGGCGCTCAAATAGGAAAGTACTTTGGTTCTCTATGATAATCTGGGGGAGCACAGCCTTAAGCCTATTTGAAAGGACTTTTGCAATAATTTTGTAAATAACATTGCTTAGGCTAATCGGCCTAAATTCAGTCATTTTAGTGGGGGAGTTTTTCTTCGAAACAAAAGTGATATTGGTTTTATTAATATCAGCAATAAGCATATGAGAGTTAAGAACATTGAGAGCCATATTAGTAACACTAGTACCCAAACATACTAGTATTTTTGGAAAAAAACAGCAAACATACCAACAGGTCAGGGGGCCTTAGTTGGGTGCATTTTCTTGAGGGCAGTGAGGACTTCATCTTTCGTAAGCTCCTTGATCAGCCCCTCATTCATCTCGCTGGTTACCCGAGAAGGGATTGCTCCTATTACATCCTCAAAACAGCTTGGTTGGGAAGAGGTATAAATATCCTTGAAGTATTGAATGGCAGCACCTGCAATAGTTTCATTTGTGTCACACCAGGTCCCATTTTCATCTCGAATTCCCAGAATAGTATTCTTTTTCGTTCTTTCAGAAGCCCGATGGTGAAAGAATTTTGTATTTCAATCCCCTTTCTTAAGCCATTGGACTCTTGATCTTTGGCTCTAAAAAATTTCCTCACTGTTAAGCAAGTCGTTAAGGTCCTTCTTAAGGCGATTTATTTCAGCACCATGCCTACCATCAGTGTCTTATAGGAAAAGAGAGTGGAGGGTTTTCCTTTTAACTTGAATCTAGTTAGGAATGTTCCCAAATACTGAATGACTCCAACTCAAAAGGTCAGTGGCACATGCTTTAAACAAAGGGCAAGAACCCCGGGCGTGTTAGTGTCACTGCAAGCACCCCAAGCATTTCTAATAATATCTCTACAATCTTCCTTGTGTGTCCACATTGCCTCAAAATGGAACTAACGTTTCTAGAGGGGTTGCGTAAGCAATGAATCAGAAATGAGTAGGGCACAGTGGTCAGAGGTAGAGTAAAAAAGGTGGTGGACTCTTGTATTCTGAAAGTGGCTTCTCCAGTCATCAGTGGCTAGAGCACGATCCAAACGTATATAAATTTTGCCAGACCCTCTCTCATGTTACACCATGAAAAGTTTGACCCATTATAACCCAAGTCCCTGAAGCAGCAGAAGTTAATTGCATTCATAAAGCCATCCATTTGATGTTGAGACCTTTGGACCCCACCTCACTTTTCCTCCATTGAGATTATCTCATTGAAGTCCCCAAAACAGAACCAGGGGAGCTGAAAACGGTGGTGAAGAGAGGTGAGAAGCTTCCAAGAGTCAGTTCTTTTGTGGGTGTCAGGGTAGCCACAAAAGCCTGTGATTCTCCATCTAAAGCCAAAGTTAGTTTTAGTGACGATGGAATCAATGTGATGAGGACCATAAGTTACAATATCAAGTTTTACATCCTTTTTCCAAATCATAGTAAGGTCGCCACTTTGGCCTTTACTCGGAACAAATAGGTAGTTTAGGTGGGACAATGATCTTTTTCTTTTCTCCACTTCTTTTTTTATTGAGTTTTGTCTTCGCAAGGAAGACTATTGTGGGATTCCAACGTTGCATGAAATCACGCAGCACCCAAACTGTCCGGGGGTTCCCAAGTATCGGGCAGTTCCGTCCTAGGGTAATCATTGCTCCCAGCAGTGCTGCATAGCAGCCACCGCCGATATACTAACAGAAAAAAGGGGGGGGGGGGAGGGGAGTGGTCATGAAGGGCACGTTTTTTAACTCTATTTTCTTCAATCTCTAGAGTTTCAGAGTTACCTGGTCTTTTAGAGCCCAAATCAACTATTGAGGTGAGCATCTCGGCGTCTTGGGCTAGACCATCATCCTGGGCTTTTTGTCTAGCAACTTTCTTCAAACTAACCTTCTTTCTTGTCTGGGCACTATTGGATGGGCCATGCCCTATGAGGTAAGCATCAAGTTTACACTTACGTTCTAATTTAGGCCTTAATGGGCTTGTAGCCTATTGGGTTTTTGGGTTAAAAGACTCCGAATGGCCCACACTAGAAGCTGATGCCCTTTCCTCATTTTTGGGATCTTGGGTGTCGCCAAAAGACACATTTCTTTGTAAGTCACGAGAGGTTCACCTTTTCTTACTGGTTTTGATTCAAATTTTCTGCCCTGTCCCATCCAACAGGGTTTTTCGCCACCTGCAATAGTAGAGTAGTCTGGTTTGTCACTACACTGGCCTTCGGAACATTCCCCAAAGTTTGGTTTGCCTCAAATAAAACGTTTCCCCCGAGGCTAGTAGACTCAAGCACGCTTGAAGCTTCAGATGGTGCACGGTTTCCAATTCCGTCAGTTCCCCATTCCGCTGCGGCATGGTCCTCACCTTTGGTGGACCGTGGTTTGCTTTGCCCACTCTTAGAGAACCAGCCCGCCCTCATCCAGTCACAATATTGTTTCTTCGCCCCTTACCAATCAGTAGTTTCTTCGCAGTGTTTTATGTCGTGACCAATTTTTCTGCAAATAAAACAGATTGTTGGGACTCACTCGTATTTGTAAGTGACCCAGTGTTTACCTCCCTTAGTGTCAGAGACATAGCCTCCTTGTCGCAAGGGCTTGTTTAGTTGGACTTCAACCCTGATGCGCATACACTTTGCTTGGTCGGATTGCCAGGAGCGTTTGTCGACTTCTAAGAAATTTCCAATAGTACTGCCAACATCTTTGTCTACCTTTTCACACATAAACTCAAAGGGCAAGCCCCAGACTTGGACCTAGAAAGGTGCATGCGTGAAAGCAATATTTGAAAAGGATAAACCTTTTCTCCAACGGCACAGAAGAAGGAGGCTGTTTTCAAAGTTCCACAGGCCACTCTTTTCGACCCATATCATTTGATACTTTGAACTAAAGTTGAACTGCAGGATGTCATTTCCAACCTCAACTATTCATAGATCAGAGCCAAGCTTCTAAGCCGTGCAGAGGGTGTTCTTAAGGGCACGGATGTTTTGTTGATGATCTGAAAGCAGTTTTCCGAAGAGACTTAGAGAACATTCTTCAAAGTTGGCGACTGGGTTGGTGTGCTTGATGTGTATTTCTTCTCCTTCTTCCTTGGTTAAGTTGAGGTGTTTAAGATCATTCAGGATCATTTCTTCCATAGCAGGTGGGTTGATGGAATAATGTACATGGAGTGGTTGGCAAAGAGAAAACCTAAAAAAAAGGGGGGGGGGGGGGGAGAACTCTCACACAGACCGAGAGGAAAAGCTCCTACAAGGGAGAGTTTTTAGTTAGTTCCTAACTTCTCTAAGACCCCTCTCTCTTTGGCTTTTCTTGTCCATATTTTTTGAATTATTTAAGATGATATCAAAGTACATCCTTTAACCTTATCAATTTTCTATGTTGAAGAAGAGCATCTGATAGCTTTCTCTCTCCTACAACTTGTAGGAGAGAGAAAGTTTTCTTCTCTCTCCCTTAGTAGGAGTTGTTGTTTTCTCTTGCCTTAGTACAAGCCCTCCCTCCCTCTTCCTATACGGGTTTCTCTAAGTTTAGTCACCTACAAGGTTTGATAAAACCCACTCAGCAACATGGATCTAATAATCACTGGGGGATTTCAGCATTTTCAACTCACTACAGAAGAGGAAAATGAAATCTCCATCTCAACCACGAGATCGGATCTCTTAGAGGTGTGTGCGCGAGCCTTCAAGTCCATTCAAAGAACTACCTGGAAGGTGGGTTCGGATCTAAGGTTTGTAGATATGGAAATAAAGGTCTTCCAGTTAATGTTCAGTTCTTGGTTTCATATGGAGTGGCTTCCTTTCTTTTGCTTTATTTGTGGTGTTTTGGGTCTTGGTGAGGCCGAATGTCTCTGGCATTTTGGGGTTGGACCAGAAAAAGCAATGGATTTAAAGGGGTTTTTGAGAAACATTGTGCTGCTAGCAGAGGTGGGTCGAAGGAGGAAAGAATGGTGGAGATCACAGATGTTTAGCACACTCCGGTGGCTGCTAGTCAAGTGTGGCTGGGTATGGAGCAAGCGTGGCACTCTATGGCGTTGTCAAATCACACTAGCTCCAACGTTACGTTGTCAGAGAGCCAGAGCAATGATGCTCTGGTATGCCCTTTGAACCCAGCGCCCTCTTCTGTTGTGCTATCACGTGTTTCCCTATGGTCCTCACTGAAGGGTAAGGAAGTGGTTGACAAAGCCTCAGATTTGGGCTTTCCAATGTCTTTCTCTAAGGCCCAAATATCACCCAGCCCGGAACCCACAAGTATTCCCTCTCCTTTTAATGAGTCCATCAATACCCCTTTATGCCCAAAGAGTGGGCATTTAAATTGGGTTGCTAGAGCCCAAGAAAAGAAACCCCAAAATTTTAATATGCAATCACAGGTTAATTGCTGGGCTTTCGGGTTTGTTGAGGAGAGGGGTGTGTAGTTGTTTGTTGTTTTTCTCCTAGTTATTGTCTACTTTCTCTGTTGTATTTCTTTTCCAGATGAATGAAATGTTTATGTATTTTTCAAAAAAAAAAAAAAAAAAATTTCTATGTTGAAAGTATAGCCAGCTATAATACTATAATTTTCTACCATAATACTATAATTTTCTATGTCGAAAGTATAGCAAGCTCCGGCTCAGCCACTGCTTTAGGGAGGCCAACCATGCTGCTGACTTGCTTGCTAAAATAGGAAGTTCTCAACGGGAGGATTTTGTTTATTATGTTACTCCTCCCTTTTCTTTGTTGGAGGTTTTAGCTTTTGAATGCACTAGTGATAGTGCACCTAATGTATCTATAAATACTGAAGTTGTTGTATCTTTTGATACCCGTTTCCATGCAGGTTAGTTTGCAATAGAATCTTGGTTTAATAAAAAAAAAAAAAAGAAAGTCTAGCAAGCTATAATACTATTTTAACAATAAAAACACTAAAATGCAAGTACAAAAGGAGCTCTACTTAAAAAAAAAAAAAAAAAAAAGTTTATACATAAAAACTATTATTTTATTTGGTTCTCCTTTAACCTTTCCTTTTCTCTTTTATTTAATCACTTCTTCTCTTCTTTGTTTCACCTCTTCTCCTTTGTTTCCATCACCCATGCCCAGCCACTCCATTGCTTCTCCTTTGGTTCTCTGTTACTCCATCTTCTTCTTTGGTTCTCCATTACTCCATTTCTCTCTCTCTCCTCTCTTCTCCATCACTCTATCTCCTCTATGTTCTCATCTCCATCACTACATTAAAATCTCTCTGTTTGGGTGTGGTGGTCATCGTCACTCGTGGTGGCTAGATTGGGTTTGTCATCGCCGCCGCCAGTATGGGTTTGTGTGGTTGAGATCTCTGGGTTTGCTGGGTTGTCGAGGTTGTGGCGCTAGTTGTGCATCGTGGGTCGCGGTGGTTGTGTGCATTTTATAGGCTTTTTGCTTTCAACGGTGGGTGGTGTTTTTGTTTTTCTTTTCCCGACTGGTAGTGGTGATGCAGTTGTGGGTTTGGTTGTGATTTTGGTGGTTGGGGTTGCGGTTGTGGGTGGTGGTGGTGGTGGTGACGGTAGCATTAGTGGTTGTGACGGTGGTTGTTGAGTGGGTTACCTTGCTAGTGGGTTGTGGTTGGTGGGTTGAGAAGAAAGAGGGTTGAGTTTATTGGTTGGTTTGCTTCAGAGAAGAGAGAGAAGGAGATGAAGAAAGAGAGAGAAATATAAAGAAAGAATGAAAACATAATGAAGTGGTAAAAAATACAGTTGTTTTGAATTTGATGTTAACTTATAATAAGAAGTGTATTGTGAAATAAAATATTAAAATAGGTACAGTATCTTTTTAAATTACTAAAATATTAAAATAGGTACATGAACAGTGCGTGAACAGTGCATGTACTGTTCATGCACAGATTTTTTGTCTCCCAAAGTCAAACAATGCGGCCAAAAAAAAAAAAAAAAAAAGAGGACAACGCGTTTGCTGAAACGCAAACGCGGAATCCAAACGCTCACATAGTATGCCTATGTTTTATGGATCCGGTTAATATATGCCCTTAGGGCACACATGTACACATTAAATTATCTATTTTTGAAAATTGTGTGTCCTTAGGGCACACATTAGCAAAATTCATGTTTTATTACCCCTACTATAACTGCATATTTACCGTAGATTCCAAGAACCCTGATTTCATTAAATTTTTTTACTTTTGGTTCACATAATCTCAATAATTTTTGGAGAATAATAAATTATTTAGCCTTGCCTTAGAGATTAATTAGGAGATCAACTTTGCTTGAATATATGTTGATTAAAGTAAAGAGAAACAGGAAATTGTTGGTTGGTTATTTATTTATTTTTCTTGTTAGGCTTTTTAGTTTTAGCTTTTATGTGTTAACTTTTTAAAACCTTCTCATCACCATATCATTTGAATCATATGTTGTCTTTTTATTTATTTATTTATTTTATAATTGTTATAAATAAGTGAGGAGGAAAATCTGAATGTAATTCTCCTTATAATTGAAATTAAATAATACTACTAAACAACAAGGTAATTAATAACTACACAAAAAATAAGAAAGAAGAGCGAGAGATATGGGAGAAATTAGTCTTACTAGTACATTTACCGGACTTATACCACAAGTAGAAATATTCGAAATCTTCTTTTGTATAAAATTAGCCTTTTATTCATCTAAGCCTATCTTATGCATCCATTATTGTAGTAAAAAATAAAGCAAACCTTATCCATTAACCTCTTCAGGTGAGGAGGCATTGTAAGCTTCATTTGAATTTCTATCTTTAAGCTTAGACTTGAGATCGTCAAGTTACTGCTAATAGACATACGAAACAAAAGCCCAAATAGCCAAAACCATGGATATCACTTTTATTCCACCAATTTTGCCATGGAAAAAGATCACATCTAGAACCGGAACAATAGGCAAACCCAAAACACAATGGCATTAATCCTAAACAATTATTATTTTTTGTTCTTCATTATTATTATTATTATTAAAGTATATTACGTCTTGACATCTTGTGAGAATTTTTAAGAATATTTATGAGGCATTCATTTTCTTAAAGAATCATTTGGGACATTTATTTTGTTTGTAAAATTTGTTGTGTTGGTGAGGATAGAAGAGACAAAGAAAAGGAAGGATCCAATATCATTTTACCTCCCTTTAATGTCCTGCCAATGGAAGAAACCTCAAACCTGAATAGGAGGAAAAGTGCTACCTGGAAACCATAGGTAAGAAAAGGAGACGGAGACGTTTAGAGAGAGAGAGAGAGAGAGAGAGAGAGAGAGAGAGAGAGAGAGAGAGCATATAAGAGCAACCGGCATTGTCTAAAAGATTTTGTCTATTTTACACAAAAAAATTTAATTTTTTTTTATTTTACATCATTACTTTTACAAAACAGTCATATTAATTTATCTATTACA
Source organism: Quercus glauca (assembly GCA_023736055.1). NCBI lineage: Eukaryota > Viridiplantae > Streptophyta > Magnoliopsida > Fagales > Fagaceae > Quercus > Quercus glauca. The sequence continues at coordinate 63,101,391 of CM043319.1, read as the reverse complement.
TACACTTTTTTATTAAAATAATATTTTTCCTCACTTTTTTTTTTTTATTATTTCCCACCTACCCCGACCTAACCCATAAAGTGTCTACCTCTCACTTTCCCCTAACCCACAAAGTCTCCACCCCTCTCTCATCCCTCAAAGTCTCAGCATCTTTTTTTTTTTTTGATAATTCGAAAGCTACAAGGAAGAGAGAAGAAGAAGAAGATGATGATGATAAAGCTGAAGATGATTGAAACATAAGGAAATCCCTTATCTCTCTCCTTAATTCTCAGATCCCTTAAGTCCTTGCCGCCATTAGGTTTGTATTTGATTTTGATTTTGAGTTTGGGTTATGGGTTTTCAGTTAATGGTTTAATTTTGAGTTGATTTTTTGTGGATTTTGGTTTGATTTTGAGTTGATTTTGTTTTTGGTTGATTTTGAGTTGGGTTTAAGATGGGTTTTTCAATGGGATTTGAGTTGATTTTAAGTCGTTTTGTGTTGATTTTGAGTTATTTTTGGTTTGATTTTGTTGATTTTGTGTTTGGATTATCAAATGTTGAAATGGGATGTGGTGGTAGACTGGTGATAGTTGGGTGGTGTTGTGTTTGTATTTGGTTGATACTTTCTTGACCGATGTTGGTTTGTAACAGAGGAGAAAGAATATGAGGGAGAAGAGAAAAGCCCGAGTTCGTTTTGGAGTTTGTTTCAGAGGAAGAAGAGAGAGAAAAAAGGGAGCCAAATTGGGAAATTATTAAAATATCAAATACACGAGTTACAGTAACCATGCATACACAGTTATGCACAGTTACTATAGCAATTGTGTATAAATACACAAATTTACACCCACTAATGTGGATGTTTTTTTTGGCCAAAATTTGTAAAATGAAGGGATTTTGTATTTTAGAAGACTATGCACCCATTGATGTGGATGCTCTTACAATGTTGGAAAAAGAGGGAGAGATTTTGAAATAGTCGGACGGGTTTGGTGAGATAGAGGGAATTTACTTGCTTAATCGTGGGTTTAACTAGAGTTGAATTTATACAGTTAAGTTAATAGATTTTAATTGAGGTGGCATGCTTTTACCCTAGATGTATTTCAAAATGATTATGTCCCTTAACTAGACACTATCCATTAGAAATGGAGAGGATTCTCTCACCAAAAAAAAAAGAAAAAAAAAGGAGAGGATTCAAATCTATGTATCAAATGCATGAGTAGCTGTCGAAGGAAAATAACTCCATGAGAGAGTACATGTCACTTGCCCATGTGGATTATGTGTACATTTGGTTATTTTCTTAATATGAGACAAAATATACAACTTTTATACTGTAGGCTGTGTTTGGCTTAACATAAAATGGTTTCAAAGTGTAAAATAATTTTATCTAAAAATGTTTTTGGGAAAGGAAAATATTTTTAGGTATTTGGTTGCATTCCAAAAAATCTGTTGGAAAATATTTTCATGGGTTTGTTTTTGTTCTTGAAAATGCTCTAAAAACACATTTTCTACCTATTTCTCACATTTTATCAGCTTCCAAACACATATTATAATAAAAATCCCAATATATAAACCCAAAAAAAAAAAAAAACAAAAATCTCAATTCCACATACCCAACACCAGATCGAGAGAGAGAGAGAGAGAGAAAGAGGGTTGAGGCAGTGGCGGTGAGATCTGAGAAAGAGACAAGCAATGACGACAAGCTTGAGAGAGAGAGAGAGAGAGAGAGGCAACGACGATAAGATCGGTGGCAAGATCTAAAGGCCCCATCAAGGTAGAGGTGGTCCGATCTAGTCACGGTGGTTGTTGTTAGTGGGTGGGTGGGCATAATGGTTCGATTGGTTCATTTATAGGTGGTCTGATTAGTTCGTGGGTGGGTCATGGTGGAGCAATGGTGAGCGATGATGACAACGGTCCAGTGAAAGGAGGCATGAACTTGCGATGAAGCCATGGGTAATCTCTCTCTCTCTCTCTCTCTCTCTCTCTCTCTCTCTCTCTCTCTCTCTCTCTCTCTCTGTGTTCGAGTAGGCTGAAAATTGGTGTAAGTGGTTTAAAGGTAAAATATAAGTGTAAACTATTTTACACTTCAAGGGTTGTTTTTCATTTAACTAAAATTTTCGGCCAATCTAAACACTCCATGGTGTAAAATATTTTTCGTATTCCTTTTACAGTCGAAACAAACACAGCCTAAATGTGTGATAAAAGGAGAAAACTTTAGTTTATTTTCATAAAAACTTAGTTTTTTTTTTTTTAAACAAATTATTTTAACATTTAAGAGGGGGGAAATCATAGTTAACTAGATTGGACCGACCAGTTCAATCGAGAACCGGACACCAATTCGGTCCAATAAAAACCTGTATAAAACTGATAAAAATTGGTCAAAAGTCAGAAATTAGGACTAAAAATGATTCTTTGACCTTACTAGTTTTTAAAACTATGCATGAAATGCAAAAATAGAAAATCAGAAGTTATTTAGGAGTATTTATTTATTTATTTATTTTTGTGTGTGACAAATGGACACTTTATAGAGAGTCCAGATGCAAGTGGACCAAGATTTGAATAATATGCGCCTAACAAGCCCAACCCAAATCCATCAACGACCTTCACCAGAAAAGCTAGCTAACGTCACTCACAGCCGTAGTTGTCAAAACGTGAATCGTATTGTGAATCGATTTTTGATTTTTCCGTATCGTGTATAGTATCATATCGTATCTCGTAAGATACAGAAACACTTAATAAAATTTATAAAAAATTATAGATATACATATATAAATAGTATATTCATTATAAATTTTGAAAATATTAAGCTAATGACTAATTTTTTTTATCACTTATATAATAATATTTAACAAGCTAACTAAATAATTCAAACTAGCATGTGTTTATAATATACACATTCAAATTGTGTAAATTCAAAATTGATAATATATTACAAATGACTCAAAAATTAATTTATTTTTATCATATTCATCATATTGACTAATCAATCCCATCTATGTCAATGTTATCATTACGTTTATCATTTTTCAAATTTATTTCTTCATTAAAATTTTCTTCATCTTCATTAACATTTACTATCTCTTATTGTTCTTTTTATTTTAATAATTAAAAAAATATTCTTCTAGGCATTCTAGTTTCTTGGACTTATAACAATAATGAAAAAAATAAAAAATTATTTTTTTTTTTTTTTTGAAGAGAAAAAATAATTATATTTTCAATTAACAATCTTAGTAAGTGTGTATTGTATAGTCAAAATTTTGTAGAAGAAATAGTGGGAAAAAAAAAACTTATGAATCTAATATTTTATTAGGTTAAATTAAGTAACCTAATAATTTTGTGTTTAAAACAAGTCTAACAACTTGTTAGATTCAAATAAAAGTACAAATTTTAACAAAAAATCTTATTTTAAAGCATTTGTCTATGTATTGTACGATACATACGATTTTAAGATACGATACGATATGATTCATACGATACACGCACTATATCGTACGATTCATGAGCATTTACGATTCGTCGATATGATACAAAATTTTTTACACATGATACGATACGTATCGTGCAATATGTATCGCGTATCGTATGATACTAACAACCATGCTCACAGCAACTCTTCTTCTTCCTCCTCCGATACGCCACAACCAAAGTCCTTCTCAGTTCTAACAATAGAGAAAGGGGATTCAAAAGTTACAATTACTCTAGTCATCATTAGCTCCAAGACCAAAGCTCCAGTAAGTACCCTCATAGTTACTGGAATCTGAAAATATTGTTGGAAATGGAATGAACAACACCATGATTTACACCATGTGGAGAAACACTGGCTTGGGGCTTACCTACAGATTTGAAAATATGAGATTGTAAACTATTCTAGGAATCGAGATAGAGGAAGAGAAGGATTAAGAATAGCTTCAGTGCTCATAATTTTGGAAATTTTTTTCTGTGGGAAGTGGAACTTTTTGATAGATATTCTTTAGCCCATCTTGTTCATCGGTAACCTCTTTCAACAGGGGAAGCATTGAAATTTCTTTGACATCTCTATTTTCAGCCTTGGACTCAGAATCATAAAGGTAGTCCTGATAGAAAATATGAAATAAAGCCCCAAATAGCCAACACCATGGAAATCGCTTTTACCCCATCCATTTTGTCATGGAAGAACTGGAATAACAGGCAAACCCAACACACTTATGACATTGGAGAACAGGGAAGACACCTCATGTATCAAGCCTACTGTGCCAATATTGAAAATCTGCCAAGCTATAGCTGTCCAAATCAAAGAACCGACATAAATAAACTTCCCCAGTTCAAAGTCCTCCATCTCTGTCTTTAGACCTTTCCGCTAGCAAAGAGCCCCACCATTGTAGCACAAGTTGCTACCAGTGAGTGACTCGCTGGTAGATTATCATTTCCAAAATCACTGTAAATGTTTATCTTCTTAAAACCTTTTGGAAGGACTAGAGAATCGATTATAAAAGGAGTAAACTCGTTTGAATTTATAAGGAAAGAGAGGAAAGCACTGTTCCAACGGTAACTTGGATTCAATTGTTCAATGATCTCTTAAGCCTAAAACGATGACGTTCTATTTAATATAAACGGCATCGTTTTTGGTTCAAGTCTAGCGTATTGTTCAGAATTGAAGACGGTGTCGTTTTGGCAGTTCTTCTTCATTAAGCTTGAATTCTGGACTTGCCCTGTACTAGCTAACAATGTTCTTAGATATTTCTCTTTTCTAGAATCCAGATATTTTTGTGTACAGCTGTACTTCTGTTATAGGTTTGTTAGAGGTTGTTAGAGATGAACCTTTTAGAGGTAGATTTAATCTATAGATTTCTATAAATAGAGAATTCTGTGTATATATTTTCATTTAGTGAGCTTGAATACAATACAAAGCATTTCTTGGTTTAGTATTATGGTTTTCTATTTAACCGAATTTGAGGTTTATACGTTTTCTCATTAATATTACTCAAAAAAATATGACCAATGTCATAACACTAACTTTATAAAATGAACAAATAACTTTACACAAATTCTTTCTCATTTAGCACTTCATAAAAATATCTCCAGCATTTTTTTTTATTTTTGTTCTCTTTTTGGTAGTCAATTTTCAAGTTGTCTCGGACTTAGAAAAAAATATCACAATCCAAAATCAGCAGGTCAATCTCCAATTTGAAGAAAAACTTCAAGAAATCAATTGACATTAGGCTAGTTTGGTTGTCAGATGGACGTCTTGTCCAAAATAGGAGTGATTATTGGGTACTCCGGGAGTATAATATCTCCCTCTCACACAGGGGTAGGCTCCTATATTCCTAGAGTATCTAATAAATTTCTCCAAAATCCTATATGAAAATTAGTTGAGGACTAACTCTATGTCAACTTGATAATTTCTCCAAATATATCAGTTCAATGCTAGTTATTTTTTTAAAATAAAACCATCCCTTCAAGATCCCAGAGTTTTAAAAGTAATTGATTGCAAAGAGGGTAAATGAATCACGTGTTCCTAAAATGGCTGTTTGATTGCTTTTCTTTGATTTTTAGTGCTTCAGTAATGTAGCAGGACCTGATCATGTTAAACTGTCTCCTCCACGGCCTCAAGGATCTGATCATGTCAAACTGTCTTCTCCACAATCTCAAGGACCTGATCATGTCGAACTATCTCCTCCATGGCCTCCAGGACTTGATCATGTCAAACTGTCTCCTTTACAACCTCAAAGACCTGATCATGTTGAACTGTCTCCTCCACAGCCTCCAAGAACTAATCATGTCGAACTATCTCCTCCATGACCCAATCATGTCGAATTGTGTCCTCCATGAGCTGCACATTAGCTAAACCCATTAGCAGGATATTCGACATAATTAGACAGGATATTCACATTAGCTAAACCCATTAGTTTGTGTGCATGTAAACAAAAGAAAACTATGAATATATAGTACTGGTTATCCATTGCGGCTACATTAATGAATGTTGGATCTGCATCCAAATCCAAAGTTCCAAATCAAATATCATCATAAAACAAAGTTGATAATAATATGCATGTATGAAATTATGTGTTTGTGTGTGAGATAGGAAGAAAAAGATTAATTTTACAATGAGACATAATGTGAAACTAAAATACCAAATTGAACTCCCAAATTAAACACCAAAATCAAATCTATTTATATCCCAAATTAGTAGAACTCTAATTGAAAAAAAAAAATCTCCAGAGGAAAGAAAAATCAAATTTACCTCAAACCAAATGGTACCTTAGTAGTGAAATCAAAAAATAAAAAGAACTGAAACTCTAAAAAATGAGAGCATAAAAAATACAACATGATTATATATAAATATAAAAAAATGGGAGGGAAAGGTTAGGACCTTTAGGTTGATGGAAACTCATTTGACAGGCAGGGATACTTGGGCGTCTACCTGAGAATTTTATTCGGTCTGGACTAAAGAAAGATTTTGGAGAGAACAATTTCTTTTTTAATAAATAATGTAAGAAATTTTGTTAAGAATAAAAGCCAACCAAGTACACTGGAAATGTAATACAATGGCAAAGATGAGCAAAACCTTTCATATAAGAAGCATACAAGTAACATAATAAAATGCATACTAATACCAACATAATGCATAATATTATAGGCAACCCTCTTTTAAGAGGATCTTTACTCTTTATTTGGTGTGAAAAAAAAATCTTCACAGCATTTCCATGTTGCTGGTGAAACTCTAATTGAATCCTAACAAATGAAATTTCATTAGTAAATGTACAGACCATATTACATCATAGATTATATGCTTGGATTAAATATGATTTTTTTTTCATATAACCATCCTTAGTAAAAAGTAAAACAATTATTAAGGAGGGGGTGTGCTAATGAATCGGTAGAGGTTTACGCCAAATCAATTCAAAAAATACAACACATTTAATAAATATCTCATGTGTAGCAATCAAAACAGAAAATCTTGTAAAAACATGTTTCATGCACCTTTTTAGGACTGCAAATTCTAAATGTATGAGTAGTCACTCTTACACATAAAGCTATAGGGATGTTAATTCTAGTTCTAGAATGAATCATTTAAAAATAATAAATTCAAAAGATTAAAGATTCTGAAAAGAAGAGAGTATTGACACTTAACCACTAAACACAATCCAAAGGAAATTAATACAGAACAAGCAACCTCAAAATAAAACGAAAATTGTAAGACTTCATCATTTAGATTAGACTTTGTGTAATTTTTGTTTCCTCATATCACCAATTTCAATTATTCAAAACTAAAAATTAAAGTAAGAAAATTTCAATCTTGCAAATTTAAGGTTCGAAATTGTTGACCTTGTAGAACCCTAAATTGAAGAAATTTGTCCAGGAGAAAACAAAAATCAAATTTCCCTCAAAAAAGCATCTTAGCGGCCGAATCAAAAAGAAAAAGAATTGAGACCCAAAAAATTGAGAGCAAATTATATTTTGGAGAGAACAAAGAGATATGGAGACAAAGATAATTACTAGTAAAGGTCTCTCAATCAGTGTAAGAGGCCATGCCCATTCCTCTCTGTGTGTCACAGGGTCAAATTTTTCAATCAATTTTCTGCCTTTGATGGTCCTAAGTCCCTTACTTAGTCTCAACCAACACCACACACACACACACACACATTGCAAGAAACACTTAGAACATATTATATATGGACTCACACACACAACACACACTATGTTTACAGGGAACTCACTCCTGACCTTTATTACTCAATCTCAAGTACAGAGGAAACCCTGTACAAGCCTGGAGAAACACACAGAATTCTCCCTAAGGCAAAATACTTGTTGTTGACACCCCTAATAGCATTAGGGTCATATACATAGAAATAACTGCTATGGCAATTACTGCCTAGTAACTGCCTAGGTCTTAGATAATTTGCCACTTGGGTCTGACTTAGGACATCTTGAATTGATATTGTCTTGGTTTGCTCTCCATGTTTTTAGCCCCTACACAGCAGTTCTGAACATCTAAAAATTAGGAATTGCCTGATAATTGTTCAATAACTGCCTGATAACTGTTCTTGCACATCAACACATGCACAACCCATGTCTCAGCAGATCATAGGGCTGTTGCCCATCACTCAGCAACCCACAGAACATGTTTTCCCATATTTTGGGAAGCTTGGCCCATGCTCAAGCCCTCCCCCATCAGACAACACAACCCACACAGTATGCCCACATGCAGCACACACTAAGTAACTGCCATTAGCCCATTAGCATTTATCCATGCATTTAGCCAGTACCCACCAGCTCAATGCCTTGCACACAGCATCTAATTGCACATCATCATGGCAGCCAAGCCCTGCCTTGCACACAAGCCACCAAGCCCACTCACAAGCAATTAGTAACTAAGCCACCAATGCCATGCACCACCATAAAGGCTCGACACCACCTACTGCCATCCCTCATGAAAACCAACTCTGCCCACCATGGCTTCACTCTGCCATGGCCTTGGGGCATCATGAGGAGCAAGGTGCCTCCACATGTTGCCCCTATGCACTGCTTATCAATCCAACTCGAGTAAGGAGACTGGGCGACATGTCCCCCTCAAAGAGCCCTTAAGAGCATTACTAATCTAACATGAAAAGTCATTAATGTGTTAAGAAAACATGAAGCCAAGTTATTGCCCTAATGTTGCCCAAGCACCCCCATTCCTCATGCCATCATCAGCAATAAGTAAAGCTCCTAACACTGTGTCTGGCTCTTTTCTCTTTCTCACTCTTCTCTCTTTGTTCTTTCTCGCTCTCTGAGACTCTGTCTTGTCTCTTTTTTCTTGGAGTAAAAACGGTGAGTTTGATGATAAGAATGTAGTAGCTCGTTATCTATACTACTATTTAAGGAGTTCTCCCTGTTTGGACTGGACTTTTTTTAGTTTCAAAATACCCCTACAGCCTACGTTTAAGTAGGGGTAAAATTTGGTAAAAATGCTTCTTTAACTCCCATGTAAAATGCTATCTATAGAATAGAACCACACTTACCATACTCCCAATACACTTAGGTTGGTTTTCAAGCTCAAATTGTTTCTCACATTGGGACCACTCATTTTTTTACATTTTATTAAAAAAAAAACACTCACATTTTTTACATTCCTGTTGTTTTGTTCAAAATTCACATATGAGTTCTATTTGAGCTCAAATTACATTTTTTTAAGCATTAAAAAAAAAAAAAAAAAAAAAACTTTTAACTCCCACGTAAATATTGTCTACAAAATAAGACCATACTCATGTTGGTTTTCAAACTCAACTTCAAAGTTATTTTGTTTGCTTCTTCCTCAGTTATCTCAATTTTGTGTCATTCTTCTCTATACCAGCATCATCACGCTTTTCTATTTGCTCATGCTCAACGGTATGTTAATGTACATGGCTCTTTTTTTATATTTTTTTTAATTAAAAAAAATCAAATCAACCGCAATTGGTTTATGTTGAATTTGGGTACGTTTATTTTTGCTATTTGTTTCTTTTTGGTTTTTATTTGTTTTGGATCCTAAGCAAACTCTTCACTATTTTGTTTATTCAAATTATTTGGACTCTAGCTTTTCTTCATTATCCTTTTCTTTCTAATTGTATAGGTTGCTTTTCATGGTAGAACTTGGGTTTAAAATAAAAACATTAATGAAAATGGTACAAGTTTTTTATTTAAACACAAACTATGCAAATACCAACTCTGCCTCCGATTTAAAGTTTGATGTTTTCCTCTATTTGGTTTTATTTTGTTTGGATCCCATTCAAACTCTTCACTATTTTGCTTATTATTATTTTCTGGACTCTATCTTTTTTCATGTCTATATTTTCTTATCATTATCATTTCCATATCATTATTCTTTGTTTTTTTTTTCCTCTTTCTTTGATAAAAGCTTACGTATTACCTAATATTTGTATAGGTATAAGTTTGTTTTTATTTAATTACAATATTATGATAGAATTTGGTTAAAAAAAGGTAAAAGATTTTTATTAAAACACAAAATTGTGCAAATATCATCTCTGCCTCCCATTCAAATTCAATTTATAAATTTTCAATTAATTGAAACTCTTACAATTTAGCTTCATTTCTATCAACCTCATCTCTTCCATATGAAATTAATGCTTTCGATTGTTGGATGTATTTTACAATTATCCCTAATAATTGTTGTGACTATCACTAGAAATATTTTTTGAACAATATAGATTTTTTATATTAAAGAATTTATTGGTGATTAATAGTAGTTGCAAACCTTGAAGGAAGATTATTAACATTTACAAAAAAAACCAAAAAATAGAAGAGTCTCGAAGCACGCGCGTAACTAAAAAATAGAAGAGTTTCTAAGCACGCGCGTAAGCATGTGCTACAAGGCTAGTTGATATATATATATTGTAGGGTCACGGTTTGCAACCCAAGCCCAATAAGTGTGGGATTGTGGGTTAATGAGCCCAATACAATAAATTTGTAGAGAGTGGGTTGGAGAACTAGGTCCTAATGAGTATCACAACGGCTAGGGTGGTTTTGTAAGACAATCATGCATGAACAAAGCACGCAAGGTGGGGTGAATATACTGTCCGAGAAGACAAATCTCTGCATAGGTTGATGAAACTGATTATAGGCACAACTCTGGTTGCTACAATATTTTTTCTTTGTCTTTTCCAATCCCCCTCTCATGGAGGGTCTCTCAAGTTATATAGTCTTCTTCAGACCATCTTGGTCCTACACTTGTCGATCATGTAAGCCCACACTTGAGTGTCTGTTCCATCAGACACCCTCCCTGGCTTTCTGTGAGTTGCGATGGCCAAGATAGTACTGTTCAGGAGTTTTCTCCACATAAATGCGGTCAGAAAAGTAGCTGTAGGGCATTTAATGCAGTGGTAACAGCTTTTCCTTAGATATTTCTGAGTTCCCATCACTTTTGTACATGTATGACGTACGTTCTTACTGCTAGAGCCTCCGGGAAGGTCACTTTGATCGTTCAGAGTACAGGTTCAGCCACATTTGTCATGTCCAAGGAGGAGTTCCTCCTTGGACCACCATCCTCCTGATTTATAAGACTTTGAAATTGACTAACCCCCCATGAAATGTTTGTCCCTCCTCGGATCATGCAATGTCATTGGGTCAGGCCCAAGGCCCAATATATGGCTCTGGACCCTTGCCCCTCCTCGAACACTTTTGGAGAGCCCAGATGCAAGTGGACCAAGATCTGAGTAAATATGCGCCCACCTAACCTAACAGGCCCAACCCAAATCCATCAACGATCTTCATTCTTCACAGCAACTCTTCTTCTTCTTCTGCTTCCTCCTCCACTACGCCACAACCCAAGTCCTTCTCAGTTCTAACAATGGAGAACGTGGGTTCGAAACTGCCCTCACCAGTAAGCGCTCTGGTCATGGAAAACCTCCTATTATTAGCTCCAGTAAGTGCCCTCATGAGCCCTCAAAAAAAGCTCGCGCACTCGACGACTCCGAGGTACATACCTTAACTGAACTTTATCAAATTACCGATTGCCCCGAAAGCCTAGTAGAAAATTATGAATTTAACATTTTAAATGGTTAGTGGAGACGGGGTTCGAATTTAGGACCACATGCTCTTAAAAAATGGTGAATTTAAATGTTTAATCAATATTTTAGCTGTACCTTACTCTGCATTTATTTGCTCTTAACTAGTTGGTAAATAACCGAGGATGACTAATTCTTGGATATGAATAGAGGCGACCTTGACTAGTGTGTTGAGGATTCATAGCCTCGCATGAATTTTGGCACTATGGATTGGTGGTTGTTGTTGTTGTAAGCAGCTAAGCTGCAGAACCAGGACCACAAAACGCCTATCAACTACTCAAAACAGAAAATGAAATGTTCCACAGTTTATGATACATTCTATTTTGTAAAGACTTTCCAATATTGCTACATTGAAATAACTTATATCTAACTTCATGCATAACTACTTTGACACTTTCAATATCAGAATTTACTTTCTCGCCATGAATTCTAGCACCTTGGTTAATCCAAATATGGTAAATGATAGCTGCATGAGCAGTCTTGCAGATAACATGCTGCCACTCTGTTCCTCTAACCTTTTTAATGGCCCAATCAAGCTCATACGACCAGCAACAAATTTGCTGATTGAACAAGCACTTCCTCAAGATTGCTATTCAGATCCTACTAGAAAAACGGCATGCAAAAAATAAATGGTCACGAGACTCCTGATTTATTGCTGCAAAAAGTACATAGCTTAGTACTCATTGCCAAGCAGCTAACTAATGCGTGCTTAGGAAAAACTTGAGGAAATTGCACAATCTTCCACTGAATAACCTCAATCCTTCTCTCTTATCACTTGCCAGGTGTCCTTACAAGTAAACCAACAGTGAGCCACAGCCAAGCGTTGCACCTGATCTTCCTCCCCAGTTGGTACTTCAGCCAGCTTAACATAAAATGCCAATAAGTCATTAGACCTAACATGAGGCCAGTTCCAATGACCGTTCAAAATAACACAACATGGTTAACCTTGCTCAACGCTTACAGCATCATAAATCACATAAAATCCATAACTTTTGCAAATGGGAGCCAGCAGGATGCCTAGCAGCATGCAATAAGAAACTTTTTCCCCATTCCCACTTTAGGCTTCGCCAAATGCCTTACTTCACTCATAAGTTGCAAAACCTTCCTCCACCCACATAAGCAATAATTTGGTATAAAGATATACCCTTAGCAAGTCAAATAAATATCATCACAGCTGCCTTATTTCAACCACATGCTTCCTTGCTGGAAGGTTGAAACTCATCCTACAGCAACATATAAGGAGGTTTAAAGATCCAGTATTGCTGGCACTTATAAATCATTTTGTTAATTATGATTTCTTTCCCTTATAAGTGAAATGTTGTTTGGAAAAAAGGATGAGGATTGGATGAGCCGGAGGGCAGAATATCACATAGCTTCTGCATACAAAGGACATAGTCTTTTATTGTTTTCTCCATTGTTGTTGTAGCAGGTGTACTTATAATGTGCTTCTCACTGAAAGCTGGATTTGATGCAGCATTTGTACGACATTGTATCTTCTTATGATTGTTGCAGGCTTGTCAAAAAAAGTTTCATTTTTTAAATGGTTTCTACTGCAGATTGGGATCAAGGTGGTAGAAACTGCTCAGTTCAGGCAGATCTATCGAAGCAGGGAAGTTGGTCAATCATATTTAACATCTGTTTGGACAAACTTGATTGCGATGACTCATGCACTCTAGCTAATGACTAAAATTAGACCCCAAGTGGTATTATCTCTATCCCTGTCTATGCTTCTAGGCATGTATGTTTTGAACACATAAATATATTCCTGTAATTTAATTATATAACTTAATTAATCTGTAGTCAACTTTGTATAACTTTGAATTCTCTGCAACGGGCCAGGGACTTGTGTTCCACTATGTGCAATTGCATTCTTTTTTAAGGTGTGGATGTACTCCATCCATTAGGACCCCCTCTCTCTTTGGTTTTTCTTGTCCATATTTTTTGAATTATTTAAGATGATATCAGAGTACATCCTTTAACCTTAAGTGCAGGTAGTTGGGATTAGATGGTCATCAGTTTTCTATGTTGAGAGTATAGCAAGAGTGAGAAGGCTCTCATTAAGTGGCTCACTTCTTTACAAGTTACGAATAGCTGATGAGTTCTTTGTGCAATGGCCACACCTTCAAAGGCAATATTCATAAGCTCACTATGTTGGCTGTCTTATGTAGTTGAATGAATTCAGCCTTCGACATTGGCACTTTCACTTCAACCTCCTAGTTTTTGCAAAGCAGTCAACATTTTCAAAGCGTCACTATAGTATTACCTATGTTTTATTACCCCCACTAAAACTATGTATTTGCTGTGGGTTCTAAGAACCCTGATTTCAATAATTTTTTACTTTTGGTTCACATAATCTCAATAATTTTTGGAGAATATAAATTATTTAGCCTTGCTTTAGAAATTAATTAGGAGATCAACTTTGCTTGAATATATGTTAATTAAAGTACAGAGTAACAGGAAATTGTTGTGTCCAAAATCTAGTTGGGTTACTAATTGTTCTTGGGGATAATTACAGATTACCAACTGTGGTATAGGGTGGTTTTACTTTGCATAACCTTGGTTTTAAAAGTAAGACATTTCTTTCAGTCAATAACTAAATTATGGTTGACCATAATCTACCTCCTCACACTTCACCATTTAAAATGGGTAAAAATGTCTTTCAATGTGCTTTTTAAAAAATGTTTTTCTTTCTCTTCCTCATCTGCTGATCTCTTCTCTCTTCTCTAATGAGTACTTTGGTGCTATAAATCATCCTAGCAAAGTATCCTACAAGGTCAATTTTAAGGTTGGGCATAATGTGAAAATTCAAAGAGGGGTGATGGTTTTGTGGGTTTTGTAGGACCGGGATTTTTCTGCAAGAATGAAGCTCTACAGTGTGTTTGACAGGGTGGTGCATTTGGTGCAGTTGACATGTTGTGGATAGGTGGATACCTGTGACAGCTTTTGAGTTTATAATTTATGATGTAGATAGCCTTTTGAGGGGTGGAGGGTGCCTGTGGTTGGATCATTTTTTTCAGCAGAGGTATGGATCTTGATAAGGTATGCATTGTTGGTTGGAAGATTAGGGTACAAGAAGATGAAGTGTGTCACCAGCAACAAGACTGTACAAGATTATATGGTGCTTTAGTTTGAATTTGGAAATTTATTTCCATGAGTGGAGCTTTATATGCATTAGGATTATGTGGAATTTATTGGATTATCAATAATTAAAATTTGAGTGAAGAATCAAATTGGTGGGATCCAGCATGTGTTGGTGGGTACTTATAATGTGAGCATTAGCATATATTGACTGCATCTAGGTTTGGTGGTTTACAGTTAGTGGTGGCAGCAGGTGAACATGATTCTTGACGGCATATTGGGGCTAACTCTTTCGTTCTTTTATTTATTATTTTTTAGTATATACATCTTGACATCTTGTGAGAATTTAAGAAGTATTTACAAGGCATTAAATTCTTTAAGATCATATGGGGCATTTGTTTGTAAAATTTGTTGTGTTGGTTTTGATTTGAGCATGTATTAGAGAGAGAACTGATCAGCTGGTGAAGATAGAAGAGACAAAGAAAAGAAAGAATCCAATATCGTTTTTTAATGTCCTGACAATGGAAGAAACCTCAATAGGGAAAATTGCTACTTTAAAACCATGGGTAAGCAAAGTAAAACTACCCCGAGTGAGTTATCTCTAATTTTATATATGTGTGTGTGTGTGTGTGTCCTTTGGGCTATCTGTTTTCCCTTCCCTTTTTTGACGGTAAGTTTCCATATGTTTTGTATAGTGCTAACAATTTAGAAAATTCATTGCTAATTAAAAAAAACAAAAAATATTAAAAGTTTGTAGGACATTTAACTGTAATGTGGTTCAGTATCATAGATCCAATATGTGGGCTTGTGATATCTAAGAATGCTGTTTTTTTTCGTACCATAGTTCTGTATCAACCTGACAAATCTGTAGGTATTTTTTTAATTGGTAGTTATAACCAGCATTTTATAATCAAATTGCTTCTCTGCTAAAATTTGAGTATCTATAATTGCGATAAACAATTCAAGCATTTCCCCCTCAAAATTCTTTGACTGGGATATAATTTTTTGGCTACCAGCAGGCTTCACATATTAATAACAAGTCTTGAGATTGTTAAATAATGGGGAAAACTGTGTCAAATATTCATTTTTTTTTGGGTGCTTTTGTCTTAAAAGCAGCAGCCTTGGAAGAAGACTCACTTTTAGTTAAAATGCATGTAATACAGTGATAGCTATATGTTGTAGTAGTAGTTATTATTTCTGATAAAGAATTCAACAACTTTTTATCGTAAATTTGGCTTGAAAAGTCATATTCTAGTGTTATGCTTTACCTTTGGCCATATATGCTACCACATATTTTGCTTGGATCTGTCTTTTTGTCAGTTCTGGCTTTCCTTTTGCCCTTGAAGGATCCTGAACAAAAGAGAAATACTATGTCCACAACATTTTCACAACAAATCCTATGTAGCAGGTTGTTACGAATTGTTATTAGTAGGATAGAAAAGTAATTTCAATGGTAGGTTCAAATTAGTATCAATAACAACTAACCACCTATGAAATGTTGTGAAAATGTTGTGAACGTAGCATTTCTCTGAATAAAACCACTCTTTCATGTTATAGTCATGGGTTCTCAGGACATCTCAGCTTTTTCTCCTGAGCTTGTCCCCTTTATTTTTATTGCCCATCACGTTGACATTGTTCATGTTCACCTGCTGTAAAGGGGGTATAGAAGGGGTGGTTCTGCTGTTGGGGTTTGTGGGGAAGGGGTTTAGGCCCCTTTAATTTGCCAGATTGATGGTCTAACATGGCAATATGCACAAGACTTGCTACCAAGTGCGATACCCAAATTGATGAGTAGTTAAGACAAAAAAAAAAAAAAAAAAAAAAAAAAGGGGCCCAATTATAGTTACTGGAATCTGAAAATATTGTTGGAAATGGAATGAACAAAACCATGATTTACACTTCATGTGGAGAAACAATGGCATGGTGTTTGGAAATATGAGTTTGTAAACCATTCTAGGAATCAAGACAGAGGAATAGCTTCAGTGCTCATAATTTGGAAATTTGTTTCTGTGGAAAGTGGAACTTTTTGATAGATATTCTTTAGCCCATCTTGTTCATCAGTAACCTCTTTCAACAGGGGAAGCATTGAAATTTCTTCCTTGACATCTCTCTTTTCAGCCTGGACTCAGAATCATCAAGGTAGTGCTGATAGAAATATGAAATAAAGCCCCAAATAGCCAACACCGTGGATATCACCTCTACCCCATCCATTTTTTCATGGAAGAAGATTACGGCTAGAACTGGAATAACAGGCAAACCCAACACACTTATGACATTGGAGAACAGGGAAGACACTTCATGTATCAAGCCTACTGCACAAATATTGAAAATCTGCCAAGCTTTAGCTGTCCAAATCAAAGTACTGACATAAATAAACTTCCCCAGTTCAAACTTGTCCATCTCTCTCTTTAGACCTTTCCACTCTCCGCTAGCAAAGAGCCCTACCGGTGTAGCACAAGTTGCAACCAGTGACTGATAGATTACCAGTTCCAAAATCACTGTAAATGTTTCTCTTCTTAAAACCTTATGGAAGGAGATCTGTGTAAGGGAAAGCATCAATCCGTATCCAGCAGATGCACCAACAGTGCAAAAGAGTCCAATTTCATAATTCACATTAGAGTTTCCAGTGGGGTTCGTAGAATTGGTTTTAACACCAGCAGGGCAGAGGAGATGGTGAGAAGGACTAGAGAATTGATTATAAAAGGAGTAAACTTCTGGGAATTTATAAGGAAGGAGAAGAAAGCATTGAAGGTCAACTGGGATGCGCAAATAAGTGCAAAAGTAGATTCTGGAAGGTGCAAGAGCCCAACTGAATACATCATGCTGTTTACTGCCTGAAGTACACCTGAAGAGACATATATCAAAGCAAGGATTAAGGTGGAGGGCTCATTCCTGTGGATACTGTTTGTAGTAGGCTTTTCGGATGGAGAGATGTAGTAGTAAGGAATGATGATTAGGATCCTGCAACTTGCACTAGTGTTACTGTCCATTTGCTCTTTCCACCTTTGTCGTAGTAGTCTTCCCAAGAGTATAGCTGCTGACTAGCCAGAGAGGAGAGAGTGTAAAGATGGTCATTCAGAGCCACTGCATAAAGGTTCTGGGTTGATAGATTGATGATTGGTTGGTGGCATTGATATGACCAGTTGAGTTTGCTTCTTCAGCTTCTTGAACTGGTAAGAACATGTAAAGGGATTACTAGAGGAGAAGCATTGCTATCTTCTGAATTCCTTTTGAATTTTGATGTGTACTGCTTTCTAATGAATTAGTTTTTCAACAAGCACCATTGTTTAGCAGCATCAATAAACACACTCAATCCATGCTATTAATAGGGTCCTTTTTATTCTGCAAAATTGAGGGTCTTCCACTTAAGTGGATTGTGCTTTCTTTGTTAACTCTTTATGTCTGGTGCTTTTCTGGCTCCCTGATCTTTATCAAAATATACAAAACCAGTGATGTATAAATATACAAAATATAAACTATTTTATTACATTTCATGTTGCTCTGTTCCCATTTTGTTTCTCTCTTTAGTTATTAGTTAGGGATGTGCACCAACTTGACCCAATGCCTTGGGTGGGTTTTTTTCGTGTGTTGATAGATTGGGTTTTGTTCTAAAACTTTTTCGATACTTGGTTTGGGTCAAGTTCGGTTTGGCAAAATATTTGACCCAAGTAACTTGAACTAACTCACTAACTCACGCAATTATAATAGTTTAAAACATATACTCCCTCCGTCCCACTTTTTTTGTCCTCTATTTCATTTTGAGATGTCTCAAAATATTGTCCTGTTTCTAAAAATAAAAGCCATTAATTTACTAATGTTCCTATTGTACCCCTATTAATTTACTAATTCAATTTTTTGATAAATTTTTTTAAGGGTAATTTTGGAAACTTATACATTTTTGAAAGGTAGACAAAACAATTAATGATGTTCCCTTAAAAAGTTTGACTTTTCAAACAGGACAAAAAAAATGGGACGGAGGGAGTATGTATTTTATGTTTATTGTTTTCATTTTATATGGATTTTGGGACTTATTTAATATTTGTTAGTTGGATTTATTTTGGTATTTTGAGACTTTGTTTTGATGAAATTGGAATATTATTCCTAATTGTGTAAATTGAAATCATTCATTTAATAATGGTCTTTGAAATATTTAGTGTAGATCTCGTTTGATAATATTTATTAATATTTCGAAAATTTCTATATAATCTTTTTGCTGGGTAACTTATATTATTATTATTATTATTTATATTCACTCCATTGGCATGTATGCACGTGGTGTTTATTCTTATAAACATCAAAGGCAATTAACTTTATAATTTCATTTAATCCCTGTAGATTAATAGCGTAAAATCAATTTTTTGTTCAAAGGCAATCCATGACGAGCCAAGTGTTCATTCAGCTATCCTGTTAGCTCTCTTTAGAATCTCCTAGTGATCTCTTTATAAAGTTTCAATGAAAGACAAGAAGATTTTGCATAAGTGAGCAAATTAATTGTATTCTTTGTAACAAATTCCAAGGCTATTTGGTGGATTCTTTGCCACCAGTAATTAAGAAGGAAGCCTAGATTGCAAAAATGTGGCTATTTTTGCAGTCCACTTCTCCTCTGATGCCAAATCTAGCCTTTGATGTTTAAGGAGAATATTTTCATTGTTATTTTCTATAATCTCATAAAGAATCAATTACCTTGGATCTTGATTTTAAAGCTTTTCAAAAAAAAAAAAAAAAATGTTAATTAAATATACACAATATTTTGATACAGTAGTAAATTTATTGCTAAGTTTTTGTTTCTCAAGGCTTCCAAATGCTAGTTAATTTACTATACCTTTCTCCTAAATGACATGTCTCTCCGCAGTGTTTCCCTCATGTTTCAAGACATCTAAAATTGGATGGTTCTTTTTTTTAGAGAAATGTTATTCATTTAATATCATGATTGTGCTTGCAGGGGAGCATTAGTGAAAATGTACTTTTAAGGGGATCTGGACTCTTACTTGGGACAGACCAAATGAAAGTTTTACACTTTTTTAGGCCCCAATTTAGGTGGACAATTTCTCAAATATCATTATGAAGATGGGAATGGTACTTATCTTTGGCAGGCTAGTTGGCATCTTGGTCCTCTGTTGCTTAAATATGTACCTCCGATCGGCAATGATAGTCAGTACTGTGAATGGAAAGGTCTCATCAGCTCACAATGGAGGAAACTAAAGTTGGCAGCCAGCAAGGTTTGCGGCTTTGGTTCATATTCAGGGCAAGTGTTTTGAGGCAAACCTTGATCAAAATTTAGCAGAAAATGTCAATTTAGAACTACAAAATCAGGAGAATTTGAATGTGGGGGACATCATGGAATGCTATTAGAGTTACTCCACCAAAAGTTTTAGCTGTTTTAGCTTACCAGCTATTCTAACTAATAGACTTTGTTCCATTTCTTCAATACAAAAGGCATAATGTGCTAAAGTTCTTGCCCCACTGTTGGCCCTTTTTGAGATTAATTGCCATTGCCATTGCAAATTCACGAACAGCATGGCAAATCCTCTACCCTCTTCCAACGAGTTTCCAAAAGATGAAAGACATGATGATCTTGAGAGCATATGGCACTGGCGTGACTCCGAATATGACCTTCGGCAATTATCACTCTTAATCCCATCGTAGCAGTCCATCTCAACCCCATAACCAATGCCACAGCAAGAGCTTTAGTCTCAGAGTTTTTTGCTCTTTCCTTGGTACTCGAAGTCTTCTCTGATGCAAATTTGCCATGGTTGGTAATGATTAGTACAAGCTCAGCATAACTGATGTTTGCACTCATTAAGAACGTTCAGTTTCCATAGGACTCTTCACCCAAATAACTCGATGCTCAGAAGAGGATAAATTTTCTACAAGCACAGCCAATATATTTATTCAAAGTTTATCTCTTGTATCAAAGAGTTGTTCTAAAAGTGAGACCATTTCACCAACGAGTATCATGGTCCAAATAAATCTCGAACTATGACGTGTTGTTTCTTGAACATTTGTATTGTATAGTTTTTTATTATGGTGCACACGTGATATGCTAAAAAGTTTATTCAATGTCAATACTATTGAATTGTGGTTAAACTGGATGCCTAGGAGGTCTGGTTGTGCTGCTCATTCTCATCTTCAGAAAGCATTAAGATAAGCATTTCATTTTCAAGCAAGTAAATTAGAGAAACAACACCCATTTTTAAAAATTAACAGCAATTTCTTTCAGGCCCCTGCAAATTACCTAAGGTTTCTTAAAACAAAGAAGAGCTCCACCAAATCCATCTGTAATTTAGGAGAACCACAATCAAAATCATTAAATTTAATTAATAGTATATAAATCAATTTAAACCAAAACAACTAATATAAAAGATCAAAGATACCTATACTACTCCTTGTATAATAAACTGATTGACACTATCAAAATTCTTGTAGCTCAACACTATCAAATGTTCATTTTGGGAAACTGAAGTTCATTATCAACAATTCATGGTGTGGTAGACATATTGGGACAAGTAGCACAATCCTAGGACTTTGCCATGACACCACCTCTGCTTTGCCAAATTATTGAAAAGATCCTCTACATTAATGAAACTAGTTTACCATACCTTTCCATGACACCACCTCCGATACTGTTATTTAAAAAGAAAAATTGATACATTCCAATAGGCGATCTTAGTGTTCTTAAAAATTATTAAAAAAAAATGGTGTGGAAAATTAGGTACTATAAGAAACAATTTTCTAAATTGAAAAGTTCTGCACAGCGTAAAGGAGACTCCAAAGACTCTGGAGAAAAAAAACAAAACCTCCAAAACTCTCTTTTAAGACTTTACAGGTACAAAGTCTTTGGATTTTATATTTGTAATTTTCAAAACAAAAAGTTATATAAATTGAATTATCATTATTTGAACAATCATAAGTTCAGAATTATCAATTTTTATTTGATTTTGATCACAATGTTGGCAATGTAGGCATAGCAATCCCATTATGTTTAGGAGACATTTGATCTAATTTGGGTTTTCAAATAAGAGATTTGGACCACATAAACTAGCATCTATAATAGAGTATCTTTCCAAAATGAACAGCTGCTTACCTCGTCAAAAACCAGGAGAGAACCAAAATCATCACAAGCTCTACGCAAGGAATATAAAAATTCCTTTGTTGCACTTTATGTGCCACCTTCACCCTGGATAGGTTCTACAAATACAGCAGCAGTATTTTCACACTGAATCAGTTCCGTTGCAGCTTGTATATTACCACACTCCAAAAATGTGACTCCAGGCATGACGGGCTCAAAGGGTGACCAGTAATGCTCTTTGCTTGTCAAAGCAACGGCTCCCAAAGTTCTCCCATGGAAGCTGTTAGTAAAAGAAATGAACTGTGTTGCTAGCTGTTTCTCATCAGGATGTGAAAATCTTTGAAACTTTCTTGCAAATTTGATAGCAGCTTCGTCAGCTTCTGTCCCAGAGTTTGAGAAAAAGACACGATCAGATAAAGAACAAGCCACAAGGCGTTTTGCAAGCTCCACCTACAGCAACAAGATATTGCTTTATGTTTATGGTGAGCAAATTTTGTTAAAGTACTTAAGCAGCTAATGCAAATACAATCACAATAGACCAATTTTTGTGATTGGCAGATGTTCTATTTGCAATGAACAACAATAGGATATCTTTCTGCTCACATTCACGTTTCATTTCCCTTTTTTTTTTTTTTTTTTTTTTTTTAATGATAATTCATTTGGGGTCTTTCTGGCTTCATTGGTCAGTAGGCAAAACTTAGAAACTTCACAATATGATTCTGACCTGTTAATAAGTACCACTTGCGATTGAAAAGTGAGACTTTTCACTGGTAATAGTTACAATTTGGCCCAGTTTTTTGGTGTTTGGTGTGGTAGACATATTGGGACAAGTAGCACAATTCTAGGAATTTGCCATGACACCACCTCTGCTTTGCCTAATTATTGAAGAGATCCTCTACATTGATGAAACTAGTTTACCATACCTTGCCATGACACCACCTCTGTTACTGCTATTTAAAAAGAAAAATTGATACATTCCAATAGGCGATCTTAGTGTTCTTAAAAAAAAAAAAATGGTGTGGAAAATTAGGTACTATAAGAAACAATTTTCTAAATTGAAAAGTTATGCACGGCATAAAGGAGACTCCAAAGACTTTGGAAAAAAAAACGAAATCTTCAAAACTCTCTTTTAAGACTTTACAGATTCAAAGTCTTTGGATTTTATATTTGTAATTTTCAAAACAAAAAGATATATAGATTGAATTATCATTATTTAAACAATCATGAGTTCAAAATTATCAATTTGTATTTTGATTTTGATCACAATGGTGACAACGTAGGCGTAGCAATCCTATTAGACTTCCGTAATCCACCACTATATATTCGCCGTTAAAAACACAGAAAACATAACAAAAGCTTAAAAATCAAGATCTAAAAGCATATTTCTAAAAACACACTCAAGTTAGTAGTGCAAAATGGCATTGCTTTACTTAAGTATAAACGGTGACGTTTTGTTGTCCTTTTAAGTTGACACTGGACGACATCGTTTTAAGCTGTTTGTCTTCTTATTCAGAGCTCTTCATTAGCTTCCAGTCTTCAGTGTGAATGTCCAAGAGATCTTACGCGCTCCACAGATATTTTTCATTAATCACGTGTGTATTCAATGTAACTAATCCCAATCTTTACGGGATTATTGTTAGTTACGCCACAACCCAAGTCCTTCTAAGTTCTAACAAACGGAGAAAGTGGGTTCGAAAGTTACAATTTACTCTGCTCATGGAACACCTCTTATTATTAGCTCCAGTAAGTCCTCTCACCGCTTAAAGCTACTGTTACATTTGTTATTTGCATGTATGTACATCTTGATATCTTGTGAGAACATTTAGGAGTATTTACAAGGCATTAAATTCTTTAAGATCATATGGGTCATTTCATTTGTTTGTAAAATTTTAGTTGGTAGTTATAATCAACATTTTATAGTCAAATTGCTTCTCTGCCAAAATTTGAGTATCTATAATTGCAATAAACAGTTCAAACATTTCCCCCTCAAAATTCTTTGACTGGGGTATAATTTTTTGGCTACCAACAGGCTTCACATATTAATAACAAGTCTTGAGATTGTTAAATAATGGGGGAAAACAGTGTCAAATATATATATATATATATATATATATATATATTTTTTTTGTGCTTTTGTCTTAAAAGTCCCAACCTTGGAAGAAGACTCACTTTTACTTAAAATGCATGTAACACAGTGATAGCTATATGTTGTAGTAGTTATTATTTTTGATGAAGAATTCAACAAATTTTTATCCTAAATTTGGCTTGAAAAGTCCTGTTCTAGTGTCATGCTTTATCTTTGGCCATATATGCCACCACATATTTTGTATTGGTTCTATCTCATTTGTCAGTTCTGTCTTTCCTTTTGCCCTTGAAGGACCCTGAACAGAACCTCTCTTTCATGTTGTATTCATGGGTTCTCAGGACACCTCAGCTGTTTCTCCTCAGCTTGCCCCCTTTATTTTTATTGCCCATCACCTTGATATTGTTTATGTTCACCTGCTGTAAAGGGGGTATAGAAGGGGTGGTTCTGCTGTTGGGGTTTGTGGGGAAGGAGTTTAGGCCCTTTAATTTGCCAGATTGATGGTCTAACATGGCAATACGCACAAGACTTGCTACCAAGTGCGATACCCAAATTGGATATCTAGTTTAGACAAAATAAAAAGGGCCCAGTTATAGTCACTGGAATCTGAAAATATTGTTGGAAATGGAATGAACAAGACCATGATTTACACATCATGTGGAGAAAAAATGGCATGGGGTTTACCTTCAAGTTTGGAAATATGAGTTTGTAAACCATTCTAAGAATCAAGACAGAGGAATAGCTTCAGTGCTCATAAAATTTGTTTCTGTGGAAAGTGGAATTTTTTGATAAATATTCTTTAGCCCATCTTGTTCGTTGGTAACCTCTTTCAACAGGGGGCGCATCGAAATTTCTTCCTTGACATCTCTCTTTTCAGCCTTGGCCTCAGAATCATCAAGGTAGTGTTGATAGAAATATGAAATAAAGCCCAAATAGCCAACACCATGGAAATACCTTTTATGAAAAAAATTATCTGATGATTTTTTTCTCTTGATCTACAACTCCCCAATAACTATTTTTACTTTTTTATTATTAATTTTTTGGGTATAGTTTATGTTACTTAAAACTTTGTTAATTTGTATCTAGAATGCCAATATGATTGTGAGACCGTCCTAGTAAGCATTGTGTTTCTAGAAACTAATTCAGAACTCCCCAGATGAGCTATGACAGCAGGATTGTGTCATCAGCTCATCACATAGAGGACACTTACTAATGCCTTTCCTACTGTTGAGACTAGAGAGTTTGCACTTCCTGTATAAATTATTTCTTAACGGGTAATGACTATCATACGCGGTGTGTACGTGTATACCATGCAACAAGGGCTGAAATTGTGTTTAAAAATTTAAAAATTGTATTTTACATTTCACGATCTCAATGGAGTGTCTATGGCAGTGTGTGATAAGCTGTGTGCAACAAAATTAACCGTCACTTACATTGTGAGTTGATTAATGTGTTACAATGCTATACTGCTATACAGTTTTCATTCATATCCATTAACTGCTATACTTCATATTTCAAACTAAGAGAGATCTACGAAAAGCTTTTGCACTAAAACGATTTTAATATTTCTTCCTTATAATTTGGAGGGGAACAAAAAGAGAAGGGAAAAAAAGGAAAGAATATACAATGGACTGGAATATTTAGCAAAAAGAACAAAAAAGAAAAGAAGAATATACAGGCTAGCTGCTTTTCTTCTCTAATCTTTGGATACAGGAATTTGACTTACCCGTGACTTGGAGTTGCAGATTTTGAGCTTGCCCCATGTTGAGAGAGAGAGAGAGAGAGAGAGAGAGAGAGAGAGAGAGCCTTTATGCACAAATAAATTGAAGCATGTACTTGAACTGCATGCAATTTATGGCTGTAATGGTTGTCCAACTCCAGTGATGTTAGGTCTTAATTCCATACTTAACACGTTATTGCATCATTTTAAACATTTATAGCTTCTCAACAATTGCAAAATAATATGGGCTCAATCACAATCGTGATCCAATATCATGATAGATGTGGTTTAATTCGATGATTTATATTTCTTGGTATGAGTTTTTAAGTTGTATGGATTTCATTTTATTTTACTTTTTTTAGGTAGTATGATGATTATCATTAAACTATGTTGGGATTTTCGCAAAATTATACCATTTTGCAGTAACTTTTTTGTAAGTAAATCATCAACGCAGTTACCCAATTTCACTTAGAAATTCATAGTTTGCTTGATTTGCTTCAATTACAGGACTTCATGAGAATTAACTTACCCTAGAACTACCATGATCTATTTAGATAGGCACGTGTTTTTGAAGATCTTAAGCTTTTTAAATGTGGGAAAAGAAATTTGAGAGTGAGACAGAATTTATACACTTGAAAATGTAGCTAGTACATGGATTGCATGGTGGGTGATGGGTTTCCAGTACCTATAATAGTATAATGTGCAGTCTTATTCCTTAACTAACACCTTATTGCACATTTAAAACATTCTCTTCCCAATATTATTTTAAATGGTTATATCATATGAATGGCGTCACCATATCATTTGAATCATGTTAGCCTTTACTTTTTTATTTTTTAATATAGTTATAACAAGTGGGTAGGGGAATTTGTATCCTAATTCTCCTTATTAATAAATCAGATTAGATAATACCACTAAACTAAAAAGTGAATAATTACGCAATAAATAAGGTAGAAGATTGAGAGATATGGTAGAGATAAATCTTAACTAGTTTATCTGCTTGACCAATACTAGTTAGCCATTCCATACAAGTAGAAGATTCGAAAATCTTCTTTTGTAGAAAATTAGCCTTACATTGATCTAAGCCTATCTTATGCATTCATTATTGTAGTCTAAGCAAACCTTATTCATGATCCATTAACCTCTTGTAGTGAGGAGGCATTGGAAGCTTCATTTGCATTTCTATCTTCATGCTGCTTGGACTTGAGATCATCAAGGTACTGCTGATAGACATACGAAACAAAGCCCCATATAGCCAAAACCATGGAGATCACCTTTATTCCACCAATTTTGTCATGGAAAAAGATGGCAGCTAGAACCGGCACAATAGGCAAACCCAAAACACTTATGGCATTGGAGAATAAGGAAGACACCTCAAAAATCAAACCTACAGTACCTATAGCAGAAACCTCCCACATTATAGCTGTCCAAACCAAAGTCATGATATAGGATAATTTTCCTAGTTCAAACTCCTCCATATGTGTTTTTAAACCTTTCCAATCTCCACTAGCAAAAAGTCCCACCAAAGCACCTAAGGTTGCAACCAGAGACTGATAGATTATCATGTCCATGACCGCTGTAAATGTCTCCTTTTTAAAAACCTTTTTGAAGGCAACCTGTGTAAGTGAAAGCACCCAACCATGTCCAGCAGATGCAGCAATAGTGCATATTAAGCCAATTACATACTTTTCTTTAGAAACTTTGGAGGAGTCTGAAGAAGGGTCTGTTTCAAAAACTAGGAGGATGGAGGATATAGTGAGAAGGACTAGAGAATTGACTATCAAAGGAGTGAACTTTTGTGAGTTAAGGAAGAAGGAGAAAAAAGCATTGAAGGCCAACTGTGATGCACAAATGAGAGAGAAAGTAGACACAGGAAGGTACATTAGCCCAGTTGAATACAAGAAGCAATTTGCAACAACAAGTAGACCAAGTGATACATAAACTGATACATGTACCAAGGTGGATGGTGGTTTAGAGTAGATAGTGGTGGCAGTACTGTTTGTTTTGAGATTTTTGAGTGATGGGATGAAATGGTAGGGAAGAAGGATAGGGAAGCCTATGAGTTGCACAATCACTCCCAACCATTTGCTCTTTCCACCTTTGTCATAATATAATCTTCCCAAGAGTAATGCTATTGACTGGCCAGAGAGGAGAAAGAGTGTGTACATGCTTATTCGGAGCCACCATCCATAATTTCTAGGCTGAGTGATTGTTGATTGGCTGGTGACATGTATATGCTCTGTTGTTGAGTTTGCTTCTTTCGCTTCAAGCGGAGCTGCTAAGATCACATTGAAAGGACAATTATAGTTGGAAAAAGCTATCTTTGTGAGTTTAGCAAGTGTTAAAAAAAGTTGTCTTTTTTATTATTATTTATTTTTAGTTTATTTTGGTAAGCCACATAAAAAAATAATAATAAAAATTGATCCCCTCTTCTAAAAGATAGCATATGGAATTATACGTATACGAATGCCCTTTCACATAAAAATGAGATCCACTATTATGTGAAATGGAAATTACATGATATCTTTTTTCTTTTTCTAGAGTACTGCAATAAATAAATAATCTCCAAAATGATCCCAACACACAAATTAATTGGCATGATATCAAGATGTTCTTATATTTTTCAATTAATTTTGTGCGGGGTAAAACTTATGTACAAAATATCTTAAGTGTAGTTCGCTAGGTTTTTTAATTGAATTTAAACACTAGGTTATATATATACATATATATATATATATAAAATTTAATACCCCTAAAAAATATAACACTATTAATGTCTTATTGGTCAAAATAACTATACGTTTGAATTTAATTGGAAAATCTAATGTAGCGTATCTAACTTTACAATTTTGTGTATGATCTGGTTCTTGAAAAGGTCTTTCATTCAAGCTTTAATAAAACACTTTATTTTTTCTTACCAGAAAAGAAATGACATACGGTTCTTGATTTCCCTTTCTAATTTTTTTTTCTTAATAATGGTTAGAGAGTAGAGGTCTTATATGCATATAATAAGTTTCAAGCCATGGATGCCCAACTGCCCACAGCAGGAATGGAACCAATATATCATCTTTGTGGGCCTAGAGGCTAGAGTACGATTATTTTTTTCAACGTTTAATAATGAAAGTTATACAAATAATATTACGTTATCATATCCTATATGGCACTTAATTCCAAATCTAAAAAACATAAAATGTTAGGGAAAAAGAATTTGAAAACCCAATATATATATATATATATCTTTGAGAATTAAAAAAAAAAATGATAAATTGATCACTTATATGACAAGAGAAAAATATTATTTCTTTGAGAAAATGCAAAAAACCAATCATTTTGATACAAAAATAGTGCATTCAATTAGGCTTTATCGAAAATACTTAATATTATATTTTACTCACCGGATAATTTTCAAATTATAATTGGTTATCTGCTCTCTTTATAATATCAAGATCCAAACATACAAACATATATAGTTAGTTACAAACATATATAGTTATAATTTGTATTCTTATAACTAAATTTAGTAATTCAACTAGGAAAAAAAAAAAAAAAACAGAAAACAATATATGTATTTTCAAACCCAAAGTTTTAGCATTTTGTAGTCAAGAAAACAAAATTATTCATAATAGTGATCCAAATAAAATTTTCTTTTTAAAATTAATTTCGGAGAGAGAGTGAAGACATATGGGGGTGAAAGCCCTTGTCTCAATCAGTATCGCAGATAGATTGAAAGACCTAGAGGAACTGGTAGTCTATTAACAAGTTAACAACACTTAATTAAGTTAATTGAAGGCTTCAATATTTTAGCACCACATATATTTAGGTATCTATTAACTAAAAAGGTCTTTTAAGTTTTAACCTGTCCAAAAAACAGAAACAAACTTACTATCATAGCAGAAGTAAGTTCCGAATAACAGAAACAAACTTCTCTACCAAAATCAAATTAAATCTCTCTCTAGCTCCTGTAACTTTGACTATTGAAAGGTCAAGAGCTTTGTAATTTAATTAGCATCTCTCCATGCACAAGGTACTTCATGGTTTAGAGGAAAAAGAGTTAAAATTGTGGAATTAACAGCATTTTGTAACTATCTTTAAAAAGATAAAAAAATAAAAAAAAATTCTAAAAGACTACAAAAAATAAACTTCTTGCTCTTTGGTAATAAATTTATGAAAATATGACTTACTCATGATATGGAGCTGAAGTTCTTGAGCTTCTTTCATGTCAAAGTTGAATGAGTTCAAAGATGTTTCAGAGAGATCGAGATGGAGAGAGAGAGTGTGTCCACAACAAGGTAGTCAATTCCGTTCCGTACCGTACCGTACCGGCTGTTTCGGCCGGTAAATGGATACAGGGCCGAAACACAAAAGGTCTCGTTTGTAAGAAAAGAAAACAGAGAAGGAGGAGAAAAGGAAGAAGACGACGACGACGACGAAGCAAGGGTGGCGCCGTGAAGCAACTGCTTCTTCTTCTTCTTCTTCTTCTTCTTTCCTTTTTTTTCTTCTTCTCTGTCGGTCTGTTCGTCTCCGTCTCTTTTTTTTTTTTTGCTGAACCTTTTTTTCTTTTTCTTCTCTGTCCGTCTCCCTCTCTTTTTTTTTTTTTTGCTAAACCTTTTTTTCTTCTTCTTCTCTGCCGGTCTGTCCGTCTCGCTCTCTTTTATTTTTTTGCTGAACCATGTATGTGGTCTGGTTTCTCACTTTCTCTTTTTTTGTTTTGTATTTGTTTTTGAGCTTTCCTAAGCTCTCCACGTGACTATAATACACTGCCACCAGCTGCTAATCATTGGAAATATTGAAAGCCTTTAATTTTTGAAAAAATGGTCAGCTCTCCACGTCAAAGCTTTCCATCACTTCTTTTCAGCTTTGGCAGCCCAAATGATGTGACAATAATGTACGTGTATTGTCAAATTCCTACGTTATTGCAACAAATTTATATTTAAAACAAATTTATATTTAAAACAATACTAATATTACAACATTTTATACGATTTTTGTCATAATTTATCTTGTGAAGAGTTGTAAGTGATGAAAATATGAACTCACGTACATTCACAATTTTTTTCACCCCTCACAACTTATCATATAAGGAGTTGCGATAAAAGTTAATAACTCCATAAAAAAAATATAAAAAGTTGTCAATGTGATATATTGAGTTATTAGAAATATAACTTTATATATATTGTATAAAATAGCAGTAAATTCGAAACGGTACATTAGTATTGACCAGTATCAAAAATATATCGTATCGCTGACCAAATCGATACAGTCTCCAATACGATATTGACTTCCTTGGTCCACAACAAGTGAATCATGTACATTTGTAACTTGTACTCTGGCAGTAAATGGGCGTCGCAATCCAATAAACAATTTTGTTGCATTATGGTCACCGTTTCTTCTTATCATTCCACAAATATTCAAGGGAGAGCCAAGTGCATACAAATCATTGGAGCAAAGCGGTGAGGATATATTTGAAAATATTATTATTATTATTTTTTGGTTGATGTCAAATTGAGTTGCAATAACCTCGTCAAAGACAGGGCGGCTCAACAACTTTTGGGGCTAGGCGAAAATTTTAAATGGGATATTTTTATAATTAAATAATATATATTGAATTTTTTTATTTAAAATCTATTTTTCTTGCTTTTTAAGATGCAAAATTACTAATTAAGTTTTTGTATTTAAGTTCCTCTAACATTGCTTTTTGAGATCCTTATATCCATAGATCCTTTTTAAGATTCAATTTATTTTTCAATTTTTCTCTTTTTTAGAAGTTTTTCATATCCAGATAAATATTTTCTAGTAGACATTTATAATGAGAAAATATTTATAGATAAATAAAACACTATTTATAATTTAAAATGATAAATTAACTAAAAATAAAATTTAAAGTATAGAACAATAGAACTTGGTTATTGCAATTTTTCTAAAGCCGTGACCACTTTAAAGTTTAAACCTGCACAAATAAAAATTAATTTAATACATGATTTAATAAATTTGTGTCACTATAATACAAATAAGTTAATATGATACACATCAAATTATTAATTGGTATAATAATTTATAATAATAATAGATAAAGTGCCAGATTAAAAAAAAAAAAAAAAGTGTGAGAAACCAGGTAGCCTGTACTCCACTACTCCTGAGTCCTATCATCCTATGCATATGGCTACGTTTTTAAGAAAAGTGGCTAAGTTTTAAAGAAAAGACGTGTTCTACTTTTATCAATTATCATGGTAGAAAAGGGTACAAAGAGGGGTTGCAAGGGCAGAAAAGTTACCATAGCAAAAAAGAAAAAACATTTCCGATCCCATCAAAAAATTGTGTAGTGAAAGTGTGAAACAAATTAAAAATATATATAATGTAAGTTAAATAAATAGAAGACCGTCTTCATTTAGGGAAAGACAAAGTCACAAAGAGAAAGAGGGGAAGCACTGAACACTGAAGAAGAATATCTTTGGTGAGTGTTGACTGGTAAATTGGTACGCTGGAATCAACAAATAAAAATTTCAAGTTAGATTGACTGACTGAGTTTATGAAAAAAGATCAAGAATAAAAAATTAAGATGAATATGAAGAAAATAAAGGTAAGATTGTAAGAATGTAGATGGAGAGGCAGAGAGATAGAGAGATGAGAAGTTTTTCTTGAAATTTATAATCTCTATTTTAGTATATTTCAAGACAATTACGTGGTATTATTAATGGATTTGTCTAGTATTAATTTTGATTTTAGAATATTTTAAGAATGAGTTAATAAAATTGTCCTCTAAAATTTAATTTTGTTAGTTGAAATTTGACTATTTTTTTTTTCTTTTTCAATATTTTGCAATTTATGATACAATGGGGGTCTTTTTAATGCATTTTATTGATCAATAAAAGTGCTTAAAAAATCTTTTAATTAAAATATATAGATAAATATATTATTGTTGAGGGTCATTTTTGTAAAGCAGGCCCAACTCAGCAAAGCAGACAATAAGAGTGACAGGCATAGAATAAGACTATTAAGCTCAGGTGGCAGGAGTAATAGAGCACAGACCCATAATATGAATAAATGGGTCTTAAGGAAGCAAATGGGCCCAAAAGGCCCGGAAAGAGAGAAATGGCACCCATGGGCAATATATGGTATGAAAAAGTGAGAATAGGCCGCGGCAGGCTCAAAGCAATGTAAACAAAGAAAGTAAGAGTTGATGGCAAGCCCATGAACCCCAAGGACGAGAATGAGAAGATTGGGCTGGGGAAGCCCAATCAAGTTAGTAAAAGCCCATGGGAATGCAAAGTTAGTAAATGGGCCGAGAAAACCCACAGGAAGTAAATGTGCCGTAGGCCCAAGGGAAAAAGAAAGGGACAATGGAGTCCATGAGTAAGAACATCAGTGTCTTTATTAAGTCACTGGAGGAAGGAATGAAACGGCAGGCTTGAAAAGAGGCCTAGCAAGAACATATCATCATGGCAGGAAATGCCAAGTAATGAAACAGGACATGAGTGTAACCAAGAAATGGGCTAAGAGAAATGTGAAACCCAGTATTAAGAGAAGCCCAATCCCAAAGGGAAGCAGTGAGATGTACAGAACAGCCCACATGAAAGAAGCATGGCAGACGATGCAAACAAAGCTCCAGATCACAACAAACACATGAGCTGTAGGCAGATTTTGAACGTACATAACAGGAAAGCACGCGCAAGGCCCAGGCACCACCAGCCTGTACCCAGCCAATATGGAACGTGGTGGGGTCATGGGTCAGTGGTAAGAGGTAAGGGGGGGTGTGGCTTGGTGGTGGGGAGAGGGGAAAAAATCTATTTTACGTTCCCTGTCCAAGCCCTTTTGAGAGGTACGTCCTGCTGGGATGACAGACCGCCCAAAAGAGGCAAGGTTGGAGGGAACGTTGGGTGCATGCCATAGGGAGAGAAAGAGAGCATTTACGCCGCGTCAGGAGAAAGTGCCACGGCGGACTAAGAAACAACACAAACTTGTCTTTGACTGGCGATGGTAAGTAGCACACAGACGGTGATCGGTAAGTACGCCCAGACCAAACAAAGGCCGTTGGAGGGCAAAGGGGTAAAAACCAATCACGGCAGGCCCTATAAAAGGATCCTTGCCATGCCCTGTATGGAGACGGAAAAACAAAAGAAGGAAAAAATAGAAGAAAAACAAAAAGAAAAAGAAAGAAAAGAAGAAAAGATAAGAAAACAAATGTAGTGACCCAAAAAGGGGGGTCTTGCATTCCATGGAATCCCACATCGCCTAGGGAAGCACATGAGAATGTGTTTATAAGGAATGATCTCCCTTCAATGTGTAGAGGCCTTTTTCCTAGCGCAACCTGGGGAAGAACAAAACCGTGAGGGGTATGGGACCCAAAGCGGACAATATCTACACAGTTGGGGCGGGGTCGTTACAGATGGTATCAGAGCCATACCCTAGCCGGAAGTGTGGGTCCCACACGTGAGGACGCGTGTGCTCGTAAGGGGGGTGGATTGTAGTGACCCAAAAAGGGGGGTCTTGCATTCCATGGAATCCCACATCGCCTAGGGAAGCACATGAGAATGTGTTTATAAGGAATGATCTCCCTTCAATGTGTAGAGGCCTTTTTCCTAGCGCAACCTGGGGAAGAACAAAACCGTGAGGGGTATGGGACCCAAAGCGGACAATATCTACACAGTTGGGGCGGGGTCGTTACAACAAAGAGTAAGGGTAATGGGCATGCACCAATAGATCGGATCTCTTCTCTCCCCTCAAAATCCCACTTTCTAAGAAACAATTAAGTAATAGGAACTCCTTCAGAAATTTATCACTTAGGTCTGATTCCCTCAAAATCATTAATCCCCACGGCAGGATATTCTCCTAGGAGATTATTTTCATTGAGAGGAAGTGTTCTTCCTCCTTGATTCTTTGCCACTGCAAACTTAAACTTGACTTGACATTTATTTTCTGATTAACTTCCATCATCGTTCAACTAGTTATTCTCTTCTATAAAAGCCGTTATTATTATTACCATTGTTATTACTGTGATTGCCATAGAAATATTTGGTCTTTGTTATTAAGAAAAAACCGTTGTACTCTGTTTTTCTTTATTGTTATTATATCTGCCTGCCGTAACCTTTTTGTAATAGCTCTGTTTGCCGTGAGAACGTTCTTGGCAGACAAGGCTCAGTTTGTGCACAAGCCGGCCCAAAGTGAGTTACAGTTGGGCCGATCTCAATTCTCCTACTCAGAAAGATACTTGGGCCCATCACCGTAAGAGGCAGCCTAGCTCAACCCAAAACACAAAAAAGGCCCCCACAATTATATATATATATATATATATATATATATATATATATATATATATATATATATATATATATATATATATATATATATATATATATATTTTTTTTTTTTTACAAGTGGGGGCCTTCTTTTATTTCGGGGCCTTAAGCGATTGCATCAATTGCATTACTTATTGAGCCGGCCCGGTCCAAAGAGAAACACAGCATGTCTTTATGTTTCTTCTTCTTCTCTCTTCAGAGCACATCATGCAGCTCCCTCTCTTTAGAAACTCTTCTTTTGGGCGAAGCAAGCTTTAAATTCTAGCTTTGTTTTCTGCCAGTAACACGTGTGTGACAGGGTGAGAGTATGAGAGAAAGAGAATGAGAAACAGAGAGCTAAAGATAAAGAAAGAAAAATAAAACGGAGGACACTGTGTGGAGAAGGAAGAGTCTAGAAAAATAAAAACAAGATGAGAGGAGTGGGGATGGGGATGGGGATGGGATACGTGTGTGGTGGAGAAAAAAAGAAAAGAAAAGGAAAAGAAAAGTTTGGATGCCAGGAAAGAAGGGAATAATAATAAAAAAAATAAAAAAACACAATTAAATATTATTATAATATTTTCACAATAAATTTTAAGTAATAATTTGTTATTAGTTAATATTGTTGAGTGTAAAAATAATTTCAATAGTGGGTTCAAATTAGAACTAGTAATAATTTTATATATAAATTTTGCTGTGAAAATATTACTAAAAATGTTGTAAATTTCTTCGCTGCTTTCCTTCTTTGCTGTGCGTGTCAACTACTCACATAAATGCTTGCTTGCTGTCAAGCACTTCCTTCTTGGGTTTTGTTATTTGTTTAACTTTAACAATTTTTAAATGCATGGACATCTTCATTCTTCAGATTTAGCTTTTTTTTTTTTTTTTTTTTTTTTTAATTCATAATAAATGGTGAACAACGACTATTCAAATGGGCTTGGGAAAAAAAATATGATCAGCAGTCAAATGGGCTTGGTCATAAGCAAATAAACTAATTTATCTCTTAACTATTTTATTGGGTACTAAAGTGTGCTCTGTCATGACTTAAAAATAATTTAGAAAGTCAATAGCTATTTATGTTTTTTTAGAATTTAATAATTTTTATTTGTTTTATGAAAGTTATGTTATAAAAAATACTATCTATATTGTTTTGGACTATTTTAGGTAATTTTTTTTTATTAATTTAATGTTTTTATATATATTTACAATAATTATTAAATTAATTATGACATCATCACAGTTCGACTCCAGTTCGACCTTAAAAACCTTGAACCTCTCCCTTTTACGGTTCAATGAACGATCCGGGTCTAAAAACCTTGGTTTACACGTGGAGGGTAGAGATGGAAGGAGAATGATAATATAAAGTAGAAAGATGACTCTAAGGAGAGGGGATCGGAGAATTAAGAGAAAAATATTGTAGCAACAAGAGCTGTGCTTGTAATCAAATTCAAGATATATATATATATATATATATATATATATATATATATATATATATATATATATAAGAACTGGTCTCCTCGAATTGTGCCAAGTATGATTTTCTTTAGATAAAACTAATCTATCTTTACTTTATTGTCATCTGAATCCATTATAATTGTTACCAGACTCATTAAAACTTAGTTTTCCAACCCATCATTTACAAATTCATTGTATTGGATTCTTTGGGCCTAGATCCTTTTACCTTTTGAGATTAGGACTCAAAACTCGCCCTTACAATCACCTTATGGGAAGTGATTAAAAGAGAGATGAAAAAGAAGAGATTTAATTTAAACTAATTAATAACCTTAACTTCTTCATGTTTATGAGAGCATCAGTATTGGTGGTATTAAAAATTTAGTAATTTGGCATCACAAAAAATTACTTTATCTATTTTACCATCTCATTCTACAAAACACCTATTATTAGTGATTTTATTTTAACATTCAATAAAATAATATAAACAACACAATCTACCACAAAAAACAACAACCATCACCACCACACAATAAAATAATATTTTTTTAATGAAATATTAGATTTGCTCCACTGATGCTGCCCACTTTTGCTACATTTTGATGGTAAATTTATCATTTTAGCAAAATGCTTGCACCAATACAAATGCTCTGGGTAGTTATTTAACTAGATTTCACAAGGATCACATTGGTTAGTTATTTGCAAAGGCTAGCTCAACCAATTTCTAAAGGGTTGGTGAGAATATTCAAAGAAAAAAGATATAAAATAAAATACTTTATGGGATAGCAATACCTGCTTTGTTTCTATTAGAGCATTCTTATCAAGGTTTGTAAAAAATTTAGCATGTACCCTCTCAAATCTCAATTTTATAACATATAACACCCCACTTTTCAATACAACCTACATCAAAACTTCTAATTTTTTTACCATTTCATTTAAATAATGTATCTTTATTATTTTTCAATAATTTTTTTATTTTTCCACTCTCTCCCTCTCCTCTGTCTCTCTTTTTCTCACAGCACCACCAGCACCGCCAGCACCACACTACCCACCACCCACCAAAAACCCCCAACCCATACCACAACCACCACTAACAAAAAAAGAAAAAAAAAATCACAGCAGAATCCTCCATATCCACTTCCACATCCACCCACAACCACCAAATCCACTCACCACCACCAACCACAGCAGAAAAAAATAAATAAATAAAAAATAAAGAAACCTCCACCATCGCTGCCACCAACAAACCCACTAGCAGTGAAAGCTCCTCCTCTCTCTCAAGATTGGCTTGTAGGCTTCAGATTGGCATGGGTTCAGATCGCAGTGGGTGGGGTCCACATCCACATCCATCGTCAGACCAAAGCATGGCCAAATCAGACCACTGGCCACCACATCCACCCACCCATCACCACCAACCACAGCAAGAAAAAAAAAAAAAAGAAAAAAACCCACAAACCACGGCCAAATCAGTTCCAACCAATCAGTTCGATCCGACCCACGAACAATCAGTTCGATCCACGATCAAACCACACTTCGACCCACAAACAATCAGTTCGATCCACGACCAAACCACGCTCCGACCCACGAACAGTCAGTTCGATCCACCCTTTGATCCACGCTCCAAACCAAAAACCCACACTCCGACCCACGACTACTTCGATCGGCTTGGCTTGGCTTGATGCTCCGATCTGAGTTTTGTCGGAGAGGGAGGCAGAGACATCGAGCAGAGGGAGACAGAGAGCAAAGAAATGTTGGCTCAGAGCAACGAAAAAGAAACAGAAATGAGAAAGAAATAATAAGCAAAAAATACAGTGGGTCCCATGGAATAAAAAAATAATTTAACTTATACAATTGGTGAACAGTGCGGTCTCAAATTTGAGATCGCACTGTTCATCAATACCAAAAATTATGGCATATACCATGCTTGATGGAAGGGACTTTTTAGAGTTTAGAGTGTCAAATGCCAAATATTTGGCATTTGACACCCTTAATGAGAATGCTCTTACGTAGCAATAGTGCCATATCAGATATACATAAATACATATATACATACATACATATATACACATATATATATATATATATATATATATATATATATATATGCGTTGTCTGGTGGGTTCCACGTCAAGGTGGCTGTATGGATTTTCAGAGTATATTGGCTAAAGGGATATTATATCAGCTGCCAGGCGCCAGCTTCAGTTGCATCCAATCATTTAGGGTTTTGACTTTTGACAATTGCTGTAGAAACTCTGGTGCTGGAGTGGCACTTGATTATCGAAATATCATCAGCTGTTCTTCTTTCTTTTCTTGTGCCTCTTTCTCTTAATCGACGAAGAGATTCAGTTCTTAATTTCATGAATGTGCATGGTTTGTAAGTGGATTTATGTGCATAATGTGATCTCAAAGTGCAAATATATCCATGCGAACCATGCCTACATATAGTACTACTAAAAAACCAAAACATATGTCAGCTTTTTCATTCCCTAAACGACACGCACAAATTTCCTACATGCTTTTTCTTTTTTCTTTATTATTATTTTTTTTAGGTTAGCATATTGAAAACTTCAAAACTCTGTTAATAACGAACGTAAAAGTATAATTTAACCATGTTATGAAAAAAAAATCTAGAGACAAAAAAATGTCTCAACATTTTCACATATCTTATTTTCAGTTGAGATAACATTAACACCAAAGTTGTTATGAAAATGTTGTGACAATTTGCTTTGTTTATAGAACAACTCTGTAATGAATTAAAGAAATCAAGAAATGAAGGGAAATAAGATTGGAAAGTATCATGAATCAGAGCTCTATTTACCTGAGGCACTTCCTCAGGAATAAAATTTTAGTGGTGAAATTGATAGTAAATACGACTCTAATTGAACCAAAGAGAAGCCCTCAGTGATATACTAATATGTCCTCCCAAGTTGAGTAAAAAAATGCCATCAAAGAGAGAAGTAGAAGAAGCAGCATTGCTTGGAAACAAAACAAAACGAGAAAGGCCAAAGAAGATTTGAGTCAAAAACAAAGTGAAGAATCTAGGCTCAAGCGACCCAGTTTGAGACTTTGAGGTTAGCTTGGCCTCATCATCAAGACCTTTCCTCAAGGACAAACTGGATGATGTGTACAATTTTTGCCTCATGTGTTTTAGCAATTATATGCCTTCCAACGATAGCCAAAAGGATAAAGACAACTCATTTCCTTTCAAAGTTATTTTTTTAACCCCTTGATTTAAGTTTCAGTTGACACTTCAACAGTTCAACGTTCGACGCTCATTTCATGAAATTAATGGTCACATCACTACTCACTCACTCACTGCACAGGTGTTAATAATGGCCAATATTGACCACAAATTAAGAGAACTGAGTTGTCAATTTCAATATGATGTGTGTTTCACACTACCCATACATATTCAATGGTTTTAGGTCCAGTGATTTGGATCTAGTAAGTGTGGATTAGGACCTATTTAGAATTTTGAACCACTTTGAGGGAGTGCTGCCTGTGGATCTTCACTTGGATGGGTCCCACAACTTTAGTAGGTATAAGAAAAATTTCTGAGTCAATCACGCCAAAAACTAGATGAGTTTTCCAAATTGGTTGCTCCTTTTAGTCATTTTTATTTATAAAAAAAATATAAATATTGCTATGTTTTGAGGATTGAGATTAGGTGCAATGCTTAGGGCATTACAATTTTTAGAGTATTGCACCTAATGCAATTCTTATGAATGGTTGAGATTGAAAGTTGTTTTTACAACTTTCAATCTCAACCATTAATTCAAAAAAGTTAGAAAAAAAAAATTAAGAAATGTAAAAAGTGAAATTTAAAAAGGTGAAAAGTGAAAAAAATTTGTGAGAAGAGATGAATGAAGGGTATTGCAATGGATCTTAATTTGTGTTTTGACTACTTTGCTACAACTTTTGACAACCTATTTAGGGTTTGATAATATTGGCAACCTAGATGAATTTTCCAAGCTAGTTGCTCCTTTTAGTCATTTTCACTTATAAAAAGACATAAATATTGTCGTGTTTTGAGGATTGAGATTAGGTGCAATACCTAGGGTATTACAATACCTAGAGTATTGCACCTGATGCAATTCCTATAAATGGTTGAGATTGATAGTTGCAAAAAGTAACTTTCAATCTCAACCATTAATTCAAAAAAGTTAAGAAAAAAAAATTTAAGAAAGGTAAAAAGTGAAAGTTAAAAAGGTGAAAAGTGAAAAAAATTTGTAAGAGGAGATGAATGAAGGGTATTGCACCGGATCCTAATTCGTGTTTTGACTACTTTGCTACAACTTTTGGCAACCTATTTAAGGTTTGATAATATTGGCAACCTTGATGAGTTTTCCAAGCTGGTTGCTCCTTTTAGTAATTTTCATTTATAAAAAGACAAACATTTCCATGTTTTGAGGATTGAGATCAGGTGCAATGATTAGGGTATTGCAATACCTAAAGTATTGCACTTGATGCAATTCCTATGAATGGTTGAGATTGATAGTTGCAAAAAGCAACTTTTAATCTCAACCATTAATTGAAAAAACTTAAAAAAAATAAATAAATAAGAAAGGTAAAAAGTGAAAGCTAAAAAGGTGAAAAGTGAAAAAAATTTGTAAGAGGAGATGAATGAAGGGTATCGCACCGGATCCTAATCTGTGTTTTGACTACTTTGCTACAACTTTTGGCAACCTATTTAGGGTTTGAAATATGCTCACGGTGCTAATAAGTAAACCAAAACCAAAAATGCTCACAAGCGGCGTTAATGGCCTGTTTGGAAGTTTAGAGAGGGAGGAGAGTAGAGGGGAGTAGAGGGGAGGAGAGTAGAGTGGAATAGTTATCTTCCACTTTGTTTGGATGTTTTTAAAATTAGTGAGGGGGAATAGAGTAATTAGTCCTTCCACTTGTTTTGATGTTTTAAAAATTAGGATGGAAAGGAAAATAAATTATTTAAATAAAAATTTACCCCTATTTGAAAATGCTTAATTTAATTCCCAATTTCCGATGATTTTAATCTTCAATACTTATTTTGCTCCCAAAAAAAAAAAAAAAAAAATTATTTTGCTATGTGTTGACTCTTCTCGCTTATGTGGCAGTTACTAATAGTACAATCTTAAAACAACAATATGAAATATAAAATGAAAAACCTACAACACAGAATAGGATTATGTGAGAGTTACAGAAAGAAATGAGGAATTGCAGTGGAAAATCAAATCAACAATGAGCAAAATCAAAAGAATTACTCAACCTATTGTGAATATATAAGCTACGCGCACATAATTTTCAGCTAACGTAAAGTAAATTTAAGTTAGAAATTCATTTCTGATGCATAAAGGCACCATGTTTGGTTACCTAGAAAATGATGAAAAGTACAGGAAAACCAAACACAAATTTGAACTATACGTTCAATTCCGTATCCAGCGACTAGACAAACCGTCCAAATGACTTTATCGAGTTTCCGAGACAGGAATTCTCCGCGATCAGAAATTGTAGTTTTCTTATGTTTTCCATTTTCGCATTTTCTCGCCAGCCAAACAGAGCATAAGAGAAAGAGAGAAAAAAAACACACACACACACATACACGCTCACAATTCCAAAACAAGAACAATAACAATAATATCACAAGCGGATCAAATTGCAAAAACCAAAAAGTAAAATAATCACTGTACAATATCATTATACGGTATATATATAGACCTAGAAGAATTATTCACTGAAAAAAAAATTAGAGAGAGAAATGGAAATAGAAATTTGAATTGAAGAAGGAAGGAGAGAGAGAGAGAGAGAGAGAGCTGAGTCAGATTCTGGGGGCAGAGGAATGTGAGTCTGATGTGAATTTATTTTATATAATTAGTTTGTAATTTTGTTAATTTAGAAATGGTAAATTGGAGAATTAATTAGATCAATAATTTATCTACTCTACCCTCCCTTCAAATTTCTCCAATTTGGGGAAATTAAAAATGAGGGGTTAGAGGTAATTGAAACTCCTCCAAAACCCTTCCCTTTCTTCCTTGAAAAACTTTCAAACAAGGTAACTGAATTATTCTACCTCCCTCTACTCTACTCCCCTTCATTTTTTAAACATCCAAACATACCATAAAAGTGTGAAGCATTGAACTGCCATGCTTTTGGTCCCCAAGGAAAACAAACTTCCCAGCTTTCTTTAATTTCCTACTGGAATAAAAATCGAGAAATATGAAACTAACGTCACAAACTTGAAATAAATAAAAGGATTGTGTTGCATGAATATACGAAAGAATCGCTCACAATTAAATTTTCCTATTAAATACATACAATGGAGGAAACTAAAGTTGGCAGCCAGCAGGGTTAGCGGCATTGGTTCATATTCAGGGCAAGTGTTTGAGGTAAACCTTGATCAAAATGTAGCAGAAAATGTCAATTTAGAACTACAAAATCAGGAGAATTTGAATGTGGGGGATATCATGGAATGCTATTAGATTTACTCCACCAAAAGTTTAGCAGTTCAAGCTTACCAGCGATTCTAACTAATAGACTTTGTTCCATTTCTTCAATACAAAAGGCATAATGTGCTGAAGTTCTTGCCCCACTATTGGCCCTTTTTGAGATTAATTGCCATTGCCATTGCAAATTCATGAACAGCATGGCACATCCTCTACCCTCTTCCAACGAGTTTCCAAAAGATGAAAGAATGGTGATCTTAAGAGCATATGGCACTGGCGTGACTCTGAATATGACCTTTGGCAATTATCACTCTTAATCCCATCGTAGCAGTCCATCTCAACCCCATAACCAATGCCATGGCAAGAGCTTCAGTCTCAGAGTTTGTTGCTCTTTTCTTGGTACTCGAAGTCTTCTCCGATGCAAATTTGCCATGGTTGGTAATGAGTTAGTACAAACTTAGCATAACAGATGTTTGCATTCATTAAGTTTCCATAGGACTCTTCACCCAAATAACTCGGTGCCCAGAAGAGGATAAATTTTCTACAGGCACAGCCAATATATTTATTTACTCTTTATCTCTTGTATCAAAGAGTTGTTGTAAAAGTGAGACCATTCCACCAACGAGTATCATGGTCCAAATAAATCTCGAACCACCACAATTTGTTCGGCACTACGACGTGTTGTTTCTGGAACATTTGTATTGTATAGTTTTGTACTATGGTGC
This sequence comes from Quercus glauca, assembly GCA_023736055.1. Classification (NCBI taxonomy): domain Eukaryota; kingdom Viridiplantae; phylum Streptophyta; class Magnoliopsida; order Fagales; family Fagaceae; genus Quercus; species Quercus glauca. The sequence continues at coordinate 63,058,078 of CM043319.1, read as the reverse complement.
ACACGTGATATGCTAAAAGGTTTATTCAATGTCAATACTATTGAATTGTAGTTAAATTGGATGCCTTGGAGGTTCGGTCGTGCTGCTCATTCTCATATTCAAAAAGCATTAAGATAAGCATTTCATTTTCAACCAAGTAAATTAGAGAAACACCACCCATTTTTAAAAATTAACGGCTATTTCTACCAAACCCCTGCAAATTACCTAAGGTTTCTTAAAATGAAGAAGAGCTCCACCAAATCCATTTGTAATTTATAAAAATTCTGAAAAATTAAGAGAACCACAATCAAAATCATTAAATTTAACTAATAGTATATAAATCAATTTAAACCAAAACAACTAATATAAAAGATCAAAGATACCTATACTACTCCATGTATAATAAACTAATTGACACTGTCAAAATTCTTGTAGCTCAACACTATCAAATGTTCATTTTGGGAAATTGAAGTTCATTATCAACAATTCATGGTGTAACTTTGGTGAAAATAAAAATGAACCCATGCTCCCTTTCCAGAGAAGAGGAGGTCGAACTAGCTAGAAGCAACAAAAAAGTAAAGGATTCCCATCATACTGAGTTCAATGACGGCGCCAGTAAGAGCTCTTTACCCCGAGACAGTCAGGATGTTTGGAGCTGATCCAATATCTCCTTCAAAGATAAGCTGATAGGGGAAATCCCAAGGGCTTACACTAAGGCTTTTGAGTTCTCCAACCTTATCGATTCTAATGTTGAATCGGATGATGAGGTTTCCACTGATGAGCTCCGAGAAGGCCTTGTAGCCATTAAGCTCTCCAGAGAAACTAAGCTCCGCAATAGGGAACCTTGGTCAAAAGCCATAATCGTGAAGTTAGTGGGAAGGACCGTGGGCTTTAACTTCCTACAAAACAAGCTAAACCAGCTATGGAAACCTACAGGGAGATTAGATTGTGTTGATTTAGGGAATGATTTTTTCCTAGCTCGTTTTTACTTAAAGGAGGATCTTGATGTTGTTCTGAAAAAAGGCCCGTGGTTTATTGGAGACCATTTCTTGTCCATCAGACCATGGGAGCCTTTCTTTAACCCCAATTCAGCGGATGTCTCCTTGATTGTTGTTTGGATTAGACTTAACAGGTTACCCATAGAACTCTATGAAGCAGGAGTTCTCAAACAACTGGGTGAGGCTATTGGTAGAGTTTTAAGGATCGATACCCACACAGCTATGGAGGCACGGGGTAAATATGCTAGGCTATGCGTTCAAATAAACACCAACAAACCATTAATCAACACCATCCTCATTGGGTGATTTGAATAGGCCGTGGTTTACGAAGGAATCCAGAAGCTTTGTTCTCTTGTGGCCAGATTGGTCATCGTAAAGATGCTTGCCCGTACACAATTCGCAAAGAGGAGTCATCGGAGGTCACGACAGAGAGACAACAAACTGGACAGGTGGAAAACCCACGAGAGAAGCGTGAAGACGTGAGTGCAGGTGGCATGCAAGCCGTGCCAAGTGGTAGTGGAATGGATGAGGCATAAGGACAGTGCGGTCCTTGGATGGTAGTGACCAGGAAGAGGTTTGGGCAGAAAGGAACAAAAAAAGGTACCTCTCTTAAAGGGACCACCAGATCAGCACGGAATTCTACACTCCCTCTGATGAGTGATGATGCTGGTCGGGTTGCCAAGTCAAGCAATAGGCCTCCACCAGGGCCTTTCACAGTCTTAAGCTCTTTATGGCCCACTAGAGTGGTGTTTGTTATACCTGGAGGCTAAAGTTTTTCATCTACCCAGGTGTCATTCTGACCACTGTCCAATCCTCATAGAAACCCATCCTACAAGGTCCATTCTACTCAATCGGCCTTTTAGATTTCAAAGCTTCTGGCTATCAGATTTGTCTTTCCCTGGCATTGTCTCGCAAGCTTGGGTCAACGCCAGGACTCTAGAGGAGTCCATTAACCGTTTTACTAAAGAAGCCACCTCCTGGAACAAGAACTAGTTCGGGAACATTCATGGTAAAAAGAAGAGAATCTTGGCTAGAATTTATGGAATCCAGCGTGCCATAGCTCTTAATCCTAGTGCCTCCCTGAACAAATTTGAGAATCTGCTTCACAGAGAGCTCGAAGTTATTTTAGATCAAGAGAGAGACCTATGGGCACTTAAATCAAGGATAAATTGGATGATTCAAGGAGATCGGAATACTTCTTTCTATCATGTGTCGGCCTTAGCTAGAAGGAAAAAGAATCACATTGCCTCAATTAAAAATGAGGTGGGGGAGTGGATTACGGAGGAAGGTGATGTCATGGATTACTTTAGAAAGGGATTTATTTCTCTTTACACTACCTCTCAAACGATGGTCCCTCGAAAGCCTATTCAAAACCTTCAGTGGCGAACCCAACTCTCGGATGAGGAAAAGATATCTTTAGATATGATGGTCACCAAGGAGGAGATTAAGGATTCTCTTTGGTCCATGAAGGCTTATAAAGCCCTAAGCCCAGATGGGTTGCATGCAAGCTTCTTTCAAAGGTTTGGCTGATTGTTGGGGATTCAGTGGTTGAGGAAGTCATGAGAGCCTTTGAGAAAAGGAGAGTACCAGATTATCTCAATGAAACCCATATTGTCCTCATCCTAAAAATCCAAGGACCGGAGGTTTTTGGGAACTACATACCGATAAGCCTTTGTAACACTGTGTACAAGATCATCACTAAAGTTATTTTGGCTAGATTAAGGCCATACCTTGAGAAGTTGGTTTCACCATACCAAGTTGCTTTTGTTCCAGGAAGAAGAGGTGTGGACAACACTATCATTATTCAAAAGATTATTTACTCTATTGGAAGAATCAAGGGGAGAAAGGGGTATATGGCTATTAAAATTGATCTTGAAAAGGCATATGACAAGCTTGAGTGGGGGTTTATTCGGGACATGCTGGCTCGATTCAACTTTCCTTCTAACCTTTCGGACCTCATCATGAGCTGTATTTCCTCTGTGTCAACTTCCTTGTTGTTTAATGGAGATAAACTTGAGTCGTTTTATCCTTCAAGAGGCATTAGGCAAGGCGACCTGCTCTCTTCGTACTTGTTTATTCTTTACATGGAGTTTTTAGGGGCTTTAATTGAGGAAAAGTGCAACTCCAAGCACTGGATTCTGGTCAAGACCTCTAGAAGTGGGTTAGCCTTCTCCCACCTCTTCTTCGCAGATGATCTAATCTTATTTGCTAAGGCTGACCCAGAAAATTGTGCCACAATTAAAGGGGTGCTTGAGGAGTTTTGTGTCAGCTCGAGTCAAACTATCAGTGTAGAAAAATCTTAGGTGTTCTTCTTGCCCAACATAGATCCAGATCAAAGGGAGGTGCTTGCTGATTTCCTGGGTTTTCAGGCGACTTCGAATCTTGGCAAATACCTAGGTTTCCCTCTAAAACACTCGGGTTCTCGCAGGCAAGATTTCGGGTTTGTGTTAGACAGAGTTAAAAAAAATTGGCTGGGTGGAAAGCCAATCTCCTCTCGATGGTAGGAAGAATTGTTCTGATTCAATCTTCCTCTTCCACTATCCCAGCCCATGTTATGCAAAATGTCTCCCTGCCTAACAAGATCCTTGAAGGGATAGACAGAGTCAATAGAAATTTCTTGTGGGGGTCCACGAAAAGCACCAAAAAGAAGCACTGGGTAAATTGGCATAAGGTTACCAAGCCAAAGGAGTTAGGTGGGCTAGGCTTGCAGTCAGCTAAAGGTAGAAACACGGCACTTTTGGCTAAACTTAACTGGAGATTCCATACGGAGAGTGATTCTCAATGGTTAGATTGAAGTACTACACCGGTTTGAGAGTGGAATCCAGGAATGATCCGAGGTTTCCATGCTCCATCACTTGGAGAAGTATGAAAAAAGGAGAAGGTGTTTTCAATAATGGGGTGAAATGGATTCCTGGACATGACAGTAGCCTAAACTTCTGGTCTGACCGGTGGGTAAATCATGGATTGATTGGACATCTCATCCATGGCCTTCTACCTCGTGATATAGCTCATCTTAAGGTCAAGGATGTGGCTGCCCCGTATGGTTGGGATTGGTTAGTAATTCCCTTTGAGCTCCCTAATGACATAAAGGCTGAGATCCAAGCCACATCAACTCCTATTCTCATTAGGGGAACTGATAAAATAGCCTGGAGCCCATTACCAAAGGGTACCTTTGAGTTAAAGAGTGCTTATTGCCTTGTTGTTGATCCCTCAAAATATGAAACCTTTCTCGGTAAATGGATATGGAAGCTCAACACTCTTCCCAAAATCCAGGTGTTTATGTGGAAGTGTATGCATGGTAGCATCGGGGTTAAGGAGTGTATAATGGGCAGAGGAATTAATCAAGAACCAATGTGCCCTTTGTGTCATTTGGATTCTAAATCCATTCCCATGCTCTCTGTGACTGCATGTGCATCAAGCCTATCTGGGACTAGCTTCGAGGCCGAGCTTTGAATCCTTCTTTTTTTTTTTTTTCTCAATCAACCAGTGAATGGCTTTTCTCCAATTGCCATGACAAGACCAACCACACGGCTGACTGTCCCCCCCGGAATTCCCAATTCTTATTTACATTTAGATTATCTGGAAGCAAAGAAACCAGATGGTTTTCAAAAATAAGGGCACTAACCCAAATATTGTGCAAGAGATCACTATGCAGGCCAATGAATTTTTCCATTGTGCAAGAAAGTGGAAGCAACGCAGACAAGGGATTGCCAAAGAAATTTGCTGGGAAAAACCTAATACGGGTTAGCTGAAGCTTAACATGGATGGAGCTGCAAATGGCGCGATGGGATCAGCCGGGGGTGGTGGAGTCATAACAGATGAAAATGGCAACTGGGTTGTAGGATTCTCTAGGAAATTAGGGAATGCTAGCAGCTTTCTGGCTGAACTTTGGGCCCTTAGGGACGGACTCTTATTATGTCACTAGCTAAACTCCTCCAAGATCATTGTGGAAATGGATGCTAAAGCTCTTGTAGATGCCTTTAACACTCCAAATTACACTAACTATGTTATCTCTCCTCTCTTTGAAGATTGCAGATACTTGGTCTCCCAAATTCCCCACTGTCAAGTTAAGCATATCTTCCATGAAGCGAATGGGTGCGCGAATCGTCTAGCTAGCCTTGGTTATTCGCAATCCACGGATTTTCTTTTGTATTCTAGTCCACCTGTGGACATTTTTAGCATTTTTGAGGTTGATAGCCACAGTCTATGTACTACTAGGCTTTGCCTTGCTGTTTAGTTTTAATGAAGTTTTCCTTTCTACCAAAAAATAAAAAAACAATTCATGGTGTGGTAGACATTTTGGGACAAGTAGCACAATCCTAGGACTTTGCCATGACACCACCTCTGCTTTGCGAAATTATTGAAAAGATTCTCTACATTGATGAAACTAGTTTACATACCTTGCCATGACACCACCTCTGTTACTGTTATTTAAAAAGAAAAATTGATACATTCCAATAGGCGATTTCAGTGTTCTTAAAAAAAAAAAATTTGGTGTGAAAAATTAGGTACTATAAGAAACAATTTTCTAAATTGAAAAGTTCTGCATAGCGTAAAGGAGACTTAAAAGACTCTGGAGAAAAAAAAACGAAATCTCCAAAACTCTCTTTTAAGACTTCACAGGTACAAAGTCTTTGGATTTTATATTTGTAATTTTCAAAACAAAAAGGAATATAAATTGAATTATCATTATTTGAACAATCATAAGTTCAGAATTATCAATTTTTATTTTGATTTTGATCACAATGTTGGCAATGTAGGCGTAGCAACCCCATTATGTTTAGGAGACATTTGATCTAATTTGGGTTTTCAAATAAGAGATTTGGACCACATAAACTAGCATCTATAATAGAGTATCTTTCCAAAATGAACAGCTGCTTACCTCGTCAAAAACCAGGAGAGAACCAAAATCATCACAAGCTCTACGCAAGGAATATAAAAATTCCTTTGTTGCACTATATATGCCACCTTCACCCTGGATAGGTTCTACAAATACAGCAGCAGTATTTCCACACTGAATCAGTTCCGTTGCAGCTTGTATATTACCATACTCCAAGAATGTGACTCCAGGCATGACGGGCTCAAAGGGTGACCGGTAATGCTCTTTGCTTGTCAAAGCAACGGACGCCATAGTTCTCCATGGAAGCTGTTTGTAAAAGAAATGAACTGTGTTGCTAGCTGTTTCTCTTCAGGATGTGAAAATCTTTGAAACTTTCTTCCAAATTTGATAGCAGCATCGTTAGCTTCTGTCCCAGAAAAAGACATGATCAGCGAAAGAACAAGCCACAAGGCGTTTTGCAAGCTCCACCTACAGCAACAAGACGTTGCTTATGGTGAGCAAATTTTGCAGCTAATGCAAATACAATCACGATAGGCCAATTTTTGTGATTGGCAGATGTTCTATTTGCAATGAACAACATTAGGATATCTTTCTGCTCATATTCACGTTTCATTTCCCATTTTTTTTATGATAATTCATTTGGGGTCTTTCTGGCTTCATTGGTCAGTAGGCAAAACTTAAAAACTTCACAATATGATTCTGACCTGTTAATAAGTACCACTTGCGATTGAAAAGTGAGACTTTTCACTGGTAATAGTTACAATTTGGCCCAGTTTTTTGGTGTTTGGTGTGATAGACATATTGGGACAAGTAGCACAATCCTAGGACTTTGCCATGACACCACCTCTGCTTTGCCTAATTATTGAAAAGATCCTCTACATTAATGAAACTAGTTTACCCTACCTTGCCATGACACCACCTTTGTTACTGCTATTTAAAAAGAAAAATTGATACATTCCAATAGGCGATCTTAGTGTTCTTAAAAAAAAAAAATGGTGTGGAAAATTAGGTACTATAAGAAACAATTTTCTAAATTGAAAAGTTATGCACAGCGTAAAGGAGACTCCAAAAACTTTGGAGAAAAAAACGAAATCTCCAAAACTCTCTTTTAAGACTTTACAAATTCAAAGTCTTCGGATTTTATATTTGTAATTTTCAAAACAAAAAGATTTATAAATTGAATTATCATTATTTGAACAATCATAAGTTCAAAATTATCAATTTGTATTTTGATTTTGATCACAATGGTGACAACGTAGGCGTAGGCGTAGCAATCCCATTAAACTTCCGTAATCCACCTCTATAAGTTCGCCGTTAAAAACAAAGAAAACATAACAAAAGCATAAAAATCAAGATCTAAAAGAATGTTTTTAAAAACACACTCAATTTAGTAGTGCAAAAGGGCATCGCTTTACTTAAGTATAAACGGTGACGTTTTGTTCTCCTTTTAAGTTGACACTGGACTCTGGACGACATCGTTTTAAGCTGTTTGTCTTCTTATTCAGAACTCCTCATTAGCTTCCAGTCTTCAGTGTTAATGTCCAAGAGATCTTCCGCGCTCCACAGATATATTTTGTTATTAGATATTTCCCTCTCTTGTTAATACACATTAATCACGTGTGTATTCAATGTAACTAATCCCAATCTTTACGGGATTATTGTTAGTTACGCCACAACCCAAGTCCTTCTCAGTTCTAACAACGGAGAAAGTGGGTTCGAAAGTTACAATTTACTCTGGTCATGGAACACCTCTTATTATTAGCTCCAGTAAGTACTCTCACCACTTAAAGCTACTGTTACATTTGTTATTTGCATGTATGTACATCTTGATATCTTGTGAGAACTTTTAGGAGTATTTACAAGGCATTAAATTCTTTAAGATCATATGGGTCATTTCATTTGTTTATAAAATTTGTTGTGTTGGTTTTGATTTGAGCATGTATTATAGAGAGAGAGAGAACTGATCAGCAATATCGTTTTTTAATGTCCTGACAATGGAAGATACCTCGATAGGGAAAATTGCTACTTTAAAGGACCCTGCACAGAACCTCTCTTTCATGTTGTATTCATGGGTTCTCAGGACAGCTCAGCTGTTTCTCCTCAGCTTGCCCCCTTTATTTTTATTGCCCATCACCTTGATATTGTTCATGTTCACCTTCTGTAAAGGGGTTTATGAGGAAGGGGTTTAGGCCCCTTTAATTTGCCAGATTGATGGTCTAACATGGCAATATGCACAAGACTTGCTACCAATTGCGATACCCAAATTGGATGAGTAGTTTAGACAAAATAAAAAGGGCCCAATTATAGTTACTGAAATCTGAAAATATTGTTGGAAATGGAATGAACAAGACCATGATTTACACTTCATGTGGAGAAACAATTGCATGGGGTTTACCTACAAGTTTGGAAATATGAGTTTGTAAACCATTCTAGGAATCAAGACAGAGGAATAGCTTCAGTGCTCATAAAAATTTGTTTCTGTGGAAAGTGGAATTTTTTTATAAATATTCTTTAGCCCATCTTGTTTGTCGGTAACCTCTTTCAACAGGGGACGCATTGAAATTTCTTCCTTGACATCTCTCTTTTCAGCCTTGGCCTCAGAATCATCAAGGTAGTGTTGATAGAAATATGAAATAAAGCCCCAAATAGCCAACACCATGGAAATTGCCTTTACCCCATCCATTTTGTCATGAAAGATGATTACGGCTAGAACTGGAATAACAGGCAAACCCAACACACTTATGACATTGGAGAACAGGGAAGACACTTCATGTATCAAGGCTACTGCGCCAATATTGAAAATCTGCCAAGCTATAGCTGTCCAAATCAAAGTACTGACATAAATAAACTTCCCCTGTTCAAACTCGTCCATCTCTCTCTTTAGACCTTTCCACTCTCCGCTAGCAAAGAGCCCCACCAGTGTAGCACAAGTTGCTACCAGTGACTGATAGATTATCATTTCCAAAATCACTGTAAATGTTTCCCTTCTTAAAATCTTATGGAAGGAGAGCTCTGTAAGGGAAAGCATCAATCCGAATCCAGCAGATGCACCAACAGTGCAAAAGAGTCCAATTTCATAATTCACATTAGAGTTTCCGGTGGGGTTCGTAGAATTGGTTTGAAATACCAGCAGGGTAGAGGAGATGGTGAGAAGGACTAGAGAATTGATTATAAAAGGAGTAAACTTCTGGGAATTTATCAGGAAGGAGAAGAAAGCATTGAAGGTCAACTGGGATGCGCAAATAAGTGCAAAAGTAGATACTGGAAGGTGCAAGAGCCCAACTGAATACATCATGCTGTTTGCTGCCTGAAGTACACCTAAAGAGACATATATTAAAGCAAGGATTAAGGTGGAGGGCTCATTCCTGTGGATACTGTTTGTAGTAGGCTTTTCGGGTGGAGAGATGTAGTAGTAAGGAATGATGATTGGGAATCCTGCAACTTGCACTAGTGTTGCTGTCCATTTGCTCTTTCCACCTTTTTCATAGTAGACTCTTCCCAAGAGTATAGCTGCTGACTGGCCAGAGAGGACAAAGAGTGTAAATATGGTCATTCGGAGCCACTGCATAAAGGTTCTGGGTTGAGAGATTGTTGATTGGTTGGTGGCATTGATATGACCAGGTGAGTTTGCTTCTTCAGCTTCTTGAACTGGTAAGAACATGTAAAGGGATTACTAGAGGAGAAACTTTGCTATCTTATAAATTCCTTTTTAATTTTGATGTGTAGTGCTTTCTAACTAATTAGTTTGTCATCAAGCATTATTGTTTAGCAGCATCAATAAACACACTCAATCTATGCTACTAATAGGGTCCTTTTTATTCTGAAAAATTGAGGGTCTTCCACTGAAGTGTATTGTGCTTTTTTTGTTAACTCTTAATGTTTTGTACTTTTCTGGCTCCCTGATCTTTACCAAAAGATTCAAAACTAGTGATGCATAATGTACAAAATATAAACTATTTTATAACATTTCATGTTGCTCTGTTCCCATTTTATTGCTCTCTCTAGTTATTAGTTAGGGATGTGCACCAACTCAACTCAATGCCTTGGGTGGGTTTTTTCGTGTGTTGATAGATTGGGTTGTGTTCTAAAACTTTTTCAAAACTTGGTTGGGGTCAGGATTGGTTTGGCAAAATATTTGACCCAAGTAACTTGGCCAAACTCATGCAATTAATAGTTTATAAAACATATATGTTTTTTAAGTTTATTTTTTTTTAATTCATTTGTATTTTGGGACTTATTTTATATGTGTTAGTTGAATTTATTTTGGTATTTGAGACTTAGTTTTGGTAAAATTGAAATATTATTCCTAATTGTGTAAATTGAAATCATTTATATAATAATGGTCTTAGATAATTCAATGAAAACATTTTTTTTGTTTGTTTATTAGGTATAACAAAATGAGTCCAACCCAACTCAATCCCTATGGTCAAATTGGTTTGGTTTTTAGAGTTGCCCTGAGTTGAGTTGAGTTAGATATTTCTCAAATTGAGAAAGTAGAACTAGATTGAAAAATACTCAAAACCCAGCCCACCCATTCACAGCCCCCACATATAATACTCAAAACCCAGCCCACCCATTCACAGCCCCCCTAATTATATGTGCTTTAACTAAGAAGCATGAAGCATGAGTAGGGCTTGTGAAAGAAATGCTGATTTTGAAGCAATAGAGTACTAATTACTTTGAAATTTCTACGTTAGTGAAGAAACACATTAGTAAATACCTTTTATGAAAAAAATTATCTGATGATTTTTTTCTCTTGATCTACTACTCCACAATAACTATTTTTACTTTTTTATTATTAATTTTTTGGTATAGTTTTTGTTACTTAAAACTTTGATAATTTGTTTCTAGAATACCTATATGATTGTGAGACCGTCCTAGTAAGCATTGTGTTTCTAGGAATTAATTCAGAACGCCCCAGATGAGCTATGACAGCAGGATTGTGTCATCAGCTCATCACATAGAGGACACTTACTTTCCTACTGTTGAGACTAGAGAGTTTGCACTTCCTGTATAAATTATTTCTTAACAGGTAATGACTATCGTACACGGTGTGTACGTATATACCATGCAACAAGGGCTGGAATTGTGTCTAAAAATTAAAAAATTGTATTTTACATTTCACGATCTCAATGGAGTGTCTATGGCAGTGTGTGATAAGCTGTGCGTAACAAAATTTACCGTTACTTACATTGTGAGTTGATTAATGTGTTACAATGCTATACTGCTATACAGTTTTCATTCATATCCATCAACTGCTGTACTTCATATTTCAAACTAAGAGAGATCTACGAAAAGCTTTTGCACTAAAACGATTTTAATATTTCTTCCTTATAATTTGGAGGGGAACAAAAACAGAAGGGAAAAAAGAAAGAATATACAGATGGACTGGAATATTTAGCAAAAAGAACAAAAAAGAAAAGAAGAATATACAGGTTGGCTGCTTTTCTTCTCTAATCTTTGGAAACAGAAATTTGACTTACCCGTGACTTGGAGGTGCAGATTTTGAGCTTGCCCCATGTTGAAGGTGAATATAGGAGGGAGAGAGAGAGAGCCTTTTTGCACAAATAAATTGAAGCATGTACTTGAACTGCACGCAATTTATGGCTGTAATGGTTGTCCAACTCCAGTGATGTTAGGTCTTATTCCATATTTAACACGTTATTGCATCATTTTAAACATTTATAGCTTCTCAACAATTGCAAAATAATATGGGCTCAATCACAATTATGATCCAATATCATGATAGATGTGGTTTAATTCGATGATTTATATTTCTTGGTATGAGTTTTTAAGTTGTTTTATTTTACTTTTTGTTGGTAGTACGATGAATATCATTAAACTATGTTGGGATTTTGTCAAAATTATACCATTTTGCAGTAACTTTTTTGTTTGTGAATCATCAATGCAATTGCCAATTTCACTTAAAAATTCATAGCTTGCTTGATTTGCTTCAATTAAATATATATGCTTCAATTACAGGACTATATGAGAATTAATTTACCCTAGAACTCCCATGATCTATTTAGATAGGCACGTATTATTGAAGATCTTAAGCTTTTTAAATGTGGGAAACGAAATTTGAGAGAGAGAGAGAGAGAGAGAGAGAGTTTATACACTTGAAAACTTAGCAGGTACATGGATTGCATGCAACATGCATGGTGGGTGATGGGTTTCCAGTACCTATAATGGTATAATGTGCAGTCTTATTCCATAACTAACACCTTATTGCACATTTAAAACATTTTCTTTCTAATAATATTTGAAATGGTTATATCATATGAATGGTGTCACCGTATCATTTGAATCATGTTAGCCTTTATTTATTTATTTATTTATTTATTTTAATAATAGTTACAATAAGTGGGTAGGGGAATTTGTATCCTAATTCTCCTTATTAATAAATCGGATTAGATAATACCACTAAACTACAAAGTGAATAATTACACAATAAATAAGGAAGAAGATTGAGAGATATGGTAGAGATAAGTCTTACTAGTTTATCTGCTTGACTAATACTACTTAATTAGCCATTCCATACAAGTAGAAAGATTCGAAAGTCTTCTTTTGTAGAAAATTAGCCTTACATTGATCTAAGCCTATCTTATGCATTCATTATTGTAGTCTAGGCAAACCTTATTCATGATCCATTAACCTCTTGTAGTGAGGAGGCATTGGAAGCTTCATTTGCATTTCTATCTTCATGCTGCTTGGACTTGAGATCATCAAGGTACTGCTGATAGACATACGAAACAAAACCCCAAATAGCCAAAACCATGGAGATCACCTTTATTCCACCAAATTTGTCATGGAAAAAGATCACAGCTAGAACCGGAACAATAGGCAAACCCAAAACGCTTATGGCATTGGAGAATAAGGAAGACACCTCAAAAATCAAACCTATACAACCTATAGTAAAAACATCCCACAGTAAAGCTGTCCAAACCAAAGTCATGATATAGGATACTTTTCCTAGTTCAAACTCCTCCATCTCTGTTTTTAAACCTTTCCACTCTCCACTAGCAAAAAGTCCCACCAAAGCGCCTAAGGTTGCAACCAGAGACTCATAGATTATCATGTCCATGACCGCTGTAAATGTCTCCTTTTTAAAAACCTTTTTGAAGGCAACCTGTGTAAGTGAAAGCACCAAACCATATCCAGCAGATGCACCAATAGTGCATATTAAGCCAATTGCATACTTTTCTTTAGAAACTTTGGAGGAGTCTGAAGAAGGGTCTGTTTCAAAAACTAGGAGGATGGAGGATATAGTGAGAAGGACTAGAGAATTGACTATCAAAGGAGTGAACTTTTGTGAGTTAAGGAAGAAGGAGAAAAAAGCATTGAAGGCCAACTGTGATGCACAAATGAGAGAGTAAGTAGACACAGGAAGGTACATTAGCCCAGTTGAATACAAGAAGCAATCTGCAACAAGAAGTAGACCAAGTGATACATAAACTGATACATGTACCAAGGTGGATGGTGGTTTAGAGTGGATAGTGGTGGCAGTACTGTTTGTTTTGAGATTTTTGAGTGATGGGATGAAATAGTAGGGAAGAAGGACAGGGAAGCCTATGAGTTGCACAACCGTTCCCAACCATTTGCTCTTTCCACCTTTGTCATAATATAATCTTGCCAAGAGTAATGCTATTGACTGGCCAGAGAGGAGAAAGAGTGTGTACATGCTTATTCGGAGCCACCATCCATAATTTATAGGCTGAGTGATTGTTGATTGGCTGGTGACATTTATATGCTCTGTTGTTGAGTTTGCTTCTTTCGCTTCAAGCGGAGCTGCTAAGATCACATTGAAAGGACAACTATAGTTGGAAAAAGCTATCTTTGTGAGTTTAGCAAGTGTTAAAAAAAGTTATCTTTTTAATTATTATTTATTTTTAGTTTATTTTGGTAAGCCACATAAAAAAAAAAAAAATTGATCCCCTCTTCTAAAAGATAGCTTATGGAATTATACGTATACGAATGCCCTCTCACATAAAAGTGAGATCTACCATTATATGAAATGAAAATTACAGGATATATTTTTTTTCTTTTTCTAGAGTACTGCAATAAATAAATAATCTCCAAAACGATCCCAACGCACAAATTAATTGGCATAATATCAAGATGTTCTTATATTTTTCAATTAATTTTGAGCGGGGTAAAACTTATATACAAAATATCTTAAGTGTAGTACGCTAGGTTTTCTAATTGAATTTAAACACTTGGTTATATATATATATATATATATATATATATTTATATAATTTAGTACCCCTAAAAAATATAACACTATGTATGTCTTATTGGTCAAAATAACTAAATGTTTGAATTTAATTGGAGAATCTAATGTAGTGTATCTAATTTTACAATTTTGTGTATAATCTGGTTCTTGAAAAGCTCTTTCATTCAAGCTTTAATAACACACTTTATTTTTTCTAACCAGAAAAGAAATGACATACGGTTCTTGATTTCCCTTTCTAATTTTTTTTTCCTTAATAATGGTTAGAGAGTAGAGGTCTTATATGCATATAATAAGTTTCAAGCCATGGATGCCCAACTGCCCACAGCAGGAATGGAACCAATATATCATCTTTATGGGCCTAGAGGCTAGAGTACGATTATTTTTTTCAACGTTTAATAATGAAAGTTATACAAATAATATTACGTTATCATATCCTATATGGCACTTAATTCCAAATCTAAAAAACATAAAATGTTAGGGAAAACGAATTTGAAAACCCAATATATATATAACTTTGAGAAAAAAAAAAAAAAAAAAAAAAGATAAATTGATGACTATATATGACCAAGGTTTTCAGACCCGGACCGTTTATTGAACCGTAAAGAGAAGAGATTCAAAGTTTTTGAAGTTGAACCGAGATCGAACCAAAGTCGAACCGTAATTATGTCATAATTAATTTAATAATTATTTAAAATATAAATAAATATATTAAATTAATAAAAATAGAAAAATGAACTAAAATAGTCCGAAAAAATATAAAGATCTATTTTTCAAATGTCTTTTTTATATCATAACTTTTATAAAGCAAATAAGAAATATTAAATCTTAAGCAAACCTAAATCATTTTTTGTTAATGCTCAATGTTTTACTCTTTTAATTTTTTTTATGAGAGCTTATGTCTAAATTATCTTAAATCATGCTCAAGCCCATTTGACAACCCAGTAAACTTTTTTATGCTGAAGCCCATTTTGAATATTCAACCATTTATGAAAATTTTAAACATAAAAAATAAATAAAATCTAGAAGAGTGACCGTACAAAGCATTAAAAAATTGATAAAACAAAGAACAAAAGCCCAATAAAATTTTTAAAGGAGTGAATGACACATTGACACTTGATGGCATACATTTATTTAAATTTTAAAAATAAAAAATAAACAACAGCTAGAAGAGGGACCGTACAAACCATTAAAAAATTGATTAAACTCAATAAAGCTTAAAAAAGAGTGGTTGACAGCCTGTACTTAGTGTGTGACAGAAAGCAAGTTGACTCATCTTCAAAGTAGACTAGAGTGCAAAGGAAAACGCAGGATGAGAGGAAAATGCAGAAACAACAAACAAAAACAATGCAGAGAAAGATAAAATGCAGAAACGGCAGTCGGAAAAAATGCAGAGAGAGAAGGGGCGAGCGAGACTGAGAAGAAGAATAAGAAGAAATGTTGGTGCGATCTCAAGGTCTGAGGTTGAAGCTTCAACAATGGCTGACCAGTAAGTAACAAAAAAAAAAAAAACTCTGAATCAACTGAACCTGTGAAACCGTGATAACCGTCCACGGTTTTTAAACCCGGAAGGTTCAACCGCGGTTCACTGAGCTTTTCATGTATACCGGTTTTTGAGACTAAAAGAACCGTTTTAGTGAACGGTTTCCGGTTAATCCGGTCGGATCGTACGGTCCGGGCCAGGTTTCAAAACCATAATATGACAAGAGAAAAATATTATTTCTTTGAGAAAATGCAAAAACCAATCATTCTGATACAAAAATAGTGCATTCAATTAGGCTTTATCGAAAATACTTAATATTATAAAATTATAATCTGTTATCTGCTCTCTTTATAATATCAAGATCCAAACATACAAACATATATAGTTATAATTTTTATTCTCATAACTAAATTTAGTAATTCAACTAGGAAAAAAAAAAAAAAAACAGAAAACAATATATGTATTTTCAAACCCAAAGTTTTAGCATTTTGTAGTCAAGAAAACAAAATTATTCATAATAGCGATCCAAATAAAATTTTCTTTTTTAAAATTAATTTCGGAGAGAAAGAGTGAAGACATGGTGAGAGCCCTTGTCTCCATCAGTATCGCAGGTAGATTGAAAGACCTAGAGGACTGGTAGTCTATTAACAAGTTAACAACACTTAATTAAGCTAATTGAAGACTTCAACATTGTAGCAGCACGTATACTTAGGTATCTATTAACTAAAAAGGTCTTTTAAGTTTTAACCTGTCCAAAAAAAAAAAAATAATAAAATTAAAAATTAAAAAGGTTTTTTATGATAGGGCCCTGAGTGTAAGATATTTGGTAATTTGCATTTTTGGGATTTCTATGGGGGCAACTTAATTTTTAAGAGAGAATTAGATATCATTTTTGGAAGGCTAAACTTCAAGTTTTAATTATATATACTATAAAATAATTTAACTATATAAATAGTTCAAAAAAAAAAAAAAAAAAATCCTTGGAGCCAGGGCCATGATCCCCTTGGCCTCAATATACTTCCTTCCCTGCCTAGTATGCTTCTTCACTTAGCATAGGTGGCACCTTCATCGCTATGAATATAGATTATAGGCATGCATAGTATATATATACCTATAATTACACCCTGGAGATATTCTATTACAGAAATGCGATTTTTCCTGATAGAATTCCAGCAATATAAGAGAAAATAACCATATATTGTTCTTTAAGACATAAGGATTTCTTCAAAGGTGATGTATCATGTTCAAGTTCAACTATTTTACTGCTGGATAGTTCTTAAAATATCTATTAGTTACTATCATAGCAGAAGTAAGTTCAGAATTACAGAAACAAACTTCTCTACCAAAATCAAATTAAATCTCTCTCTATCTCTTATAATTTTGACTATTGAAAGGTCAAGAGCTTTGTAGTTTAATTAGCACTTCCCCATGAACAAAGTAATTCGTGGTTTACAGGGAAAAGAGTTAAAGCTGTGGGATTAACAGCATTTTGTAACTATCTTTAAAAAATAAAAATAAAAAAACTTCTGAAAGACTACAAAAAATAAACTTCTTGCTCTTTGGTAATAAATTTATGAAAATATGACTTACTGATGATATGGAGCTGAAGTTCTTGAGCTTCTTTCATGTCAAAGTTGAATGAGTTCAAAGATGTTTCAGAGAAATAGAGATGGAGAGAGTGTGTACGCAATAAGTGAATAATGTACGTTTATAACTTGTATTCTGGCGGTAAATGGGTGTCGCAATCCAATAAACAATTTTGTTGCATTATAGCCACCGTTTCTTCTTATCATTTGACAAATATTCAAGGAAGAGCCAAGTGCATACAAATCATTGGAGCAAAGCGGTGAGGATATATATGAAAATATTATTTATTTATTTATATTTTTGGTTGATGTCAAATTGAGTTGCCATAACCCCACTAAATGTTTGTATGGCTATCAATTTCCTATAAAAATCAATATTAAGTTGTACTATTTAAGGCTATAATGATTTTTAATTGTTTGTTTGTTGCTTCTTCTTGTTTGTCCTATTAGGGGAATAACCTGTTTTATCACCTTATGGGAAGTGATTAAAAGAGAGATGAAAAGAAGAGATTTAATATAAACTAATTAATAACCTTAACTTCTTTATGTTTATGAGAGCATCGGTATTGGTGGTGCCAAAAATTTAGTTATTTGGCACCACAAAAAATTACTTTATCAATTTTACCATCTCATTTTACAAAACATCAATCATTAGTGATTTTATTTTAGCATTCAATAAAATAATATAAACAACACAATCTGCTATAATAAACAACAACCATCGCCACCTATGCAATAAAATACTCCCTCCGTCTCACTTTTTTGGTCCTCTATTCTATTTTGAGATGTCCCAAAATATTGTCCTGTTTCTAAAAATAAAAGTCATTAATTTACTAATGTTCCTATTATACCCCTATTAATTTACTAATTCAATTTTTTGATAAATTTTTTTAAGGGTAGTTTTGGAAACTTATACATTTTTAAAAAGTAAACAAGACAATAAATGATGTTCTCTTAAAAAATTTGACTTTTCAAACAGGACAAAAAAAGTGAGACGGAGGGAGTAATATATCTTTTAATAAAATATTAGATTTGCTCCACTGATGCTCCCCACTTTTGCTACATTTTTATGGTAAATTTATCATTTTAGCAAAATGCTTGCACCAATACAAATGCTGTGGGTAGTTATTTAACTAGATTGCATAAGGATCACATTGGTTAATTATTTGCAAAGGCTAGCTCAACCAATTTCTACAGGGGTGGTGAGAATATTCAAAGCAAAAAGATATTAAAAAAAAAAAAAACCTTTATGGAATAGCAATACCTGCTTAATTTGTCTCTAATACGTAGCAATAGTGCCATATCATATATATTATATATGCGTTGTCTGGTGGGTTCCACGTCAAGGTGGCTGTATGGATTTTCAGAGTATATTGGCTAGAGGGATATTATATCAGCTGCCAGCTACAGTTGCATCCAATCATTTAGGGTTTTGAGTTTTGACAATTGCTGTAGAAACTCTGGTGCTGGAGTGGCACTTGATTATCGAAATATCATCAGCTGTTGTTCTTTCTTTTCTTGTGCCTCTTTCTCTTAATCGACGAAGAGAATTCAGTTCTTAATTTCATGAATGTGCATGGTTTGTAAGTGGATTTATGTGCATAATGTGATCTCAAAGTGCAAATATATCCATGCGGACCATGCCTACATATAGTACTACTAACAAAACAAAACCTATGACAGCTTTTTCATTCCCTAAATGTCACGCACAAAATTCCTACATGCTTTTTCCTTTTTCTTTACTTATTTTTTATTTTTTATTTTTTTTTTGGGTTAGCATATTGAAAACTTCAAAACTCTATTAATAAAGCACGCAAAAGTATAATTTAACCATGTGATGAAAAAAAATCTAGAGACAAAAAAATGTCTCAATATTTTTATATCTCTTACTTTCAGTTGAGGTAACATTAATACCTAAGTTGTTATGAAAATATTGTGACAATTTGTTCTGTTTAGAGAACAACTTGGTGATGAATTAAAGAAATCAAGAAATGAAGGGAAATAAGAGTGGAAAGTATCATGAATCAGAGCTCTATTCACCCAAGGCACTTCCTCGGGAATAAAATTTCAGTGGTGAAATTGATAGTAAAAACGACTCTAATTGAACCAAAGAGAAGCCCTCAGTGATATACTATTATGTCCTCCCAAGTTGAGTAAAAAAATGCCATCAAAAAGAGAAGTAGAAGAGGAAGCAGTGCTTGGAAACAAAACAAAACGAGAAAGGCCAAAGAAGATTTGAGTCAAAGACAAAGTGAAGAATCTAGGCTCAAGCGACCCAGTTTGAGACTTTGAGGTTAGCTTGGCCTCATCATCAAGCCTTTTCCTCAAGGACAAACTGGATGACGTGTACAATTTTTACCTCACGTGTATTAGCAATTATATGCCTTCCAGCAATAGCCAAAAAGATAAAGACAACTTATTTCCTTTCAAAGTTAATTTTTTTAACCCCTTGATCTCAGTTTCAGTTGACACTTCAACAGTTCAACGTTCAACGTTCAACGCTCATTTCATGAAATTAATGGTCACATCACTACTCACTCACTCACTCCACTGGTGTTAATAATGGCCCATATTGACCACAAATTAAGAGAACTGAGCTGTCACATTACCCATACATATTCAATGGTTTTAGGTCCAGCGATTAGGATCTAGTAAGTGTGGATTAGAATTTTGAACCACTTTGAGGGAGTGCTGCCTGTGATCTTCACTTGGATGGGTCCCACAACTTTAGTAGGTATAAGAAATTTCTAAGTCAATCACCCGCCAAAAATTAGGCGAGTTTTCCATTATGATTGCTTCTTTTAGTCATTTTCATTTATAAAAAGACAAATATTGCCGTGTTTTGAGGGTTGATATTAGGTGCAATGCTTACACTACGTTTGGTTTGAGAGTTTATAGGGAGGATGAAAAATAATGAGTGAAAAATGGCGTGGAAAACAGTGTATTTCACTGTTTGGGAAGCAAAGAAAATCAGAGAGGATGAAAAACGGGAGAAAATTTTACTCCCAGGCCCACCAATTTTTATCCTCCCAAATTGGGAGGAAAACTGTGAAGAGAAAACTGCCCTTACCGAGGAATTACACAAATGCCCTCTCCACTTACCCTCCTTGCAACCACAAAGGCTGTTCTGGAATCAAGTAAAAAAAAAAAACAAAAAAAAAAAGAAAGACCAAGAGCTGTAGAAAAAAAAGAGAGAAAGAACTTGAATGAGGGAGAAAAAGGATCCATCAAGAATCCAATTACAAAGCCCACATGATTATGAGCCGAGCACCCAAGTCCTCCTTTGCCAACGGGTATGGAGGGAAAAAAAAAACACAGAGAGAGCAAGCTGAAGAAAAGAAAGAGAGAATGAGAGTGATGGATGATTTGCTGGAAGCCTGGAACGTGTGTAGAGAAAAAGAAAAAGAAAAAGAAAAAGAAGGGGGGTGGGGATAGAGATAACAACGTGTGGAGGAGATAGCGTAGAAAAAAAAAAAAAAAAACAAAACAAAAACAAAAACGTATGGATGAAATGAAAAGGGAGAAAAGAGAAATAATATAAGCATAAAAAATCCTAATTGAGAAATGTTACTATAATATTTTTACAATAAATTTTAAGTAACAGATTGTTATTAGTTAATATTGGTGAGTAAAAAAATAATTTCAGTGGTGGGTTCAAATTATAACTAGTAACAACTTTTCACATAAATTTTGTTATGAAAGTATAGTGAAAAATGTTGTGGACATAACACTTCTTATTGAAAAATATAATTATTGGTAAATTTTATATTATTTAATGAATACAAATAAACATATTTTTTACCTATTATGTAATAAGGGTATAATAGTCAATTTATATAAACTACTTTTTCTATCCCCTCACTTTTCTATTCAACCAAACAAAAGAGTTTTCCATCCTCTCACTTTTCCATCCCTCCAACCAAACACACACGAGAGAAAATTAAATATTTTTCATCCTCCCACTTTTCCATCCTCCCACAATTTTCCACTTTTCTTTTTGTTTTTTGTTCTCCGGCACTTCTCAAAGCTCTCTCACTTTACTCTTTCTTTTCTTCACTCTTTCTTTTCTTCTCTTCTGCTCAACTGGTGCTCTCCACTTTACTTTTTTTTTTTTTTTTTTTTTTTCTTCTCTTCTTCTCTTCGTCTACTCCACTGGTGCTCTCCACTTTACTTTCTTTTTTTTTTTTTTCTTCTCTACTTCTCTTCGTCTACACCACTGGTGCTCTCCACCTTTTTTTTTCTTTTCTTTTCTTTTCTTTGTCTACTCCACTGGTGCTCTCTTCACTTTTCTACACAGATCGGCTTACATGTTTTTTTTTTTTTTGGTTTGATTAGTTTTATTTTATTGTTCAGATTTCATTAGACTTATAAGAAAGATTGTTTTTGTGTTTCAAATCTTTTAATTGGGTTTTGTGTTTTTGTTTTGATTGTGGTATGTTTAGTTTTCTGTGCTAAGTTCCGGTGTTTGGTGCTGGTGCTAGGTTCGGTGGTACATATTTTTTACCTATTATGTAATAAGGGTATAATAGTCAATTTATATAAACTACTTTTTCTATCCCCTCACTTTTCTATTCAACCAAACAAAAGAGTTTTCCATCCTCTCACTTTTCCATCCCTCCAACCAAACACACACGAGAGAAAATTAAATATTTTTCATCCTCCCACTTTTCCATCCTCCCACAATTTTCCACTTTTCTTTTTGTCTTTTGTTCTCCGGCACTTCTCAAAGCTCTCTCACTTTACTCTTTCTTTTCTTCACTCTTTCTTTTCTTCTCTTCTGCTCAACTGGTGCTCTCCACTTTACTTTTCTTTTTTTTTTTTTTTTTTTTCTTCTCTTCTTCTCTTCTTCTACTCCACTGGTGCTCTCCACTTTACTTTCTTTTTTTTTTTTTTCTTCTCTACTTCTCTTCGTCTACACCACTGGTGCTCTCCACCTTTTTTTTTCTTTTCTTTTCTTTTCTTTGTCTACTCCACTGGTGCTCTCTTCACTTTTCTACACAGATCGGCTTACATGTTTTTTTTTTTTTTTGGTTTGATTAGTTTTATTTTATTGTTCAGATTTCATTAGACTTATAAGAAAGATTGTTTTTGTGTTTCAAATCTTTTAATTGGGTTTTGTGTTTTTGTTTTGATTGTGGTATGTTTAGTTTTCTGTGCTAAGTTCCGGTGTTTGGTGCTGGTGCTGGGTTCGGTGGTTATTTTCGGCTTCCATTTTCTTATTTTGCCGCGTTAGGTTGTTGGAGACATTGGGAGAGGGTATTTGGGTAATTTCACGGTAAGAGCAGTTTTCTCTACTAAGTTTTCCTCCTGATTTGGGAGGAAAAAAATTGGTGGGCCCGGGAGGAAATTTTCCTCCGGGTTTTCCATCCTCTCTGTTTTCCACCGCTTCCCAAACAGTGGAAAATAGTGTTTTCCACACCATTTTCCACCCATTGTTTTCCATCCTCCCTATAATCCCTCCAACCAAACATAGTGTTAGAGTACAATACTTTGATTATTGAACCTGATGCAATTCCTGTGAATGGTTGAGATTGATAGTTGTAAAAGCAACTTTCAATCTCAACCATTAATTCAAAAAAGTTAAGAAAAAAAAATTAAGAAATGTAAAAAGTGAAATTTAAAAAGGTGAAAAGTGAAAAAAAATTGTGAGAAGAGATGAATGAAGGGTATTGCACCGGACCCTAATAGGTGTTTTGACTACTTTGCTACAACTTTAATTTCCTACCGGAATAAAAATCGAAAAATATGAAACTAACGTCACAAACTCGAAATAAATAAAAGGATTGTGTTGCATGAATATACGAAAGAATCGCTCACAATTAAATTTTCCAATTGAATACATACACCAAGTTCGTGAATCCTCCACTCATATAATGAGACAAATTGACAACGTTGCATTACTAATGAATATTGAATTTCTTTGATGCCAGACAATGAATCTATACCACAGGAACCTATATTTTCCTTTTAATGACTGAACAAAATCGACAAATTTTGATATGTGACAATCTGCAATACTACAAAAAAATTTCTTTGGTGTCATGTGCTGCCCTCTGCCACACTCTCAATGCATGCCCAACTCTGATTTTCTACTGTGATGCAACAATGAGGGCGACTTTCCTCGGCACTATTGGAACATTTGCTTTAAAAGCTAAATTTGCAAGCTACATCTTCCAAATTCCCCTTATTTTACTCCCGCCTATATGTTTTGTGCATCCAACAAGAAATATCTATGTAACTCTTTTCAAGTCATGATTTGTCAGGCCTGTAATAGTAAATTGAATTGCTAATCATCATATACTGGTAAGTAAACAAAAAAAAAAAAAGGGGCTCAAAGATCCCCATTTTTTATCCTCTCTTAACATGTGTGTGCATATATAATATATTAGAATCAAAGCTCTTCATGAATCCAAACTATGAAAGTTCACTCTCAATAACAATTAAGTGGCAGAAAGGAACTTACCGGTTAATGAGGGATCTGAACGAGAATGAATGCAATGAAATACACACACACACAAATGGCTGCCCCAGCAACAAAATTAGAAAACAACCGTCGGTTGTCTTTTGTGGGTATAAAAACTGTCTTCAGTGTATTGGTTAATTCAAAAAGGCGATGAGATATCTGCATAAGCAAATTCAGAGAGCAACATGTTAGTACTGTGGCTTTCACAAAATCAGAGGGTAAAGAAGAAATATGCTTACTATGACATAAATGGCAGAAGTGAGCATGAAGTTAAGCATGGGATATTCTGGAATAAGAGAAAGGAGCCACTTAGGCTGTCCATTAGGCACATTTGATCTGCAGAAACATATATGGGAATTAGAAATGCACTTGAGTTAATCGTCAGCATAGTCTTCTCTTTTTGGGTGCTGTTTTTCTTATAGTCTCATACTTTCTTCCTATTTTTATCAATTTCTCTCTATACATTTGCATTTTATTAAACCTTTCAATATTATCTTTTTGTGAACTGTAAGAGGAAGAGAAGGGACTACCTTTACTTTAACATTAACTTAGAAGACGGAAAAAAATTTCAACGCTCTTTTAGAAATCTTATGAAAGCTTAAATACCTCATCCACCAAGTATAAAGATGGACATGCTTTTCACATCGTGGTATCAATTCAATTCTAGGAAGGGTTACACAAGATTATGAACTCATATAAAGCAACAGAAGAGAAATAAAAATGAAGCCACTATGCTTATGCATAAAGATGCGCACAAACTAAACAAACATATTTTATAATGGCTATATAAAACATCACTAGGAAAATTAGGGAAAAATAAATGAAAATATGAATTAGTTTACACACCTCAACCAGATATGGAATTGTGAAATATAGGTCTCCAAAGTTATCTTGCCAAGCCACCTAATAATACCAAGTAGACAATTAAGAAATCTCAAAATATGGTAGCAGATTACACAGAGGTTGAGGGGGTGGTTAAAGGGCAGAATGGTTTCATGATAGAGATAGAAAACGTACGAAAGAAGAGCTAAAGAGAAACTCCGAAACTGCTGAGTGAAATTCCGCAAGCAAATATAAACACTGAAATCATAAAGAAGGCGAAAATAAGATGCTGGAAAATGAAAAAGGAAATAACTGATTAAACATTTTGCATGAAATGCCATAATATGATTCCCAAATAGGACCAATAAAACAACTACTCAATACGCACGTTATAGGAATCCATGATGTGTATGGATGGTATTTGTTGTACGTAACCTTGTCCAGCTTGTAAATACATTCATACCACAGATAACCAACCTGGAAAAAATTTAAATAAAGAAATAAAACCAATAAATTAGAAAACTCAATAATAAATCATCAATAATCTATAAGAAGATAATAGAAACAACATGGTAACAAAATCAAGCAACTCACAAACACGGAAACTGCAACAATGCTTGCTTTGATTGAGACTCTCCTCTTGGTTTCACATTCCTCCAATCTCTCCATCCATTTCTCAACCTTAACATTAAAATATTTGAAAATTTTAGTAGTTGGCAGTTGGTGCAACAAGAAAGCAAGATCTACCATACAACCAAACTTTCAAGGGATTACATTGGGGTGGTAGTATGCATATATCATTCCAATGATCCAAATATAGCGATCAAGTCCAGATCTGAAATGCCACTCATGTAATCGAGGGAGATCTGGTTTTGCAGGATCGGTATACCCTGTCATAAAAAGTAACTGTTATGTATATGCATAAGCCAGTAAGTCCACTTGTATTAAAAGGTCATACCCAGTGCACAAAGTAAGTATACATGAATTAAGAATAAAAAAATCACCTTGAAAGTTGAGGGTGGTTATTTATCAGGATTTCAAGTGGGGAACAAGGATAATGGAGAGTTTCTTATTTCTCATTCTTTGTTTATGACTGACACGTTCATTTATTGTAAGGTAAACTTGGAGGAGATTCTCTCTCTTTGGTGTATTCTTCTGTGTTTAGAGGCAAGTCTAAGGACTCAAGAAAATTTTGGGCAAGAGTGAGATTGTCCATGTCGGACCAGTTCAGGATGTGGATAATTTAGCTTATCTTTTTGGTTGTAAAGTGGGTGCCTCACCCATGACTTATTTGGGATGGCTGATTGGGTTGCCTTAGATTAAAAAATGGAAAAAATATCATAAGGTAGTTTTTTCCCCCCTAGGACAGAAGCTCATGGTCAAATTCTGAAGGCAGATAATCTTTGTAGGCAAAACATAGTCATTGTTGATTGGTGTTGCATGTGCAAAGCAATGACAGAGACAACTGAAATCTTTTCTTGCATTGTCCCTAGGGAGCTTTGTTTGTTGGCTTTTGCTTCATTTGGAGTAGCTTGGGTAATGTAATGCCGAACTCAGTACAGGATCTTTTAGCATGTCGGAGAGCTAGCACCAAGCAATCAATGTTTAGAGGAGTGGAAGATCCAGTGCATTTGGAGGGAGTGAAATGCTTAACTGTTTGATGGTCTTGTGGACTCCTAGCTTCACTTGAGACTTTTACTCTTTAGATCTTTGTTTGAATGGTTAAGGGATATTATGGATTTAGCTTGTAATTCTTTTAGGGATTTTTTAGCTTTTTATAATGTTAGATGTTAGATCTTTGGTGGTGCTCTTGTATTCTCCCATGTCGGGCTTCACCCTCTTCCTTTTTATTAAAATTCTTTTGGGAAAAAATAAAGGAAAAAGAAACGGACCACAAAGTATGAGACCCGACACCAAAACACATCCCAACCTTAAGCCCCAAAAAAATGTCATCTTTAAACTTTAGTACAATTGATTGCTGTCACATTTCTGCTAAGTTCACTTTGAGTTAAATCAAGCAAGCTTAATCGCTGAGCTATGAAATGACTTGCTAACTCCCAGATCAATAATAAATGTAGCAGAAAATTAAAACCAAAAGACAGAAGATAGGTTACTAACCTAAAAGGAATGCTAGAGGACGCCAAAATATTTCAAAAAATCCCGGGATTTCCCATATCAAGATGACCACAAGAAAGCTTGCAAGAAACTTCACAGCCATCACTGATCTTATCTCATTATACTTGTTAAAAATCCCAAGGGCTCCATACACCATTACAGTGAAAAGCGTGTGCATAGGGCAGATATAGTACAGCATATAGTCATTGTTCAGAACAATGCAGCAAAATGCCACAAAGAAATTTAACCGCCACATCATCTGTTTCATCATATAGTAAGGATTTAGAAGATCATAGATTAAAAATATATACATAAAAAAGAAAAAAAGAAAGAAAGATAATAAGTCAAATAATAAATGATTATACATTTTATATTCAGTGAATTAAAAGGTTACCTGAGTAAAACGTGCAACACTAAAATCCTTTCTAATATAGTAATAGGAAAAGTTGCCAAATCCAGTCAAAAAAACATACGCAGCAATAAAGACGCGTATTGCATTGTATATCTCTGTTGCAGCAAAGTAATGGTACAGTAAAAATAGGACCTGCCAAAACATAAAGAAAATTTAAATGCAGTCAATGACAACTTGTAAAGCAAATTCACTAACCCAGGTAAAAAAAACTTATTAAAGCTAATTATATAAAAGATGAGTGTAACAATAATTGATAAATGTAGCATACTGTGCACACAAGCAGTTTCAGATATTAAATTAATATGTGAGATTCGATACATCAGAAAAGAATGTTTTTTGATTAGTGATATATTAGCAAAGAATGTTACAGTCTCAAATCTGTTATCATTCAATAATTAAAAACCAAAATCATATCAATCCATCAAATAGGTTCACGGTTTCTCTGCAGCGTCTATTATCAAAATCATAATGCATGGCTAAAATTAACAAACGAGAAAGCATGTGAGCCAAATTTTAATAACGTCTGGAACAAAATGAATGACAACTAATGTAAATTAAGCTAGTTTGTCACCATATGAACACAAAGTAGTGCCAGAATACAATTATCCAAAATAAATAAAGCATTACATATGTTTTCCCAAGTAAAAAGCTTCAGCAATGCAACTAAGTACAAGTTATGAGCTTTAAAAAAAAAAAAAAAAAACTTGCCTGCATCCATCCTTTCCATTCCTCAGTTTGATGCCGATTAAGGTAAAGTAGGGATTTTCCAGAGAATGCTGACATATCACTATGTTTTTTCAAAGAAGTAAATGCTGAAACTATGATCAGCAGAATGTTGAGAAAGAGGAAAAGATCCCGATTGTAATTCTGCCCAAAAAAGCCACCAAAAATTTATCAAAATTGTCAATAATAAATTACAGCCAATTGTGTTTATCAACATGTGAATTTAAAGCATGACTCTAACATCATCACCTGTTAGCTAGAAATAGACTGTTGGGAAAACAAGGTCATAAAAAAAATGCATCACATAGATTAGCATGGTTATTATTCTATTCTCTTGTACTAATAACTTAATAGAATAGTACATTTTGGCTACAAATAAACTGTAGCATAAAAATTTGAATTTCTAGCCCAGCTAAATAATAAATAAATAAATAAAAGCAAAGAGTTTTAGGCTATCATCTTATGAGGCTTTCCACCAAGTGTTGAATAGAGAGAGTTCTTTATTATTGCCAATGACCTTATCTTCACCTTTTCTTATGAGAGAAGGCGTTGTTTGAGCTAGAGCTCATTGGCATGTTGAAATAGGGGGGAACAAGGAAGGAAGAAAGAAAATTTCTAATTTCCTAACCTGAAAGAAGTTCATAGGTTACAACTTAATCCCGTATCTTTATATAGATGAAGCTGGTCAGGCCCAATGGAAGGTACTCAAATCCACATAAATAATAATAATAACAAAAATGATTTTATTTTATTTTTCTTTTTGGGGCAGGGGCATGAACAGATATAAGGCAACACTATAATGAGGAAGAAAAGAACAAGAGTCCAGAATTAAATAGAAAACAAATGCCTCACTGCCTAGTGTGAGAAGTATGCAACTATGCAACACAACATCTTATGGAAGCATCTGAGTGCAAAGGCGTCAATTAACTATATATATGGGGTTAAAGAAATATGTTTTATGCGCAGGAGAAATGCACCTTTGTAGATTCTCCCAGTAATTTTGTTCGATCACATATGTAGAAATAGACCAGAATTGCCCCCAACTCAGACCTACAGCATGCAGTTATGATATGAAGATAGAAAGAATGCTAAGTTTTGTATATCAAAAAAAAAAAAAAAGATAATGACTTACATTGCTCTCAAAGTTGCTCTATTTTCTAGCAAGAAAGAGTCATCCATTGTCAGAAACCTAGAAAGATGAGAAGCAGAAGGTAAGAACACCCAAAGATAATCAAAGCAAAACCCCAAAAGAATACATAATAGCAAGTTACCTAATTAGGTTCATTTTAATGGATGTACTATGAAACTTTGCAGAAGCTGATCTTGGGAGGCCTCCTTCCAGCAAAACAGCCCGATCATCTTCTTTGATTGTCTCCTTTCCCAATTCATCTAGATTAACGTCTGAATGACTGCAACCCAGAAAGTATTTTGCATCAAGAAAAATTAGAATGAAAAGTCGTATATTATTTCTTCCTTCCATTTTTATAAATAAAAATCTTCTCAATTTTGAATATATTCATTAAACAGAATCTTGGAGACTTAAGTGTATCAGAGCCCAAAAGGATGACCCATTTGATTTATAATCATATTACATATTTGGAAACTAAATAAATACTCCCTCATCCTAAATAGTTTGTGTAACGACCCAAGGAAGAGTGCTAGCTAGCTACATTTGCGCTATACCTCAAAAGGACTAGTCACAATTGAAGCTCCTTGTAGTTATTAATAAAGCTCAGATCTACCCAGTAAATACCCAATGTGGGACTCATCACACACCCACACACATCACACAATCAATCAAATTGGGGCATCACAGTTTGTCCAATTTAAGAAATGATAAAGTTTGGCTACAAAACTGGTTGTAGTTTAAGGCTATAACTTCACTCAATATCTTTTTATTAAATGTGAATTTTGACAAATCCACCATTGATTTATATTTTCTTCTTATATCTTCCATGTTTGAAAATTTTCTAGAAGATCAAAGATCAATAGCTATGTTATCAATCATTTAAATTGCAAGTTTTTGTAGTCTAAAATTATGCATAAAAAATAAGTTTATGAATCTTATAGTAAATAATATCTAATTAGCACAAAATTTGATATGTGTGTTAAGAGCATAAAGAACATACAATCCAATGGTTAGATTTTCAACATATGTAGCAATCTTAATTTTTTTAAAGAAAGTTGTAGCCAAAATTTGTCTTTTAAGAAAACCAACTTTTTAAGGGAACGTCATTTAATGCATTAGTAAAAAGTTACTAATTTCCAAAATTACTCTTTGTTATTTAAATTCAAATAAAGCAAATGGAAAAGAAGTATTGAATTCTAAAATAAAGCACATGGTTAGCTAGAAAAGTTATAATAATTGTGTTTATTAACTTTTCAAAGTGGACAATATTTTGGTATGTCCTAAATTGGAAGAGTAGAAAAACAATGTCAGACAAAGGGATTATAATTTAAGAAACCGCTACATCACATGGAGATCACATGTTCTTAAAACAATTTAAATGATAAAATTAGTACAATCAATAGTTTCTAGCGTTTGATAGATATTAATGAAGTTCTAATAATAACAACTGCATGCTTACTATTATTAATTAATAAAAAACTTCCTACCATAAAATCATTGGATCATAAAAATATTTGTGTAAACCAATTGCATAAAGTACATATAATCACAGTAAGAGCTTACTCTGATGGTCTTCATTACCTAAAAGTATCATTTCATGAATTTCTTCTCTAATTCTTTCCTCTACTCCTCATTTTCTCATATTAAGTCTTTAAATGACAGAACTAACATAGAGTTTCATCATCTTCAAAATCATAGTCAATGTATGTGATTTTGTCCCCCTCTCCTCTTTGCTTCCATCAACTCACTCTCATATCCTATCTTTGTTTCCTCTCTTTCTCTTGTTTTTCTTCAGCATTATTATACTATATGCTCCTTCCTTAGGGATGGCAACAACACCACTTTTAACCCTCATAGGGCAGGTTAGGGAGCATGCATATGGGATTTGAGTATTTGGGTTTGTGTGTAGAGTGTAGACAATCATATTAAAGGACTAGGTTCGGAATAAGTTTTGGAATCAAGAGGTAAGGTTCTGAATCCTACCCCCAAGTAGTTTTCCCTAATAAATACCCTATAAAAAAAAAGGTCATATCCAGTGCACAAAGCTCTCACTTCTACAGGGGTTTAAAAGAGATGATTGGTAGGTAGCCTTACCCACAATTTTTTTAAAGATGCCAATTCCCAGGAATGAATACCCTACCAATGGCCAAAAAATAGCAGTAATAATAATAAGTGACCCTCCCCACCTTTATATTCTTCAAATTATCTTTGACCACATAAAGCCCCAATACAGCCCCCATTTTCATCAAGTGTTGCCTCAGTCATAATTCCTCAATTGTTGCAGTCTGATGCTTTTTTTTTTTTAACCATGTTCTTTCTTTTTTTTTTTTTTTTTGATAGATAAAAGAGTAGAGATAAAAACCATGCTCTCTCTCTCTCTCTCTCTCTCTCTCTCTCTCCAGGCCACTTCCCCTTCCTAAATCCTTTAATTCTTTTTTAGATTTCTTCAAGGATTATAGGAATAGAAAATAAGAATTTCAATTTTTTTTTTTTTCTCACAATTGCTTTGTCTCATCTGGATGCTGTGACTGAAAATGGCACTTTTCTGTTTGGGTGCCACTCAACTCATGTTAAGGGAACATAATAATGCAGGAAGGATTAGAACCAAGTCTCCCCAATTCTAAATAAGACAAGTTAGGGTAGGGTTTTATCACTTCAGGGTACGACACTTCAATTCTAAATATTTATGGGAAAAATAAAGGAAGCAGATGCATATTAATTATTGGTTAAAAAACATAATATAAAAGCAAGTGTATTTCAAACAATAGCAGTAGAGATTAGAAAGCTCAATTCATCAAGTTTGTAGCTCTCCATGTTGACAAAAGAAACTTACACTTTAGAAGGATGTGAAGATTTTTTATATTCTAGAAACTCTGAATATATCCATGAGACGAAAATTGGGATAATTCCAAGCAAAAAGGACACCTGGGACATATATAGGGAACCTTCATTTAGTATCAGGAAAATTAGTTAAAGGAAAAAAGAACTAAGCAGTAATGAGCAAACAGAACAAGAAAAAAAAAGCAGAAGATGCAGCTCCATATTGATTGCCATTTAACTTGTCATTGTGCAAGAGAATATAGTTCCTCAATCAACTCCAACATATAATAATGAAAAAAATTCAAATCTTAATAGGTGTTATCTCAGGGAGAAAACTAAAAAAAAAAAAAAAAACCAACAAAAACAAAACAAAACAAAAAGAATAAAAAAGGAGTATTGGTATATTCACCAAAGAAAAGAAAAATCCCGAGTTCTGAAGCCAAATTGAGTTGTCAATGATTTCACATATTAACATTAATTATACTAGTATCCAAAAAAAAATCAGTTTGGTGCTCCAAAGTAGTTACAAAGGACTAGGACATTTTGATGTGATTTTGGTACAACTCGGAGATCGCTATTTTAAATTGAAAAAATAAATGAAATAATTATAATAAAAAAAAAAAGGATTCCATCATATTTAGTGATACTCTTGGTTCTAACAATCAAGTAAGACTAAGCTGATGAAATAATTTTTGTACGCTAGAACAAGTTAATAGGACACCACCTCCCCGGTCTTTTTCACCACAGAGGAGGGACACGGGGACATTAAAAAAACAAAAGAGAGAAGGATGATTTTATGTTAAGATAATTTTTGGAGCAATTTAGTATACACCGTCTTATAATTTTTATTGAATTACATAATTTCCTATAATAAGATAAGATAGTTATGTCATCCACTGTCTGTTAGATGCAAGTACACAGCATGTTAGGCATTTGGGGTTGGTCAAAGGTGTCCAGGCAGGAAAAAAAATTTGTGTACAGAATGGTGTCCAATAGAAACGCGGATCTTTTAAAGAGTACTTATGCTATCGAGTCCACATATCAATGGGGAACATAAGTTTCTTCACCCACTTTAATTGAGGAGAGTAGTCAATTTTGGGGAAAGTAACTTGATCCAGTAAGAAAGTTTTGATACATGAAATAAGTCATTTCAAATGATTTACACCCAACCTACAAGATCTTATTGATTCCGAGTAATGATCTGCATTTGATTTACACCCAACTAACAAAAAATAAATAAAGTTACTAAGTTAACAAGTACTCTATATGTGCTGGGAAAAAAACAGAGAGTAATAACAGAAGAATATGAACCATGAGAAATTCTAGTCATAAATAGAAAGACCGAGATTCATGAATACTAATTCAGACTTTGCAGCAAATGCATTACTTTACGAAAATCCAATACACGAATCTACACAAAAAAAAAAAAAAAAAAAAAAACACTTAGCATATTTGGATAAACAACCAATACACACCTAATCCTATTCGCGAACTAACAAAAAAACCAACAACATATCATCTCCACATTACAGAAATACGCGTCATCGACGTCACATGAGAAATACAATCCTGATTAGATCAAGTGCTCACCCTCAAAATTTCCAAGTTTGAATGAAATCACAACACAAGCTACTACACAGATCTTTCAGCACAAAGTACATATTCACCATTCAATCCAACGAAGCAAAGTCAAAAGGAAGCAATGGAATTCAGATAACCGTACCTGCCCCGGCGTAATTGGAGCCGAATCCGCCATTTTTCCGGTGGCGCAAAATCGGTTCTAAACTGCAGAAAAAAAAAAAAAAAAATTTTAACAAAAAACGATGAATCAGAAAAATTGAAATTGCAGATCGTGTAGAAAAAGTACCTGTGAGGCTTAGGCGTAGAAAAGAGAGCGTGTTGACTTTGATTAGCTCTCTAGAACATTGGGGCATATGTAAGAAAAACGAGAGAGATATAGAGGGAGAGAGAGAGAACCTAACAGCTAGAGATTAGAGAGAGAGAGAGAGAGAGAGAGAGAGAGATCTGAGTAGAAGAAAAAGAAGAAGAAAGAAAGGCTTTCGCTTAAAGAATAGAGAAAATGTCGGAGGGTACGTCTCTCTCAATCACTCTCTATTTTCTTTCTCTCTGCTCTGCGCTTGCTTAGCGGTTGTTGATTACACAGCTGTTGAGGTTGGTATGATTATGGTTGTGCTTTTGTTTTCTGGCATATCTATCTTAATACTACCAAATTTTTACTCTATTTATTGACTCACTCAGTTTTGAGTTTAAATTTATTTATTTCCATTTTTGTTGGAGCAATTTAATACCATAAACTAACTCAGGACTTATGCCACACTTTCACATGAACCTCATTAACCAGGAGTTGTGAAATATATATATATATATATATACACCCTTCATTTTTAAATTATTTTGCTAAACTATCATTTTTTTTTAATTATCTAGTAAAAATACTATTATTTTTTAAATTCGATATTAACAATGTCGAGATTTAGGTAGAACTTAACATTAGTAATATCAAGTTTCAAAATAATGTATTTTGTAGATACCTTGAAAATATGACTATTTGCTAGTACTTAGAAAATAAAATATGACTATTTGTATTTATTACTGTTGGGTGTGTTATGATTGGGGAATTGGGTTTTGGCTTTAGGTCGTACTTGCTTGTTTGACCTTTTCCAATGTTATAAAAATTGAATGAGCAAAACGAATCTTCATAAAGACTTCATTCGTGGATTAGGTGATGATGTTATATAAAATTGGTTATGCTTTGATCATTGTGAGTTTAAACATCAATTTTGGTACTCTTGTTGAGTCTTGTCTTTGTTTAGCTTCTGACCAAAGAAAACACGAAAAGCACCTGGTTTATTTTTTAATATTTATCCAATCAATGGACTCAATGGGAAAAGGGCTCAATGGGAAATGGCTGGACGGTATTTTGAGTTTGCCATTTATTTTTTCAGCATATCGTGTCCCCATAATTGAAAATATCAAAATATGTTAGGGGCACACCCAAGCTTATAACATGTTTAAGTGTCACTTTGTGATTGGTATACTTGTTTTTTTTTTTTTTTTTCAATTAAGTTTTTGTGGTAATCACCACAAAAGAGACCAACTTTTATGTATCCTGCAATCAGTTATGACCATTATCCTAAGATGATCTCAATAGTGATTTCTGTTGCTAATAACACTTTACTATGTCCTACCCTTTGGCCAAAAAATAAAAAATATATATGTCCCTCCGATCCAAAACAAAATTTTTTTTAGGATGTATATAATAAAATTGGCTCAAATCAGCTTCCAATTATAATTTTTGTTAGGTATTGATTTCTTTTTCTCCTTGTGATATGGTAGAAAGAAATACTTGGCTCCGTTTACTTCAACAAAAAAATGTTCATAAAAAAATAATATGTTTTTTTTACCGATTCACATAATCCCCCTTTCCAAAACTTTTTGTGCCATTTTGACTCGAACTAAAGATGATTTATATTTCATGTAAGAGTAGTAGTGACAGAGATCATGGTAATGACAACGATGAAGCTAGTGTGTGATGCTGACAATGGGATTGATGATGTTGATTTCGTGGTTGTAGTGAGCACTGATAGTGGTGGAAGTATAGCGATCATGTTGGTTGTAGACTTGTAGTAGTGGTGGTGTGGTGGTGTTGAAGGAAGTGGTGAAAGTGATGGCAACAATGGTTGTTTTGAAGATGGTTATGGTGGTGGTGTCTATACAATTAATGGACCCACAAACCATGAAACACATCAAACATTGAAAAATACAAGGGAGAAAAATTGCCCCAAACAAACCATGTATAAAGCTCAGCTAGAAAGAATAGATGATCTCAATATTCTACCTTTATTGTTTTATATTCTTTTATTATAAATGGGCCTACAAATATTTTCTGAATTGATAATACCAAAGTTATTATAAATTTTACTACAAAGACTTACTAGCTAACGACACAATAAATGTCATTAGGAGGGCTATAACCATAAATTTATATCAAGAGGGTGGGGTTAAAATGTGATAATTTTTTCCCCACCATTTTCAAATGAAAATTATAAAAGATTTAATACTAAATTATTACATTAAATATACTACTAGCATCTATTTTTGTTAATATAATTATTTTTTAATACATTTAAACGTAATGAAATTTATATTAAAAATATTAGCAAAGCTTGATATTTATTTACTTAAAATAAATATTTTTGTTTATATGTTTATGAACATGTTTAGGGTTTATATGTTTATAAATATGTTTAAGGGTTTTTTTGTGTGAAAAATATTGGAATTATCTAATGAATATAAAAAGATATCGACAATTTGTGATTATATTTCCAAGGATTTTTGAAAGTAGTATCATTTATCTACTTATCACATTATTAGGAGTGATATTAAATGCTCGGAATTATATGTTATATAATATTAACTTGGTTGGAAAATAATAGTTTTCTTTTACTAGGAAGGAATTAATTGATTTGATTATTTGGTTGAGAGATGATAGTATGAGATACAAACATGAATGATAAATTTCTGTAGAAGTTAAATTTATAGCAGTTTTTTATGTAACAAGGATTCATTTACCAAGATGTAGCAAATAACATAATTTATACCTATGATTTATTTATAGGGAGCGTAAGAGCAAACTGCATTAACCTTCCTTGAATACTCCAATTAACCCCTATGGCATAAGGCGAATATTGTTGGTTATCTCATAATATATGCTTAACTGCAGTAACAGAAAATGTTGAAGGATATTATAACAGGAAAATAAAATAAAATAAAATGGCTTGCAAAGTATTTTCAAATAAAAATTGCAAAAACAAGATATTAAATTATCGTATATCTTGTAACCCAATAGAAATTGTTTATTACATCGAGAGTTAGATACAATTAAAGGAAAAAAAGTGTATATAACAAGAGAATGTTAATTTTTGTCATGGAAAAGATTTTGATCATTGTTATGTTTGCAATCTTGTTATGTACTTATATTTAAAAATATTTTCAAGATAATATTAGAAAGAATCGTATTCTAATTTGAAAGAAGTTTTACGAGATTGGAGGCCTGTTAGAGATCAAAGAAATTTTTTTATATTTGTACTTGTTACTGTTGCATATGTGTGCGAAAATATTTTTAAGATATTCTTTGAAGTGGGAAAATTCCTATTTTAGCTCTAATTTTTTTTTTCCTCTTAACTCTACTTATAATTTTGGATCTACCATATGAGTGGAGTTTGAATCAAATTTGTATGCAAATAGAGTTTACATGAATTAAATATTGTTGCTTATATATTTATGAACATATTTAGGATTTATATGTTTAAAAATATGTTTAGTTTTGAAATTTTATTTCGAGTCACGAAGTTTATGGATGTCAACTAAAATGAGGAGAAAAAAACTTTAATCTATATATATATATATATATATATAACTAAAATGAGGAAGTTAGGAATAAACATTGAATGAATAATGAAATGGTCTACACATTAATGGTTGTAAAACAGATAGATTCATTCAATTCATGTAAAGATTTTTCCCATGTTTAAGATTGAAAAGAAGTTTGGACTTGACAGGATGATTGAGAACCTTTAATCTTAACAAAGGCTACTAATTTGATGACTTTTTTTTTTCTTTTGCTGAAAAAAAAAAAAAAAAAAAAAAAAAAAAAAAAAAAAAAAAAAAAAAAAACTGAATCAATAAATTAAGACTTTGTCAGACCATTTTCGTTAAAATATAAGCATGAGTAACATTATCATTGAAACTAGAATTAATTCTTAAACACCAGTTGATTGAGTTAAGAATAAAGTTTCTCTCCAAACTAATTTGGAGAGAAATCCTACAAACTCATCATATATATTTATATTGAGTGTAAATTTTGAAAATTTAAACGTTGGATTGCATGTTCTTATTACATCCTTAATGCTTACAAAATTTCAAGAAAATAAAAAATTTATTGCTATGTCATTAAATAAATGTTATAATTTCAAGTTTTTGTAATCTAAAGTTGTATATAAAAAATAAGTTAATTGATCAAATAGTAAATAATATCCGATTTGAGCGAAATTTGATATACATGTTAAGAATATAGGGAACATGAAATTAAACGGTTAGATTTTCAAAATTCACACAAAATAAAAAACTATATGAAAAGTTTGAAGAGTTTCTTTCCAAATTAGTTTGGAGAGAAACTTTGTTCTTGAGTTAATATTTAGTCACTTGCAAGTACTAGTAGGGCAATTGGACATTGATCAATCATGTCGATGACTCAATTTATGAGCATATTCTTTAAAAGTTTAAGGCTAAATTACAATATTTATACCCTTTCACTTTACCAAAAATTCTTTTTTTTTTTTTTTTTTTTTTTTGAGAAAGAGAAAAATAGGGGTCTTTATGGTCATATTACACCCACGGGCAGGGAGCCAGTGGCCTCGGTCAGGGAGTCCGTAGTTGGTATCCGTTCTGTACCCTCTGTGTGGGAGTCACCTCACATTTTGTGAGTACACCTCACCACTAAGTTTACCCACCAACGAAAGCCTGCAGGCAGCGGGACTCGAACCTAGGTGTGTTGCACGAAGCGTCCGAGCCTTACCCACTCAGCCAAGCCCTCATTGGCTACCAAAAATTCATTTCATTGACCCAAAACAACATAGTTTGTCTAGTCTGCTTATCATTAAAAAAAAAAAAAAAAAAAAAAAAAAAAAAAAACCTCACAAATTTCTAAACCAATGTCAAATGTCAATAGAATATTTGGGGGAAAAAAAAAAAAAAAAAAATCTTACCTCTTCTTCGTAAATTCATTTTCTTTCAAACTCATATGATGAAAAGCCGTAGAATTAAAGAAAAACTCATTTTCATTTTCTTTTCCTACACGCTTTCTCACGAACCAAACAGCTTGGCAAGTGAACATTTTTCTTCTTCTTAATCTTGTTATTGCGAACAGCAGGTGGGGTAACTTTATAAGCCACCGTCAATGCTGGTGGTGGCGAATTGGTGTAAATAATACTTGGACAAACAAAGACCCCATATGCTAAAAATTTCTTGGCCACAAAATACCCAGCTTGAAAACAGAGATTTTTTTATTTTATTATCAAACTGAGTGAAAGACGGGCACAATATTACCTCAAACAAACAAACCAGCAAAAAACAGAAAAGAGTGTACATTTTCTAAAGAAGAAAAAGCGACTATACATGAAACATCTAAGCATGAAAATCAATCACGTACATAGAAACAAATAACCAAAGGCCAAAGTCAAATACAGATGCATACCTATTGACTAAATTTTTTTTTTATGGCAGAGAAGCAACTAATTATCCCCTATTGACATCCCCTGCTTAATTGAGTTTTATTTGCAAGTAGAAAATTAATTTTATTTCTTTCAGAAAAATTATTATTTTTAATTAAATTTCATATTATTTTAATTGAAGAAACTAAAACAAATCAAAACTGTGGTTTTGGTAGTTATCACCGGTGCAATTCTAACGGATACTAATGGAAGGACATAACTAAATAAATTGATACTTAAATTACTAAATTGAATTTTAGGTAAAGTTAAAAAGTACGATTTATAATTTTGGCAAAAAAAAAAAAAAGGTCTGACCTTGAGTAGTTTGAAACAGTACAGAGTAGTATCTTAGAGCTTTAACTTGCAAGATAAAGTATGAATGAAGCAACCACTTACTATAAATTTTCTTTTGTTAATTTTAGGAGTACAATTCGGTTATGATAGCTTGACATCGTAACAGAAGGCACAAATGCCAAAACTACAAATTAGCCTTGAGAATATAGAAAATAACGTATACCTTTCAAAATTTTGCAAATTTCACTGCACGAATACCTTGAGATTCATTCTTGATTTGTAAACAAACATTTTCGGAGATTGTGTTAAGCAAAACTTAGTATTGATAGTTTTAGTTTGTAGAGCTTGTGAGCTGTTTCCAAGATCTAGAAACAAGAAGTGCACGGTAATCCCATTAGGATGAGAATTACCAACACAACAATAGAGAGAGAAAATCTAATTTACAAAATGAATGAGTCCTATTATTTATTGCAAATTGGTGAAGCAATACCATCCATCAAGTGGGGGTTATTGCATTAGCTTCTTTTTTGTACTATTCATAAATCATATTGCATTTTTTGATATTATTCATGAGTTCCATCGTACTATTCAGTTAGTTTTTAATTTTTTTTTCTATGTTTTCAACAAAAAGTATTTTTTTTCAGCTAAATAAGTCGTTCCTAAATGGATTAGTTTTAATAAAAATTTTTATTACATAGGAAAAAATAAATAAATATTTTTGTTTTTCTTCACCTTGATAAATAAAATTTTCTATTTAAAACTCCCCTTTCTATCTTTTCAGCAAAAAAATAAAAATAAAAAGGTAATGTATAGCAATGAAACATCTCAATCCTACAATCTTTTTGTTTTAACATTATTATTTTCTAAAAAATGAAATATTTTTCAAAAAGTGTTTTCCAGAAAAACTATTTTATTTTCTTATGTTTGATAGTAACCTTAAAATAAATTGAAAAACTATATCTTAACTTTCCTTATTTAGTTTCACATGAGATTAGAGTTTTTTTTTTTAGAAAATTTTAGTGGAAAACAACTCTATCTTATGCCAAGCTAAATAATGGAAGATAAAAGGTAGTTTTCATTTAATCTTTTTTTTTTTTTTTTTTTTTTTTTTTTTTGTAATACTACCAAATACAAGAAAATGCGGAAACTATGTTGACATAAAGTTTTCTATTGAAACAAACGGAACACTAATGACTTTGATATATATGAACCATGTATCAAATGAAAATGACAGCTTTTATATTTATCAAAATGACAACTTTTGCATAGTGTTTATCAGAAGACATTGTTTATAGAAAAAGAAAAAAAAAAAAACTAAAATATAGCATATTTTCAACTAAAAGTTAGATTATTTACCCAAAAAAATTGAGATAAAGCAAAAAAAAAAAAAAAAAAAAAGGGTAAAAGTCAAAATGGCAAGCCTTGGAGGCCTCTAAACTTTAGACCATCGTATGGGTCTCCTGCATAATCCAAAAAAAAAAATAATAATAATAAGATAATGATGTTGCAAACTAACTAATGT
This sequence comes from Quercus glauca, assembly GCA_023736055.1. Classification (NCBI taxonomy): domain Eukaryota; kingdom Viridiplantae; phylum Streptophyta; class Magnoliopsida; order Fagales; family Fagaceae; genus Quercus; species Quercus glauca. The sequence goes on along the minus strand of CM043319.1, from coordinate 63,017,367 downwards.
CATCATTTTTTGAGCATATCATTATTTACAATTATCCAAAAATTCTTTCATGATTTTTTTTTTTTTTTGAAAGAAAAATATGCATTCAATTAACCAATAATGTTTGCATCATGATACAAAGCTTCCCTAGCTAAAGGAGGTAAATCTTCCTTCCAATGCATATCATCTATTATATTTTTTGCATATTGAGCTAACACATGAGCCACTTTGTTTCCTCCCCTTCTTGTAAACTGCACATTCACCCAATGCAATCCTCTTAGCATTTGCTAGATGTCACCTACCACATTACCCATCAACGATTCATCTTCATTCGGAGAGGAAATAGCTTGCATGACTGAACTATTATCACCTTCAACAATGAATTCAGAAAAACCAACATCCGTGGAAAATTCAATTGCATTTCAACATGCAAGGAACTCCGCTTCTTCATTGCAAAAAATTGGTGGACCCTTGGCTGACATTGCAGCTATAACTTCCCCTTTGTCATTTCTAACCACTGCTCCAAACCTAGTCCTATCCAAGAACACAACGACATCGAAATTTAATTTATAAACCAAAGATGGAGGAGGCTTCCATGAATCTTGACTTGGCTATTGCACCTGGTCTACATCGAACTGATTTTGTATAGCCCGATAGTCCTCTAAATATTACATTGCTCTTTTGTTTAGTCAACCTGGATCATGAAATCTCCCACTGTGTATCACTCTATTCCACTGAGTCCAAATTAGCCATACCTAAACTACCATCAACTCTAAATCTTCCCATGCCAACTGCTCCATTAAATACTCCATCAGCTGGAACATATTAAGCAGCCCATGTTTTCCTTTCTGCAGCAATTTTAAGCTACCTGCCCACACATCCTGAGCAGCATCACAATCCCAAAGCACATGCACAGTTGTCTCTGGAAACCTAGTACAAATCAAACAAGCAGCATCAGCGATAATCCTTTAGTTAACAAGATTCATCTTCATTGGTAGAATATCATTGCATGTTCTCCAAGCAAACACCTTCACTTTGTTCGGGATTTTAAGTTTCCATAGAGTAGCCCAAATCTTCTTCCCAACACAACCACTAGAGCTCTTGGCCACATTCTCTCTTCGCATCAACTCCCTAGCAACCTTGTAAGTAGATTTGACAATGAACAATCCCTTCTTGTTAGGCAGCCAGAGTATAGAATCATCCACATACCGTCTACTTAAAGGAATTCTACATATGGCTTCAGCATCTTCCTTATCAAACATCTCCATAATCCAATTAGTCCTCCATAAATGTAGCTCTTGGTTTATTAGGTCCGAAACTAAAGCATCCTTGACATCCTCCTTGGCCGAATGAATAATAGAGTTTGTAGGATAATTAGGAATCCATTTATCCCTTAAAACCCGGATTGAATGCCCACTTCTAACCTTCCAACAACAACCCGACTTTAAAGTAGGCATGGCCCTTAGATCCCGAAAACCCATTCCACCATCTTTCTTCGAGAGCGTCAACTTTTCCAGTGAATTTTCCTTACATTCCCAACCTGACCCCACCAAAACTTAGCACACATCGCACCAAGTTCATCACAAAGTTTCATAGGGAGTTGAAATACACTCATGGTATAGGTGGGAATAGACTGAGCCATGGCCTTAATAAGCACATCTTTACCCGCCTTAGATAACATCATACCCTTCCAGCCCTATAACTTTTTCCAGATTCTATCCTTTAAGTACGAGAAGGTATGGTATTTAGGTCGCCCTATCAAAGTTGGCAGCCCCAGATATGAATCAAATCTACTCACCTCCTACACCCCCAATATTCTCTGTATATCTTGCTTTTGATCAGCAGATGTGTTGCTACTGAAATAGACTGAGGATTTCTCCAAGTTGATGCACTGCATCGATGCATTTGTAGATGTCTAAAGGATCTCTGAAATGGTCTCTACTTCATTTATTGTAGCCCTGTAAAACAATAATGAATCATATGCAAATAATAAATTAGAAACTTTGGGTGCCCCTCTGCAAATGAATACTCCATGGATTCTTGCTTCATTTTTTGCCTTTGTCAGTAAAGAAGTAAAGCCCTCTACGCAACAAAAATAAATATGGTGAAATAGGATCTCCTTGTCGAATTCCTCTAGAAGGAAGCAAATTACCATAGGGTTTCCCATTAATTAAAATAGAGAATGATGAAGTAGTAACACAACTCATCACTCTATCAATCCATTTTTCAGGAAAGCCCAATCTTTGCATAATACTTTGTAAAAAAGGCCTTTCCACCCGGTCATATGCTTTGCTGACATCTAACTTCAAAGCCAAAGAACATGTCTTACCCTTCTTCTTGGAATGCATAGTATGCAGAGCCTCATAAGCCACCAAAACATTATCTATAATTAGGCGACCCGGTACAAAAGCACTCTGAGTAGGGGATATAATTTTAGGAAGCACTTGTTTTAGCCTGTTTACAACAACTTTGGAGATAATCTTATAGATAACATTACAAAGACTTATTGGTCTAAAATCTAACATCTTCTCCAGATTTTTGACTTTAGGTATAAGCACAATATTAGTATGGTTTAAAGCAGGCAACATAATCCCATCATTCAAAAATTCTAAAATAGCATTAACAACAACATCACCCACAACATGCCAGAATTTTTGATAAAATAAAGCATTCATACCATCAGGGCCAGGTGCTTTCGTGGGTCTCATCTAGAACACCGCTATTTTAATCTTTTCAGCAGCAAAATCACAAGACAGAAAATTCTGCATCTCAGATGTCACCTTTACCGAAATAGATTCTAGACACTCCTCCATCTGATCACATGAACCTGCACTAAATAGATTATCCAAGTAATCAATTGCTACATTTGCAAAATCCTCTACCTCTTCCACCCAATGTTCCTATGAATTCTTAATCCCCTTGATATGGTTTCTTCTACGACTTTGTGTTGCTTTTGAATGAAAGAACTTCATATTTTTATCCCCATGCTTAAGCCAAGCCACTCTTGATCGTTGTGCCTAATAAATCTCCTACTTTATCAAAAGATCATCCAATTTTGCTCACCTCTAAGCACTCAGCCTGACTTGCATCAGTACAATCAGGCTTACTCAATCTATCAAGCCGGTTTTGTAGCTGCTTAATTGCCTCTACTTCTGGTTCAGCCTTAGATGCTCCCCATGCTTTTAAATCCACCTTACATGCCCTAATTTTTTCCTTAATTGCTGCCAGACCAGTCTCCTTACAACCTGACTTATTCCATGCCCCTTGGATAACCTCCTCACAATCATCCCAAAGTAGTTCATTTTCCTCAAACTTGAAGCACCTATCAAACCTCCTATGTTGGCGACTGAATGTCTGAACCTAAACAGTAATAAGTAAGTGATCTGAAGCATAAGGAGGGAGGTGTACCACGGTACTCATTTGGAATTTCTCCCTCCATTCCTTTGAGGCAACAACTCTATCAAGCCGCAACATTATATTTGCATCTCCAGGCCTCTTGTTTGTCCAAGTAAACGGATAACCTCTATAACCCAAATCCTCCAATTGACAAAAATCAAAAGCTTCTCAAAATTCATTAATTTGACTTGATTGTGGCTGCCTTATGCTTAACTTCTCCGAAGCATTCAAAATAGCATTAAAATCCCCTACACATAACCATGGACCATCCACAAAATTCTTCAAGTGTGCTAGTAACTTTCATGATTTAAATTTTGGTTATGCATCCGGCCACCCATAAAACCCAGTTAAGCACCACACAAAACCATATTCTTCTGTTACCTTTGCCAAAACATGATTGACAGTGTAATTAACAACTTCCATATTGATACCATTCTTCCATAAAAGAGCTAATCCACCACCCAAGTCCAGATGTTTAACTATTACTTTATTCTGGTATTGTAAGTTATTATAAAGTATATCAAATCCCTCCTTATCCAAGCGTGTCTCCATAAGAAAACACAAAGTGGGAGCTTGTTCCCTCACCAATTTGCGAAGGCTATGACCTGTCTAAGGGTTCCCAAGCCCTTGGCAGTTCCAACTTAAGATCCTCACTGCTCTTGGCAAGGGTGGATCTCCACCCCTGCCTATATATCATCAAAATCATTATCATGTTGTCCCCTTTATCCACGCTTCACCACTCTTGTTTCAAAATCTGCCTCTGTCCCCTCTCCTACATCAGGCTTTAAATTTCTTTTCCCAAATGTAGGAAACTTAAAGGCCTTAGAAATCTCACTAAGCCCAAAATCCATTCGGCTAATTCTGGTCCAAGGGGATTTGGGCTTTGTGAGTCTAAAATCATGCAAACCCAATTCCTGGTCCATAGTACCAGTTTCTAGACCGAAATTCTCTCCATACAACGTGTCTTTCAGCCCCTCATCCACCTCTGTTTGTAGTCCAACTGTCCTTGTGGTAATATCTTCCCTTTGCACTGAATTGGACTTCTGAAATTTCTGCCCTATTGGCGCGCTCTCATAATTTCCCTTATCCATGTATCTTGCACTTGCACTATCAGCATTATCAAGTTACTGAAATTTAGGCTGAAACCCTAAATTCTCAGATTCTCCCTTATCCATCATACTAGGGTTTTCATCCCTCATCCTTCTGCCGCCATTTCACAATGCAGCTTTCCCATTAGACTAGTCCCATCATTCTTCAAATCCCCTGAAATCTGATCCCATTCAGCACTTGGACCTGCATTTTTATTTGGTGAGAAGCGTGGCCGACCCCCCATTGCACGTAAGAAATCCCCATACTGATAGTCTACTTCTCTACTATTCTTGACTACTGAAAAGTGTGAGGCACAATGCTTGACATCATGACCAAGCATGTCACAGTAATGGCAAAACATGGATAATCTTTCATACTTAAATTTAACCCAAGTACGGACTCCATCTAAACTAGCAATAAAAGCATTCCTTTGAATCAGTTTCGCTATCGGCAATGCAACTTTGACTCTCATTAAAAAATTAAGATCACCCTGACGTTGCTTCCTTTCTACCTTTTCCACCAATCCAATTCGACTCCCAACTTCCTTCGCCATTTGAGGAGAGATCATGTCAAGCGGTGCACCCCAAATCTGAACCCAAAGAGAAGCGTATTCAATTTTAATGTTTCCCACCGTTAACCCTTTTTGCCACCGTTGGAGCAACAGAAGCTAATTATCAAACGGCCAAGGACCCCACTAAGAACTTTAGACATATCAAACTCCGATTGGAACTTGAATTGGAATAGATTCAGCCTTACCTCAGTTATGTGCATCCTGTTCTCCAAACCCTATGCTCTTTTCAAAGTAATCTTAGCCGTTCTTTTATTGAGTGGTTTGCATGTGAGGAATTTCCCGATAAGACTCAAACTACAGCTTTCTATGGCCTCCAGTTGTCCTTCATCAAAGATAGGAATAATTTCCTCCTCCCCAGATGTTAACTTCGTATTCCCCAAGCCATCAATAACCTTATCCGCCATGCTCACGTACAGACAAGGTAAAAAAAGAAAAAGAACACCCTTAGACCTAGGTTAAGGGAGAGAAAACCTCGTGCCTCACAAGAGAGAGAACTCCACAGCAGGGAGAGCAAAAATGCTAAGAAATAATTAAAATATGTAACTGTGGTTAAATGAATACAAACAAGTGTGTCTGACACCTTTCCCATATACAAATGAGCCATCAAATATATTTCAATGGTTTGTAAATAGTGTATTGCTTAATTTAGGGCTGGAGACTTCACATACTCTTAACCCTAGGCTGGTAATAATATCGATTACACATTAGGTGGTCAATCATTACTAGAAAATCCTATAATTGTTGGAGACTCTACTTGCCTCCAAGTTGACATTACCAGGATGTCAATCCAGAATTGCATATCGACATTTAGGATATGTGCGTATCAAACTCTTCAAACATGATTATAAATCATATCATATCATATACTATGTAATAAAAGTTGTACTTAGAAGTCGTGGTTGCCCCAAGTGTCTTCACCAAATTGTAGAAAATTTTTTAGATTTTTCAAAAATATATATAATTTTTCTTCTCTTATAATTTCTAAGTTGATAAAAATTTTAATTTGATTACAATCCAAATTCTTTGTTTAATCCATTTAACCCTTGTTTTTTAAGTGTTGTATATTATAATCCATATTCTTCACCTAATTCATCTAATCCTTATTTTATTATTATTATTTTTTTATGTATAGTGTATTATAAAAAAGTAGTAATTTTGTTTTTTAAATTACTACATTGCACGTAAAAAGAAAACATATATATATATATATATATATAAAACCACTTTCATTGGGAGGATATAAATTCGTTATCTACTTTTTGGATTAAAAAAAAAAACTAATAACAACATGATTGTTACGGTATAACATTAAAAAATAAAAATGTAATTAACGCTAACAACTTGATTTTTATGGTATTTGATTTTAAATAAACTCCTCCTTTTTTGGCTTTTATATATCAACTTTATTACAACTTACATTGGGAGGATATACACAAGTGGAGTTATTGATAATAAATTTGTTATCTATGTTTTTTCAAATATTTTTTTAATTTAATTTTTTTGGATAAATATCAAATTTTTGGATAACACAAATAAAAAGCCAATAACATTAATTAACAACATGGTTTTTATGGTATAACAGAAAATAAAAATTTGTAATTAACGTTAACAACTTGATTTTATGGTATTGAATTTTAATTTTAATTTCTTCTTTTTTTGCTTATATCAACTTCTGCACAACTTAAAATTATTGTTTTAAATAGAAACAACTTGTTATCAACTTTTGTTTTTTGGTTGAAGTTTACCATGGTTGAAATTTTGTTTGTTGGATAAATATAGGAATAATTGTGGTTATAGTTTTATTATATAATGACTCTCATCTTTAGATTTTCATGACACTATAAATAATAAGGCCAGATTCATGATTTTTTTATTAATATTTTGAACGTCCAAGTATCTATCATTTTTTAGGGTTATTTGTTATTTGTTTAATTCTGTTATTTTTGTTATTATTTATGTTTTTTTAGGGATTTTCCTTAAGGTTTTGAAACACTCGATCAAATAATACTCTTGGTATTGAGTTTTTCTCAAAAACATTTCTTGAAGTATATATTTACACATTTTCTTTTGATAGGGTGAAATTTGGTGCTTCCTACCTTATTCACCATCGCGAATCCTTGGCGCGATGGTTACTTCACAAGTATAAGTGCTTGTGGGATGTGGGGAGGGGAGGGGGGCAAAGACCGGGATTCGAGTTTCTAGGAGTGAGCTTTATACTCATATACATTTAGATTAGATTAGAGTAGAATTTCTATCTTGTATAAAAAAAAAAAAGAAAAAGACAAAAATTCAATTATTATGTTTTTTTTTTTTATAAGCAATTCAATTATTATGTAAGTTTATCTACTTTTATTTTTTTAATGTTTAGTAATTTGGGTTGTTCATAATTCTTAACTATTACATTAAGGTTACCACTTAAATATGCTTTCAATTTTTTTTTTTAATTATTGAATTCAATTTTTTTCATTTAAATATGCACTTGAAATTTAATTATGCAAACTCTCTTTATATTTTTTTAGGCATCTCCTTTTATATTAGTTGCATAGTTATCTATCATATTCCATTCAATTAATTTTAGACTTATATATGATTTTATTTATTTATAAAAACTTAATTTTACACAAAATGCATTCATTATATAACTTAAAGTAAAATGTTACTTTGTTTAAAAAAATAGAGTAAAAGATTACTTTATTTTCATTATCTATTTAATTTTAATTAAAATATTTTTTTTCATTAATTTACACATGATTCTTGATTAAGCCGTGCATCGCACGGGTATAATACTAGTTTATAGAGAAATTCAAAAAATAGGTAAAAGGTATAGACCGCAATTAGGTAGGCCCATTGAGAACTTGAATAATTATAGAGGTGGTCAGTATGAGGCTTTAGATAAATTCTGCAAGAAAAATGGAATGAGGTACATTTACACTAGGTGGGGTTTGGATCCGCGTTTGCTGCAATGCGTGTTTCAGCTTTTTTTTTTTTTTTCATTCGCAAAGGTTGACTTTTCAACCGTGAACAATGCATGGGTACACTGTTCACAGACCCACAAATATCATTTTTCAGCAACTTTTATATTAAAAATGGGTTCCACGATACCATTCACACATTTAAAAATTATTTTGTTATAGTGTTTTCAGTTTTCAGCAAAATAATTTCTATTCAAAAGGACCTTAGCTGAAAAGTGATATTTGAAAAGTCAACATTTGCCATTGAAAGCAAAAAAAAAAAAAAAAAAAAGCTAAAACGCGCATTGCAGCAAACGTGGACGCAGCAAACGCAGATCCAAACCCCACCAATGATTTATGGGCCACTACAAAATGATATTGAAGAAAGAAGAAACTCGACTGTATTAGATCAGTAGATTTTGTTTCTTACAAATTAGTAGAGCTGATTAAATAACAAAAAATATATATGCAAAGAGTTTTTTATTTTATTTTTTTCTTCAACGAAAATTAGTTGAACTTTTATGGGCAACCCATAGCCAGATGTAAATACTTTCAATTCATTACGTGAATTTAACCAAATCTAATATTGATTGTTCGTCCAAGAAATTGACTCCAATTTCATGAAAAAAGTGAGCTCTACCTGATGAACAAACTAAAAAAAATAAAAATAAAAATCAAGCAAACACCAAACATGGTCAGGTAAAATCATGACTAAGGTTTCAATTTATTCAGACCATTAACGATAAAAATTCTACTTTTTATACACCTACCACCATCTTCTTAGTAATTAAGATGCCACATTCGCTTCATCAAGTAGTAAAGCAAGGTTCTCCATCTAATTAGCTATATTAAAGTAATTACCTCTTAAGGATATTTTAGTTGAGTATTAATATCCTTCTCATGTAGAGTTTTGGGTTTAATTAATAAAACAAACTAATCTTCCCTCTCTAATTCACTCTTGTTTCGAAATAGAAATGAAGCATATTTAGTGAAACCAATGAAAGCAGTAGGACGTTCACTGCATCCTACTACTAATTTCCATTTGACCAACTATCATTTTCAATACAATTGTTCAGATTGATAGGCCAAGAATGCATTAACCCCTTGTGATGAATTAAAAAATTAATTAGCCAAATTAATTAATTAATTCAATTTGCATGCAATAAGCGTGATAGCACAAACAAATCACCAACTAAGTTAATATGTAGTGGAAAATAAATTGACACGGTAATTTGTTTATGAATAGGAAAAATCTACACGGCAAAAATCCCATTGGGTGATTTTAAGGTCACCACTCCCGAGAATTCACTATTATCACAAGCGGTTATAAGTAAAAGAATCCCAGTACCTTATACCAACTTACAGTTGAACTCTTACCCCAATAACCAATTGGACTTGTTCTGTAGTGACAGTCTCTCATTTTCAATGCACATCTTCCAGTATGTGACTAACCAATCGATGCGCAGATCCAAGTACGCGACTTACACACCAACTTGAAAAAGATGTTGGTTGCAAAGTTTTTTAGTCCATCCACCCGATGAAGATCATGAAGCTCCTTGGTTATAAAACCCTACAATGTATAAACACAGCAGCTTCTTGAATAGAAAGATGAACTAGTGCATATGTCTTCAGTTCACAATATGCTCAAGAAAAACTTTTGCATTGAGGTGCATCAGCTGTGACGACCCTTAAAACAATCCTTATATATGTTTAGGGTTGTGAGAAAAGAAAGTCTAAACATCTATACACGGATTGGAGTGAAATCAGATCTGAAAAACTGATTTTCATAAATCTCGATAAATACCCTATCTATTGAGCAGCTGTCAAGCATCGGGCTTAAACAGCCTTTTAAACCTCGATACTAGCTGTCGAGATAGTTGTCGAGCTTTAAAATTCAGCACTTCTTCACATGATTCTTGGACGGACTTGCATAGCTTTAACATTTGAACTTGAAACCTTGTTCCTTGAAGCATTAAACACATCCTAAATCTACCCAATTATAAGTAAAGTGTGTTTTGTCAAAGGATTAGCCAATTCTATATTGACATATGTTCCTAACATGATTCACATATGTCCTAACACAGATAATTCACACACAAACACACCCAATTATGAAATGAGCATCAAATCCATTACTTCCCACCAACAAAAATAAAAACTAAGAACAGTTAGAAATCCTTAGCAGAACAATATCATCTTCTTTCCCCCAAAACATACATACAAAGCCATAGATCATAACCGTACAGCATATTGAAAAAGGGGAAAAAGTTTATTATGTTTCAATGAACGGAAGAAAGATAAATAAACCCAAAAGCACAAAAACAAAAATGGAGCAAGAGAAAGCAAAAAACTAGAGGAAGAGTGGGTTAGGACTTGATAAATGCCTAATAAGGGGGTGCGGGGGCGCGCCTGGGGGGGGGGGGGGGGTGGCCAGAAGAGAGATACATGTACTTGGAGGAACCTTTTGTTCATCATTTCTAGTTTTCATATTCTTTACAACTGTCGATACCGTATTATGTTCAGCCCTGATTCATGCGTCAAAACAAAGATTAAAAAAATTTTAAAAAATTAAAAAGGTGCAAAATCATGAATTTCAAAGCCAAAATGGGTAAAAATAAGTACAACATGTTTGAATAGTGAATCAAAAAATCATAAAATTTGAAAAAGCCATTTTACAACAAAATGACCAAAACCCTAACTGGGGTTGGTAAAAAAGTTGACTTTTTGACTTGGCCGTTGGATCATGTTGAATTTTGGAACATCTCATAGGGCATATTTTTTCCTTTGAAACAATAGTTTACGAGCCAAAATTGGAGTTAAAAAAAAATGAGATATCACAAAAATACTGAAACCCTAATTAAATCTTCACTATATTTTCAGGAAAACTGGCAGTTTTTTGCTTGACTTCGCACAATAAATTGTACCAATTGGGCAAGAACTGGAATGAGCGGGCTGGACTATCTTGAAGAACAAGGTCCTAGATAAGTCTCGCCAAAGATATGAATTATTCAAGAAAAGACGTTCAGGATTTCTCTATTTTGCATCACCTCTCTTCTAAGCGCGATATCTCAACGACCATAGCTCCAAATCAAATAAGGCCAGGACCATTAGAAACTAGACATCCAGAGCTTTTCATGCATATAAAATTCAAAGATAACAGGCTCTAAAATTCTCCTAAAAGCCACGTAAAGATAACTAATCATACATTTTTTTTTTTTTGGTATATATATGCTTTAACCTTCTTTTGATATATTGTATATATATATTTACTTTAAATAAAACAATGCTTTAAAAAATATTTTTGGTGAAATTTGGATTTTTAAAAAATTAATAATACGTTTTAATTTATCAAATAGATATCATAGAAAAGAGGAAAGAGAAAAAAAAATTAACAACCCAATTACAAATTTGAAGCCAATCTAAACTGTGTACATGGTAGTAAACTACAGTTTCCATTACAGTAAATTGTCATTAACCAATCTTTGAATGCTATAAATTTCACCAAGAGTTCCACTTTATAAACTTTAGAATATTACAATAATAATATAACTATTGAATGTTATTTTATTGATAAAGTATAAATCAAATATAAAGATGAAACGTGAATAACCAAAAAAAGGAAACAGTATATATCTTAAATCATATGGTAAGTCTAAATAAAAACAAATAAAATAATTTGTAATCATTATCCGAAAGGTTTATCTTGAACCTACAAAAATGGAATAATAAAATTGAAATTGCCTCGAAATTTAACCAATGAAGTTAATACCGTACCGTACCGGCCGGTACGGCCGGTTTTTTTCGTACCGGTGAACTGACCGGTACCAAAACCCCCCTTGATTCGTACCGTTCTGAGTACCGGCCTATATCGGACTGTTTCGGCCTTACTGGCGAAAATTGGATGTTTCGGCCGGTAAATCTAAACCGGGCCGGTACAAAAAAAACAAAACAAAAAAACCCAAAAATCACCTGTTTTTGTCATCACAGCCACTCACCACCACGTTGCCGGTCACTCCCATGCCTCCAGCCACTTCCATTTTGTCAATCGCAGTCTCACCACCTGCTTCAGCTTCTTCTTCCTCGCCTCTTCACTTCTCCGTTCTCTGTTTTTCTTCAACTCTTCAGCTTTTCTGTTCTTTGGTTTTTCTAGTTTTGAACGCCTGGTCACCTATATATCTTGTTTTGTTTTGGACACTAGAGTCCCACTCTCACGTGAATGTACTGAAGTCATTAATGAGTCAAAGGCTTTCAAAATTTCAAACTTATCTCCAACACCACGTGTTCTAGTTTTAACTTTTACTCGTTGATTTTTTTATTTTTTATTTTTTGGGGAATCATTTTACTCATTGATTTTTATTTCTTTTGTTTTTTCATTACTGCATTTAGTTTGCACATGTACGTAGTACTACTACTATTATTAAACTACAACTCTTCTTAAAATAAAAAGTTATACTACAACCATAATTATTAATATTTTAAAAAATTATTATTATTGGTTAGACTGTAAATTATTTTATATTTTTATGAGAATATATAAAATTTTTAAAAGAATATATATATTTAACGGTAATTCCGAAACGGTACACCGATATTAACCGGTACCCGAAATATATCGTACCGCTGGCCATACCGGTACAGCCTCCAATACGGTATTGACTTCCTTGAATTTAACACATTCAAAACCTATTATAGATTAGTCTAAAGTATACCAATCTAAACACAAAAATTTAAAAACACTGACATTAATCATTCTTAACCAATAAAATAAATCAATCAATTTTTACCAATAAAATATATATATACACACACACAAAGTCGACACACACACAATTTCAAAAGAAAGCGACAACTAAAAAAGTGAAAAAAGTAAAATAAAACCACTTTTGGCCTTCTTTATTCTTTATCGTGAAACACTTAATTATGGGAGGGAAATTAGTTGTCCTTTCTATTTTCTTATTTCAAAAGACAAAGAGAACAAAAAAAAAAAAAAAAAAGGATATCTTTCTCATTTTAAAGGCTTTTTTTTTTTTTTTTTTTTTTTTTTTTTTTGAGAAAGAAAGACATGATTATGAATTTATAGAGAAATTCAAAGAATAGGGTAAAGGTCTATAGCACGCAGTTGGTAGGCCCATTAAAAACTTGAGGCTTTAGATGAATTCTGCAAGCAAAATGGAATGAGGCACATTTACACTATGATTTATAGGCCACTACAAAATGGTATTGAAGAAATTATATTAGATCAGTAGATTTTGTTTCTTACAAATTAATAAAGCTGATTAAATTAAAAATAAAAAAAAAAACGGAGTTTTATACTTATTCTACGAAAACTAGTAGAACTTTTATGAGCAACCCATAGCCAATTCAAATGTAAATACTTTCAATTCATCATGTACATTTAACTAAATCTAAGATTGATTGTTCATCCAAGAAATTGACTCCAATTTCACGAACAAAGTGAGGTCCACCTGAGGAGTAAAATAAAATTTTAAAAAAATCAAGCAAACACCTCAATTGCTTGGAGGCTTGTGTCCAAACATGGCCTTGGAATGAAAGGATAGTTTGACAGTTAAAACAGGGGATGAGAGTTTAACACCTAAATGTTTCTATTGAAAACATTAGAGAATGCTAACCAGTTGAGCTATAAAGCTTTTGACCAAAATCATGAAAGGATATATAAATTTGATGTAAAAATTACAATATTTTTTTAAATATACTAACTGGATTACTACATTAGGTAAAATCAGGACTAAGGTTTCAATTTTCATACCATTAACTTAAAACTTCTACTTTTTATACGCCTACCACCATCTTCTTAGTAAGATGCCACATTTGCTTCATCAAGTAAAGCAAGATTCTCCATGTAATTAGCTATATTAAAATAGTTATGTCTAAAGGATATTTTAGTTGAGTATTAATATTCTTCTCAAGTAGAGTTTTGGGGTCAATTAAAAATTTAAAACAAACAAATCTTCCCTCTCTAATTGGACAAAATTGGGCAATGCCCTTTTCACCCAAATTATATAGCCTTATGCCCCATTTCCCAAGCTAATTAAGGAAATGTTTTTATTTTAAAACTCGATTTACTCAAAATCGAGTTAAAACAAAAAATTTCTAGAGCCCTATAGTGGTGTTTTAAGGAGCTTATAGTGACGTTTTAAGGATTTATAGTGGCGTTTTGAAACTCGACCTCCATGAAATCAAGTTATAGGAAATTTTTTTACCTATAACTCGAGTTCATAGAGGCCAAATTCCAAAACGCCACTATAAGTCCTTAAATCGTCACTATAGGCTCCTTAAAAACACCACTATAGAGCTTAACTTGATGTTGAATAAATCGAGTTTTAAAAGAGAGGCATTTCCCTAATTAATTTGGTAAGGGGGGCATAAGGCTATATAATTTGGGTGAAAAGGGCATTGCCCAATTTTGTCCCTCTCTGATTCACTCTTGGTTCGAAAATAGAAGTGAAGCATACTTAGTGAAACCAATGAAAGCACTAGGACGTTCACCAAATTTTCATTTTGACCAACTATCATTTTCAATACAATTCTTTAGATGATTCACACACAAACACACCCAATTATAAAATCAGCATCAAATCCATTACTTCCCATCAACAAAAATAAAAACTATGAACAGTTAGAAATCCTTAGCCCAACAATATCATCTTCTTTCCCCCAAAACACACATACAAATCCATAGATCAAAACCGTATAGCATATTGAAAAAGGGGAAAAAATTTTATTATGTTTTCAATGAATGAAATAAATAAACCCAAAAGCCAAAAAATGGAGCAAGAGAAAAGCAAAAAACTAAACGAAGAGGGGATTAGGACTTGATATCTTCCTAATGGGGGGGGGGGGGGGGGGAGAGAGAGAGAGAGAGAGACATGTACTTGGAGGAACCTTTTGTTCATCATTTCTAGTTTTCATATTCTTTCCAATCATGACAAGTCATTCAAGTAGTTCATGTTTGTTTGTCATCTTCACCACTGTTTTTCGCAATTTGCTAGATGATCAACAATTTGTTCCAATCTGAATATATGTGCTATTAAAAAAGAGTGGATCTGAATGAGATCATTTTGTTTTGATTGGTTTTGAAGTGTAAGTTGGTTTTCTAGAACATTACTCTGGACTGAGAATTAGCAAGTTTGTACTAACTAGTTGATGTCCATAGTAAGAAGTCAAATCCAAATATATTCTTAGATTGATATACAACTAAAATGTTATATGGATGCATCAACCAAGTTTTCTGATGAACAAATTGGATCAGTAAAATACCATTAACGCTGAGGAAAAAAAACCAATGCACTTTGAAAACCTAATAGATATCAAACATGCATGCCTTAAATTCTTCCACTTCAACCAAACAAAATATTATATATTCCATAGTAGTATAAACTATAGCATGTTTCTTTAGGATAAAAAGCACAAAAGTACCAATAAAATCACAATGTTAAAGTAGCAAAACCTACTTTGTGATCCACATCCACTGACTATAAACATGGGATTGAACCCACCTAAGCAAGATATAATAGCATTGCATATCTAGGTATATCTCTTGAAGGATAGAGATACAGTGATCTACTATGGCAAGATCGTCTATTTTGCAGAACGGTTTCTTTGTCATAAGAATTAGATTCTTTTAATCAATATAAAGATTAGATGTAATGCAGAAACCAGCAAAGACCATATAGCTAGAACAGGGAAGTAAAAACATGGCCTTGGAATGATAATATGCTCACGAAATAAGTAATGAATCTTGGTGTATACACAACAACCATCCACATATATAAAATATTAGTACATAATGGCCAGAAACCAAGAAAGGATAATAAAATTTGATAGTTATAACCCTGGATAGTTACAAGGCTTTTAGCCAGAACCATGAAAGGATTTTAAAAATCGAGATAAAAATACACCTTTAAAAATTCCAAGACTAAGGTTTCAATTCATCTATATCGTAATGATATAACTTCTACTTTTTATACACCTACCACCATCTTCTTAGTAAGATACTACGTTTGCTTCATCAAGTAAGGTAATGTTCTCCATGTAAGTAGCTAAATTTAAAAGAGTTACCTCTAAAGGATATTTAAGGTGAATATTATCCTTTTTGTATTGAGTTTTGGGGTCAACTAAAACAAACTTATCTTCCTTCTTTGGTTCACTCTTGGTTTGAAATAGAAGTGAACCATACTTGGTGAAACCATCAAAATTGGGTAGGACTTTCCACTAGAACAACACAAAATTTATTCCAAGATTCAGGCAGACCATACTCCCTCATCACCCAACATTGCAGGACCATATTGTTGTACAAGTCCAAATTGAATCAAAGCTAGTTTCCCCTTGAACATCGTAAGACATGTCTCAAAACCGCCTCGTATGAATGAATCGTCTTTGGGGAGTGGTAGCTCTTTGAATTTCTCACTATTGACATCGAATGACAATATCATTTCACTAGGCTTTGGTTGTCCTGCCAGTTCTTCAAAAATATCTAGCATCCAATGCAAATGTCGACTAACAAATGAGCATGAAAAATAACACTTAAAGTTGTAAGACAAAACATTGGGTCTCCACAAGATTCCAAGTCCAATTCTTTTCCATGAATCCAATCTTAATGTGTAGACCTCAAACTGAAGGGGAGGCATACCTTTGGAAGAAGGCTGTGAAATCCTCACAACCTTATAGTCATTATTTTGGATATCATCCGCAAATCCAAGTTCAAAACAATCTGAGTGGCTTAAACAAGTACCAGGCAACCTCTTATGTTTTCTAATACTAGGGTTCCACAAGTGTATAGCATTATTACCCAAACAGTACCTTCAAGAATCAGTGAGACACAAAAGGCGGTTGCATGAACCCACTAAATAGGCATACCCAGACTCAAAAGTGAAGGGAATTCTAAACTCAGATATCTTTTTCAAAGTGCGGTCACAAGAGACTGTACAAACTTGACTGTCAAGAGCCCTAGTCTTGTTCTTCGACACGTGTATGACATAACCATGATTGCAGCACAAGTTATTCAGGTACCGGGTGGAGATGAAATTGGGGTTGGGGATGTATGAGTGCCAGGATTTGCAAACGCATCTAAATCTTAGTAGACATTTCACGGGTAGCGTTACCAGTATTTCAAACACGACATCTTCTGGGACTGGGAGATGCTTCTTCTGCCGTTGGAGGATCTGTGGTTGTGGTCGTGTTTCTTTCGATATGGACATTTTTTCAAACGGAAGAGGCGATGCATGCACGGAGAGAGAGAAGGGAGGGAAGTTCTTTGGTTTACGTCTTTGAGTTTTTGAGATCACTAATATATTGCGTTAAATTTTGCTGAGGGATGTAGTTCTTTGGCTTACGTTTTCTTTTTTCTTTTTGTTCTTGAAATATGTCGTTCCTAGATAAAATAGAATACTAGTTAAATAAGAAGATAACTTCTTAATCTATTGAATTTTAATGAATTATTGTTTTATTATTATTATTATTATTATTATTATTATTTTCATAAATGGTCTTTTTATTTTTATAAATAACTTCTCAATCTATACATAGTCATAACTCATAAGTAACGATCAATAAACTGTTGGTTCTTCTCAAAAATCAATTGTTAATTGGATTATGGATAGATGGAATTTCATCCTGGTATTACCAATCTAACAAACCAAGTATAGATATTACAAATCTTGACAGTTCACTTAGTTGCATCAGCAACAGCGTTTTTTTTTTTTTTTTTTTTATTTTTTTTTTAATTTTTCATAGTAATGAATTTGTTGATTTATTGGAAGTGTTTTTTGAGGGGGTGATTTATTGGAAGTTGATAAGAACAAAAGTACTATTGTTTTCATTTTAAAAAATTACTGCAATTTGGTGTAGCCATTTAGCTAATCAAGACTTCTGGTAAGAAGTGATTATGGAATTGAAATATCTTTCATATGATAAATGCAAATTATATGTATAATATTTTATGACAATGATGATAATTTTCTAGTTTGAGCATAAAAAAAGAAAAGAAAAAAAAATGCATTATATTAATTTCTCTTTAGATGAAATTGAATAAAAAAAGGAGATGAAGTTATAAACACAAAACATATACTTGGAAAACCAATAGTAAAACTATTGGTAAAATTTGTACGTGTGGCAATTGAGTAGGAAATTACTTCACTATTTTACGCATAAAAAAAAAAAGAAAGAAAGAAAGAAAAAATCTATTATATCTATTTATCTTTGAATCAAGTTATCTTGTTGTTGGACTAATACATCTGTCCTCTGGGGAGGGCTGGTCTAATATGTGTTTAAATTTCTATTGCAGTCTAATCACATAATGTAGGCTTGAAATATATATATATATATATATATATATATATTATATTTGGTCCAACAAGGTGTTTGCATGAGCTTCTAATTTTTGATTTAAAGACGACTAGCTGAAGTCATGAGAGTTTTTTATTTGATTAGAGTAATTGACAAACAGATTGGCAGCATTAGTTGCAAATATTATCAAATAGGAGGCAACAACTTGGGTCCATCTTTTGGTGAGATAGGCATAAGGGATACTCTCAACCATTAACATTTTTTACCGTGAACATTTAAAAACAAAATTTGAAGTGTGAATAGAATAGACTCACAATTTAATAAATCAAAAATAGTATTTTTTTTTAAGTAAAGTATTAAATACCATTTTCTAAGTTTTAGGAAAATGGTTGTTAATTACATTAAATTGATATTCAAGATTTTAATTCTCAAATTCCTAATGAAAAATTAAAATAGCATGATGAAACTTTCAAATCCTCTCTATTTTTCCTCCTCCCTCTCCCTACCCCCTAAAAAATGGAAATCTGCAAGTTTCTGGGCACTTTAGAGGCTTTGGTGGAAGCTACTTCCCTAAGGTTCCCTGAGCCTCGGTCTGTCGATCTACCCAATGCAGATTCTATCGTCCAAACTTGAAATATTGAAAATGTCTCTACAAGCAGAACCATTGGTTTTAGCTAAAGGTCCATCCAAGAAGAATACATACCCCCTTCGCCCTTGAGGGCACTTAATCTGAATGCATACACTACTCTAAATGAGATTTATGTTTCAAGAAGTCTAAGTTTGGAAGCTTCCTCACAAGCCCTATATGGACTCTTGAAAAATATGAAATCCTTTCATTTGGTGGGACAATTGCTTTGGGGACTCCATGAAAGATTGTTTAAGTTCATAAAAAAGCCAAGAACTTTCAATTTTTTTTTTTTTTTAAAATCATGGGAGCTTTAGCTCCAAGAGCTTCACGAGGAAGCATTGTTTTATGATTATGTATAAACATAAGGCTTAATTAGAAGTTTTTATAGAATTGAAGTCGTGCAAATTATATGTATAATATCATATGAAAGTGTTGATAATTTTCTATTTTTGGGTATCAAAAATAAAAAAAGACAAAAATTTCATTAATATTAAATTTTCTCTAGATTAAGGCGAATTAAAAAATGTGATAAAGTAATAAAAAAAAACATGATACTCAAACAATTAAAAGTAAAACTATTAGTAAAACTTGTACATTGGCAATTGCATAACACCACTGCCAACGGAAGAGAAAAACCCAATCTACAATACCTAATAACACCACCGCTAATCCTCAAACCGAAGTGAAAAGTCCCAAAAAGAGAAACCCACCGCCAATCAAAAATAGAAACCCATAAACATTACAAATTCACAAACCCATGTTCAGCCACCAGATCTGAAAATTGAGTGGTCGAATAGCCATAGGTGATGGTGTTGGGGAAAGGTGGAGATTTCTTCAAGGAGGAGCTATGGAGGTATGATTCGAAGGAATAGAGAAAAAGAAAAGTGTTTGGTCTAGTGGAGTGAGAGAAGAAGAGAGAAAATCAGACAGGAAGAGAGAGAACTGAAAATAATATTGGGTGATATTGGTTTGGCGATGAATAATGTCTCAATACTTGTGGTGAGGACACTATTCATTCGCTATGTTTTGGGACAAACTATTGAGGTTGATGCCCAAGTGTTTAAAGGGTTTTTAGCTATAATTTTGTTGAAAATTTATTTTAAAGTGGCTAATGGAAAAGCTCTAACTTACCACTTAATATTCTAGCATATAATGATTATACTTAGCATATAATCATAATACAATTAGTCTTTTCCTCAACAAAAAAGAAGAAGAAATAGCACAATTAGTCATTCACTTAAATTTCAGACAAAGTTAAATGGTATGATTTGTAATTTAGCCAAAAAAAGAAAAAACAATTCTGAACATCAAGCAGTATGAACTACGTGGTGTGAACATTACGGAGGTGTATCTTTATGCTTAAACTTGCAAAAAGTATGATGAAGCAACCACTTAATGAATTAATATAAATCTCAATCTTTATGTATAAAACAAGTGCTATTTACTCAATTTGTAAATAGGATTGTCGATACCGCATTTTTTCCGACCCTAATTAACGTGTCAAAATAATGATTTAAATCTTAAAAAAGGGTAGACCCTTTTGGATATGCACCATTATTAGTTTCTTTAAGACATTCTCTCCTCTTTCTGTGTGTATATGTTAAAAATATTTAATATTCTAAAAAAAAAAATTCTTAAAAAAGGGTGAAACCCATGATTTTGAAAACCAAAAGTTGGGAATAATCTGAAATAATCCTATTGACCCTAGTTGGATGAAGATACAAAAATCCAAAGTCAATTTTCTCATTTTTGGCAAAAATTAGACCAAAAACCCTAACTCGAATGGTCAAAATATTGAACTCTTTATCCATCCATTCGATCGAGCTAAATTTTGGACCATTTTGTAGATCATGAAATTCCCTTCGAAACGATGGCTCACGGGCCAAAATTGGAGTTAAAAAAAATGAGATATCAAGTAAATACCAAAATCTTGATTAAATGTAATATTATTATTTTCAAGTAAAAAAAAGCTATTTTGGGGGCCATTTTTGCGTAACAAAATGTACCGTATCAGCCATGATTGGAGCAATTTGCCTAAATTAGATTGAATTATGATGTCTCATATACCTCCCATAAAAAGGGCTCAATGATATCCACCACAGATTTCGGGAAAAGAATTTTTCAAGAATAGTGCTATAGAATTTCCTAAACTGCGTCACCTCCCTTCCAAATGCTATATCTCAACAACTGTGGCTCCAAATCATACAAGGTTAAGACCTATGAAAACTATATATCTAGACCTTTCCAGGGACATCAAAGTTGAAGAATCTGAACTTAGAAATGCCTCCAAACAATAGCACAAAGATCAAACCAAAACTAGGAAAAATACAAAAAGGAAAGAGTGGGGATGTCGATGCCTTGTAACAATTCGACCACCCATTGCGACTACGCTCGCATGGGTGCCTATGGCGTGCATGCCCAGGAGCTTGGGTGCTGTGGAGGAGGGTTGTACCTCTAGTGTGTGATTGGAAAATTAGTCAATTTTAATTGTGTTAGGACATATGTGATTCACTTGTTAGGAACATATATCATTATTTTATGTAATTGGCTAATCTTTTGACAAAATGCATTTTACTTGTATTTGGGTAGATTTAGGATGTGTTTAATACTTCAAGAAACCTTGTTTCAAGATCAACTGTTGAAGCTATGCAAGTCTGTCCAAAATTCAAGTCTGAAAAGTGCCTATCATTAAAGCTCGACAGCTAGCATCTATTGAGCTTGAAGAGCTGTTCCAGCCCCTTGGCTCAACAGCAGCTCGACAGATAGCCATTTGTCGAGGTTTAAGAAAAACAGAATTTCAGTTCTGTTTTGATTCCAATCCGTGATTATGTGTTTGGGCTTTCTTTTCTCACAACCCTAGACATATAAAATAATTATTTTAAGGGCCATCAAAGTGTACATAAGTTGCACAAATGTTAAGCAAAGTTTGTTCAAGCAAATTGTGATCGGAGACAGAATTTGCCCTAATTCATCTTTCTTGTGAAGAAGTTGCTGTGTTTATACACCATAGGGTTTTGTGATCAAGCATCTTCTAGATCTTCATCATGTGATGAATTGAAGAACTTTGCAGCCAACAACTTCTCTAGTTGGTGATTGAAGCTGCGTACTGGGATTCGCATAATTGATTAGTCACGTACTGAACGTCGTGCATTACAAGGAGAGATTGTCACTACAGAACAAGTCCAATTGGGTATTGGGGTAAGGGTTTAATTGTAGGTTGATATAAGGTACTGGGATTCCTTAACTTGTAACCTTTGTTGTGATAATAGTGGATTCTCGGGAATGGTGACCTTAAATTCACCCGATAGGGTTTTGTCTCGGTGGTTTTCCCCATTCGTAAACAAATCACTGTGTCAATTTAATTTCCACTGCATACTTAGTTTAATTGGTGATTTTTTTATGCTACCACGCTCATTGCATGTAATTGAACCTAATTAATTAATTCACTTGGCTAATTAATTGGTTAATTAATCACAAGGGGTCAATAAATTCTTGGCCTATCAAGTGGTATTAGAGCAGGCACACTCTGATTATGTTTTAATCTTTGTTGTGTGATCCATTGACACTTGTTTGTCATGGATAGAGAACAATATCTTATTATACCTCTATTGTTTGATGGTATTAACTATGCATACTGGAAAGTATGCATGAGAGCTTTTTTGCAGTCTCTAGATGAGAAGGTGTGGCAAGTTATAGAGATTGGCTGAACCAAGCCGAAGGAAGCGTTGGCCGATTAGGATGATGCTAAGATCAAGACAACAAATTTCAACAGTAGAGCATTGAATGCCTTATTCAGTGCGGTCACCAATGAGAAATTTGAAGAAGATATCCTCCACTAAAACTACCAAAGAGGCATGGACTATTCTCCAGAAAACCTATGAGGGAACCAAGGCTGTCAAAGATTCAAAACTTCAGAGGTTCACTGCAAGCTTTGAAGAAATCAAGATGGTAGAGGATGAGTCGTTCGATGAGTTCTATGCCAAGCTGAAGGACATAGTGAACTCAGCTTTTAATCTTGAGGAAACCATTCCTGAACCCAAGATTGTAAAAAAGGTGCTTAAATCTCTACCCAAGAGATTCCATGCCAAGATCACCACAATCGAGGAATCAAAGGATATTGACAAGATTCCTTTGGCAGAGCTGGTTGGTAATCTGCAGACCTATGAGCTAGGTTTAACAAGAATTGGCAAGTTAGGCAAAGGCAAGAGCATGGCATTGAAAGCCAAGAGCAGTGATACTAATGAGTCTTCAGATGATGAGGATTCGAAGATGAAGTCCTACATTACAAGGCAATTGAAGAAGTTTATGAAGAATGCTAATGGGAAGGGCTTCGACAAGGATCGTAGGCAATCTAGTTCTTCACAGGTCAACAGCCAAGACAAAGGGAAGAAGGATGCTAGGGATGGCTAGGGATGGTGGTCAGTACACTGTTCCTTCCGGACCAAAGTGCTTTGGGTGTCAAGGTTTCGGTCATATGAAGCAAGAGTGCCCTACATATCCCAAGACCATTGGGAAGAGCAAGGCATTTATTGCTACTTTGATTGACACTAAGCCTGAGGATGATTCCGACAATGAGAATGACAGAATCCTAAATGCCTTAACTGCCACTGTCAATCCTACTGAGGTGATTATTAAAGATGTGGATAAAGAAGAGGAATTAGTGAAGTCCAAGTTTGAGAAGATGGATGAACAAGATGACTTCCACACAGCCTATGCAAAGTTGTATAGAGTCTTAGAAAAGTATGAGAAGTTGTATAGGTTGGACACTAAGAAGCTTAGTGATGTGAAGCTTGAGTGTGAAGAGCTTTCCAAAAAGTTTGACGAATCTAATCAGACTATTGGAGCACTGAGGTTTGAAAATAACTTCTTGGCTGAGAAGATCAAGAAGCTTGAGGTAGAATTGTTCCAAGTTAGAGCTTAACTGGAAAGGACATCAAGCGCTAAGCTCGATGAAATGCTTAGTCTTTAGAAATCTGCTTCTAATCGAACCGGTTTGGGGTATGATTTCTCTTCTCCTAGTGTTGCTTCTACTAGTACTACTGTTTTTGTTCCTCCTACTAATAATGTTGAAATTGAGAACACTAATGTCAAAATTGATTTAGCTAGTGAGAACATAGACAATGGTAAATCTATCTTAGGAGCACCCCTAAGCAGAATAAGAAAGAAGTAAAAAACCCTAGACCTAAGAAGGCTAACTCTAAAAAGCCTAAATAGAAGAAGCAGCATCTCTGTCATCACTGTGGAGTAGCCAGTCTTACTCGACCTAATTGCTATAAGTGGCTAGCCACTCAACAGAGTAACGACATGATCGTATCGGGAAACCAGAATCAGTTTCCATCCTCGTTTGTTCCTCTTGGAGATCTTCTCAAAACCCTCATGTTCCTTTAGAACTTGAACAGTTTCAATTCTTCTCCCTCACTTTCGAATCAAGGGTTTGCTAAACGAAAATGTTCTTCCAAGGTGTGAAAGGAAAAGGGCTTCAAGTGATTCTATCACTTCTTCTCTCTCTTCTTGTTTTTGTTTTGCATTACTTATGTGTTTTGCTTTCATGTTTTGAGTCAGTTTAGTTTTATGCTTTGCTTTATTTAACATGTTTTTGTTTGTTTTCAGTTTTGTTTATTTTGTTTTTGATATAAAAATAAAAAAAAAATTGAAAAAAAAAACAGAAAAATACAAAAACAGTGTGTATTTTGTGTACATTAGTACTTGTGTACCTTGGATGGACATTGAAACAAAGTTTTCTAAATTTTGTATCTTTTGTAACTTAGATGAGCATCTTTATACACAACTAAGCAAGTGAGCTTTGGGGATCTTGTTTGTGATGAGTAAGATTAAGTAATCTCTTGTACTTAACACTCGTATCACTCTTTTTAACAAAAAGGACTAGAAAATCCTAAGAGAAAGGCATAAATAACCATGCCTAAGAGAAAGGCATAAGTAACACTCGTATCAATTGTATCATGCTCTTGTTCGACATAGCAAAATTGAAATGTCAATTGTTTAACATAATTTGGTATTTCTTCTCTATCTCTTGTATGCCCATGCATGATTTGCTTAAAAGAAAAATATGCAAAGAAAAATAAAAAGCAAAAAGATCAAAATGCTTTTAAATATGATTGTAAGCGTGCATTCTAGGAGATGTGGGAGTTATAGGATGTACCTCGAAGGTGATAGTCCTCATCAAACAGTTATGATTATGTATGAGTTAAAGTGATTTTTTCATATATAAAATCGTCATAATATGTATACACTTATGCAATTTTGCAATGTTTTTCACACACAACACGCAATATTCTTTGCTACTCTTGATATATGTGCAGGCACAATGTGATTTGGCCATTACAAGGTGTTACATGTGTTAATGTATGCTCACTAAACTGTCTTAACTTGTTTTTGAAATATAAAATTGGTTAGACTTTTTTAGTATGTGTGTGTGTTTTTGGGATCTATATGCTTAAATTTTTTTTAGTTGAGAGATGATTTTAAGAGTTCAAAATGTTGGTTGGATCATTGGTTGAGTTGCATGCTTGATTGCATTCATATTTGTGTTTTTCCCTTCTTGAAAAACTATTTTTAAGTAATCTTGACACATTCTCAACACCTCTCAATACCTAGCCTATTTGTCGAGCTCTTCAAGTGATTTTTTTCGCAATCTTGACACCTCTCGATAGCTAGGTGGATCGATCGAGAAATCTCTTGTCTCCTCGATAGCTCATCGATTCATCGAGCTTGTTTTGTGGACACCTCTGGACACCTCTCGATAGGTGCATCTGTCGAAGCTTTAAAAGCTCGACACTTGGCTCGATACCTCTCAACACCTATATTTATCGAGATTTACTGAGGTTCTATATATATGCTTTGCGCGATCTGAACTTCATTTCCTCGATCTCTCTCGATTTGTTCGCGCCTATTCATCTCCCAAACACTATTTCACTCACTCCTAAACTCTTCCTCAAGCAATTTTCAAGCTTAATCAAGTTTTTTTTCACTTGATAAGTCTTTAATCCCTCATTTTCATGCATTTCATTCTTTGAAACCTATGTTTTTGGGATTTTTGCAAAATTTAGGGTTTTTCAAAATCAAAGAGGTTTTTGTGAAATTTTTAGGATGGGTTTTGAAGATTTGATCTTAAAAAACTTCATGCATTGCATTCCATATGCATTATAATTGTATTTTCCTGCATTTAGTTGTATGTTATACATGTTGAACTGTTTGTGTGCTGGTATGTTTGGATTGGGCTGAGCCTATGATGATATTACTGTTGCACGTCACATGCTCATGCATTTTCATGCATACGTACCTCACATTCAATATTTGTGTATATTTGAACTGTTTGGGACTTTTCTGAGTGTTTCTTTCATCCCTCTCACTCTCTAGTTTACGTTAGTGTGTCAATGGCACCAAAACGTAAGTCTTCTTCGTTTTGGAACCCTTTTTGTTCTGGGGCATTGTCTTCTTCTGATGCTACCCCCTCTTCTATTCGGTTCTGTGATAAGGATGCCTGAAAGGACTTCTCGGAGAACTTTTCTCGACGAGGTGTTCATTCAAAACGTCAAGTCATTTTATCAGACTTCTCCGACACTGACCTACCTACTGTCATTCATAGTCGGGGTGGGGAGTCACTGTGTGACGTCCCGGTCACATGTCCTTCCGTGCTGATCTAGGAGTTTTACTCCAACATGCATGGAATTGATTCTTTAGTACCTCTCTTTCATACTCGCGTTCGAGGTACGTGCATTGCTGTCACACCAGAATTGGTATCCGATGTGCTCCGTGTCCCGAAGGTAGAGCATCTTAACTATCCCGGATGTGAGCGTTTGAGGACTGTGTCCAAAGACGAGATGATTTTCGCTTTCTGCAAGCGCCCTTCTGATTGGGGCGATCGTCAGTTTACACCATGTTCGACCTTTGCTAAAGGTCCTAGATTCATGAACATGGTGATGACTTTTGTTTTGCACCCACTCTCTCACTATAACTCTATCATAGAGCCTCGTGCTCGATTTTTGCTTTTCTGGTTAAAGCATCTCACTATAGATTTTCCTTCACATTTTATTCTTTCTATTATAGATGTGTATAGGGATACGGCTACCCTTGATAAGCTCATTTTCCCTTCGGCTATCACGCGAATTTTATGCCATTTTTCTGTTCCTTTTCCCTCTTCCGACCACTTCTTCGTCATGTGTGCCATTGACTATACTACTGTTAAATGGAGCGAGGCGCAGTTTCGATCAAGGCGATCCGGTACGGCAGCTCTTCCTATTCCTTCAGCTTCATCCACATCCCACTCCCTTCTCTTCTACGAGCGAAGTGACACTCGAGGACATCATGGCACAGCTTCAGCTCATGGATGCTTGCCTCAACACTCTTAGTGATGAATTGTGTCAGGTGAACACCCATGTCGATCGCATTGCTCGACGCCAGGCTGAAATGGGTGGTTATACCATGCCTTCCACTCCTGTGGCCTCTACAAATGAGAATGATGACTCCGACAGTGCTGATGATAGAGATACTAGCTCACTTAGTGATGACTCCAATGATGGAGATACTCTCAGGTGAACACCCATGTTGACTGCATTACTCGACGCCAGGCTGAGATGGGCGGTTATACCAGGCCTTCCACTCTTGTGGCCCCTGCGGATGAAAGTGATGACTCCAACGGTGCTGATGATGCTGATGATGGAGATATTAGCTCACACAGCGATGATGAGATGTCTACTTGACACTCTTACCCTTTGTCACTCGTGATAAAAAGAAGGAGTGGTTTTGGCACTATGAGAGTAGTCATAGTTAGGGGCAGAGTTAGCATAGGAGATTTTTGTTAGGGGGAGAGTGCACATTGAGGGATGTAGTGGGGATTACTTGTATCTTTTTCTTTTCTCTACTTTAGATACATTTACTTATTGTACATGGGTCTTGTGACCATTATTGACATGCATTGTACTTATTTTCTTTATATGTTGATGTATGTTTCTTTCACCTACCCTTACATGTGTTGTTTCTTTTCTCTCTTTATGCACATGCTTCTTATTACTTGTATGCAATCTATTATTTATGTTTCACACAAAGATGCCTTGATGAGTTTTGTTTAAAGTTTTTCAGAAATATAGGTTGTCAAAGTCTTTCTTGCCATAAACTCTCTTCTTGCAAAATTTTTCAAGAGTTTGTGTTAGGATAGATTTTATTGTATTTAACAAGTGAATATGAGTTGAGTGATTTATAACTTCTCTCATATGTTCATTTGTTTGTTGTGGTTTTGTCACGAACTGCCAAAGGGGAAGATTGTTAGGACATATGTGATTCACTTGTTAGGAACATATGTTACTATTTTATGTAATTGGCTAATCCTTTGACAAAAAGCACTTTACTTGTATTTGGGTAGATTTAGGATGTGTTTAATACTTCAAGAAACCTTGTTTCAAGATCAAGTGTTGAAGCCATGCAAGTCTGTCCAAGATTCAAGTCTGAAAAGTGCCTGTCATTAAAACTTGACAGCTAGCATCTATCGAGCTTGAAGAGCTGTTCCAGCCCTGTGGCTCGACAACAGCTCAATAGATAGCCAACTATCAAGGTTTAAGAAAAACAGAATTTCAGTTCTATTTTGATTCCAATCCGTGATTATGTGTTTGGGCATTCTTTTCTCACAACTCTAGACATATAAAAAGATTATTTTAAGGGCCGTCAAAGTGAACACAAGTTGCACAAGTGTTGAGCAAAGTTTATTCAAGCAAATTGTGATCGGAGACAGAATTTGCCCTAGTTCATCTTTCTTGTGAAGAAGTTGTTGTGTTTGTACACCATAGGGTTTTGTGACCAAGTATCTTCTGGATCTTCATCGTGTGATGAATTGAAAAACTTTGTAGCCAACAACTTTCTCTAGTTGGTAATTGAAGCCGCATACTGGTATCCACGCAATTGGTTAGTCATGTATTGGGAGCTATGCATTACAAGGAGAGATTGTCACTATAGAACAAGTCCAATTAGATATTGGGGTAAGGGTTCAACTATAGGTTGGTATAAGGAACTGGGATTACTTTACTTATAATCGCTTGTTGTGATAATAGTAGATTCTTGGGAGTGGTGACCTTAAATTCACTCGGTGGGGTTTTGCCTCGATGGTTTTCCCTATTCGTAAACAAATCATCGTGTCAATTTAATTTCCGCTGCATGCTTAGTTTAATTGGTGATTTGTTTGTGCTACCATGCTCATTGCATGTAATTGAACCTAATTAATTCACTTGGCTAATTAATTGGTTAATTAATCACAAGGGATCAATACATTCTTGGCCTATCAAATTGAATTACGAAAATGTAAGTGAAGTCACCACCAATCATTGGGTTTTTTCTGAGGTGTGATTGGTCACCTGACTCTATTTGATTTTATTACCAATCCTAAACTAAGAAAAAAGTTGTTTTTCCTAATGTAACGTGGATAGGGAAGGTGTTAGGCACCTTACAATGCATGGCCAAGGACAGTCCTTTGTTTTAATAAAATCTTAATTTAAGGATATTGGCAATTAAAAACAAGCTATTGAGATTAGCTTTTAGGGCTTTAAATGAATTGAGCTTTGAGGTTTGGTTTTGGAAAAGGTGTGGTCTTGATTAATGCTTCCTTAGTGTGTTTGGAATCGGTGCCAAATTTTCACGGCAAAAACCCGGCAACATTTTGCCTTATTTTTGTAGCAGAAATCTGGCAGTGCTTTGCCTAAAGTGCGTCATAACACACAAAACATTATTCTTACCAAGCTTTTGTCGTGAGAATATAGCAATGGGGGTGCTCCATTTTCATGGAAAAAATCCGACAAAGTTTCGCGTTTGGTGCGCTATGACGCACCAACAGGGTTTCAGGCTTGTGTATACAACGTGTGCCAACATGCTCATGCTAGGACGAGCCGAATCCCTTTAAAGCATCAAGCATGTTGATGCATGTAGCATACACGAGGAAACCAATGTCACTTACTAGCATGGATCAGGACGGTCACACCGCAATGATTGTGCACACAATATAGCATGAGTATGCACCTACAGCAATTGCCTTGGGCACATACCCACACTACAAGGTCAAAAGCACTAATGGCTAGAAAGGGTCACTCATGTAGCCATGAGGGTCACTTATGTAGCCACGAGGGTCCATCATACAAAGTGCACAATCACCCATACACAAGCATATATAGATATACATACATAATGCACAATGCTATCACACAAAACAGGAAAGTAAAACAGACATTGCCAACATCCCAAAGGTATGGCCCAGCAAGGTATAGGAAATGTAAAACAGACATTGCTATACCCGAGGAACGTGGCCCAAATAAGGAGCAAGAACGATAAAGGGTACATGGAGAGGGGAACCCTAATACAAGATTTTAGGGAAAAGGCTAGAAGAGAGGGAGAGAGAAAACCGCTCGCAGAGACTAGGCCACCTAATCTATTGAACATTGCCCTTTGTGGGCTTGCGCCTTCTTACTTGCATCCTTGCCCTTGCTACTTGGGCCTAAGAGGTCGTGCCCTTTCTCCAAGTGTCCATGCTCCTAGCGTGTACATGCAAAGATAAAGGAAACAAGCCAGCAGACAAGCAAAGAAATGACTAGAAGGAAAGCATGCTAAAAGACAAACTATCAAAGAGAGCCAAACGGGGCAAGCAAACATGTTATCAAACAAAAGAGAGTGTCCTAGGAGGACAAATTATAGGTTTGGATTGGGTGTCCTTAGTTCCATGAGATTAAAGTATGGACGACACACGTGCCATCAAGCAAGATTCCTACAGGGACTTAGGGTCACGTGTATCAAAGACAGGTGTGAACTCGCACGAGATAGTTGGAAGTAAGCTTGATGACACAAGCAAGCAAAGACTCATGCATGAACATGTAGGTAAACGTGCAAGAATGCAAAGAAGCAAAGAAAGCCAAACAGGTGGCACTAGGCAAGCAAGGCAAGCATAACATGATTGCATAGAGCGAAGAGAGGTGTGTATTATGCACACCAACATCATGGAGATGTGTCTCACAAGCGATCACTTCCAGATAAGCCACAAGAGGGACAAATGCAACCACACAAGCACGCAACCACACAAGCAAGTGGCCTCAAAGACTAACAAGCACAAGCCCATGGAGGGTAAAAAGCATGGCAAGGCCTAGATTTAAACAGGAAAACATGGATATAAAGCATAGAAGTTGTGTGGGTTCTTTTTTTGTAAAACAGCACACAGGCCCAAGTAAAGAAGCAAGGATTCTGGGCCTGATGCTTTACGCTTTAAGGGACTGAGCTTGGTTCACCACAGCTAAATTAAACAGCAAAGAAAACATACATACTAACATACAAAAAACACTCAACACATACATACTAACCAAGTGGTGCACAAAATGCGGATCCTACAACACATACATACTAACATACAGAAAACATATACGCATTAAATAGCAAAGAATAGTAAAGAAAGAAATAATGTGGAAGAAAAGTAAAGTAAAACATTAGAGATCCTTAGGATAATATGGAATGTTTTGTTATTTTCTTAAGTTTGTAATAAATCCCGCTCACTAGGATGTGTCATAAGGTCCAAGTAAGTTCAAAAATCACAAACTTAGATGGCACTTCAGGCATCTAAGATTTGAGAGATTTGAATCCCTTTGAATCCAAGTGTATTCTCTTGTGGCTGTTTGAGGATCTCAGACGATATTTTGCCTCACTTTTCTCTTATTGAATTCTAACAGAGTTTTCTCAAGGATCTTTTCCCTCTAATCCACTATTGCTAAATGCCCTTTACTGTTGACTGGTCCCTTCCTTGTTCTTCACTATTTCCCTCTTTTGAGGTTCCCTCTTCAAAAACCCCTAGCTGACTTTCCCGTTCTGGGGGGTTCTAAAAGGCTGACCTTTGATTTTTCTTTTTCCAAGGCTTCTAGATTCCACCTTTTCAGACCCACCTTTTGGTTGCTTTCTCTTTTATCATTTTTCCCAAATAGGCTAATTTCTTTCTATCAAGTTGAAAGATGCTTAGCCACCTTCCTTTATGGTCCATCTTCATAGGTTCCCCAAGATACCAGACCCTTATTTTTAAGTTGTTGATTCCTAAATCTTCTGATCCTTTTCTGCATCATTGGGTGGCTGATGGGACATATCTGCCCTCGTTCTTCATGCTTCTGGGCATGCCCCCTTGAACTGTCTCAGTCCCAACCTAGCCTTGCTACACATCCCAAGGATCCAAGGCTCCAAGGAATCCCTAAGTATCCTCGTTCAATTTTCTCCCTGGACTCCTTAGTGATTTTCTTACCTTTGGGGGCTGGGCTGGACTTCTTTTTTCCTTTGTTTCGTGAGATCCAAAGCTTGCCCA
Source organism: Quercus glauca (assembly GCA_023736055.1). NCBI lineage: Eukaryota > Viridiplantae > Streptophyta > Magnoliopsida > Fagales > Fagaceae > Quercus > Quercus glauca. The sequence continues at coordinate 62,985,124 of CM043319.1, read as the reverse complement.
TTCATGGGCTTAGGTCCTTTCCCATGGGCTCTTAATGGTTTTGGGCCTTCCCTTTTTTTATTTAAAGACCACATGTTTTCTAGATTTCAATCATTTTTATTGTTTTGGGCTTTGATACAACATCGTGATATTTTGAACCTTAACAAAAGTAGGCAAGCATACACATGCATAAATGAAATTATCCAAACCCTTTGATATAGGCATATGGCTGTAGGCCTAGACCACAAGATCTAGATCTCTTACCTAAAGGGCTAAAACATAAGAAAAATGCATAACAAGAGATAAAAAGGCTTTAGAAGCACATGGAATAGCAACCAACATGTAGATCTAGACACATGAACATGGCACAAAGCACACAAAGATATAGATCTAAGCATCAGCATGCTAAAAGGCACCTAGGCACATGGATCTAAGCACAAACACAATATTTAGGCATACGCTAGCCCAAAAAGGCTAGGCCAACATCATCAAAGTGATAAAACATAATAAGAAGTAAGGATACATGCTAGTAAAGTTATGAAACATGCTAGGAAGCAAGATAAAGTAAAGATATACTATGGAAAGCAAATAAACATGTTATGAAGCAAGATAGAGCAAATGGTGTAGATTGTAGCTAAAAAGCTACAGTTACACCCTTAGAACCTCAAATCCAAGGTCCTAAGACCAAGGAGAGGAAACAGAGTGCAAGAAAACTGCCTCTTGATTGTTGAGAAAAGAGAGGAATCAAAGGTTTTTGGATGTGTTTGGGAGAAAATGTAGAAAGGAAAAGAGAGAGAATCTGCCCAGAAAAATGCTCAAGTGCTTAGAATTCATTTTTTTTTAATTTTTAATTTTATTATTATTATTATTATTATTTTCTCTGAGGGATTTGGGGGTATTTATAATGAAAATTTGACCTTTTAGCTTTAGGGGCCGCCAGGTCCAATGCTGATATCAGCAATCCTACCTTCTTCCCTAGTTCAACTTCGGATGCATATTTGAAGGTTTTCCCTAACTCAAATTGAGCTGATCTTGGTGTACCTAGAAAGTTCTAGATGTCTAGTTTCCAAAACACTAAAGAAATTGAAATTCCATTGTTGGATCAAAAGTTATGGCCTCGAGAAGCAAGTTAACACGCTTTGCACGGTTTCCAGGATATCTCAACCGTTTTAGCTCCGATTCGACCCATGAATAGTTGTTAGAGAAGGAATTCAATAATCTTCACAATGACACTAGTCCTAACCCGTTCTAATGGTCCGATCAAAATTAGGATTTTTGGAGCCTTCAAGAATCAACCTCGGGTCAAATTTGGTCAAAGTTGACAAAAATCATTGAGTAATTTGTGTTTAATGTAGAAACATGAAAAATATCGTTTTGGTATGATTTTGACCAACTTTGACTTTTGGTCAACCTAGGTTGACCAAGGGCATTTTGATTAATTTGACTTGAAATAACATTAATCTAGATGTTTCCGCAGCCCTATGGAAGAAAGTTAATATTTTTGGAATTTTCGGTGTTTGGCACACAAATCAAAGGCGAAAAAAATATAGTATCTACAGGGGAGCAAGGCAAAAATGTTGTGAGGTGTTGCAACACCTCATTCCCTTATGCAGCTGGGTATGGGGTATTTTTTGGAAAAATCACCAAAAAATGAAGAAAAACTCTCTCCTTTCTCCCTTTCTCTCTTTATTTTAGGTTGTGTTTGTTTCGGGAGTAAAGGAAAATTGGAAAACATTTTACACTGATTAGGTGTTTGGCAACTCATGAAAATAAGGTTAAACAGAAAATTAATGCATTTGACTGTAAGATAACCCACGCACACCTATAAAATGTTTTACACACTGATATCACCTTCAAACCATTTACAGTCCTCCGAAAAAATTTTATTCTCCTCACTCTCACTCTCATCACTCACAAGTCATGCCAAGCCTAAGTCGAAGGACAGAAAGATTGGCCACCGGTGAAGCCCAGATTGTCGTGCTCGACCAATTGCCTTGCCATCATGCATGTAAGCCCAACGATTTAGGTCAGATCAACCCACCCATAACCGATCTTTATCTCTTTCTCGATCTACCTCTCTCTTTCCCTCAGTCGCTCATTCTTTCTTTCTCCCTCTCTTAGTTTGACCAAGGATGATGGTGTTTAAGGAATGGTTTTGTTTCTTTAAGTTTATATATTGAAATTTTATATTATAAAATTTGTTTGGTAAGTGGTTAAGTTTTTTAATGAAATGGGTTAGCTCTCCTCTAGCCATATCCATTTCTTTTCCTTTTCTCTAGTAAACATTCCATTACATATATATAAATGCTTTACTTTATTGTTCTTTACATATTGCTCTATTTATTTCTTATGCTCTTCTTTCTCTCTCTCTCTCTCTCTCTCTCTCTCTCTCTCTCTCTCTCTCTCTCTCTCTCTCTCTCTCGACACCTAAAAAAAATGTTTTCTACCCCTTTTTTCTATGGTTGTCTTCTCACTTGAGAAAAACAACCCCAGCATCTATGATAAATCTTCATATTCCTAACTAGACGTTATGCGATGGCCTTGTCCATGTGCGCGACCAACCTTAGTGGGAAAATAGAGCCTTATCATAGATAGGTTTTTCCTAAATGTGTTTTAAACCTTGTTCCTAGGCATAATATGAGTATATTTTCGGCCAAAATGACCAAGTACCACTATTTGGAAAAATATGTATAGATCTACCACTATTTACGAAATAATTAGGGATCTACCACTTTTTTAAAACTTGAGTTTGTGAAACTCAAGTTTGCCGTGGAACTCAAGTTTCACAAACTTGAGTTCCATGGAAAATGTTTGATGGAACTCGATTTCCATAAAAAAATGGCACAGCAAATTTGAATGCTATTTTTTTCAAAGAACTCGAGTTTCTAGAACTCGAGTTATACGGCAAATTCGAGTTTCACAAACTCGAGTTTCAAAAAGATGGTAGATTGCTAAATATTTCACAAACAATGCTATATTGCTAAATATTTTGCCCAATAGTGGTATATGGCCATTTTGGCCGTATGTTTCCTAGACTTCCATTTCTCATTATGGAAAAGGACACATAAGCTTGGATGTGGCAAGATTCGAGCTTATTTAGGAAAATTTTTAAAAAAGAATTTCCAATAAACTTTACATTATTGTCTTGTCTTTAAATTCCTTTAATTTCAAGAACTTTACATTATTGTCTTGTCTTTAAATTCCTTTAAATTTCACGAAGTTTACATTATTGTCTTGTTTTTAAATTCCTTTAATTTCAAGCACTTTATTTATTGTCTTTGTCTTTAAGTTCCTTTACATTCAAGTCTTTAAATTCTATACCCTTTATTTATGCACTTAAATTTCCCATTTTCCCTTTCTCATCAGTAATAGGGTTTAAGGGTGCTAGCTCTTTAGCTAGCACCATAGATTACCATAGAGTAAAGAGCTTGCGTAAACAAACCTCCAAAAAATGTCATTTTTAAAACATGAAAATGGTTCCAATGCCTATCCCTTTTCCCAAAAAAAAAAAAAAATGCTTTTCAAAGAAGTTTCTTTCTAAATCCCTAAAAGCCTTCCAAAGGGGCATTTTCCACCCCAAAAAAAAAAAAAAAAAAATCTAAAAAAAACCTTGTTGTTTTTCTTTCTTTCAAAATGTTTTTAAACATAAAAGTTTTGGTTGTTTTTCGTAAAACTTTTGAAAACCCTTTTTTCGAATTCCTCTTGATTAGATTCTAAACTTTGTTCCTAAGCATCACATGAGTATATTTCCTAGAGAACGGTAGAAGTCTTCAAGACTCCGATTTCTCCAATTAAAAAGAACCCATAAACTTGGATGTGTTGAGGTTTGAAGTTTAGTCAAGGGGAGTTCTTCAAAAATTGGAGAAGGATCTTTCTTAACAAACTTTTTACACTATGTTATTTTTATAAACAAAAACTATGGATTTTAGAATCTAAAGCCCTTTATTTCTTTAAAAAAAAAAATCCATGGAAACCATTTTCTTTAAATCAACCATTTTTTTATGCCTCAAGAGATTTTTCCAAATAAGTTATTGATTCATTTGCTTTAGTTTTCAAACTTAGAACCCGTTTGGATAGGTGGTTCTAAAAGCCTTAATGCACGTTTTTATCAAAAATGTGAATACGTGTGTGTTAGGCATTGTGATTTTACTAGAAATTGTGTTCTTACAAACACAAAATATCACATTTTGAAACTGGAGGACCAACCAACTTTTTGAAAATAACACTTAAAACACAGATCTTGTAATACTTTTTAAAGCTTGAATACCTAAACTACCCTCAAGCATTTGCTACATGACAAAATCACCAATCAGTAAATAACCTCACCTCCTTGACTTTCCAACAACAGCTTTATGCTCAGGGCTTCTGGCAGAAGTTGCAACAGTGGTGGAGAATGTTGTCATAACAAGAATGAGCTCAGTTGTTACACTATCGAAAATGGAAATAAGAAGGCACCACCCGTAGGAACAATTTGCATGTCCATTTGCTCTTTTTCCATGTTTGCAATACAAGTTGTCTATGTGAAGGAAATTGTTGGGTTAAGATAGCTTGACCCCAATTAATTAATTCAATTACCCAAGTTGATTAATTAGGTTCAATTGCATGAAAATCGTGAAGGCACCAACAAATCACCAAAAATACTAAATGCAGTAGAAAGTAAATTTGACATGGTGATTTGTTGACAAATGGAGAAAACCTTGCAAGGCCAAAACCCCACCAGGTGATTTTAAGGTCACTACTCCCAAAAATCCAAAAATCCAAAAATCAACAATCAAGCAGTTACAAGTACAAGGAATCTTACCAACTACCCTGGCCTATCTTGAAATACCAACCTACAGTTGAACCTTTGCTCCAATACCCAATTGGACTTGATCTTGTAGTAGTCTTCTTTTCCTTGATGCACAAACCTCTAATTTGTGACTAACTCTTTCCCCCAGTACGTGATTAGCTCTAGCAACTTGAACAGATGTTATTGGTTGCAAAGTTCTTCACTTCATCAACAATGAAGATCAGGAAGCACTTGGTTACAAAACCCTATGGCATACAAACACAGTAGCTTCTCACAAAGAAAATAAGTCTCTTGGTCTCTGTATCCATATATGAATGCTTTTAAAATAAGTCTTATATATGTTTAGGGTTGTGAGAAAAAAAACCCTAAATAATTACAAAATCCTGGGCTGAATTTCAGATCTGGAAAACTAAAAATCGTAAGTCTTGATAGATCGAGCTGCTGTCAAGCTGTTTATCGAACTTCACATTAAGTCTCGATAGCAAAAATCTTTCGAGCTATCTATCGAGACTTAATAAACAACTTTTTTTCACTTATTTCTTAGACCAATCTTCATGTCTTTAATACTTGACTTGAACAAAATGTTTCTTAAAGTACTAAACCCATCTTAGATCTACCCAATTACAAGTAAAGTGCATTTGGTCAAAGGATTAACCAATTACAATAAAATATAACCCTAACAATGTGCCCCTTTGGCAATCCATGACAAAACCACAAACAACAATTATGAGAGAAGTCTAACACAACTATCCCATAACTTACAAAAGTACCTAAGTCTAACCTTACCACAAACTCTTGAAAAACTTTGCAAGAAGAGAGATCTTGGCATGGTAGACTTGCAACATGTCTTAACTGAAACACTTAAACAAGATTCATCAAGGCATCAAGTGTGAAACATAGACAAGTTATATAAAATAAGAAACATGTGTATAAAGAGAGAAAAGAAAAAACACATGTGAGACAAAGGTTAAGAAAACATACATCATCATCATCATCATCATCATCATACATATATATATATATATATATATCAAAGAATACAATGTATGTAAAAAAAATGGTCACAAGACCTCGGTACATGAAGTGAGAAAAGATACACTAAAACCTCACTACATCCCTCAAAGCACTCTCATTCTATCTAGTATATCCTATGCTAGCTCTCCCCCTAACAAAAAGACAACTCTCATATACAAAACTACTCTCCCTTTTTGTCACGAATGATAAAGGGTGCATTACTGAGAGGTCATCATCTCATCATCAGTAGAAGAGCTAGAACCATTAGCATCATCATCATCATCTCCACAAACAAGGACTCCTTAGCAGGCTCGGGTGAAGGTGAGGGTGCGAAACCACCAATGCGAGACTGGCAGCAACCAATGCGATTGATTCTGGTGTTCATCTGACACATCTCATCAGACAAATGGTTAAGACGAGTACCAAAATCAGCACGCATGAGCTAAAGTTGGTCCATAATGTAGCAAAGGAGACATCTGCCCTAGAGGAGAAAAAAGGGGCAAATGAGGAAGAGGGTCGAGAGGTAGGGGCTGCATCCATTATCTCCACACGTGGCCACTTCTTACTAATGGCACCCATGACATGGAAGAGAGGAGGAGGAATGGGGATGTGCACGTGTGTGAGGATGCATGTAATAGCCAAAGGAAAGATGAGATTATCACGTGTAGCTGTGTCTTGATAGCAATCTATAATAGATATTATCATGTGTGATGGAAAATCTATAGAATGATATTCCATGAGAGAAAGAAGAAAACGAGCATGAGGCTCGGTGATAGTGTTATAGTGTGATCGTGGAGTGAGTACAAAGGTCATCACCATATTAAGGATCTGTGGACCCTTAGCAAACTCGGTTGTGGAGAAATTTAGGGTACCTCCCCTCAACATGGCCTTCTCACAAAAGAGTGAGGCCAATTTGTCTCTAGAGATGGAAGAGAGATGTCGATGACTAGCGTAATCCGAATGATCCACCCTAGGGACATGTAGTACCTCGAAAATGAGCTGCGGGGTAACTACAATACGTGTACCATGGAATAAAGTAGTAAACCGAGGCATAGAAGTATCGATGGCATGCATATTCGAGTAAAACTCCTATATGAACACGTTGGGATACCTTGAGGGTTTCTCACATAGAAGCCCATCCCCAAGAGCTAAACGCACTAGGTAGAGAAGTGTTTAGAAGGTTAGACAAAATGACCTGGCGTTCTAAATGAATTGCCCGGTCAGAAAAGTCCTAAAAAAAGTCAGAACCGAACAGAATCAGAAGGCGCAAAAGAAGAGGAAAAGGAACTACGATGTAACGGGTGTGAGAGACCATGAAAATTTGGGTGCTCTCAAAAAAGAGATTGGGGAGCTTTTAAGGGTACCACTCTTTTTGGGTAAGTGGTGCGGAGTTGCTACTTATTTTTTATACAAAAAAATAAGAAAAAATAAATACGAATTACATGATCAAAATACTTCATTGTCATTGATTGAATAAAGAAAAGTACAATTTTGGTAAATTAAACCTTATAAGGCTTTGGGTCCTAGTTACAATCTATGCAAAAGAATACAAAGCTTTTGGACCTAGCTACAATCTACCAAAAATTTAAAGACCAAACACTCCTATCCAAAAATCCTTAGCTCGGGGGCTAGATTGCAGAATGGAAAGGTGTTAGGCACCTATTCTACCCGACAGAGTTTGATCTTCTAGACTCTAACGACTAATATACCCTTTTTTACATGATGTTGAATGATATGTTGAACACACACGACACACACTTGACAAAAATGAATTCAAATAAATTTATCTTATGGAGGTGTTTTTTTTTTTTTTTTTTTTTATTAAGAAAATTCAAATCTATTTTGTGTATAAAAGAAAATTTGATTTGTAAAGAAAAATCAGATCTTTTTTATGTAAAAGAAAGAATAAGATTTTTGTTAAAGAGAATCAGATCTGTTTTTGTGTAAAATTAAACAAGGGTGATTTTATCAAGAAAAATCAAATATGTTTTTTATGAATAAAAGGAATAAGGTTTTGTAAAAAAGTATCAGTTCTGTTTTTGTGTAAAAGTTTAAAAAAAGAAGAAGTGATTTTATCATGAAAAATCAGATCTGTTTTTTATGAATATTTAAAAAAAAAAAAAAAAAAAGCTTTTTGAAAGAGGATCCACATTCGTACAATGAATTTATTACGCATGCATCACATTCATTAAAAAAAAAAATACAACCTAATTTTCAGTCCTTTCATTAAATTTCAAAATCTACAGTTTTGTAACAAAGAAAACATTTTCTAAAAAAATCAAATATGTATTTAATGAAAATACATATCAGTTTTGTGCTTAGAAAAAATTAGATATGAAAAATACAGATCAATTTTGAGTTTAGAAAAAAAAAATCATATTTGAAAAATACAAATCAATTTTGAATTTAGAAAAACCGGATCTGAAAGATCAGATAAGTTTTTAGTTTAGAAAAAATTAGATCTAAAAGATCAGATCAATTTTTGGTTTAAAAAAATCAAATCTGAAAGATTAGATCAGTTTTTGGCTTAGAAAAATCAGATTTGAAAGATCAATCTATTTTTTTTTTTTTTTTAGTTTTTAAAGAAATCTTTGATAGACATTAGTAGACTTTGAAATTTAAGAAAGAGAACGACAATAAACCATCATCTAAGAACATGTTAAAGTAAAATTCAAGCAGAACATGGTAATTAAACATTAAGAGCAAGAAATAATTAAACATGTTAAACACATTCATGCATCATCAACAAAACTAATAGAGAAGAAAAGAAAAGAATACTTCTTGCATTGGCGTGCTCTTCTTGTTGAAAGAATATTTTAGGAATCAAATAAATTTATTCAACTCTTTGACGTCTAAAATACTTTACTTACAAAAAAGGAGTTCCTAAGGCAAGAGCCTCTAGAACGTCTTTAACATAAAGGGATTTGAAAAATCAAAAGAGAAGAGTGAGAAAGAGAGAGGGGGGGGGGGGGGGGGGTTAGAAAGTGTGCTAAATTTTGAGAGGCATCCCCTATTTATAGAGGTTGTAATGATGAAAAAATAAGCAAAAGGCGGATGGGGGAAAATTCTTAAAAAAGGGAGATTTCTTTTGATCATATCATTTTACTTAAAATTCTGATTAAGTTGAAAATTCAAATCAAAACAAGCTTCAATATTTTGACTATATCATTTTAATCATAACAAGCTGAAATTTTTACAGCTGAAGGGAAATTCAATTCTCTACAATGTTTCCAGAAATAGCCTAGTCCGAATTTTGAGTTCTACTATGCCAAAAGTGCCTTGGAACGTGAATCTAAAATCTACTACTTGATTACACGTTTTTGAAGTGTTTGCCAACTCTAAAACTGTATTTGAACGAATTTAAGTGTTATTTTCATGATAAACCTCATTCCAAAGTGATAATTAGGATTTTAAAAATAATTATTTTGAACATAATTATCCTAAAAGCCTAATTATCTACCGTCTTTAAAAATTATCAGCTTATTTGTTTTAATCCCATACAACAAATCTCACTTTAAGAAAAATACTCCACCAATCACATAAATTAATTTAATTAATTTTAATCATTAACAAATCAAAATTAATTTCAATTAATCACACGTGATCGGCTTCACCCTATACAATGCATGCAGACCATGAAAACTTGATTTCATGATATCTTTCAATTCGACAGTCCAATTTGGGAATCGAACATACCGGCACAACCGTTAGAATCTCAAGATCATTTTTATAATATGCAATGAATGATTTAATGCATGTAATGAAACTCCAAATTTTGGAGTATATGAATGGTCACTCTAGTCATCTTCAAAGATTAAATTATGGGTGCAAAATTGAGTGTTAACATCGGGTTTTTAGAAGGAATAGATTTCTTAGGTGCCATGATAAGGAGACTAAATGAGAGAGAGAGAGAGAGAGAGAGAGAGAGAGAGAGAGAGAGAGAGAGAACACAACAGAAGATAAGGCTTAGGAAAGAAGACAAACAACGTACAATGCATGATAATGCATGAACATGTTACGTGCTTAAGCAATTGCATCATAGGTAGAAACCCAATCCTACCTAACAGCACTTGCAAGATATAATCATCTACACAACCTAGAATACAATGAGACATTGTTGTAATGAACATAGAATGCAATGTATGAGCATGTGAGATCAAATTAACAACACCCAACCCAAATTTTTGACAAAACCACAAAAACCCCAAAATTTTCCCCAAAACTTGAAAACCTAGGTCTAAATGCATGAAATGCATGAAGAAAGGGGAAAATAAGAGATTTAGAGCACTTACCAAGTGAAAGAAGCTTGGATTAGGCCGAAATCTTGAAGGGATGAAGGATTTTGGTGAAAAGAAAAGGTTCGGATCGAGAGAGAAGAGAGAGAGAGAGATCGAAATATTTGAAATGAAACAAAACCGAGTTGGACCTCAGATATATATATATATATATATATATATATATATAGAAAACACAACTCAATAGATCGAGAAGGTATCAAGCTTCTATCAAGAACAAAATCTCGATAGATCAAGAGGTATCAAAGAGGTATCGACGACAAAAAGATCTCGATAGATCGAGGAGGTATCGAGCATCTATTGAGCAAATACAGACTCCAAGGAATTGGCTCGATGGATCGAACTATCTATCGAGAGGTATCGAGAACAAACCTAGAAATCTCGACAGAAGAAGCATGTATCGAGGAGGTATTGAGTAGCTATTGAGGAGGTGTCGAGCTACTATTGAGATGCCTGAAAGAAGGTTTTCAAGGAGGAGAAGCAGCATAAAATGAATGCAAACAAGATACATGTGAGAGACTGCCAAAATTGGGGTGCCTCTTAAAAAAGAGATTTTGGTACTTTTTAGGGCACCTCTCTTTTTGGGTAAGTGGTGTAGAGTCGCCACTTATTTTTTTTATACAAAAAAAAGAAAGAAAAAAGAAACATAAAATACATGACTGAATAGTATCCTTCTCATTGATTGAATAATAAAAAAAAAAACATGTTTGAAAAATTGAAAATTACATGGCTTTGGGTCCTAGTTACAAACTACCAAATAATTACATGGCTTTTTCTCCTAGTTACATTCTACCAAAAAATAAATAAATAAATAAAGACAAATTTTAGATCTACTTATCCAAAGACTTAAATTTGGAGGTTAGGTTATGGAATGGGAAGGTGTTAGGCACCTATTTCGCCCAGACAAAGTCTGGTCTTCTAAACTTGTGACCAATGTACCCTTTTATGCATGTCATGAATAATATGTTGAACATGTTAAATAAAGATTAAATCACATAAACTTATTTCTTAAGCATATGCAGATTTTGAAACAAAGAAAAAGATTAAACATGATTTTGTTTGTGTTTGTTTTATTTAATTCATGTTGCATAAATTTAAATTATGAGTGAAACTCTCTTCTTAAAAAAAATCTTTTTCATTCTTTTAAAACATATAAAAAACAAATCTCATTTTTCTGTTACCAAAAACCTTTTTATTTATTTATCTTAAAACAGATCTGATCTTTGATAAATCAAAAACCATTTTTTTAGTTCTTAAAAAAACATATCTGATAGATACTTTTTCAAATCAAAAGACTTTATTTTATATAATAAACACAAATCTGGATTTTCTATCTCCAAAAACTACATTTTTCTACATCCTACAAAACAGATCTGGTATTTTGACAAATCAAAATAAATTTTTTTTATCAATCAAAAAAAATTTGAATTTTTTAAACAAAAGAAGAGACTTCATAAAATCAGATTTGTATCTAAAAAAGATACAAATCAGTTTTTTTTTTTTTTTTAATTGAGAAAAATTCAAATCTACATCTACTAAAGATGCATATTTGTTTTTATTTTTTTTAAAAAAGTTAGATCTTCATCTAATGAAGATGTAGATCTGTTTTTATTCTAAGAAAAAGTCAGATCTACATCTAACAAAGATGTAGATCTATTTTTATTTTAAGAAAAGGTTAGATTTACATCTAATAAAGATGTAGCTCTGTTTTTATTTTTAGAAAAAGAATTGTTCACATGCAGATTATTGACATTCAAGAAAGAGATTATAACAATTACATAAAAAACAATCATGCTTTAAACAAAACAAAGACGGACCATTCATGTTATGGACAAAAACATCCATCAACATAAAAAATAAAAAATAAATAAAAAAAGAAGAATAAGAAGAAGAAGATAGGGTGATTGAAAACAACCTCTTGCATGAACACTCCTTGTTCTTGAGAGGATGTTTTGGGGTTCAAAGAAACTTATTTAGTTATCTTTGAAACCTAAAAAGCCTAATTTTAGCAGCAAATCTCAGAGAAGATCGACAAATATCAGCAATTTGAGAGTCTCAAAACGTATGCCTCTTAGAGTTTCTGAAAAAAGGTCCTCCCTAGGGGGTGAAAAGTGTGTTCAATTATGAGAGGAATCCTCTATTTATAGAGGTTGGAATGCTGAAAAAAAAAGAAGCAAAAAGACGTATGAGGGAAAATCCTAAAAAAAAAAAAAAAAGAGATTTGAATAAGAGTAAGCTGATTTTTCAGATTAGAACCAGTTTTGTATTAAACTTCGTATTAAACTGAAATGTTTATAGCCAAAGGGAAATTCGATTCTCAACAACTTTTCCAGAAATAACCTAGTCCTAATTTTAAGTTCTACTATGCCAAAAATGCCTCAGAACGTGAATCTAAAATCTATTACTTGATTAGCACGTTTTTGAAGTGTTTTCCAACTCTAAGACTATATTTGGACGAATTTCAGAGTTATTTTCATGATAAACCTCATTCCAAAGTGATAATTATTATTTTTAAAATAATTATTTGTTGAGGTCCAAAAAATCACAATGTTGAACCAATGCCCAAAAACAACGCAAAGGATTGAAGTCCAGGAAATAAAACATTTGGGCTTCCAATAAAGAAAAAAAGGAAGAAAGGTCCAAACCCATTAAGAGTCCATAAGAAGGGACCTAGATCCATGAATGGGCAAGTTTTAGATCTCATGAAACAAAGGAAAGGAAAGGCCCAGCCTAGCCCTCAAAGGTTAGAAAAAATCGCTAGGGAGCCCAGGAAAAGAATTGGGCTAGGATACTTATGGATTCCAGGAGCCTGGGATCCTCAGGACATGCAGCAAAGCTAGGTTGGGATTAGGATAGTTCAAGGGGGAATGCTAAGAAACACAAGGAACCAGAACAAATATGTCCCTATCAACCACCCAATGATGCAGAAAAGGGATCAGAAGGCTTGGCAACCAATAACTCATGAATAAGGGTCTGGTACCTCGGGGAACCTAGGAAGAAGAACCATGAAAGGAGGTGGCTAGGGATCTGTCAACTTGGAAGAAAGGAATCAACTCACTTGGGAAAAAATGACAAAAGGGAAAGTAGCCAAAAGGTGGGTTTGAAAAAGTGGAATCTAGAAGTCTTGGAGAAGGAAAGACCAAAGGTTAGCTTTCTAGGACCCCCCAGAACGGGAAAGTTAGCTAGAGGCTTTTAAAGAAGGAACCTCAAAAGAAGAAAATAATAAAGAACGAGGAAGGGACCAGCCACCAATGTTGCTGGCACAACATTGGTTTTGGTATAGGAGAGCAAATGAAGGGAATCAATGGTATTCCAGAAACCCTAGAATGGCACTGTAAAAGGGTAAGCAACCAATAGTGAAAGACATTTAGCCACAGTCAATTGAAGTAAAAATACTTGAGAAAACTCTGCCAGAATTCAAAAGGGGAGAAAGAGAGGGAAAACAGCGTCTGAGATCCTCAAACAGCCACTAAAGAACACACTCGAATTCAAAGGGATTCAAACTTCGCAAGTCTTAGAGGCCTAAAGAGCAATCTAAGTCTGTGATTTTTGAACTTATTTGGACCTTGTAACACGTCCTAGTGAGCATGACGTATCACAAAACTTAAGAAAATAATGAGACATTCCATATTAGCTTAAGGATCCCTAACGTTTATTTTACCTTTCTTGCTCATATATCATTCTTTACTGTTCCTTGCTGTTCAATATGTATATGCTTGTTGTATGTTAGTATATATGTGTTGTAGGATCCACGTTTTGTGCACCACTTGGTTCGAAATCAACCCAATTTAACTGCGGTGAACCAAGCCCAGTCCCTTAAAGCATAAAGCATTAGGCAGGATCCTTGTTCTTTAACTTAGGCATGTGTGCTGTTTTACAAAAAAAAAAAAAAAAAAAAAAAAAAAAAAAAAAAAAAGAACCCATACATTATTTTAAATATAATTATCCCAAAGGTTGTTTATTTGTTTTAATCCCATGCAACAAATCTCACTTTAAGAAAAATACTCCACCAATCACATAAATTCATTTAATTAATTTTAATTATTAACCAACCAAATTAATTTCAATTAATCACACGTGATTGGCTTCACCCCATACAATGCATGCTGACCGTACAAACTTGATCATGTAATATCTTTCAATCTGATGGTCAGATTTGTAAACTGGACACACTGTTGCAACCGTTAGAATCTCAAAATCATTTTTATCATATGCAATGAATGAATTGATGCATGTAATGCAAAAACAAATTGATGCATGTAATGCAATCATGATTTTTAGGGTACATGGATGGTCATTCCAGTCATCTTCCTTGATTAAATCATGGGTGCAAAATCGAGTATCTACAATACACACCAAAACAAGCAATCAAAGAGCATGTTAAGCATAAAACACAACCTTAAATCTAGATGCAAAGCATTCCTAGATCAAAAAAACACTTAACAAGTCTAACCAATTTTATTGCAAAACATGTTTAGAGAGTTTAGAGAGCATATACTACCACATGTATTCCTTGTGATGGTCAAATCACATTGTATCTATACAAAAGTATCAAGAGTAGTAAAGAGTATGTGTGTTGTGTGAAACTTTTGCAAAAAAGCATAAGTAAATCATTGTATGAAAAGTAATGATATAGGAGAATCAAAAACATTCACACACAATCATAACTATTTGATGTGGACCATCACCTTCGAGGCACATCATATAAGTCTCACATCTCCTAGAAACACGCTTGCAACCATTTTAAAAGTATTTTGATTCTTTTTGCTTTTCATGTTCTTTGTGCACACGCGCGCGTGCGCACACACACACGCACACACATATATATATTAAGCATATCATTCATGGGCATATAAGAGAGAAAATAAAATACCCAATTATGTAAGCTTGAATATGCTAATTTTGCTATGCAAGTGCTACACCTTACCAAACACAACTTTTATGAATTGCACATAGATGTTTTATGATTGACGAGTTTTAGTGGTGAGATGGTTATTTATGCCTTTCTCTTAAGATTTTCTAGTCCTTCCTGTCAAAAAGAGTGATTTAAGATATGAAAGATAAGAGATCAATCAAATCATACGAATCACATAAAAGAGCCACAAAGCTTACATTGCTTAGTTGTGCATAAAGATGCTCATCTAAGCTATAAGAGATACAAACTTGAGAAACTTTGTTTCAAAGGCCATCCAAGGTACACAAGTACCAATATACACAAACACACACTGTTTTTGTATTTTTCTAATTTTTTTTTATTAAAACTTAAAATAAAACAAAAACAAACAAACAAACAAAGCATTAAAACTAGATTGACTCAAACCACAACATAAACCATGCAAGAGATCAAAAAGAGAAGAAATGACTTGGAATCTTTTTCCTTCTAGATGGAGATCCTTTCTTTTGCATGAACCTTTGTTCAGATGGATAAGGAGGAGAGTTGAAACCATTGAAGTTTGAGAGAAGCATGGCCACCTTAAGAAGTTCTCCAAGAGGGGCTAAAGAAAGTTGGAGTTGATTTCGGTTCCCTAGAGATGACACACTATTGCATTGTTGAGTGGCTAACCACTTATAGCAATTTGGACGAGTGTGCCTAGATGCTCCACAGTAGTGACAGAAGTGGGGCTTCTTTGGTAGATACTTTTTGTTGGTGGTGTGATGATTATTCTACTTAGTCTCTTTCTTACCAATCTTAGGGGGTGTTCCTAGAATAGATTTTCCCTTTTCACTTTTTTTCTCACTCACACTTTCAGTTTTAGGATTAGTTACCTCAAAGTTATCATGGAGGAACAAAAATAACTCTATTTAAAATATTAGAAGAGGTACTACAAGAGGAGAGAGAATGATCATACCCGAGACCTAGTTTGTTGGATGCAAATTTTTGGAAGTTTAGCATTTCATCCAACCTAGCACTTAAAGTCCTTTCCAATTCTGCTCTTACTTAAAGGAGTTCAGCATCCAACTTCTAGGTCTTTTCAACAAGAAAGTTATTCTCAAATCTCAGTGCTCTAATGGTTTGATTAGCTTCATCCCTTGGTGAAGAGTTCCTCATGTTCCAACTCCACTTCAGTGAGCTTTCTTGTAGCCAACTTGTAGAGCTTTTTCGTGCTTTTCAGAGACTTTGTACAACTTAGTGTAGGCAGTGTGAATGTCATCCTAGTCATCCTAATCATCCATCTTCTCAAATTTTGATTTTTATCAGCTCTTCTTCCTCATCAATTAGGTCTACGACATCCTTAGGAGACTCAACAATAGCTATGAAAGCACTTACTATCCCATCTTGGTCACTTTCATCAAAATTTTCTTTTTGTTCCGTATCACTCAAGGTGACAGATAGGGCTTTGCTTTTGCGAATGGATTTGAGATATGTGGGACATTCTTGCTTCATGTGTCCATATCCTTGACACCCATAGCACTTTGGCCCAACAGGAACACTGTTGCCTTAACCAGCATCCTTGAATTCTCTCTTGCCTTTGTCTTGGGACTTGAATTGAGAGAAAGCAAACTGTTTGTGATCCTCATCACCTGCTTTAACATTCGCATTTTTAATAAAATTTTTGAATTGTTTGGTCATATAAGATAGTAACTTGGTATCCTCATCTTCAGATGACTCATCGTTATCATCATTCTTAATCTTCAAGGCCATGTTCTTGCCTTTGCTACTCTTACCAACTCTTGCTAACTCTAGTTCATAGGTTTGCAAGTTCCCAATCAACTATGTCAAAGGAATAGAGTCAAGATCCTTTAATTCTTCGATGGCAGTGATCTTAGCATGGAATCTTTCCGGAAGAAATCTGAGGATTTTCCTGACAATCTTGGGCCCCAGAATCTGTTCTCCAAGATTGAAGGTTGAATTCACTATGTCCTTGAGCTAGGCATAGAATTCATCGAATGACTTGTCCTCATCCATCCTTATTTCCCCAAAACTAGTAGTGAGCCTTTGGAGCTTAGAGTTTTTAACAGCTTTTGTGCCCTCGTAGGTATTCTAAAGAATAGTCCATGCTTCCTTCACATTGTCAATGGAAGAGATCTTCTTGAATTCTTCATTGGTCAGAGCACTAAACAGAGCATTTAGTGCTCTACTGTTAAAATTTGCAGCTTGGATCTTCATATCATCCCATGTTACTGGTGGTTCTTCAAGTTTCATCCACCATACTTCAACTGCAAGCCATACTTTCTCATCTAAAGATTACAAAAAGGCTCTCATGTGTACTTTCTAGTATGCATAGTTAGTACTATCAAATAAAGGAGGAATAATTAGGGATTGCCCACAATCCATAACCGCAGGGATCAATGGATCACATAGCAAAAATTAAAACCTGATCAGAGTGTGTCTGCTCTAATACCACTTGTTGGGTTAAGATAGCTTAACCCCGGTTAATTAATTCAATTACCCAAGTTAATTAATTAGGTTCAATTGCATGCAAATCATGAAGGCACCAACAAATCACCAAAAATACTAAATACATCAGAAAATAAATTTGACACAATGATTTGTTGACAAATGGGAAAAATCTTGCAAGGCAAAAACCTCACCGGGTGATTTTAAGGTCACCACTCCAAAAAATCCACTAATTAACAATCAAGCGGTTACAAGTATAAGAAATCTTACCAACTACCTTGGCCTATCTCGAAATACCAACTTACAGTTGAACCTTTGCTCCAATACCCAATTGGACTTGATCTTGTAGTAGCCTTCTTTCCCTTGATGCACAAACCTCCAATTTGTGACTAACCCTTTGCACAGATCCCAGTACGTGACTAACTCTAGCAACTTGAACAGATGTTGTTGGCTGCAAAGTTCTTCACTTTATCAACGATGAAGATCAAGAAGTACTTGGTCACAAAACCCTATAGCGTACAAATACAGTAGCTTCTCACAAAGAAAATAAGTCTCTCGGTCTCTGTATTAGTGTATGGCGGCTTTTAAAATAAGTCTTATATATGTCTAGGGTTGTGAAAAAAGAAACCCTAAACTATTACAAAAGCCTGGGCCAAATTTCAGATCTGGAAAACTGAAAATCATAAGTCTTGATAGATTGAGCTGCTGTCGAGTTATCTGTCGAGCTTTACATTAAGTCTCAATAACAGACATCTGTCGAGACTTAATGAACAACTTTTCTTCACTTGTTTCTTAGACCAATCTTCATGTCTTTAATACTTGACTTGAACAACATGTTTCTCGAAGTACTAAACCCATATTAGATCTACCTAATTACAAGTAAAGTGCATTTTGTCAAAGGATTAACCAATTACAATAAAATATGACCCTAACAGAAATCTCTGGTTTCTCTCTCTCTCTTTGCTATCTCTTTTTCACTTTCTTTATTTGAGGTTGATATTAGCTTTGGAGAAAGGGAAACTAATTGGAGTTATTTTAATTTAGTTTTTGCTCTTGATAATAATATCTTTTTTTATTTAAAGAAAAGGCTAAAGGGGAAGTGAATATTATTATTATTATTATTATTATTATTATTATCATCTACTTCAAATATGATAGAATAACATCATCAGAATTTAGTACTTTCCAGTCCTTTTTGGTAATTTGCACCTAAACTACAATTTTAGACTAATACTATACATAAATTTTACCAAATGTATTATTGTAACTTTCAAAATTATGTTTTCCAAACGCACATTTTAAAAACGCTATTTTTAAAAATGCACTTTTTGGAACAACTTATCCAAATGGGCCCTTAAACTTTGTTTCCTTAAAAAAAAATTTGTCATCTTTTCAAAAATCCATGTTCAAACCTCTTTGAAAATTGGATTAAACCCATGGTTTTATGAAAAACCATGGAAACCCTTTTCCTAAAATAAAATGGTTCATAAACCTCTCTTCAAGTCTTTTCTATCCTAAAAAAAATGAAGAAAAACCATGATTTTCTTTAAAATTATGGAATCCATTTTCATGAAAATCTGACTCTTCCCCCACCCCCCCCCCCCCCCCCACACACACACACACAAAAGTTTTTTTTTTTTTTTTTTTTTTTAACTTTTTAACTTTTCCAAGCTCTTTTCCTTAAAATGAATACATTCTTCATTATTTTTTATTTATTTTTTACATCCAAGAAAAACCCTTTTTCATAAAGATCAAGAAAATACCCTTTTTAGGACTTTTTTCAAAATGTGCAAACCTTAGTTTTTTAGCAAACGTTTTTCAAAAGTCTTGGTTTTCCCTAAAGGAAATTTCCTTTTTTTTAAGGTAAGTGTTTAAAGGCTTTTTCATGTACACTATTTTGCAGTCTTTTGGAATTTCATTCATTTAGAGGTTTTTTCCTATGGTTCATTCTATTGAACCAATCTCCCCCCCCCCCCCCCCCCCCCCCTCCCTTGGCACTAATGTTTTGGTCCATTATGTTTGTGCATGAGAATTAATGAGAAAATGAAAGATAAATTTGTTAAAATGTGCTATCTTTCTTACCATCTCTTTTATGTTGTATATATTCACATGCTAGTAACATAGTAAATATTATACTCACATGCTAGTTATATATATATTTAAATTTAGCTTTCACATGCTACGTATATATGTTTCACATGTTTTTATTGTAAATAACTTCGAAATAAATATTCAAATGCTACGTTATATGTAAATAAATACTCACATGTATACATAAATACATATATATATATATGTGTGTGTGTGTGTGTGTGTGTGTGTGTGTGTGTGTGTGTGTGTGTATTGTTTGTACAAAATATTTTTCAAAAACAAATGGTCAAGTATCTAATTTAATCTCTAAAACGTTAACGTTTGAATAAAAATTAAAATAGGTTACTATCCTTTGGATAGGCAGTGTGGAGTGTCTAATGCCTTCCCCACATGTAACCAAATTTCTGAGCCCAAAATCTTTTGTTCGACACTTTTGGTTTACCTTAATTAATTAATAACCCTTGAATTGGTTTTAGTTAATTAGGTAATTAAAAAGAATTAGACAAATTGGTGATCAATCACATCTAATACAAAATTAATGGTTGTTGGCAACTCCTAAAATAAAAATAAGAAAAAGAGACTCACACACACATCTCACCTTAGAAACATATGCATACAAAGAATCACTTTGCCGAAAACCCAATGTGCGATAAACCAAACAAAGACCCCTAACCGGGAATCTTTTTTAGGGCGTCCACAAGGACAACTGGTTAATATAAGTTTTCTTTTGTTAATTACAGGAGTACAATTTGGTTATGACAACTTGACACATTAACAGAAGGCACAAAACTACAAATTAGCCTTGAGAATACAGAAAACGACGTGTACCCCTCAAAATTTTGCAAATTTCACTTCACACATACATTGAGATTAATTCATGATTTCTCAACAAATGTTTCCGAGATTGTGTTAAGCAGAACTTAGGATTGATAGTTTTAGTTTGAAGTGCTTGTCAGCTGTTTCCAGGATCCAGAAATAAATTCGTTTAAATAAAATTTTCTGTTTTTTTTTTTATAAAAATAAAAAAAAAGATTGGATCGCATTAAAACATAAATGAAGAACAGCGGATTATTACTGTAAGTCAATCCTAATAGTTTGATATATATATGAACTGTGTATCAAAGGAAAATGACAAGCAAATCTTCCACAAAATATTGGAAATTATTAGCATTGCTTGAGACAATTCACTCCGACATCAGTGTCCCTTTAACTAATTACTAACTTAGCAATTTTAAACAAGTGAGAGTTTTTTAGTGGAATGGTGGACCACATCACGTGTTCACTATGAGAACCTTATAATTTCTCCCCCATAAGAAATAAGACACACGGGAAAATTGATTTTGTGTGGTTTATATGGGCTTTAAAACCATTAAAATTTTTAAATGTCACATATTTCGCATCAAGCGGAAAATATGAGGGAATGTGAGGATTTAAATAGAAAGGATCATTTCTCAACATAAAAAGAGGAAAAAAAAAAGAAAAAGAAAAAAAAATGTGAGAATCAATGAAATATATATATTTTTTTTACATAGGAAGAATCAATGAACTTGAGAATAGATTAGGGGCAAAATGGGGACCCAAAGTAATCAGAGAAGATTGCAAGTGGAGGCCCAACGTGATTGAGGGGCAAAATGATAAAATTCCCGGTTTTTAGCAATAAGAATAAGTTTGAAATAAAAATGTTTGAAATTGTACACGTAAAACAGAATTTTGTACTACTATATATACAAGTTCATACAAAAAAAAAAAAAAAAAAAAGATTATGAGGCTGAGGCATTCTTAATTTCTTACCTTCAGCTCCATGAGGCTGAGGCATTTTTCTTGTAAAAAATAAAAAATAAAAAAAGATCCATTAGATAATTTTTGTCAAATTTTGTCAGTAATATATAATTTTTTGGATTTTTGTTAAAAAATCAAATATAATACTCTTCAATAGTATTGAATTTTAATTAGTTTTTTTTTTTTTTTTGAAAAAATAAGTTACGATCCATTGTTGGTTGGATTACAAGCCCATGTAAACATTATGAGAGAGCTAAACGCCCATTTATCAAATTGCAGAAATCAGGATATGTTTGGCTGGGCAAAATTTGTGGGATTACGTTTTCGAATTAGCAGATTTTCGCGTTTCAGGAAAGGCAATTTCCCATTGCAATTTCGATATCGCGCAATTTGCAAATCGTGATTCCGCCAAAAATTTTTGTTGAAAACCAAAAATAGCCTCTAGTCCTCTCCCTTCACCATATGTATCCTCAGTCCTCTACCTCAACGCATCAGCTTCACAAGGATTGGTTCTCTCTTCAACGTTTTTGCTCTGCTCCGTGTATCGTCATTCTTCATCTCAATTCCAGGTAACTATTCTCCATTACCCATCTTTGAATTTATGATATAGATTTGGGCTTTTGGCATGTTGAGTTTTAGAGATTTGTTGTTTGTTGCTGCTGCTAGTAAAAGCTCTCTCTATCTCATAGATAGCCCTCCATGGTTTTGCTGCTGTACAATGTGAACTAGAATTTCTTTGCTTAAGATTGTGCATCTGTTAGATATATAATTGTTTGCATGATGTAGTATTTTCAATAATGTAAAAACCAGTAGAGTTTGTTCAATATATTTGGTTCCATGTATGTTGCTATGATCTTGTTTGATTCTTTGATTGAATCTATTTGATTCTTTGTGGTTGTAAAACTTACCTAGGAAACTTACTCCTACTATTCAATTTTTTCATGAGTTTGGTTGTAGAACTTGCTGTATTTGGCTGAACATTGATTTTAACAAACTTATGTTGTTTTAGATGGGTAAACCATCACAAAATAGCTCAAATGTTAGAGCTCAATGGCCATCAAGAGTAACAACTATCTTTTGTGAAGCTTGTGTGGATGAGGTATTTAAGGGTAATCAACCTAATACCCACTTTAGTAAGAAGGGTTGGACAAATATTATAGCAACTTTGGAAAAGAAAACTGCAAAGGAATATCCTAGGGCAAAGTATAAGCATAAATGGAATAGTTTGAAGAAAGATTAGGTACTTTGAAATAAGTTGAAGGGAAGTGAAACTAGATTGGGATGGGATGCAGCCAAAGGAACAATAGCTGCAACTGATGAGTGGTGGGAAAGGAAACTAATGGTATGTTTTGTATAACCCATTGTACATATTCTGTATAACCCATTGTACATATTTTGTATTAGTAGATAAACCATGCTATTTGAGTTATTAATGAAAATATTCAAAATTGCAGGAGGTTCCTAAAGCTGCAAAATTTCGAGAGAAAGGTTTGGAGAATGTTGACTTATTAGACATTATGTTTAAGGACATCGCGGCCACAAGAGATTTAGCATGGGCCCCCACTTCAGGTGTGTTACCTAATGATCTTGAGACACCTAAGGAGGGGTTAGGTGATACTTCTGCTGACTCATCTTCTCCAAATGATGATGATGATGTTCATGAAGATGAGACTCTTAACCTCACACAACCACCTAACCCAACACAAAAGAAAAGAAAGAAGCGAGTTTTACCATCATCCACACAGAGCAATGGGACGAAAGGAGGAACAGCATTACAATTGACACAACAGCTTAGTCGTATTTGTGATGTTGTGGAGTTAGGAACTCAGCTTTTTCAGTAGAGCCAAGTAGTACTATTTGTAATGTCATGGAACGCGTGTGCACCTTAGATGGCAATAAGAAGGGCTTCGAACTCTACCTCATGGCAGCACATATTTTTCAGAAACGGGAGAAGAGAAAGATGTTTGTCGTAATGTGTTGGGGACATATTTTTATATAATTGGCATATCCTTTGACAAAACGCACTTTATTTGTATTTGGGTAAATCTAAGTAGGTTCAAGACGATCATTACAAGTGGTTAAATTGAAGACATGAAGACTACTCAAGAATTGTTCAAGAAAAGTGCAAATTTGCAAATCTCGATACCTGCTTGATAGAAGCTCGATCTGTCGAGATTCATTAAAGCTCGACAGATGTCTCGATCGATTGAGCTTACGAGATTTTGTCTATAGCCAGCAACGTTTTATTCTAAGAAGGCTATTTGTTTATGGGTTTGTATAATCCTTATTGGACTAGGAAAGCCCAAGGTTTGTGTAAACCTATTTGGAATAGGAGAGCCCATTAAGCTCCTATTTAAAGGAGGTGGAAAAAGTAAAAACTAACCCTAGAGAGCTTCATAAAGTTTTCTTTTGGAAACCCTAACCTCCTATTACAGAAGAAAGAGTTCTTACTGCGTTTCTTGTACGCCTTTGGATTCTGTAACCAAGCAAAGTCTCTTGCACCAACTTTGAAGATCTTATTGTTGTTTCTATGTGAAGCTGCTACAAATTAACTACAACAATCAAAAGGTTGCTGTGGAGTTAGTCACGTACTTGGATTCGTGCAAAGGAGTAAGCCGCGTACTGGGATCCGCGCAAACTGGTTAGTCACGTACTTGGGAGCCGTGCATCAAAAGTAGGAACTATCACTACAGAACAAGTCCAATTGGGTATTGGGGTAAGGGTTCAACTGTAGGTTGGTAAGGTACTTGGGATTCCTTTACTTGTAACCGCTTATTGTGATAATAGTGGAGTTTCGGGAGTGGTGACCTGAAAATCACCCGGTGGGGTTTTTGCCGCAAGGTTTTCCCCAATCATAAACAGATCACCGTGTCATTTATTTTCCGCTGCATATTTGGTTATTTGGTGATTTGTTTGTGCTGCCACGCAATTGCATGTTAATTAACTTAATTAATCAACTTGGTTAAATTAATTGGTTAATTAATCACAAGGGGTCAATTCGTTTGTGGCCTATCAAGTGGTATCAGTGTAGGCACACTCTGATTAGGTTAATCTTTATTGTGTTTGATCCATTGACCCCTGTTGTCATGGAAACTCTTGATTGTTTTGATTTGCATGATCTTATGTTGAATGATGATGATGATATTCAAGATGCCTATTGCAAGCTTTATAATTTTTGTACGAAATCTCTTAAATGTTCTACAAAAATAAAAGCTAAATTTAAAAAGGTCAAGCTTGAAAAAGATGATTTGATTGCAAAATTGGATGAAGCCAATAATTTGAATGAGAATTTCAAAAATCAAATTTCATCTCAGGTGGACAAAATTAAAAGTTTGGACGAGCAACTAGTTGAATTTAAAACTGAAGTTAAAAATTTGACTAGTGCCAAACTTGTTGTTAAGCCTAACTTAAAAGAAAAAGATTTTTATGTTCCCCCATTTAAAAGGAATAATGAAGAGTTAAAGGCTAATATCGTTAGGATAGACAATGGTAAAAATTCTCATGTTAATGCTGAAGTTTCTAAACCTATGTCTAAAACTCCTCCTAGGTTGAATAAAAATTTTGAATTTATCCCCATTTGTCATCATTGTCATATTGTTGGTCATATTAGGCCAAATTGTCCTAAGTTGAGGTCTCTGTCAACCTCTAAGGTTTGACCTCCTTCTAGGAAGCTGAGTAGCTCTAAAACTACTCATGTTTGTCACCATTGTGGTGCTTCTGGTCACACTCGTCCTAATTGTTTCAAATTGTTTCCTTATAAGCGAGTGTCCAATAGGTCTCATCCTTTGTCTAAAGGCTCTGTACCTATTCTTGGTAAGTTATTAAAAACTTGGAGCTTTTTGACTCAATTTCAAGGGAATTTTAATTCCTTTATGTCCTTTAGTAGTCATACTAGGACACGTGCCTTTTCATCTTCACGGCCAAAGACTTGTGCTGTGTGGGTGATAAAGGATTCTAAGGCTTAATTGTCTTTTCTGTTTGTTCTCTGCTTTAATTCTTTCTATCTAAAGTTGGACTCTCTTTGCTTGATTTCTTATCTGCTTTTGGAATCATGCTTTCATGCATTTGCATATTTCTTTCATGCTTTCATGTTGTTTAACATATTTTTGTTTATTTTGTTTTTCATATAAAAAAAAAATTGAAAAATCAGAAAAATATAAAAACAGTGTGTGCTTTGTGTACATTGGTACTTGTGTACCTTGGATGACCATTGAAACAAAGTTTTCTAAACTTTGTATCTTTTGTAGCTTAGATGAGCATCTCTATGCATAACTAAGCAAGTGAGCTTTGCGGCTCTTGTTTGTGATGAGTAAGATTAAGTTATCTCTTAGACTTAACACTCATATCACTCTTTTTGACGAGTAGGACTAGAAAATCTTAAGAGAAAGGCATTAATAACCATCTCACCATAGTTGCCCACCAATCATGAATGACATCTGTATGCTTCGGCATAGCAAAAGTATGATGTCAATGACATTTGTGTGCTTAGGCATAGCAAAATTAGAATGTCAAATATCAATGGGTATTTCTTTTCTCTCTCTTTTATGCCCATGCATGATATGCTTAAAAAGAAAATATGCAAAGAAAATAAAAAGCAAAAAGATTAAAAATGCTTTAAATATAATTGCAAGCGTGTATTCTAAGAGATGTGGGAGTTATAGGCTGTACCTCGAAGGTGATAGTCCGCATCAAACAATTATAATTGTGTGTGAGTTAAAGTGATTTTCTCATATCTCAAATCGTCATAACATGTGTACACTTATGCAATCTTGCGATGTTTTTCACACATGACACGCAATATTCTTTGCTACTCTTGATACATGTGCAGGTACAATGTGATTTGACCATCACTAGGTTTACATATGCTTTTATGTGCTCACTAAACTGTCATGACTTGTTTTTGAAATATAAAATCGGTTAGACTTGTTTAGTGTGTGTGTGTGTGTGTGTGTGTGTGTGTGTGTGTGTGTGTGTGTGTGTGTGTGTGTGTGTGTTTTTGGAGATCCATGTGCTTAAAATTTTCATTGAGAGACGATTTTGAGAGCCTATTGTGTTGATTGGATCATTGTTGAGTTGCATGTTTGATTGCATTCATGTCTATGTTTTTCACTTCTCGAAAAACTGTTTTTAAAGCTGGCTCGACACCTTCTCGATACCTATCTATCTGTCGAGCTTCTCTAGCTTTTTCTTATCGCAATCTTGACAGCTCCTCGACACCTGGTGGATCGATCAAGAATTCTTCTGTCTTCTCGATAGCTTCTCGACAACTGGGTCGATCGATCGAGATTCTGTTCTTGTGTCTTTGCTTTGTCCCTTGATAGATCCTCGACAGCTTCATCTGTCGACGTATATTTTGCTCGACACCTGTCTCGACACCTCCCGATCTATTGAGATCCCCTTGCATGCATTTCATTTTTTTGTTTTGCATTTTTTTTCCTTTGTGTCCATAGCATCTTGTTTTTCTTTTCTTGTAGGTCTATGGTTCCTTGTTCTCCTCGTTCCCTTTATGTCAGTTTTCTGTCTGTCTCCTGTCATGTCTTTTGGCTTTTTATGCCCTTTGACAATCGTGTCAAAAATGGGGAGAAATTTGAGAATTGAATGTCTTTCCTTAGGGGGAGTAATAGATTTAGGGGGAGAACTTCATGTTAAAAGGAAGAATGTTTTTGATGTAACTAACTTAGGGGGAGAGTTAGTTTGATACACATTGATATTGATATATTCTTTGTGTTGTGTATCTTTTGGTTTTGTAACCATTTACATACATCATGTGTTGTTTCTATATTTGATGATGATGTATATGTTTCACTCTTTATTTCACGTATTGTTTCTTTTCTCTCTTTATACACATGTTTCTTGTTTATTTAACTTGTCATTATTTTCCACATGATACCTTGATGTGTTTTGTTTAGTGCCTTTTAGGAAAGACAAGTTAAAGCTAAGTCAAGATTCCGAACCTTCTTCTTGCAGCAACTTCCAAGGTTCAAATCTTAGACTAGGCTTATTTATTCTGTAATCTTGAGTAAAATGTATTCTAGGACATTCAATGTACTCTTGTGGTTTTGTCACGGATTGCCAAAGGGGGAGATTGTTGGGGACATATTTTTATGTAATTGTCATATCCTTTGACAAAACTCACTTTATTTGTATTTGGGTAAATCTAATTAGGTTCAAAATGATCATTACAAGTGGTTAAATTGAAGACATGAAGACTACTCAAGAACTGTTTAAGAAAAGTGCAAATCTGCAAATCTCGATACCTGCTGGATAGAAGCTCGATCTGTCGAGATTCATTAAAGCTCGACAGATGTCTCAATCAATCGAGCTTACGAGATTTTGTCTAAAGCCAGCAACATTTTATTATAAGAAGGCTATTTGTTTATGGGTTTGTATAATCCTTATTAGACTAGGAAAGCCCGAGGTTTGTGTAAACCTATTTGGAATAGGAGAGCCCATTAAGCTCCTATTTAAAGGAGGTGGAAAAAGAAAAACCTAACCCTAGAGAGCTTCATAAGATTTTCTTTTTTAAACCCTAGCCTCCTCTTACAGAAGAAAGAGTTCTTGCTGCATTTCTTATACGCCTTTGGGTTCTGTAACCAAGCAAAGTCTCTTACACCAACATTGAAGATCTTATTGGTGTTTCTATATGAAGCTGCTGCAAATCAACTACAACAATCAAAGGGTTGCTGTGGAGTTAGTCACGTACTTGGATTCGTGCAAAGGAGTAAGCCGTGTACTGGGATCCGTGCAAACTGGTTAGTCATGTACTTGGGAGCTGTGCATCAAAAGTGAGAACTGTCACTACAGAACAAGTCCAATTGGATATTGGGGTAAGGGTTCAACTGTAGGTTGGTAAGGTACTTGGGATTCATTTACTTGTAACCGCTTGTTGTGATAATAGTGGAGTTTCAGGAGTTGTGACCTGAAAATCACCCGGTGGGGTTTTTGCCGCGAGGTTTTCCCCATTCGTAAACAAATCACCATGTCATTTATTTTCTGCTGCATATTTGGTTATTTGGTGATTTGTTTGTGCTGCCACGCAATTGCATGTTAATTAACTTAATTAATAAACTTGGTTAAATTAATTGGTTAATTAATCACAATGGGTCAATTTGTTTGTGGCCTATCATAATGGAAGAACCGTATTTACAACTTCAGTTTCTTCAAGAGGAGGCAAGATTGTTAGGAGGGCACTACTTTGGCACTTAGGGTGTTTTATGTTTTATCCTATGAATAATGTTTTATGGAAGAGAGATGTTTAATGTTTTATTGTTTTATCGTTTGAATAATGTGGCTGTTGGGGAGGTCACTACTTTGGCACTTAGGATGTTTTATTTCCTAAGTATCTAAACTTTATTTTCTATTTTAGGACTGCATTGGTGCCATTGATGGTACACATATCCAAGTTGTTGTTGGAGACGACAAGAAAGCTTCATATTATAATAGAAAGGGTGTGACATCTTTTAATGTGATGACAGCATGTGATTTTGATTTACTTTTCACATTTGTTATGGCTAGATGGGAGGGTGCAGCATATGGCACACATATTTTCTTAGATGCTATCTGTCGACAATCTGTCAACTTTCCAAAACCACCACCAAGTATATAAAATTTTTATATATTAAATATGTATGAAGAATATTATTTATGTACATCTTGCATTTTTTTTCTTTTACTAGGAAAATATTATTTAGTTGATGCTGGATGCCCCTTAAGGAAAGGATATTTGCCACCTTATAAGGGTCAGAGGTATCATCTTTCAGATTTTTGACGAGCTAGTCAAGGGAAGCACATAGAAGAGAGGTTTAATTATGTTCACTCATCACTTGGAAGTGCAATTGAGCGAACTTTTGGAGTGTGGAAGAATAAATGGAAAATTTTGAAGCAAATGCCACCTTATGACATTAAGCACCAAAGAAACATTATAGTTGCTACTTGTGTTTTGCATAATTTTATTAGAAAATATGATAGGAAAGATGAGGGATTCAATTGGGATAAACATGGCTTGGACAGACCAAGAAGCAATAGTAGTGGAGAAGGTAGTAGCAAACAGGCAAACGTCGTTGAAAATATACAAGATGAGGAGATGAAATTTGTTCGTGACAAAATAGCTCGATCCATTTGCGGGTTGTGAACAATATTTTTATTATTTCTGTTTTGGTGTTTTGGTTTTTAATTTTTCAAATAAGAACTTTTTTATTATTATAATGGATTGTCTAGTATTGATATTGTTGGCAATTAACATTTTAATATAATTATTTTCCTAATCAGCTTAATATTTTTTCTTGATGAGTTATTTTTAATATTTTAAATTTGATAAACTTCTCTCCATGAATTTCAACAACGAAAACATCATTATTGTTGTTATTATTAATGTAATTGTTAAGCTTAATTACATATTTTCAATAATAATAAAAAAACACTGATCACAGGAAAAATGACAATATAACCTTCAAAAAATAGTTAAGTCCTTTTTTGGAATTTATACTCAAAAAAGCTATTTTTAAAACAACTTATCCAAACATTTAATATGGTTTTAAAAATAGAAAACACATATTTTTACATTTTTACCAAACACTTATCTGTGGTTTTTAAAATGGAGTTTTCAAAACACACATTTTAAAAACACTAGCTTTTAAAACGCACATTTTGAAACAGCTTATCCAAACAGGCCCTACATATAGATCAGATTTCATCTCGGCATGGTAATTCTAATAAACTAAATAAGCTGAGATATAAATTATTATTATTATTATTTTTAAATCTATATCGTTACAAATCTTGATAGTTCTCTTCATTGCATCAACAACAACCTTTTTTTTTTAGTAACGAATTTGTTGATTTGTTGGAGGTTCATAAGAACAAAAAAATTGTTGTAATTTGGTGCAGTGATCAAGGCTTCTAAGCCTCTGTTGTAATTTAGTGTAGTTAATTGATGCAACCATAGCTTTTAAGCCAAATATTTTTTATTATACATGCTTCTTTACAAAAATAAGGAGAGAGAGATATATATATATATATATATATTTTATATATAATTCATTAGCTATAATAATAGAGATTTATAAGTAATTTATGACGGGTTATTATCTATTAGAATATAAATTCTATGATTTATCATAAAAACTATACCTATTCTCCCCAATTATCTATTTCAAATTATTAAACACAATCTCATACTAATCCAATGAACATTAATTATGGTTATGTATTATGTATAACCATATGGTTTAATAAGAGAATTGAAATATCTTTAATATCATATAAATGCAAAATACATGTATAATATTATATTGATAACAGTGGCGAAATTTTTTTATTTTGAGCATAAAAAAAGACAAAAAAATCTATTACATTAATTTCTCTTCAAATGAAAATGAATAGAAAATGAGATGAAGTTATAAACACAAAACATGATACTTAGACAATCAATAGTAAAACTATTGGTAAAATTTGTGCATGTGGAAATTGAATAGGAAATTACATGGCTATTTTGAGCATTAAAAATAACAAAGAAAAAAAAAAACCAATATATCATTTTATCTTTGGATCAAGTTCTCTTATTGTTGGACTACTACTTTCTGTCATCTAGCTAGGAAAAAAATAGTTGTCATAGTCCTCATATGCGGTCGACGTTTGCTAGATTATTAAAACGCAATCCTGAGTTAAAATACAACAGTTTTAATATTGATTTACCCATGACTGGCTAAAGTCAATAGAGATAATTATTTGATTAGAGTAATTGATAAATAGATTAGTAAGTACCTTTAGTTGCAAATATAATCAAATACTAGGCAACAACTTGGTCCATCTTCTGAGATAGGCATAAGGGAGATTCTCAACTGTTAACATTCTTGACCGTGAACATCTAGAGACTAAATCTGAAGCGTGAATAGAATAGACTCACAATTTAATAAGTAAATAAGGTATTAAAAAAAAAAAGAAAAAAGTAAAGTACCAAATACCAAATTCTAAGTTTTAGGAAAATGGTTGTTGAGTACATTAAATTGATATTCAAGATTTTAATTTTCAATTTCATAATGACAGATTAAAATAGTATAATGAAAACTTTCAAATCCTCTCTACTTTTCCTCCGCCCTCTCCCTAACTTCTGAAAAATGAAACCAAATCCAGCCAACCAATTATTTATTGTTTTATGGTTATGTATAAACATAAGACTTAATAACAATTTTGTTTTCCTTCTTTAGGGTAATATTAGGGCAATCTGCGGGTTTCTGGGCACATCAAAAGCTTTGAAAGAAGCAACTTTCCCGGTCTACTGATCTGCCTAATGCATATATGTCTTCCAAAATATTGAAATTTTTCTACAAGCGAAACCATTGGTTTCAGTGTTGGAAAATCTGGTTTGCATCTCATACAAAACACACAACGGAAGCAACAATCATGGATGTATTTCATTCGTGAAAGATAACATGTAACCTTGAATTCTAGAATAAAGAATAGAAAGTGTACCTTGATACTTTGAAATTCAAAACCAAGACTTGAGAATACCTCTAATCATCATCTCAATTACACATGGTGCCCAAAAAGTGTGGTCTTTTAATCAATTTACATGTATGTGTTCAAGGGAGAATAAGAGAGTGGCTTATACTCACATAAATACCATTTTCGTAGTCATATTCTATCTTATGAAAATTTTGTATGTTTCTCTCCTTATACAAAACTGATTATTTAATTGGGCTAGCCTTTTGGACCTGCCCAATTGGACTTTAGTTTGTGGCTTGAGATGGGACCAAAATGAATAAATAAAACTCTAGCTCCAATAGGCCTTGAGCTTATCTGTCAACTCTTGACAAGTCCAAAGTTACCATTAATTATATTTAATATCACTATATAAATATAATTACACTCTAGGCCTTATTAATAAATTATATCCCAAGACTAATGATATTATTTGACCCCTCCATGAAATATTTATAGTGAACAAAGTCATAAAAACTGTCACTTTGTAAACAACTATTTTATCATTGAGTACCCAGTTTAATCTTTTAGTTATTCACATTTATTGAAATCCGATTTCAATAAATATAATATTTAGTAACTCCTTACTAAAGTGAGAGCCTTACATACCCAATCCCCATTAAACTTATCTCAAGTGGATATTTCGTGTTTCTATAAAAAGATATTATGGATTCCATCTTGAGAATATGTGTTCCCTCAACACGACGTGTGATTACCCAACATACTGAGGTTTTGACCGTGAATATTAGATCTCACTTCTGATATATCAAAGTAACCTACATTTCATGATCAGGTTCACTATCCTCTCAAGATTGAGAGTTTAAGAAATTAGAAGTTGTGAGATTAATTTTTCAGGTGACAGTTATTGATTGAATATATAATCTCACAGTAGTCCAGTTCAATATGTCTTAACTCTTAAGACACATCAACTAGAAGTCTCCACTTCCATGATCAAGACAAACCATCTTAGTTGATGTGTTATAGTCTTCGCAGATGAAACGCCCAATTTCATCACCAACTATGAACTATATTTTGAGTTTACAAGGAACTTGTAATTTACATGATAATTTACATCTTCGATGACAAAATCATATAAATTACATACAATGTATCTCAAGGACTACGATAATGTCCAATTAGTTCTTTTACAAATAATCTCATATAATTAAACAATTTAATTATTTATGACATGCCAATAAATTGGATTTTAGGGCATAAACCACAACATTCAGTTGAAGGTCTAGCCCTAGGGAAATACATACCCCCTTGGCCCTTGAGGGCAAACGATTCGAAAAATTGTTAAACACAATCTCATACTAGTTTATTTAATTGAAAAAATATGAAAAATTAAGGAAATTTTTTTTTTTTTTTTTTTTAAGAAAGAAAACCATACCATTTTCTTTTTCATTTGTCTAGTTCTACACCCGCAATCCAATTATCAAAATTTCTCTTAAAAAAAAAAAAAAAAAATTTCCTAAACAGATGTCTATAGAATATTAAGCAAAAAAAAAAATCTCACTTGTCCCACAATTTCTCAATAGCAAATCATCACAAAAATAAAAATGAACTCCACATGTTCAGTGAAGTGAACATTATATCTTCTTCTTAAATCCATTTCCTTTGGACCCATATGACGAAAAGCCGTATAATTAACCAAAAACTCATTCTCATTTTCTTTCCCACACGCTTTTGCACTTAATAAAGTGAATATATGTCTTCTTCTTGTTCATGTTATTGCGAACTGTGCTGGCAGGAGGTGTAGCTTAATCACTTGGCCACAAAAAAACCCAACTTGAAAACAGGGATTTATATATATATATATATATATATAATCAAATTGAGTGGAAATGGGCACTGAATGATCTCAAACAAACAAACCAGCAAAAAAGAAAGAGAGCACATATTCTCAAGAAAACAAGCAACCCAAACATCTAAGCAACCAGTTACTGAGTTAATGTAACTCTCAATCTTTTTGGGTATAAAACAAGGGCTATTTAGTTAATTTGTAAATAGGACAATTGGTTAATAAAAGTTTTCTTTTGTTAATTACAGGAGTGCAATTTGGTTATGACAACTTTGACATCTTAACAGAAGGCACAAAGCTACAAATTAGCCTTGAGGTTGAGAATACAGAAAACAACGTATACCTCTCAAAAAATTTCAAATTTCACTGCACACATTACTTGAGATTTATTCATGATTTCTCAACAAATGTTTTCCGAGATTGTGTTAAGCAAAGGTAATTCATTTTGATATCTGTGTCCCCTTAAGAAGTAAGACACATGGGAGAATTGATTTTGTGTGGTTTATATGGGCTTTAAAACCATTTAAATTTTTAAATGTCGCATATCTTTCGTCTGGTGTAAAATTGGAGGGAATGTGAGGATTTAAATCGAAGGGATCATTTCTCTACATTTAAAAAAAAAAAAAAAAAAAAAAAAAAAAAAAAAAGAAGGAGAAGAGAATCAAATCCTTTCCAACCGCTCTACCGAGAATAGGAAAAATGAAATTGAGAATAAATTGGGGGGGAAATATGGACCCAAAGTAATCAGAGAAGATTGCTAGTGGAGGCACAACATAATTGACGGGAAAAATGATAAAATTTCAGGCTATTAGCAATAAAAATGTTCTAAATTGTAGACGTAAAACAGAATTTTGTACTACTATATATGCAAGTTTATACAGAAAACGATTATGAGGCTGAGGCATTTTTTATTTCTTACCTTCAGCTCCATTGGATAAATTTTGTCGGTAATATGTAATTTTGGTTTTTTGTTAAAAAAGCAATGGTTGCAGAGTTGTCACCATCATCAAATGAGAAGTGTGGAAATGTACTAAATCATGAGGAAGTTGTAGAAGCACGTTTCTGCACTTCTCTTCTTCTAGACGGCTCTTCAATAGTACTACTATGTTTCCTCATGATGTGTACAAGTACTTTGCAGTCTCCTATATTCTATTCCAAAAAGCATAATGTTGGCAAATTCAGGTCCAAAAAGCATAGATGTGCCTAAACATTGGTCTAGTTTGTATGATTGAAAATTTGAGCCGTACATATACCTTCTTCTTTCTTTTTTTTTTCTTCTTTTTTTTTTTTAAAGAAA
Organism: Quercus glauca; assembly: GCA_023736055.1. NCBI lineage: Eukaryota > Viridiplantae > Streptophyta > Magnoliopsida > Fagales > Fagaceae > Quercus > Quercus glauca. Next base: position 62,950,258 of record CM043319.1, on the reverse strand, counting down.
ATTATGAGACAAAAATTGTAGTTTTTAGTAACACATTTCCTAAATATGTGACAAAAATATAAAAGTTATCTTTCTTTTTTTAATATATATATATATACTTTTTTTTTAATTCGTCAAAAAAAAAAAGATAAAAAAATGTTAGGATTTCTAGTTTATTCTGATTCTAACTCACTAGAAATCCTAAAAGTCACAAAGTATATGTTTGGGCAAAACACTATTTTAGTCCTTATATTTTGGGGTTACTATTAATTTGATATCTACATTTTGGTACAGTTAATTTAGTTTGTATTATTTTTAGCTTGCAGTTAATTTTCATTAGTGAGTTGATGATAGAGACCAAATTGCTACAAGTTGAAAATAACATTAATCAAATTGACTGCTATCAAAATGTAGGGATCAAATTGATCGTGACCCTAAACTAGAGGAACTAGAATATTATTTTCTCCTCAAAGATAATGACAGAATTGAAATGTCACTACCATTCTGAGGTAGGAATATCCATTTATTCAAAAAAAAAAAAAATTTTCATTTTATTAGGAAGGAGTTTCGTTTTATTAGACTGTGCCATCATCAAATTGGAGTTTTTTGTTTACTTCTTTCTTTGCTTCATTCTTTCTCCTCAAGAACCAATAATACATGTAATGATATTGTTGGGTTAATATAGATTGTCCCCAGTTAATTAATTTAACTACTCAAGTTGATTTATAAAGTCAAATTACATGCAAATCATGGAGGCACCAATAAATCACCAAATAAACTAAATGCAGCGGAAATTAAATTAATAAGGTGATTTATTGACAAATTGGGAAAACTTCTCGCAAGGCAAAAACTCCACTGGGTAAATTTAAGGTCACCACTCCTAAAAATCCACTAATCAATAATCAAGCGGTTACAAGTATGAGAAATCTTACCACTACCCTAGCCTATCTCAAAATACCAACTTACAGTTAAACCTTCACTCCAATACCTAATTGGACTTGATCTTGTAGCAACCTTCTTTCCTTTGTTGCACAAATCTCCAATCGATGACAAACTCCTTTGTACAAATCCTAGTACATGACTAACTTCAGCAACTTGAATTATTGTTATTGGTTGCAAAGTTCTTTACTTCATAAATGATGAAGATCAAGAAGTACTTAATTACAAATCCCTAAGGGATACAAACGTAGTAGCTTTACACAGAGTATATGAGTTCTAGTTCTGTTTCCGTACTTAATGACTTTTAAAATAAGCCTTATATATGACTAGGGTTGCAAGAAAAAAAACCCTAATCAAACAAGTGATCATGGGTAGAATTTCAAATCTGAAAATTTTGAAAACGTAGATCTCGATAGATCGAGCTTTTGTCTAGCTTGTATCGAGCTTCTCCACTAATCTTCAATAGCAGCATTTGTCGAGCTTTTGTCGAGACTTAATGAAATAGATTTTCTTCACTTGTTTCTTGGATCAATCTTCATGTCTTTAATTATACCACTTGATATATTTGAACAACATACATTTATTAAACCCAACTTAGATCTATCCAATTACAAATAAAGTGCGTTTTGTTAAAAGATTAGTCAATTCCATAGAAAATATGACCCTAACAGATATTATAGTAATGTCTTTACCACTATGAGTGATTGTTGTGATAACATGATCCCATGATTGTGAAAAACTATCTAGGATTATAGTCACTTGCATCTTGTAAGACAATTCATGGCCCGCATCCGCTAATTATTTTGTTATCAATTCTATTTTGTTAACATGATCGCCCACGTAATCATTTTCATTCATGTGAGAGCCATTAAATTTATTTTATTTATTTTAAATCTTCCCCTACATAAAATGCATAAGGTTAATGGGTAAAATGAAAAGGAACAACTGTTCGGTGTTCTTAATTGCATACATGGCATAAATTTATGTAATCACATGGCACACAATAAGGAGTAGTCAACAAAAAGTCAAATGTTTCACTTTTATATTATTATATAGACATATATATATATATATATATTATTTTAATCACGGAAAAGATTTTTATCACTGTTTTGTTTGCAATTTGGTTATGTTTTATGTTTATACATATGTTCAAAATAATATTTGAAAAAAAATTAAATTTTGATTTGGAAAGAACTTTTACGATATTGGAGACAATCTTTGTTATATTTGTACTCATTACTATGTGTGAAAATATATTTAACATACTCTTAGGAGGAACATGCCCTATTTCAATTCTTAATTTTTTTTTTCTCTCTCTTAATTCTGCTCCTTATGATTTTGGATCTACCATATGAGATTGAATGAAGTTTGAATCAAAATTTGGTATGAAAATTTTGTTTACATAATGTAAATATTATTGCTTATATATTATAAACATGTTTAAGACATGTTTATAAATATGATTAATTGTTTTTGAACTTTTATCTCGAGCTGTGATGTTTATAGATTCAAACAAAATGAGAAAGTTATGAATAAAACCTCGAAAGAATACTGAAATGTTCTACACATTAATAGTTTGAAAAAAAAAAAAAAGAAGAGATTATTTTAATCCAAGAAGATATTTTGCATATAAATAAGATGAGAAGAAATTCAAACTTAAAGGGGTGATTGAGAAGATTTGATCTTGACAAAGGGGGTACCAACAAACAACAGACAATGACCTTGGCTCCATATATTTGTTCACCTAAGGCGAGGACCTTTGCCTCGTTCCTATCATCCCAATTTACCTAGATGAGGTTAATGGCCTATAGGCCGAACTTAGGTTCCTACGTCATTATTTACAAGCACGAAGACAAAGAACATGCATGAACATGCATTTGATAGAAAGAAAAGGCAGCTCAAGGATTCCATAAAACATGGGTACCAACAAACAACAATTCAAAAACACAAAACGACAAATCTCAATAGGTTGTTTTCACTTACAGTTAGAGTTTCAGTGCACAAGCAGGTAATCATATCAGAGTAATTATAATTGGGAATAAGGATAGAAAAAGGAGCAATTTGATTAATGAGGACGAGGATAATATATCAGTGCTTGAAGTGAAGACAACTGTTAGAAGCATACCACGCATGTCAGCATATTCGTTTAGGATAAAAGCAGTCATAGTTTCCATCGTTCGAAAGGGTCTCAAGCTTGAACTCCTTAACACAACCTTGATTTCTATTTCTGCTGTAGCCGACAACAAAACTACCATATTTCTGATCCACATTCTGCACAGTAAAAATCCTTTCAATGTTGCATAAAGAACCAGTACTCTTGATCGTGAACATCTAGAGACTAAAACTGAAGCCTGAATATAATAGACTCACAATTTAATAAATTAAAACGTAATAATAAAAAAGTAAAAAATAAATAAATAAAAAAAACTAAAGTGCCAAATACCATTTTCTAAGTTTTAGGAAAATGGTTGTTGAGTACATTAAATTGATATTCAAGATTTTAATTTTCAATTTCATAATGACAAATTAAAATAGTATAATGAAAACTTTCAAATCCTCTCTATTTTTCCTCCTCCCTCTCCCTACCCCCTGAAAAGTGAAACCAAGTCTAGCTAACCAATTATTTATTATTTTATGGTTATGCATAAACATATGACTTAATAACTTTTTTTTTTCTTCGGGTATTAGTAGGGCAATCTGTAGGTTTCTAAGCATATCAGAGGCTTTGAAATAAGCAACTTTCTCAAGTTACCAATCTACCCAATGCATATTTATCGTCCAAAATATTGAAATCTTTCTGCAAGTGGAACCATTGGTTTTAGTTGAAGGTCCAGCCCTAGGGAAATACATACCCCCTTCGCCCTTGAGGACAAATGATTCAAAAAATCATTAAACACAATCTCATACTAGTTTATTTAATTAAAAAAAATGAAAAATTAAGATGTTAGAGATATATTAGTCCATTAGCATAGGTCCAAGCCTAATTCTACTTTGTGTGCCAAGTCTCCTACTTGTGCTAGAAGTCTATTAGTCTAAGATTTAGTCTATTATATATACACATGTTATGGTTCATTGTAACACAGAATTTGTACTACACGGTAATATATTATTAATGTAATCCTTTAAGGTTTCTTCTATGAATGTTGGCCGTTAGGCTGAACCACGTAACTCTCGTATGTTATTGTGTTCTATATTTTATGCTTTTGCTTCCGCATCCATACTAGCATATTCAACATGGTGTATCAATGCTAATATTTAACATAAGAAAAAAAATATTATTTTTTTAAAGAAAAACAATCTTACTTTTTTTTTTTTTTTTGGTCTAGTTCTACACCGGCAATCTAATTATCAAAATTTCTCTTTAAAAAAATACAAATTTCTAAAGAGATGTCTATAGAAAATTCAGAAGAAAAAAAAAATCTCATTTTTCCCACAATTTCTCAATAGCAAATTATCACAAAATAAAAATGAACTCCACAAGTTCAGTAAAGTGAACATTTCTTCTTCTTCTTAAATCTACTTCCTTCGGACCCATATGACAAAAAGCCGTATAATTAACCAAAAACTCATTCTCATTTTCTTTCCCACATGCTTTTGCACTCGGTAAAGTGAACATATGTCTTTTTCTTGTTCATGTTGTTGCGAACTGTGCTGGCAGGAGGTGTAGCTTAATCACTTGGCCACAAAATACCCAACTTGAAAACAGGGATTATTTTTTTTATATATAATCAAATTGAGTGGAAATGGGCACAGTATGATCTCAAATAAACAAACCAGCAAAAAAGAAAGAGAGTACATATTCTCAAGAAAACAAGCGACCCAAATATCTAAGCAGCCACTTAATGAGTTAATGTAATTCTCAATCTTTCTGGGTATAAAACAAGGGCTATTTACTTAATTTGAAAATAGGACAACTGGTTAATAAAATTTTTCTTTTGTTAATTATAGGAGTACAATTTAGTTATGACAACTTTGACATCTTAACAGAAGGCACAAAGCTACAAATTAGCCTTGAGAATACAGAAAACAACGTATACCTCTCAAAATTTTTCAAATTTCACTGCACACATTCCTTGAGATTTATTCATAATTTCTCAACAAATGTTTTCCAAGATTGTGTTAAGCAAAGGTAATTCACTTTGATATCTGGGGAGAATTGATTTTAAATGTCGCATATCTTTCGTATAGTGTAAAATTGGAGGGAATGTGAGGATTTAAATAGAAGAGATCATTTCTCTACATTAAAAAATAATAATAAATAAATAAATAAATAAAAAAAGGGGGAAACGAAGAGAATCAAATCCTTTCCAACCGCTCTACCGAGAATAGGAAAAATGAAATTGAGAATAAATTTAGGGGAAAAATAAATTTGTCAAAATTTTGTTGGTAATATGTAATTTTGGTTTTTTGTTAAAAACGCAATGGTTGCAGAGTTGTCACCATCATCAAATAACGAGATGTGTGGAAATGTACTAAATCATGAGGGAAGTTGTAGAAGCACGTTTCTGCACTTCTCTTCTTCTAGACGGCTCTTCAATAGTTCTTTGTTTCTTCATCATGTGTACAAGTACTATTGCATTCTCCTATATTCTATTCCAAAAAAGCATAATGTTGGCAAATTCAGGCCTATCAGTGAAACTAGATGTGCCTAAACATCGGTCAAGTTTGTATGATTGAAAACTTGAGCCGTATACCTTTAGGAAATTATGAGACAAAAAATTGTAGTTTTTAGTAACACATTTGCTAAATGTTTGACAAAAATATATAAAAAAAAATTAATATATATATATATATATTAATTTGTCCAAAAAAAAATGTTAGAATTTCAAGTTTATTCCAATTCTAACTCACTTGAAATCCTAAAAGTCACAAAGTATATGTTTTCAAAGATAGACTATATTTTGGGATCATAGTTGATTTAGTCCCTATATTTTGACGGTAATCATTTAGTTCATATTATTTTCAACTTGCAGTCAACTTCCATCTTGACAATTGACAGTAACTAAATTGAAAATAACATGGGTCAAATTGACTGCTACCAATATGTATGGAGCAAATTAACTGTTACCAAAATGTAAGTACCAAACTGATAGTAACTCCAAAATAGAGGGACAAGAATGTTATTATCGCCTTAAAGATAGTGACAAATTTAAAATAGCAGTGCCATTGTGAGGGTAGCAATACCTATTTTACTCAAAAGACAAAAAATAAGGGTTTCGTTTTATTAGGAGTCTTGGACCACATCATTAACCGGTGGACAGTCGACAGTGGACACCACTTTGTTGATAGACTATTGGGATGTGGCAAGAATGGTGAGCTTCTTTTGTGAATTACAATGCATACAAACTCCTTATATTAATTATGCCAACGCAACGTTGTTGGTGTCGATTTTGTAGCCCACCGTAGGAATAGCTAATTAAATCGAGAGTTTAGTCACAATTAAAGGACCAAAAGTACATATAGATAGAAAAGGTTAAAACTCTTTATTTTTTTTCATATATATATGTTGAAAAAGATTTTTATTGTTATTATGTTTGTTATATATATATATATATATATATTAAATATCTGTTCAACATAATATTTGAATGAATCATATTATTATTTGGAAAGAAGTTTTAAGATGTGGAGACCTAGTAGAGATTGAAAAAAAAAATTGTTATGTTTTGTAACCCTATTGTTGCATACGTGTGTGGAAATAGGTTTAAGGTAGTCTTTGAATGAGAAAACTCCTATTTCAACTCCATTTTTCTCAACTATACTCCTTATAATTTTGAATCTACATATAAAAAGGGATGAAGTTTAAATTAAATTTTGGTATGGAAATTGTGTTTACTTAATATAAATATGTGATTATCAAAAAAATATGTATATAAATATCTTTAAGGGTTTTTTGTGCGTATAATATTAAAATTATCCAGTGAAACTAAAGAGTAAGCGTTCAAGACGTTGGTCGGTGATTATATTTCCGTGGCTTTTAGAAAGGGTGCCTATAATTGGATACCAATAATAATAAAAGATAGTGTTATTCATCTACTTATCATGTTATTAAGTAGAGTGATACAAAGTGGTCGAGCTTAGTATGTTGTATAAGATTAAGTTTTTTTTTTTTTTTTTTTTTTTGAGAAGATTAAATTATAACAGTTTCCCTTTTTTTTTTTTATTAAGAAGGAAATAATTGATTTGAATATTTCATCAAGGAGATGAATAGTATAAGATATGATATGGATGATAAAGAGTTACTAAAATAGTGTAAATAATAAACTCACTAAGTTTTTGGGTGGTGTATGTTATACAAGTTTGAGCTTTTTATAGCAGATGCCATTTATTAACTATTGCAAAGTGCAATTATATTACTTTATTACTGTCTTTAATTATTTTTTCTTTCTGTTGGACACATTTTCTTTCTTTCTTTCTTTTTTCTTTTTTTTCTTTTTTTTTTTTTTTTTTTGAGATGAATGGTAGAAAAAATGTGTCCGGAGTAGAAAAAACAATTAAAGACAAGACCGAATTAAGAAAATTTTAGATTTCCAACTTTGGGACAAGATCTCGAAGGAGAACGAAATAAAAAAGTCCCTTGAAGAACTGGTCGAGGACAAAATCCTCAAACAGATAGTAAGTCAATAACATAAAAAGATGAAGGATATGATATTAACATATATTTTTTAATTGTTTTCCAAGTATTTTGAAAGAAAAATTGCAAAAACTATGTATTTAACTGTTGTAGATTTAGTACCTCCTTTGAAATAGTTGATAACATTGATACTTTAGGTACAATTAAAGGATAAAAAGTGTATATAAAAAAAGAGTTATAAAATAAATATTTTTTATTTCTATTATTTTAATCATGGAAAATATTTTTATCATTGTTATGTCTGCAATCTTGTTATGTATTTAGTTTTAAACATATGCTTAATATCATATTTGAAAAAAAAAATGAAATTCTGATTTGGAAAGAAATTTTATGATATTGGAGACCTATTAGAGATTGAAGACAAATTTTCCTACATTTGTACTCGTTACTAGACATGACAAATGGGCGGGTTAGGTTCGGGTTTGGGTTGGGTCAATCGGGTTGTGAATCAATCGAATTGTGGGTCAAAATGGATCATTTTAAACTGGTTAGAAACTAGTCAGGCCAAACAGGTTGTAGGTCAAGTCGGGTTAATCCATATTTTTAATATGAATTTTTATATATAAGAAAATAACATGTATTTATCATTTAGAAAGTCAAACAACAAATTACTTTATATAAAATGCATTATTTTCACTACTCATATCAAGAATGAACTTAACTAAACAAATTAATACTTTTTCATTAATTTTAAATTTATACAAATCCCAACATTACTAACCAAAACAAAATAGCACAAAGGATAAGTAAAACAAATACATAAGTTTCATTTCTACGTAATACCAACATCACAAAACATAAAACAAAATTACAAATGTCTTATTGAATAACTAATTTGATAAAGAATAAAAGCATATAAGAAATTTACAATTTTAAAAACAAATTTTATAATATATTATCAATTGTGGTTGGCACTCTATTTCAATTTGAGAATATACATTAAAATTAGATTATTTACTTATTTATACATAATTTCTTTTATAAATATCATGTCATTATTAAGCAACACACACTCTAGGAAATACCATAATTTATTTTGAAAAGCTTTTTATATTGAACATGAATTGTTAAAAAAATGGGTCTAATAAGCATTCATAATTTATGCTAATTTCATTGATACTTTGGCTTCACTCTTTTCAAACTTGTGAATATTTCTCATACATGTCTTTAGATTTAATTATATGTTTTTAACTCTATTGTAACCAAATTATCTTAGCATGTACTTTGTTATTTGATATCTAAAACTCTTTACTCATTACAGAATACCCCATGGGAATCATAAGAAGTAGAAAGCAAGCAAAGATAGGCCAGAGGAGCCCAAAGAGAGAAATTAGAAAATGAAATTGGTGCAAAGGCCAACAAACCCCAAAAGTAAAGGATATGGTAATTGGGTGAGGGAAGCACGAAAGATTTAGCAAAAGCCCGTGGGAATTTAAGAATGAGATGGGCCAAGGATGCCCAAAGGAATTAAGCGAGCTGAGGAAGTCCAAAAGAATAAAATGGGTTGGGGAAGCCCTAGATGATATGAGAACTGACCTAGCAGAAATACTGGGTGACGTGAACTAAGAGAAAGAATAATACATGGCAGGCCCGAAGGAGGTCTAGGAAGCATAAGTTAAGCGATACCAAGACAGAAGCAGTGCAGCGGCGTGGCAGGAATACCAGTTAGCCCACAAACCAGAAGTAAAAAGATACAAGGGCTGAATTAAAGAAGAAAAGGCCCATGGCCAAGCAATAACCAACCCAAAGAAGAAACGAGACGCAAAGAATGAAGACCCAATGACCCATCCACGCCACAAAGAGTTAAAAATAAGCAGCAGAACGCGTAGCAAAACCAGACAAACCTGTAGACAATGGTAAACGCATGAACAACAAACAAGCCATGAACTCATATGGGAGTAGAGCACACACAAGGCCCAGGTATCACCCACTTTTACCTAGCCAATACAGGGGTGGTGGGCTATAGGTTAGAGGTAAGAGAGAGTATGGTCTAGCGGTGGGGAGAATGGGGAAGTCTATTCTGGGATTCCCGCTGAAGCTTTTTTGGGAGAGATGTCCTGCAGGGATGACATACCACCTAAAAGAGGAAAAGATGAGCTAAAATCACTAGGTGCATGCCATAGGAGTTAGTAAGAGAGAATACCCAACCCTTATTCGAATGGGAATGCTACGGAAAGCAAGAAATAAAACAAAACTCCCTTTGTTTGGGAATGAAACATGGCGTAGCCAGCATACGGTAGTGGCGGTGGCTAGGCAGCTAGCAAACCAGTGGGTGGCAAGGGAAGGACACCCACACTAGGCCAAAAGCAATAGAGGTGTAAAATGGTAAATCTTATCATAGCATGCAGTATGAAAAGGCCTTAGCTGTGCATAGTTAACAACAATGGGAAAACAAGGAAGAATAGCAAGAAAAATAGAAAGAAGAGAGAAATAGAAAGCAGAGAAAAACGAAAAGGATAAACAAAAAGAAATAAGAGAGTAGGAAGTGAAGTGAGAAAAACAAAAGTGTGATAGGGCATGCACCAATAGGCTACTCCCTTCTCTCCCTCTCAATAGCCTACTCTCTAGCAAGTTAAAGGATTCAAGATTAAGCCACTTAGGTCCATTCTTTCAATGTAGGTAATTTCTATGGTAGGATTTCCCTGTGAGATTGCCCACGTTGGACATTGGTTCCCTTCTTAGACTTAAATCTGCTAAGGAGCCAAGTTTAGCAGACTAATCCCCTTCCCCTCTTTTATCATGATTCTTTAAGCATTAACATTATTATTTTCATTATTGCTAACTTATTTCTTCCATACTCATATTATCATTTACTTTTCTTGTTAAAAAATTGTTTAAACATTATCTTTAGTACTTTAGTTAGAATATTTTAACTATCCTGCTGTATTATGTTTCTCTTGCCATAACGTTTTTCTAACAGTATTCCCTGCCATGGGCACGGGACCAAGATCTATGCCAAGGGTCTTAGCTTGTGCACAAGCTTGCTTAAGTTGAGTTTCAGTTGAGCCAGTTCCAACTCTCCTACCCCAAAACTATTGGACCACAGTACGATAGGCATAGTCCAGCCCAGAATACAAAAAGGCCCACCACAGGGATCAAATTGACCGTGACCCTAAAATAAAGGAACTAGAATATTATTTTCACCTCAAAGATAATGACAAAAATGAAATGTCAGTGTCATTGTGAGGTAGGAATACTTATTTACTCAAAAGAGGAGAAAAAAAAATAGTTTCATTTTATCAGGTAGGAGTTTTGTTTCATTAGACTGTGCCATAATCAAATTGTTGTTTGTTGTTTACTTCTTTCTTTGCTTCATTCTTTCCTCTTCGAGAACCAATATTACACATAATGATATTGTTGGTTTAAGATAGATTGTCCTCGGTTAATTAATTTAATTACCCAAGTTGATTAATTAGGTCAAATTTTGTGCAAATCGTGGAGACACGAACAAATCACCAATTAAACTAAATGGAATGGAAATTAAATTGACATAGTGATTTGTTGACAAATGGGGAAAACCTCTCGCAGTGCAAAAATCCCACCGGGTGAATTTAATGTCACTACTCCCAAGAATCCACTAATCAATAATCAAGTGGTTACAAATACGAGGAATCTTACCACTACCCTACCCTATCCCAAAATACCAACCTACAATTGAACCTTCACTCTAACACCCAATTGGACTTGATCTTGTAGCAGCCTTCTTTCCTTTGTTGCACAAATCTCCAATCTATGACTAACTCCTTCGCTCAGATCCCAGTACGTGACTAACTCTAGCAACTTGAATGATTGTTGTTGGCTACAGAGTTCTTCATTTCATAAATAATGAAGATCAGGAAGCACTTGGTTACAAATCCCTAAGGCGTACAAACGCAGTAGCTTCACACAGAGTATATAAGTTCTAGGTCTCTATTTCCGTACTTGTTGACTTTTAAAATAAGCCTTATATATTACTAGGGCTGTGAGAAAAGAAACCCTAATTGAATAAGTCATCATGGACCGAATTTTAGATCTGGAAATTTTGAAATCGTAGATCTCGATAGATCGAGCTTGTATCGAGCTTCTCCATTAATCTTCGATATCAACATCTGTCAAGCTTCTGTCGAGACTTAATAAAACAACTTTTCTTCACTTGTTTCTTGGATCAATCTTCATGTCTTTAATGATACCACTTGATATGTTTGAACAACATATGTCTTGATATATTAAACCCAACTTAGATCTACCCAATTACAAGTAAAATGCGTTTTGTTAAAGGATTAGCCAATTACATAGAAAATATGACCCTAACAGATATTATAGTAATGTCTTTACCACTATGAGTCAGTGTTGTGATAACATGATCCCATGATTGTGAAAAACTATTTGGGATTATAGTCACTTGCATCTTGTAAGACAATTCATGGCCCACATCCGCTATAATTCTTTTGCTATCAATTCTATTTTGTTAACATGATCACCCACATAATCATTTTCATTCTTGCAAGAGCCATTAAATTTATTTTATTTATTTTAAATCTTCCCCTACATAAAATGCATAAGGTTAATCAATAAAATGAAAATGTACAACTGTTCGGTGTTCTTAAATGTATATGTGGCATAAATTTATGTAGCCACATGGCACACAATAAGGAGTGGTCAACAAAAAGTCAAATGTTTTTTTCCCAATTTGGTTATGTTTTATGTTTAGACATATGTTCAAAATAATATTTGAAAAAAAATTAAATTTTGATTTGGAAAGAACTTATACGATATTGGAGACAATCTTTGTTATATTTGTACTCATTACTATGTGTGAAAATATATTTAATATACTCTTAGGGGGAAAATCCCCTATTTCAATTCTTAATTTTTTTTCTCTCTTAATTCTACTCCTTACGATTTTGGATCTACCATATGAGATTGAATGAAGTTTGAATCAAAATTTGTTATGAAAATTGTGTTTACACAATGTAAATATTATTGCTTATATATTATAAACATGTTTAAGATTTTACATGTTTATAAATATGATTAATTGTTTTTGAACTTTTATCTCAGGTTGTGATGTTTATAGATTTAGACTAAAATAAGAAAGTTATGAATAAAACCTCGAAAGAATACTGAAATGTTCTACACATAATAGTTTGAAAAAAAAAGATTACTTTAATTCAAGAAGATATTTTGCATATAAATAAGATGAGAAGAAATTCAAACTTAAAAAGGGGTGATTGAGAAGATTTGATCTTGACAAAGGGGGTACCAACAAACAACAGACAATGACCTTGGCCCCATGTCTTTGTCCAAATAAGGCGAGGACCTTGGCCTCATTCCTATCATCCCAAGTTACCTAGATGAGGATTATGGCCTATAGACCAAACTTAGGTTCCTACATCATTATTTACAAGCATGAAGACAAAGAACATGCATTAACATGCATCTGATAGAAAGAAAAGGCAGCTCAAGGATTCCATAAAACATGGGTACCAACAAACAACAATTCAAAAATACAAAACGGCAAATCTCAATAGGTTGTTTCCGCTCACAGCCAGAGTTTCAGTGCACAGGCAGGTAGTGATATCAAAGTAATTATAAACGGGAATAAGGACAGGAAAAAGAGCAATTTTATTGATGAGGACAAGGATGAAATATCGGTGCTTGAAGTGAAGACGATTGTTAGAAGCATACCATGCATGTCTGCATATTTGTTTAGGATAAAAGCAGTCATAGTTGCTATCCTTCAAAAGGGTCTCGGGCTTGAATTCCTTCAAACAGCCTTAAGTTTTGTTACACTTGTAGCCGACAATAAAACTACCATCTTTCCTATCCACATTCTGCTCAGTAAAAATCCTTTCAACGTTGCATAAAGAACCATCAAAGAAGCAAATCTTACTACATATAAAAATAAAACCAACTTTCTCGGTGAATATATCTCGGCTAGGTAAGCGGCCAAGATCCTGCATTCTCACCAATGTCTTTTAGCAAAGAGATAATTAGGATGGTTTTTTTATTGAAATCTGAATGCTTCTTCAAATCATTGGTGTATGTGGAGAAAAGGCTTGAGGTGTTGGACACAACCATTAGAAGGATGCAGGCCGCTAATTTTTTATTTTGAGCATAAAAAAAAGACAAAAAATGCATTATATTAATTTCTTCTTAAATGAAAATGAATAGAAAATGAGATGAAGTTATAAACACAAAACATGATACTTGGACAATCAATAGTAAAACTATTGGTAAAATTTTACATGTGAAAATTGAATAGGAAATTACTTGGTTATTTTGAGCATGAAAAATAAGAAGAAAAAAAAAAACCTATTATATTTATTTATCATTGGATCAAGTTCTTTTGCTGTTGGACTAATACTTTCTGTCATCTAAAGAAGACTGATTGTCATAGTGGGTATGTGGAGGCGAAGTTAGCCAAATTATCTGAATCCAATCCTAAGTTAGATTCGACGTCTTTGCATAAGTGTTTATATTAATTTTACTCATGACTGGCTAAAGTCAATAGAGATTTTTATTTGATTAGAGTATTTGATAAACAAATTAGTACATACACTTAGTTGCAAATATAATCAAATACTAGGCAACAACTTGGGTCCATCTTCTTGCGAGACAGGCATAAAGGAGATTCTCAACCGTTAACATTCTTGATCATGAACATCTAGAAGCTAAATCTGAAGCCTGAATAGAATAGACTCAATTTAATCTAAAAAAAGTTTTTTTTTTTTTTTTTTTTTTTTAAACTGAAGTACAGAATACTATTTTCTAAGTTTTAGGAAAATGGTTGTTGAGTACATTAAATTGATATTCAAGATTTTAATTTTCAATTTCATAATGACAAATTAAAATAGTATAATGAAAACTTTCAAATCTTCTCTATTTTTCCTCCTTCCTCTCCCTACCCCCTGAAAAATGAAACCAAATCCAGCCAACCAATTATTTATTATTTTATGGTTATGTATAAACATAAGACTTAATAACAATTTTTTTTCTTCTTCGGGTATTATTAGGGCAATCTGTGGGTTTCTAAGCATATTAGAGGCTTTGAAAGAAGCAACTTTCCCAGGTTACAGATCTACCCAATGCATATTTATCATCCAAAATATTGAAATCTTTCTGCAAGTGGAACCATTGGTTTCAGTTGGAGGTCCAGCCTTAGGGAAATACATACGCCCTTGAGGGCAAATGATTCAAAAAATCATTTGAATCATATATATATATATATATATATATATATTAAACATCTGTTCGACATAATATTTGAATGAATCATATTATTATTTGTAAAGAAGTCTTAAGATGGGGAGACCTAGTAGAGATTGAAGAAAAACAATTGTTATGTTTGTAGCCCTATTGTTGCATACGTGTGTGGAAATATGTTTAGGGTAGTCTTTGAACGAGAAAAATCATATTTCAACTCCATTTTTCTCAACTATACTCCTTATAATTCTGGATCTACATATAAAAAGGGATGAAGTTTAAATTAAATTTTTAGTATGGAAATCCTATTTGCTTAATAAACAAATTATCTTGGACACGTTTAATTTTTTATATGTATATATATATATATATATATATGTTTAAGGGTTTCTTGAGCGTATAATATTAGAATTATCTAGTGAAAATAAAGAGTGAGCGTTCAAGATGTTGGTCGGTGATTATATTTCTGAGGCTTTTAGAAAGGGTACCTATAATTGGATACCTCAATAATAAAAGATAGTGTCATTCATCTACTTATCATGTTATTAAGTAGAGTGATACCAAGTGGTAGAGTTTAGTATGTTGTATAAGATTAAGGTTTTTTTTTTTTTTTTTTTTGAGAAGATTAAATTATAATAGTTCCCTTTTTTTTTATTAAGTAGGAAATAATTGATTTGATTATTTCATCAAGGAGATGAATAGTATAAGATATGATATGGATGATAAATGTACGTAGAAGTTAAACTTAATAAATGTAATTTGAAATAAAGATTCATATCTTTAAAATGGTGTAAATAATAAACTCACAAAGTTTCTAGGTGGTGTATGTTATACAAGTTTGAACTTTCTATGGTAGATGCCATTTATTAACTATTGCAAAGAGAAATTATATTATTTTATTGCTTTTTTTTTTTTTGGACACATTTTCACTATAATGGAAGAGTTACTAAAATGTGTCCAGAAGAAGAAAAAATAATTAAACACAAGACCGAATTAAGAAAATTTTAGATTGCTAACTTTGGGACAAGATCTCGAAGGATAACGAAATAAAAAAAGGCCCTTGAAGGACTAGTCGAGGATAAAATCGTTAAATGGATAGTAAGTCAGTAACATAAAAAGATGAAGGATATTAACATATATTTTTTTTAATTGTCTACCAGGTATTTTGAAAGAAAAATTGCAAAATCTATGTATTTAACTGTTGTAGATTCAGTACCTCCATAGAAATAGTTGATAACATTGATAGTTTAGGTACAATTAAAGGATAATAAGTGTATATAAAAAAGAGTGATAAAATAAATATTTT
Organism: Quercus glauca; assembly: GCA_023736055.1. NCBI lineage: Eukaryota > Viridiplantae > Streptophyta > Magnoliopsida > Fagales > Fagaceae > Quercus > Quercus glauca. Next base: position 62,934,212 of record CM043319.1, on the reverse strand, counting down.
TTATTTTTATTCTTTTGATCAGGGAAATTATTTTTATCATTGTTATGTTTGCAATCTTGTTATGTATTTAGTTTTAAACGTATGTTCAATATCATATTTGAAAAAAAAAAATGAAATTTTGATTCGAAAAGAAATTTTACTATATCGGAGACCTATTAGAGATTGCAGACAAATTTTCTTACATTTGTACTCGTTACTAGATGTGACAAATGGGCAGGTCAGGTTCAGGTTTGGGTTGGATCAATCAGGTTGCAAATCAATCAAATTGCGGGTCAAAACGAGTCATTTTAAACTGGTTAGAAACTAGTCGGGTCAAACGGGTTGTAGGTTAGATCTGGTGAATCTGTATTTTTCACATGAATTTTTATATATAAGAAAATAACATGTATTTTCCATTTAGAAAGTCAAACAGCAAATTACTTTATATAAAATGCATTATTTTGAGTTCACCACTCATATCAAGAATGAGCTTAACTAAACAAATTAATACTTTTTCAATAATTTTAAATTTACATAAATCCCAACATTACTAACCAAAACAAAATTGCACAAAGGATAAGTAAAACTAATACATAAGTTTCATTTCTACGCAATATCAACATCCCAAAACATAAAACAAAATTACAAATGTCTTATTGAATAACTAATTTGATAAAGAATAAAAGCATATAAGAAATTTACAATCTCGAAAACTAATTTTATAATCTATTATCAATTATGGTTGGCACTCTATTTCAATTTTAGAATATACATTAAAATTAGATTATTTACTTATTTATATATAGTCTCCTTTATAAATATCTTGTCATTACAGAATACCTCAATCATTCGCCTTTCGATTCATTTGTATGTAGTTATGTAAAGGTCTCAATTGTTTCCTTAAAGCTCACAACAAACAATTAAACCAATATTGTCTTAATTTTATTATTTTTTACCAAAAAAGAAATTTTAAAATAGTTCAGGTTAAGTCAGGTTGACCCACAAAAAAGGGTCGGGTCATAGGTCAACCCGTTTTTGCATGGGTCAAAAAATTTGGGTTTAGGCTAAGTATTTTTCAAGTCAGCAAATTCTGACCTGTTTTGCCATGCCTACTCGTTACTATGTGTGAAAATATGTTTAATATACACTTAGGGGGGAAATCCCCTTTTTAAAGTCTTGATTTTTTTTTTCTCCTAACTCTACTCTTTATGATTTTGGATCTACCATATGAGATTGAGTGAAGTTTAAATCACAATTTGGTATGAAAATTGTGTTTACACAAAGTAAATATTATTTCTTATATATTACAAACATGTTTAAGATTTTACATGTTTGTAAATATATTTAATTTGTTTGAACTTTTATTTTGAGTTGTGATGTTTATGGATTTAGTCTAAAATGAAAAAGTTATGAATAAAACCTAGAAAGAATACCGAAATGGTCTACACATTAATACTTTTTTTTTAAACAAATTATTTTAATTCAAGAAGATCTTTTGCATATAAATAAGTGGGAGAGACCGCACCCTTGGCTTGTTTTGGAATTGATTTGTTTGGGCCAAACCCATGTGAATGGGTGGAGTCATGTTATTGTCTCTTAAAATGAAGGTTTGACTGATTAGATTTTCTTTTTTCCCTTTAGATTAAGGGTTTTACAATAAAGTCGCCATGCACTTATTTAATTGTTTGAATAAATAAGAAAACCAAAACTGAAAAATTCATCATATTATTGATTTGGAAATGAATATACATTTATCATAGAAAATTACATAGCTTTGGTACTATATACAATCTATGATCAAATACATGACATTGTTCCTAGTTACAATCTAGAGATTAAAAATTACATTGATAAACATTGATCTAAGCTTGGAAGATGGGAACGTGTGTTAGGCACCCATCTTACTCGGTAAAATTGGTCTTCTAGACTAAAGTGGCCGACATTTATATCATATTATCCAATATATTATCAATCAATCACATGTTGAATTTAATGTTTGTGCATGTGATAAACCCTAATTTCATTTACTCATCATTACATTTGAATTGAAAAATAAATTCTAGTGAATGTGTGTGAATGGTGATGTCCAAAATTCAAGTATCTGGAAAAGTTATGAAATTAACATGTTTTCATATTTTGGACATGGATTTAAAATCAAAACTATTGTCATACATGAACATGTGATAAACAACCAAGAACATGTGAAGAACGATATGAACACCATTCAAACATATCAAGAACATTCAAGCACATTCAAGTAATTTTAATAATCCACTAGCATGCTTTGATCTTAAGTTTACATTATAGCAACATAAAAAACAAATTAGGGAAAGGGATTGTACCTACATACAAGATCCACACGGTGAAGGAGAAGGCTTTTGGTGGAGGTCCTGAGGGTAAAGTAGAGAAGAAGAACTAGAAGAGGGAGAGCGAGTCTCACTCAATACCTTAAGTCTTAGGAAGACCAAGATATGACAAGACTAACTCTACTTCACTAGAACTCGAGAGGGGAGAAGAGATGATATTTCTCCCTTGGAATGGAAGAGATGGGGGGGTTTATATAGTAGTGTTGAAGAAAATATGAATAGAAGGGAATTTAATAAGAGTTGATGGTGGAAGTGATGAGCAAGCAAAATAATTAAAACCTCGGTTTTTCCCGAGCTCCTGTAACAATTCTCAGAGCTAACTTAAAAAAACCATATCTTTCTCAATTATGAAATAAATTGCCTCATTCTTGTGCTCATATTGAAGCCCCAAACGTCTCGTTTTTGGTAAAACTAACCTCACTTACAAATTCAAAATATTCTAAGAGATATCAACGAAATGGTGAACAAAGGTCATCTATTGGAAAATATTTTCAACATAATTAACATTAATTGGCCTCAAATTAGTTTCCAATTAACATTAATATGCTTCAATTACTTCCATTTCAAAATTAATCAGTCCCAAATTTACTCTAATTAAAAATATAATTACACAAATTACTTATTGAATAATTAAAATTTGATTATCTAATTAATCAAGTATGCGCAATCTTACCATAAGTTGCAGTCCTAACAAATCAAATTATGACACATCATTAATTTCAAATTGATTGTAATTATAACCAATTGGAATCAATTGTTCATAATCAGATATAGTCGGACTCAATTTGTGATAATGCATCTCAACTGTTTAAACTTGATTTGATGATAACTTTCAATTTGATAATCCGATTAAGGCTTATGACCAGTCAATTTGATCTTTACAACATTAAGATCACTTTGATGAAATGAAATTAAGGATCTAGTAGTCACAATTAAGATACCTATTTTTAAGGTGAAATTACTTTTTAACCCTCCATGTGAGGTTAAATGCGAGTTGCAAAATGGAGTGTTAATAATAAGATGAGAAGAAATTCAAAGTTGAAGGGATGATTTGAGAGGGTTTGATCTTAACAAAGGGGGGTACCAACAAACAACAGACAAGGACCTGGGCCCCATGTATCTATTCACCTAAGACAAGGACCTTGGCCTCGTTCCTATCCTCCCAAATTTACCAAGATAAGGATTATAGCCTATGGGCCGAACTTAGGTTCCTACATCATTATATACAAGCATGAAAACAACGAGCATGCATGAACATGAATCTGATAGAAATAAATGGCAGCTCAAGGATTCCATAAAAAAATGGGTACCAACAAACAACAATTCAAAAACAAAAAAAAAGGAGATAGTCTTAAAATTACATCCAATAGAAAATAAAAGTGAAGACTAGGACTATGCATCATACTAGGTCTCCTTGTCATCCTTGGCCCCCTCGTCATCTTACATAAGCTTACTACCCAATGTAGACTCTCCCTCTTCATAGGCTTTTATTCCTAAGAAGTCCATTTTTGGGAAAGCCTTGGACACATTTTTGCAAAATTTCTCAAAACCTCCCAAGAAATCATTTAGGTTGTGTTTGAATGGCAACATTTGGATTTGGATTTAAGATCAATAAAATATATTTTTTAATTATAATTTTTCTTAATCATTCTACATTTTAATTTTAAATACATAGGGTAATATTTATAATCCAATTGACAAGATGATGACTAAAAAATTTCAATCATAGCCAACTAAAAAAATATCTTGCTAGCTGTAAAATATTAGCTCTGATACCATGTTAAATGGACAATATTATCAAATGCAATGTGTTATACCATGTTGTGTATGCTAGAGTGGATGCGGAAGGTGAAGTATAGAATAGGAACACTGAGAACACGAGGGTTATGTGGTTCAGCCTTGTCGGCCTACATCTACGAAGGAATCCCTTAAGGGCTACATCTTTATTATATGAGAGTGTAGTACAATAACCTGTGTTATAATGAACCCTAACATGAGTATATATAGGCAACTAAACCCTAGACTAATAGACTTCTAGTACAAGTAGGAGACTTAGCTTGCACACAAAGTAGAATTAGGCCTGGGCCTATTACATTGGGCTAATATGACTAATATATATCTCTAACACCCTCCCTCAAACTCAAGGTGGAAACTCGATGAAGGCTTGAGATTGGATAAGTATGAGAAGATCACTTGGAGATGCCTTGAATAATACCTTTAAAGAAACCACAATGAATAATATGCCAATTGACCAATTTTGGAGTTTCAAATGAAGAAACGGAGTCCAAAACTGGAATCTACGCGAAAAACTGAGCAAGATAGGCCCTTTCGAACAGTTTGACTTTTGGTCAAAGGTCAACGCAAAAAGTCAAAGTCAACTGGTCAAAGTCAACAGATCAGAGTCAAAGTCAACGGCTACATGGACCGGGTCGGTTTCAGGTTTTCCGGGTCGAGTCACGGATCGGGCTGCAGAGACGCTGACTCATCCTGATGACATGGTGCTGATGTGGACTAGGGCTTACGTGTCATGCTGACGTGGAGTGAAGACGTCATACCGTGACGTCAGATGACATCAACAGGACTACTTCGGCGCGTGGAAGGCGCGTGTCAGCGTATACCGGCGCGTGGTGGCGAGATAGAAACCCTGGTGGCGCGTGTAAGCGCGTGTGACTTCAGATGAGGACCGGAATTTCAGGTTTCGTAGATCGGCGGACGAGGAGGCCGTAGGGGCGGTGCGTGTACCGAGAAGACGATCTGAAATTCAGGAATCTGAGGCGGCGCGTGGGAGAGTTTCGAAGCTGTTGGCGGCGCGTGGCGGCGCGTGTAGCTTCTTTTGGTGGCCGAATTCCTAGGTTTTGGTCGCGGGAGGTCGTGGATCACGTCTGTATGGTTGGTTTCATCAGGTAAAGCCTCGATTTGCACAGATCTGAGATTGAAGCCACGGGTTTGCTTGAGTTTGTGGATCTTTGGGCACAATAATTACACAACAACGATGATTTCGTGGGAGCTGTGTGATGCAGTGGTTCCTGATCTGAAAGCAAGCATGGGCACCGTCGTGGATTTGTGTCACGCATGTATTAATCTTCTTTACTGTGTAGAGATGTTTATTTGATGCCAAGAACGAAGTTTGGCTCTGATACCATGTTAAATATTAGCTCTGATACCATGTTAAATGGACAATATTATCAAATGCAATGTGTTATACCATGTTGTGTATGCTAGAGTGGATGCGGAAGGTGAAGTATAGTGTTAGGACATATGTGTTTACGTGTTAGGAACATATGTCATATTTTATGTAAATTGGCTAATCCTTTGACAAAACGCACTCTACTTGTAATTGGGTAGTTCTAGGTGTTTTTAATACTTCAAGAAACTATGTTTCAAGATCAAGTGTTGAAGTCATCAAGTCTGTCCAAGAAAAAGCAAGTTGAAGTGCAGAATTTTTAAAGCTCGACACCTGCTCGACACCTACCTCGACACCTGCTAGCTGTCGAGACTTAAAAAGTCAGAATTCCAATCTGATTTTCTTGGGATCCGTGAATGTGTTTTTGGGCCTTCTTTTCTTCTAACCCTAAACATATTTAAGGAGTGTTTTAAGAGCCGTCAACATAGACACAAGTTGTATAAGCATTGAGCAATCCTTGTTCAAGCAAATTGTGCTCTAAGACGAAGTTCTTAACCTAGATCATCTTCTTCAAGAAGTTGCTGTGTATTGTGCACCTTAGGGTTTTGTGACCAAGCATCTTCCTGATCTTCATGCATAGGATGATCTGAAAAACTCTGCAGCCAACCTCTCATTCTAAAGTTGGTGATTGAAGTCGCGTACTGGGATCCGCGCATCTGGTTAGTCACGTACTTGGGAGCCGTGCATCAAAGGTGGGAACTGTCGCTACAGATCAAGTCCAATTGGGTATTGGGGTAAGGGTTCAACTGTAGGTTGGTAAGGTACTGGGATTCCTTATTTGTAACCGCTTGATTTGATAATAGTGGAGTTTCGGGAGTGGTGACCTGAAATCACCCGGTGGGGTTTTTGCCGTTAGGGTTTTTCCCCATTCGTGAACAAATCACCGTGTCATTTATTTTCCGCTGCATATCTAGTTATTCGGTGATTTGTTTGTGCTACCACGTATTTGCATGTTAAATTGATTAATTAATAACTTGGTTAAATTAATTAATTAGTTTAAATCACAAGGGGTCATTCAATTTGTGGCCTATCATATAGAATAGGAACACTGAGAACACGAGGGTTACGTGGTTCAGCCTTGTCGGCCTACATCTACGGAGGAATCCCTTAAGGGCTACATCTTTATTATATGAGAGTGTAGTACAATAACCTGTGTTATAATGAACCCTAACATGAGTATATATAGGCGACTAAACCCTAGACTAATAGACTTCTAGTACAAGTAGGAAACTTAGCTTGCACACAAAGTAGAATTAGGCTTGGGCCTATTACATTGGGCTAATATGACTAATATATATCTCTAACACTAGCTATTGTCAACTAAAATGTTTTATATCAACTAGAGAGGACACCCAATGCATGGGTTTTTTTTTTCACAACATTCAATTTCTCAAACTAAAAAATTATTCCAAATTTATTAACAACTAAAAATTTATATATCAAGAGAGATAGATTAAATACCCAAAATATGTATCTTTCACACAACTTCCAAAAGAACAAATTAATGAGGACTAAGTAGAAGTTTTATCCAATCCTTTTGTGGGTTCCTTTTTTTTTTTTTTACAATACCTAGGCCCAAGTAGAGATAGGGATCCTACGCCTTATGCTTGTGGTTTGGTAGACTGGGCTTGGTTCACCGCAACTATATTAGGTTGATTACTGTAAAGTTGTGATTTACAACTATGTTTTATGTTGGCTTTATTCCATGACAAAAAGTGTTGTAATTGCTTTAATTTTGTTCCTTGTATTTCGTGGGATTTTATTGTATTGGGTTTAGTATTAAGTTGGTGAAGACTCAAGCTGAAATGAAGAATTAGTAGATTTCCCGAGAAGCTTGCGAGAAGCTAACCCGCGAAAGAGCCATGTGAGGAGCACATAATTGGAAGCTGAAGAGTCGTGCCAGGCTGTCATTTTCACGAGTGTCTTGCGGATAAGGCCTTCTCGCGAGGTAGTCGCAAAACATTCTACTTAGAGGATTTTTAAGTATGACTTTCTTACCCTTCACCCATGCTATATATACCCTCATTACCCACAAATGTATATAAGGCCATTCAGAGAGAAAAATCCTAGATAGGTTTTCTACAACACACACATCCATCTTTTTGAGAGAGAGCTACTCATCCTTAGTGAGAAATCATTGTAGCCTCTTCTCCATCCCTCTCCCATTATCATACCTTAAGAGGAGATTTGTACCCAAACACAACCCACACATATTCAAAGTGTTGAGAGTGTTTTGGAGCTGCTGGGAAGCATTGGAAGAAATCAAGGATGGTAGATGCAACATGGAGCTTGTTGTGGAATCCGGAAAGCTAGACAAGGCACGGTTCCGAGAAGCCTTGTTGGAGTAGAAGCTTAAAGGGCTTAGGTACATCGGGTAGATTAAGCTTGGAGCGTCTCTTGCTAACCCATGTATCCCAACTGATTGTCTAGTGGAACGATTACCGCTTGGAGGGCGGCGGAGAGGTTTTTCTCCGAGTTCTTTAGTTTCCTCTTCGATAGCACATCGGTGTGTTATCTTGTGTTTGTATCTTTCTTCCCTACTCTTTTACATTCCATTTTACTGCTGTGTTGCTTAGATTATGGATTAGAGTAGCTTGATTATTTATCTGCTCGCATTTACACTATTCCACACTTAGTATTAAGTTAGTGTAAAATCAATCGAGCCGTAACTTTAATTTTAGGGGTCTAAACAGCTCTTGTGTTTTCAACACATTTTTTAGCATTCAATTACAAACTAGGTTATGCACAAAACATGGATCCTACAACACATACACATCCATACATACAAAATATATATGTATTGTACAGTAAAGGAACAGTAAAAGGTAATTTAAATCGTTAGGGATCCTCAGAATGATGAATAATACTTCATTATTTCTTGAGTTTTTAAATACATTAGGTCCTCTTTCCACTAGGATGTGTTACAAGGTCCAAATAAGTTCAAAATTCACAGACTTAGATAGCTTTTTGAGGCTTCTAAGACTTGTGAGGTTTGAATCCCTTTGAATCCAAGTGTATCCTCCAGTGTTTGTCTTAGGATCCCTCACGGAGTTTTCCCTCCTTTTCCTGTTTTTGAATTCTAAAGGAGTTTTCTAAAGGATCTTTTCACTCTCATTCACTATTGCTGACTGGTTTTTGCTATTGACTTCATTCCCTTTTATAATGCCTCCCTAGGGTTTTTGAGGTACCACTGATTCCCTCCATTTGCTGCCCTAGGTACCAGAACCAATGTTGTGTCAGTAACATTGATGGCTGGTCCCTTCCTTATCCCTTTTGAGGTTTCCCCCCCAAAAGTCCTAGTTGACCTTCCCCTTTCTGGAGGTCCTAGGGGCTGACTTTCAATTCCTTTTTTCCAAAGCTCTTAAATGCTACTTTTCAAATCCACCTTTTAGGCTACTTCACCTTTTGTCATTTTCTCTAAATGGGCAGATTCTACTTTGTCAGGCTAAAAGATCCTCAGCCACCTTCCTTCATGGTCCACCATCCTACATTCCCCAAGGTACTAGTCTTTTTCTTTTGGAGTGCTAATTCCTAAGCCATCAGCCTTTTTCTGAACCATGGGTGGCTGATGGGACACATCCACCTTCGTTTTTTGTGTCTATGAGCATGCTCTCTAAAGTTGTCCTAATCCAAGTTGACTTTTTTCTACGTATCTCGAGGATCCCGAGCTTCTGGGAATATCCAAGTATCCTAGTCTAGTCCCTTTCTGGGTTCCCCAGCAAGTTTTCTTCACAAGGGCTGGGCTGAACTTCCTTTTTTCCTTTTTCTTTATTTTCTAAGGCCCAAAGCTTGCCCCCATTCATGGGTTTGGACCTCCTCTCACTTATCTTAAGTGGACCTTGATTGACGGATTTGGGCCTTGTCCCTTCTTTGAGGCCTAAATGGGTTCTTTTTCTTAAATTTGTAATATTTTGGGCCTTGACACATTACTTGTAAGATTTTGGACCTCAACGCCTTTTTATTATCATCATTTGAAAGACTTATCAAAAACTTAAAAGTCCATTTCCATATTCCATTGAATATATTGTCTTGAATGTGATTGTGATTGAGATTGAGATTGTGATCCGAATAAGGATTGCAATTGCTTATCTTTTCTTCCCATTTCTATTATGTTTTCAAATCTAGTATTTGGTATTTGGACCTTGGTATCAAATCTGTCAACATCCTAAAAAATGTTAGATTAGCAATAAGAAGGGAGAAAAAGCACAGTATTCCCATTTCTTTTAACTGGATATACTTCAGTTTGAAATCCATAGAAATAGTTATTGCCATTAAGAGTTTAGGAAACTAACCAACACAGTATCAAGAAGTCCCACCCAATAGAGTACACTTCCAATTTCCTTTATCCCACGAAGAACCTCCGCTTTGAGCTCTGTTTTTTTACCCCAATTAAGATGTTCTTTCACAAGCCTCATACAACCTGTGCATGAGCAATAAATTCACAAACTAGGAAAGGTTAACTGAGACAGCAAATAGAATTTTCGTTTGGGGTTGTGGTACTTATGGGATGTCTAAATAGAAACAAAATTCATTTCCATTCCAAAGAGCCCAACTCACAGCTACATAAGGAGTGTATTTTGAAGGCTTTAGAGTTTCATTTTCTTTCCTTTCCAAAAACTTCTTCATGGCCTTAAGCAGCATTTTTGAATTATGGGATGTGATTAAGGAAATTAGTTCTAAGATGTCTGAGAAATTTAATGGAAGTTTTTCGTCAAATGAATAAGGTATTAAGAAATGCATAATGTACATTATAGTATTTTGTGGGAACATTGCCTACAACCTGTATCTTTATGTCATGAATGTAAGCAATTGAGAAGTGTAAATACACTCTAGTCATCATTTTTTTTTTTTTTTAATCTTAGGGAAATATAAGATCAGGATGTAGGCTTCCCCATTCTCACTTGTGTCTGGGAGATGTAGGGAATAGGATTTGCTATGGGGAGAAAGTTTACCCGTATTTCAGGAAACTATTCCTTAATCCAGTGATAAGTTGCTTGTGTGTACCTCAGACATCTTCATCCAAATAAATTTTGCAAGACAAAAATATTTGGGGTTAGCGAAATGTAGAGAACTAGTTTTGGCCGAAAAGAAAATCTTGGTGGGAAATTTGGAAATGCATTTGTATTTTGACTTCTTTAGTGATGCACTTCTACCCCCAACAAGCTCAGCTCTTATTGGATTTATAAGGACAGGTATCAGTGCCACAATTGACAAGCTTACAAGTCCTTCACTGGCTGCAAAAATTCCTATGCTACCATTTCAATTTCCTTCTCTTCTCTAATGAAAGTTTAAGTGTATGATTATGGGATTGGTGTCATCTAATCTATTGTACCTTGCCTCCTCACCTACCACTGCATGATGCTTTTACCAAAGCACCACCTCAGTTGAACAGCCTCACCGAAAAAATTCAACAAATAGCCGACAAGAACTATTTACACACACACAATGAGTTTTGAAAAATATGAACCCAAAGCTTTTATCTCACAAGAAACAAAGGTAATTCTATTTTAGTAAAACCATGATTCTGTCCTCAATTTAAATGATCCCAAGCTTTTTGGTTCTCAAATAATTAAAGAAAAATTCTTAGTTGAACAGCCTCACTGAAAATATGAACAACTAATCCAAAAGAAACAAGGGCAATTCTATTCAGAAATAATTATAACAAGAACCACTGTACTAATCACAACATGATTCTGTCCTCGGTGAAAATTATTTCAAGCTGATCACAGATTTATTTGGATAACATAAAATGTATTGTAGAATAGTCATATAACAATTCACATGCTCTATTTATGTATATCTACAGTTCATAGAAGCATTTCATCTAACACATAATTTACACTAGAAACCCACAAACAAAAATAGAAATTGAAAATAAAGACAAACCCAAAACAAATCATTGAAAATACTATGAAACAAAATGCACAAACAAATCAAACGAATCCCAAACAAAACCCACACACAAATCAAAGGAAACCCTAATAAACCCACAAAAGAAAAATGAAACCCACAGAAAACCCCAGAGCCTTTATGATTCAGATTTAGTAGAAAGAGAGAAATAGAGAGGATAAAGAGGAAGAAAAGAGTTGAGAGAGACAAACCTTGCTGCGAGAAAGAGAGAGAAGAAAAGCTTAGGCGAGGAAGAGAGAGTGTGACAAAGTTTCTGGAGCCGATGAAGAATTAAGAAGAGAGCGTGAGCGTGAGGGCGAGGAATTTCTAAATTCTTGGGTTTGTGAGGGGATTTCAAATCCATGGATTTGGACCCCTGAAATCCAAGATGGATTTGGGCCAAATCCAAATTCAAATCCAAATTCATGCCATCCAAACATACCATTAGCGTTTACACATGGTGGGCTTTAGAATCCTCGAATTCTGCTACTGCCTTTGTCTTGGCCTCGTCTATCTAAACCAGAGCCATCCCCTTTCTATTTAATGGCTAAGAACCTCTTTTTTAGCTACCTTAAACTCTTTGTATTTCAACGTCAGCTGGTCCCTCACCCTATTTAGTTGATCCTTAAGCTCCTACACCTTTGCCAAAGCATTAGCCCTCTCTTTTGCCAACTCTACAAGAGCTCTAGTGAGGGCTTCATTGGACTTCTTCATCAAAACAAGCTCTCTCTTCACAATTTTGAGTTGATCCTTGGCTAGAAGACACCAAGAGTTCAATACCATGGACTCACACAAAGTAGAAGACAATAAGGAAAGATAGACAATAGCCATGTGGACTAAACTTCTTGTAAGAGTGGATGTTCCTTTTAGCAAAAGTGTTGATGAGCTCCTTCCCCAACTACTCATTGTCTTTAGGAGAAAGCATACTCTTGGATTTCTGTAGAGCTATAATGGAATCTTCGTGGATGGTGCAAAGGGAGTGAACAACCCCACAACTTGTACCTCCTACTCCATAGGAACGAAGACTGATAGAACCTTAGGGGTTAGCGAGGGGATATCATTGGGTACCTTCTCTTAGGAAGATGACTTGGTGGGAATCCTTTCGTTACCTAAAAGGAATAATCTTACTTCTTTTAGGTAGATTTGAAGGCCTTCTTCAGCAAACTGTGTTCATCTTTGTGTTCACCCCTAGCATAAAATGACATCACTATATATACACTTGTATATAAATAGAGAAATGTAAAAGATGTCTTACTTTTTACAATACTCTTAGCAAGGGATTGGACAAGGTCAAGCAACTCTGGACTGATGTACCAAAGGAAAAGATTATGAAGAGTGACGAGTTAGTAGTAGTCTCTCGTTGAATACTAGCAAGCTCATGTGGTTCTATCCTATTTGTTAGGTTCTAAGTACTTAGGAACTAATGTATTAGAACTATAATTTGTATTGTTGGCAAACCATGATCAAAACAGGTGTTTAGTCTTGTTTTAGACTTGCTCAAAGTATGTTGTTTATGTAAAGTTGGAATCGAGTTAACTGCAGAATTGAGTGTGCAATTCTGACTGGCTTGATCGATCGAAAATTAGACTCGATCGATTGAAAGTCGAGCAGAATGTTTTTTCTACAGAATTTCCAACTCAGCCCTAAGCCCATATGACGTGTAGGGTTTTATGTTTTGCCCTAGGTATAAAAGGCAAACCCTAGCCACGTTTTTGAGGCTGCTCTATTTGCTGTGTGTGTGAATCTCTTGTGAAATCTGAGAGGTGGTTGCCTTCACACATGCTTAGGATTATCAAGAATGAGATTTCTTTGAGAGCTTGATGATCATTCAGTTGCTGCACAAAAGAGCTTGAAGATACATAAGCAGGAGTGCTTGTACTTGCTGGAGAATCCAAGAAAGAAGGAGTCCGTTGTCTCGGAGCTTGCACATGATTGTGTCAGTAAGTTTTCTACTGGTGGGTAGCAATAGGATGTTAGTGGTCTAAGTCGCTATTGTAAAACTTCGATTCTTTCATAGTGGATTCAGGTTTACCTTAAGGATAGTTAGGTTAAATCCTCCCCAGGTTTTTTACCAGTTTGGTTTTCCTGGGTCATCATATCTTTGTATTCTTTATATTCCGCACTTTACATTGATATGATTGTATGATTGTGTTAACCTAGATTTGGAATTTGGACTAAGTAATAACTTGGCTTGTTAACTGGGTTAATCCAATTGTGTTTTAAGGGGTCTAAAAACAAACAAGGGGTATCAGAGCAGGTAGCTCTCTTGTTGTAGTTCTTTTGATCTCTAAGTTGATCTTGACCCCTGTTGTCATGGAACACAGACACTTTCTTGTTATTCCTCCTCACTTTGATGGGAATAATTATACTTATTAGAAAGTAAAGATTAAAGCATTCCTGAAATCAATTAATGAGAGAGTCTGGAACTTCGTTGAGTACGGATGGGAGAAGCCCACTACTCCTGTGAGTGAGTGGCAAACTTCTCAAAAAAAAGCAACTGCTTTCAATAGCAAAGTTATGAATGCTATTTTCAATGCTGTTTCTTTGGAGGAATTTAAGAAAATCTCTAATGTTTAGGTTGCTCATACTGCTTGGAATATCCTCCAGACTGTGCATAAAGGCACAAAGGCAGTTAAAATTAATAAGTTGCAGCAATTAACTACTAGATTTGAAAGCATTAGGATGTCTGATGATGAATCCTTTGATGAATTTTATGCTAAACTTAATGACATTGTTAATTCTGCATACGACATTGTTAATTCTGCATACAACTTGGGTGAAATCTATGATCAATCTAAAATTGTTATGAAGATTCTTAAATCTTTGACTGAAGATTTTATACCTAAAGTGGCTGCCATCACTAAGAGTAAGGATGTGGACTCTATCCCTGTTGATGAACTTGTATGATCTCTTCAGTCCTATGAGTTGGATCTACCTAAATCAAGCAAATCCAAATCAATGGCTCTTAAGTCAGTTGATGATGTTGATGTTGGTGGATTTGATGATGAGCTCTCTGCTACAGAGATTGTTTACCTTGCCAAGAACTTTAGGAATTTCCTTAGAAACAGCAACAAAAGGGCAAGAGGGGAAAACACTGCTGAACCTAGAAACTTTAGAAAGAATGATCCCAGTAAGGTTAACAACACTGAAAAACCTAGAGAAAAAGTAGGTCAATCTTCTAATAATTCTATGGGTCCACAATGTTTTGGATATCAAGGGTATGGTCACATGAAATCTGAATGTCCTACATACTTGAGGTCTAAGGGTAAGGTTATGGCTGTAACCCTTAGTGATAATAAAGTTTCCGATGATGAGTCTGGTTCTGAAGAGAATGGAAATTTTATTGCTTTCACTGCTACTACTGTAGTCAATGAAAGTTTGTCTGTTGAAGAGAACCTTTCTGATGGGGAACTCTCTGAGGATGCAGATCTTCAAGAAGCCTACAATAAACTTTGCAAAGTTACTGCAAAGGATGCTATGAGTGTTGAATTAGGCTTAAAGAAAGTTGCATCTCTTGAGCTTGAAAAGAAAAATTTTCTTATGAAACTGTTTGATGCTAATGAACTTTTGAATAATGCGAAAACTAAGAATATGCTTTTGCTTGATAAAGTTAAGAATTTGGAACTTGAACTATCTGTTGCTAAAGAACAAACTAATAAATCTGCTAGTTTCAAACTTGATCAAATGCTGAGTGTTCAAAAGTCTCCTTCTGACAAATCTGGATTATGTTTTGTTGAAAGCATCTCTGTGTCTGCACCCCATTCCACAACTTTGTTCCTTCTTCTTCCTCTGAACCCTCTGTGAGTGAGGTTGTGAGTGAGACTGTTAAACCTGTAGAGGTCACACCTCCTAGGAAGATTAAGGTTGAACTGAAAGAGTCTAAACCTAAGGAGTCTACCCTTTCTAAGGACAAGTTACATGGTAAGCCTGCTTGGGTTTGTCATTTTTGTGAAAAGTCAGGACGCATTCGTCCAAACTGTTACAAGCTGCAAGCTGCCAAGAGATCAAATAAACCAAAAGTACCTGTGCCTCAAGCACAAGATCCTATGGTACTTATTGGTGAATTGGTAAAGGCTCTAAACCTTTATTCCAATTCTGGAGTTGGAAATCATTCCCATGTGAATAAGAACTCCAATGCTCGTGGTGCATCTAAAAAGCTTTGGATGCAAAAGGCTCAATCTAATTGAGTCTTTCTGACATGGTCCTTGTACTTCATTGCTCTACTCTTTGTGACCATTGTTCTTTGGTTTTTGTTTTCTTTTTGTTTCTAGGACTTGCATTGCATAACATTCATGCACTTCATTCTAGGACTGTTTTTGTTTCTTCTTTTCAAAATAATTATAAAAAATAAAATAAAATAAGGGAAAAGGGAAGCAAATTGTGTTTTGTATTTATTTTCTTGGTTTTGAAAACAAAGTTGGTCAATTTATCTTCACATAACATGTCTTTGTACCTTGTTTAGGTTGGATGAGCTTATTCATTGCGCTTTACTAGTGGAAGCTTTGTAGTGCATGTTGTGTGGGAAAGATGTTTATGGTTTTTGATCACTTTGTCTTGATCTTGAAGTCATGTCTTTAACTGTCAAACTTGAACCTTTTGAGAAAGGCATAAACAACCATCTCACGACTGTTCACTAGCTAATCATGACCACCTTAGTGCATATCGTAAGATTTTGTGCTCGAGAAAGTGTAGCACATGCACAAAAAGAACATAAGGTGTAGCCTCAGTTTAAATGTTTAAAATTGGTGTGTACATTATTGGACTTAAAGTTAAATCAAACAACTAAAATTAGTGTGTACATTATCCCGGCTTTTTAATAAGTTTCTGATCAATTAAAATTTGTGTGTACAATATGAGGCAAAATCAAGAAACTTACATGATTGCAAGCTTATGATCTAGGTGATGTGATAGTTATATGATGTAACTCTTTAGGTGATAGTCTCTTTCAAATTCCATGTGACGAATTTTGTAAACTTTGTGTTTGATTTCTATTCACATATCACCTCACATGCATCTTAAACTTTTGCTAGTTGCACACACTACACAAGTTACTCTTTGCTAAACTCTGTACATGTTATTGTGTGTGTCTTTAGGATGACCAACCAAGTTTGAAAATTCCTTGAATTTTATGCAAAACAGATTTGATGCTTGAAAATTTAAGAGGTTGGATTGAAAATTTTATTTTTGGGAAAACTGGGTTCAAAACTTGTGTTTTTGAAAGACATTTCATCTCATACTCATGCATTTTATTTTGAAAATTCAATGCTTTGAGGAGTTTTTGCACAAAATTTATTTGTTTTTCAAAATTTTTTTTTTTCCAGAATTTCGATTGATCGAATTTGTTCTTCGATCAATCGAAATTACGATTAAAATATTTGGTCAACCTCTGTCTATTTCGATTGATGCTCGATTGATGTTGGATCAATCGAAGCATTTTCGATCGATCGAACCTAAATTTCGATCAAGCAAAAATCGTGTAGAGAGTTTTTTTAGAACTTTGAGTTTCACGTGTTCAACCACTTTTTCAAAAAGTTTTCAACTCTTTCTGTCTCTACTCGATCAGTCAAGGCTCCAATCAAAAAAAAAATTCGTTTTCCTTCAATTTTCTTCAAGCGTTTTTGTCTCCATACACCGGTAAGACCCTTTTACCCTTCTTTTTCCATTTATTTTCATTATTCATGCATTTTTTCATGCATTTAAGGGATATTTTCGGACCTATGAAAATTTTGGGGTTTTTGGTGTTTTTGATCCTTTCTTTCACAATTGATCACTCGGTTTTTGTTATTGGATGTTATATAACTGCTCTTGATGGTTTAATTTGATCAATTTGGTGAATTGTGAGAAATTGAAAATTCTAGGGCTTGAATATACCCGAATTGGGGATTTTGTTCAACTTAAGTTTAATTGATGAAATTGACTTGTTGGATTGATTAATTTGATCATTGTAAACTGTTTTCCAACTTGTGTGATGATCAATTGGTCAATTTCATACAAATTGAACAAGTGCTTTTTTTTTCAAAATTTTGGGGTTTTTGTTATAAACTCTATGCTCAAGCCAATTTTGTGTTTCTAAACTTAAATTGAAATTGTTATCACTGCATTAGAGCATGCATCATGACATTTATCTGTTCATGCATCATATAGATTGCTATTTCTATATTTTTTTTGTGCTAACTTGCAATCTGCCCTTAATTTTTCTTTTTTGTTCTTTTTGGTTTTATTCTTGTGTCTTGTCCTTACCCTAGCATCATGCCTAGGAAGACTAGAGCTCATAGGACTTCCTCCGCTTCTTCTGCTCCTTCCCCCTTAAGCGGTTTGTTTCTGAGTGAGAAAAACCGAGAGCTATATGAGACACTAAACCTTAAGAGAAAATTTTGGGCTGAGCATAAGGTGTTATTAGATGAGCTTGATCCAGCCATTAGGGCTAATTTTGAGCGTAGGGGCTAGTTACCATTGTTGGATATTGGTCCTCCGCCACCTGCTACCCTGATTAGAGAGTTCTACTCAAACATCTCTATTCACATCTATGATTCCAACACTTTGATAAAGAGTTGGATACGAGGTGTAGAGTTCACCATTACTCCTACGGTAGTGGCTGATGCTATTGGGGTACCATTGGTCCAGTACCCTGTCTATCCTTATGATGAGTCTCCTCTCTTGGACGACATCATGTCTTACATCACTAGGACTCCTATCCAGTGGGGTTCTGATCCTCGGATCACCACTGCTGAGCTTACTAAGGTTCACTACATTTTCTTTAGGATAGCTTGTCATTCCTTCTGGCCTATCTCTCAGCTGCACACCATTCCTTTAGAGCGATGTGCATTTTTGCACGCTCTTGTTACAGATGCTCCTATTAGTTTTCCTCATCTGTTTCTTCATTCTTTGAACGAAGTTTATAGGAGTTCTTCTACCGATCATGCTCTTGTTCATCCTGTTTTCATTCATAGGATTTTGTTGTTTTTAGGTTTAGATGACTTCCCCGCTTCTGAGCCCATACACATAGTTGCTCCCATAGGTGCCTCCTTTCTTAGGCAAAGGGTTGCTCATTTGAAAGAGAGCTCTAAACACCCTCATGTTGAGCCTTTTGGTACCGCACACCGTCCTTCTTCTACAGTTTCTACTGTTGGTGAGGCGTCTGCTGATCCTGCTGCTGCTGCTGCTGCTGCTCCTCCACCATCTACTTCGAATGACTTTGACATTCGTCGTACTTTTGAGACTGTCATGACCGTTCAGGCGGCTCATGGTCAAATTTTGGTGGACATGCTTGATGAACTCCGTGCTTTGCGAGCAGATTTGGCGCATCTTAGACGTTCGCCTTCGCCACCTCCTTTTGATGATGGATTCTAATTGTCCTTTGGCATTCCGTCACAAAAAAGGGGAATACATTTGGACATTTGTAGAGGATTTTTGTAGTTAGGGGGAGATTTTTGTTTGTTGGAGCTTGTGGAGTTTAGATTGTATCTAGGTGCTTCACTATGTATGTATCATTTTTTTGGCTCTTGATATATTGTTTTTGGGCTATTCATGTTAGGGGGAGATACATTGTTATATATGTTTCTTGTTTCACTACTCATTGATTTATATTTATGAGTTATTCATGATATATGTCTTTGTTTTGTGTTTTGTGAAGTCAAGAATTTATTTTTGTTTTACTTGCATTTTCCACACATGCGTTTATGTGTTTGTTGAGTATTTTAGAAAATATACATGTTGATTCAGTCGTGCTGCTGTCTACACTTGCAATTGATGGATAGTAGTTAGGTTGGATTATTTTGTAATGGGCATTATTTTTGTAAAGGGCTTTTACTTGTAACTTTAAGCATTATGTTTGTGTTTTGTCATAGATTGCCAAAGGGGGAGTTTGTTAGGTTCTAAACTAATGTATTAGAACTCTAATTTGTTTTGTTGGCAAACCATGATCAAAACAGGTGTTTAGTCTTGTTTTAGACTTGCTCAAAGTATGTTGTTTATGTAAAGTTGGAATTGAGTTAACTGCAAAATTGAGTGTGCAATTCTGACTAGCTCGATCAATCAAAAATTAGACTCGATCGATCAAAAGTTGAGCAGAATGTTTTTTCTGCAGAATTTCCAACTCAGCCCTAAGCCCATATGACATGTAGGGTTTTATGTTTTGCCCTAGGTATAAAAGGCAAACCCTGGCCACGTTTTTGAGGTTACTCAATTTGCTATGTGTGTGAATCTCTTGTGAGATCTGAGAGGTGGTTGCCTTCACACATGCTTAGGATTATCAAGAAGGAGATTTCTTTGAGAGCTTGATGATCATTCAGTTGCTGCACAAAAGAGCTTAAAGATACACAAGCGGGAGTGCTTGTACTTGCTGGAGAATCCAAGAAAGAAAGAGTCTGCGGTCTTGGAGCTTGCACGTGGTCATGTCAGTAAGTTTTCTACTGGTGGGTAGCAATAGGATGTTAGTGGTCTAAGTTGCTATTATAAAACTTCAATTCATTCATAGTAGATTCAGGTCTACCTTGAGGATAGCTAGGTTAAATCCTCCCCAGGTTTTTTACCGGTTTAGTTTTCCTGGGTCATCATATCTTTGTGTTATTTATATTCCGCACTTTTCATTGATATGATTGTATGATTGTGTTAACTTGGCTTGTTAACTAGGTTAATCCAATTGTGTTTTAAAGGGTCTAAAAACAAACACTCTTGATTATTTCTATCACATGATGATTGAAACTTTCAAATAAAAAGACATAAGGGTCATTAGTCAACATTAAAAGAATTTTTTTTTTTTTTTTAAAAAGGCTCTAATGATATACAAAATCATCAGTGAGTTGATCATCCACACGCGCGACAATTGAAGTACTTGAAGAACAAAAAGAACGAAGAACTTATAGAGAGCACCGAAGGTTAAGTTAGTGATACAAGAATCTTCAATAACTCGAAAGTGTAAGAGCTAGGAAATTTCACATACCTTGGAGAAGAGGAGACTTGGTGCTTATATAGTGGTGTAGTGCTAATCAAAACCTCATGAACATAGGATCTTTCCTTGTAGGGAAGATATGGAGTTAATGTTCCAAGATCTTAGGGCTTTACTTCCCATACTGGGAGGATATGAATATATTGAAGGATTTTTGGACGTGGTGTGCAAGTTCTTTCCAAAGAAGGATGCATGAGTGGAGAACACACAAATGGTGTGGGACTAAATGTAATCCATCGTCGGTATTCGGCAACCTGACGGGTACTTTCTTACCCGATGGTGAATGTGAGTGGAGAGTATGGTTGAAGTTGCGTCATAATCAACCCGAAGGGAACCTAGTACTCGAAGGGCAATCGAAACCCAAAGGGTGAAAGGGGACCAATGAGCAATCCAAGACCTGAAGGGCAAAAGGAGACTGGATGGAAATCCATGCCTGAAGGGTAAAAGGAGACCGATGGGCAATCCAAACTAGAAAGGTAAAAGGGGTCCGATAAGCAATCCAAACCTAGAGAGTAAAAGGAGACCAAAGGGTAATCCAAACCCGAAGGGTAAAAAGAGTTAGAAAATTTCTCAATCAAAATATTTCTTATCAACTGCCCCTTATTCCGTGGCCATCAAGATGCCCAACAGGTCGCGAAATAAGATGAGCAATTTTGGTTTTGTAGTGGTCTACCTCGGGTTTTTGTAACCTATAGGGGCAAAATGGTATTTTGAAGTGCGTAGGGGACACATGATATCTTCTGATTAGGACATGAACAGTTGCGTCACGTCATTTCTCACGCTTCTTCACCCTATAAATAGCTCATTACCTCTGCACTAACCTTACTATTTATTGTTTTTACTTTCTTACACCGTGTGGAGCTTTCGTTCATCCGTTGGTTAGACCTATCCATTTTAAAGATCATCCGTCACCTATTCAACCATCAGTTCTCTTGTGTAAGTTTTCACTCTGTATAAGGAGGTTGTTTGGACCCTGAACACTAAGCTAAAGGCTTAGAAGGCCAAGATCGTCAAGCTTGAGGGGCATGCCCTTTGGGTTGAGAAGTTAACGTAGGAGAACTCCAACCTGACAACAAAGTTGGCCACTTTTCGCAAGCACATAGAGGATACCAAGGCTGAAGTTGTAGCAAAGTTTTAATCGTCCTAAGCATACTTAAACAAGCTGGGGGCAGAGTTTGGGGAATGCTTCCGCTATTTTCATGAGCGGGCCATTATACTCTTCCTAGACTCAATTTTGGACTATACCCATTCAAATTAATGTGAATGCGACCATCCCGATGACTCCTTGGTCATCGGTCCACCCCATAGGTAGGACTTAGTTTTAAACAAGTGACTAGGCACCTGTCAATTTTCCTTGGTCATCGGTCCACCTCGTAGGTAGGACTTAGTTTAAATGAGTGACCAGGCACCCATTGGTTGTCCTTAGTCGTCAGTCCACCCCGTAGGTAGTACAATTTGAATAAGTGACCAGGCACCTGTCGGTGTCCTTGGTCGTCGGTCCACCCCATAGGTAAGATTTAGTTTTAATAAGTAACTATGCACCCGTCGATGTCCTTGGTCGTCGATCCATCTTGTAGGTAGGACTTAGTTTAAATGAGTGACCATGTACCCATCGATGTCCTTAGTCATCTGTCCACCCTATAGATATGATTGTTTTAATAAGTAACTAGGCACCCGTCATTGTCCTTGGTTGCTAGTCCACCTCGTAGGAAGGACTTAGTTTTGACAAGTGACTAGGCACTTGTCGATATCCTTGGTCATGTACCCATCGATGTCCTTGGTCGTCGGTCCACCCCATAGGTAGGATTTAGTTTTAATAAGTGACTATGCACCCGTCGATGTCCTTGGTCGTCGATCCATCTTGTAGGTAGGACTTAGTTTAAATGAGTGACCATGTACCCATCGATGTCCTTAGTCATCTGTCCACCCCATAGATATGACCGTTTTAATAAGTAACTAGGCACCTGTCATTGTCCTTGGTTGCTAGTCCACCTCATAGGAAGGACTTAGTTTTAACGAGTGACTAGGCACTTGTCGATATCCTTGGTCATCAGTTTACCTTGTAGGTAGGATAGTTTGAATAAATGACCAGGCACTTGTCAGTGTCTTAGTCATTGGTCCACCCTGTAGGTAGGACTCAGTTTGAATGAGTGACCAGGCACCCGTCGGTGTCCTTGGTCATCGATCCATCCTATAGGTAGGACTTAGTTTAAATGAGTGACCAAGCACCTGTCGATGTCCTAGGTCATCGGTCCACCCCATAGGTAGGACAATTTTAATAAGTGACCAAGCACCCGTCGGTTGTCCTTAGTCATTGGTCCTGGCCGATTCGTCTATCATGTGATGCATTAAAACAAATGATCCTCCAAGCATTGTTATGATATCACTAAGCAAGTTGGTCTGTTGATTGGATGAGTATAATGGGTCATCTGTTAAGAGTATCTCATCGATTTAGACTAGTTAGTGTCTACGTTGTTCGACGCAATGAGTAGGATACCTGACAATCCTTTGATACATGACGACCATTAAGATGGAATATGTTACACGGTGTCAAGGAAGGTACCTAACAACCCCTTGATACATGATGACGGTTAAGGCGGAGTGTGTCGCATAGTGTCAGGGAAGGTACTTGATAACCTTTGGGTACTTGACGAGCTCTTAATGACCGAAGACTCTTTTGGTGAACTCATGATGTTTTTGGTGACTAAAGACTCTAGGGTGTTAGAAAAATTTTAGGGATAGTGAAAATATTCTCTATCAGTTTCCTCCCATTCTATGCTCGTCACACAAGTGGACGAGTGCAGAATATGAAGGGTTGCATTGTAATCGTCAAAATGTTGGGGGCTCTATTTCTTGGCCCCCATTCCATGAGCATTTAGTGTACTTTGATCGAACGACCACCACTTATGCATATTGATGATTTCCAGGGTTAATTTTTTAGGTCACCTTAGCGACTTAATTGGAGAATTGTTACTTGAGTCAATCAATATTGGAGGATCCCTTGGATCATTCGTCACCTTGGTGGCTTAGATCAATCATCACTTTGGTGAATTGGACCATTCATCACCTTAGTGACGTGGTTCATTCGTCACCCTAGTGATATGGTTAGAGGATTGCTACTTGAGTCTATCGTCTTTAGAAGGTCCCTTGGATCGTTTGTCGCCTTGGTGACTTAGTTAGGCAATCTCTACTTGAGTTGATCATCTATGGAGGATCCCTTGGATCATTTGTCACCTTGGTGACTTCATTCATTCGTCACCCAAGTGACTTCATTGGTGGCTTGGTTTGTCCGTCCATTCCCCTTCTAGGTAAGAAGACTCAAGTATTCATCCTTCCCACTTGGGGATGACATGAATTTGATCGTCCACCCGTAGTTGACTTTATTCATTGTCCTTCCTTCTTGGGGATGACTTTAAGTTGGATCGTCCACCCGTAGGTGACTTTGGATGATGTACTTCCCTTTTAAGGATGACTTTACATTGGACCATCCACCTGTAGGTGAATTTGGTTTTTCATTCATCCATAGGCAAGTTTGGTCATTGTCCTTCCCTTTTGGGGATGACTTTATGTTGGACCATCCACCCGTAGGGGACTTTGGTTGTTGCCCTTCCCTCTTGATGATGACTTTACATTGGACCTTCCACCCGAAAGTGACTTTGTTTTTAATTCCATTCATAAGCAACTTTGGTCAATGCCCTTCCCTTTTGGGGATAACTTTACTCTGGACCATCCACCCATAGGCGACTTTGGTTGTTGTCTTTCTCTCTTGGGAATGACTTTATGTTAGACTGTCCACTTGTAGGTAGGACTTAGTTTTCTTCCTTTCTCTTCATGTATTCATGTAATAATTTATTGAGAATTATGCCTTTATTGAATTAGGAAAAATACATGGAATAGTAGATTAGGTGTTAGACGGACACTCTGAAGTTTACTTATAAAAATTGAAAAAGAAACTTAAAACATAATTTTTAATTGATGAACTACTGGTAATACTTCCTCAAGTGCTTGGCATTCCAAGTGTGATGTAGCCTTCAGCTTCCTTTGCTGTGAACTCAGCAATGAAGTCAGCTAAGGCTTGGGCTTTGATGGCTGTTTTTGGACGATACTGTATGTCGAACTCACTTAATTCTATTACCCATAAGACTATTCGTCCAGCTGCTTCTAGATAGTTCATTGTCTTCCGCAAGGGCTTGTCCATTTGGATCATTATTGTCTTCTACACGGGCTTGTCCATCTGAACGGGGGTCGTCTTGTCTTTCTATTTCTTTGTCTTTCCCCCTCGAGCTATCATGGTGTCTTTGACATTCATGTAATTGGTGGCTCTGTATAGCATGTCTGTCATCGTCTTCGGGTCATTCTTGTTGACGGAGAAGAGGAATTCTCTAGAGCATAGCTTGTTGGTGAAGACTGTGAATAACACCTTGTCATCGACTTCATCAATCAAGAGGGTTTCCCTATTGAATCAAGCCACATAGGACCTCAATCTCTCATCTTCTCGTTGCTTGATGTTTAGGAGACTTGTCGACGACCTCTCGTGTCTTTGTGTGCCAATAAAGTGTGTGACAAAGTGCTCACTCAGCTCCTTAAAATTTAAGATGGAGTTTGGAGTAATATTGATGAACCATACTCTAGTTGATCCTTTGATCATGGTTGGGAATGCTCTACAGATTATCTCGTTCCGCACGCCTTGCAGGTGCATGAGAGTTTTGAACGACTCTAGGTTATTAAGCGAATCTTTCGACCCGTTGTATGTCTCAACCTGAGGCATTCAGAACTTGGGCAAAAGGGGACAAGATGTGACCTATGCCGTGAAAGGGGAGTCAGTATGGTGGACCAGTTCATCCAAGTTAGTGGACACTCGTCCTCTCTTGGTGTTCATCATCATGTCCATCTTGTCTTTCATATTTTTCATATCTTGCGCCATGCACATTGCGCCGCTCTCCAGCTCTGACTGACAATCAGTATTCTCTCGTCGATTGTGCCTACTGATGACATTGCTTTCTTCTTCATCTTCTCTTTCGCATTATTCACCTATCAAGAGATAAGTGTTGTTCGTGCTCGTCATTTTGCTGCTTATCATGTTCATCGTTGGTCTAGGCGTGACGTTCATTCATAAGGTTCATCTACTGTTCGAGATCCTAATTTCCCTGGGCGTGCCGCTTGACGGCGGCGGTGAGGATTTGCACTTGCCTCTCCAAGGCATTAGAGGGGATTCCGGTCTCTAGGTTAGTGGTAGTCATTGACCTCGTCTAGACCGTGCAACTCTTTGTCTTAAAAGCAGTGATATGGCCAATCACTCGATTCCCACAGACGATACCAACTATTGATGCACAAAATCGTTAGTGAGAGTTGACCATTTACACGTATGGCGATTGAAGTATTTGAAGAACAAAAAAAAAAAAAAAAAAAATGAAGAACCTATGAGAGCACCGGTGAGGTGCCGGGCAAAGACCTTCTGAATGTTAAGTTAGTAATAGAAGAATCTCTAATAACTCAAAAGTGTAAGAGTTAGGAAATTTCACATACCTTGGAGAAAGGAAGACTTGGTGCTTATATAGTGGTGTAAGGCTGACTAAGATCCCATGAACGTAGGATCTTTCCTTGTAAGAAAGATATGGAGTTAATGTTTTGAAATCTTAGGGATTTACTTCCCATACTGGGAGGATGCAAAAAATGTAGAAGGATCTTTGGAAGTGGTGTGCAAGTTCTTTCCATATAGGGATGTATGAGTGGAGAACACACATGGTGTGGGACTAAGTGTAATCCATTGTCAGTATTCGGTAACTCAATGGGTACTTTCATACCCGACGGTAAATGTGAGTGGAGAGTATGGTTGATGTTGCGTTGTAATCAACCCGAAGGGGACCTAGTACCCAAAGGGTAAAAGGAGACTGAAGGACATTTCAAACCCAAAGGGTAAAAGGAGACTAAAGGGCAATCCAAACTTGAAAGCTAAAAGGGGACTGATGAGCAATCCAAACCCGAAGGGTAAAAGGGGATCAATGGGCAATCCAAACCCGAAGGGTAAAATGAGACCGAAGGGCAATCCAAACTTGACAAGTAAAAAAGCTAGAAAATTTCTCAATCAAAATATTCCTTATCAAGCTCAAATTAAATGAGAAATGGTTGACCAAACTTTGGAGGAAAGCCCCATAAACAACAAACATGGATGAAACCTTCAAATAAAAAGACATAAGGGTCATTAGGCAACATTAAAAGAATAAATAAATAAAAAGCTCAAATTAAATGAGAAACGATTGACCAAACTTGGGAAGAAAGCCCCGTGAACGACAAACATGGATGAACTTCTCATCCCCAAACTCCCACGAGTGGTGCTTTCAACTACCACATTAGATGAAGAAGAAGGCGTCCTTCCATACAAGGTTGGATGAAGGGAGGGTACCAATCACTTTGGTATACGTCTCCTAGTTAGTGAAATACCAATGCCCATAGGACCTTGACAAGCCTGTAGCAGGATAGGAATTATCAATAATAAGTATGTTAGTCCCTTTGCTATGAACTTGCCACAATATCATGTGATGAGTCCAGGAAAATCAATTTGTCGTCCACCTTAATGGACAACATTAAGTCACCAGCAAGCCATTAAAGAAAGATAAGAAATAATTTAAGCATATTCAATATATTCAATGACGACCATTACTCAAAGGCCTTAAACTATCATCGAGACAATGACTTACTTGGGGTAATAATCACCTTCAATCATGTACAGCAGGACCTATAAAATGGACAATCTGACTCACTTGCTAAGGTATTAGAAATATACTACAAAAATACTATCTATATACAAAGTTTATGGGCTAATACTAACTTAAGCGTTGGAGTCTCCCCCACTAAGCACAACCTAGTGGTCTTTTTTATCATCTCTGTTTTTTCTTACAGATCTTAAAAGACCGTAAAATGCTCTGAATTACACAAGTGGCCCAACTGACGAATTTTTGGTATCATCAATTTTACATTGTCTGTGGGAAAGCAATTAGTCATTAAGCTCTTCCTACGACAAAGGGTCGCTAAGTTCTATTCTCATTTCAAACTCATAGATGATGATGCAAAAGCCCATATCTAAGGTCTTAAGACTTTTGACCTCTAACTTAATAAAGAGATCACCAAGATTTTGACAGTGAAATCAAAGCTAAGTGTGACTTATGGCTGCAAGACCTATCTGGGTCAGTCAATGGTGACATAAGAGCCTCATGATCCAATCCATTACCTTCAAGGTATGAGACATAGGATTGCTTGAGGGTCCACACCATTGACACAAACAAACAAATCATATAATTGGCTTTGCAGTGAAAAGGCGATCAAAAGGCTAAGCCTTCTTTAATTCTAGATCCATTTATCAATTTGGTATTCAAAGAACAGAACCTCAAAATTTCCATTAAATCACCCAAAAGTGGCTCACTGTAAAGCACAAACTGAACATGAGACAGACATGGACTTTGAAAGACCAGGACAGGCCTCAATGGTATGGCCAAACTCTTGAGTCTTGAGGTAAGATCTCATCTTGTTAAATGGTTTTACCACATGTTGTTAAATGATCTAGAAGACTAGGGGCCTGTTTGGTAAGAGATTTCTAATAATATTGTTTGTATTTTTTGGAAATACGTTTGGGTGAAAAATTGTGTGAAAATACGTGTAATGTTGTTTAAGCACTGAAAACTATTGTTTAAACAATGGTAACAAACAGGCCCTAGAAGTCTAAAAACACAATAACCTCATCTAATACTTTTATAAACATAACAAAGGATTTTACTTTGATTAAATATCATTTTTTTGAGAAAAGAGTCAATTTTCAGCCACCCAAGTCAAAAGCTTTGAATGGACAAGTGACCAAACTAACAATTTTTGTTATCATCAGTTTGGTGATTTGTATTCGTCACACAAGATATACAAATCATTTAGCAATAGATGATATAAATTCTCCTAACAAGAATACAAATCATTCAACGTTATATGATATAAATTCTTCACACAAGAATACAAATCATTTAGTGACAGATGATATAAATTCTTTATACAAGAGTACAAATCGTTTAGCGATACATTATTCGTTAAAGAATAAAATTGTCCAATCAATAGATGATATAAATTCTTCACACAAAAAATGTGAATTATGAAAGAAATATACGATCCAAGTATTCGTCGTCCAAAAAGGCCATTGAATCTCTTCCAAAGAAATAATTGATTCAAGTGATCATCATCCAAAGAGGCAATGGAACCTCATCAAAAGAAAAAATTCGATCCAAGTAAACATCGTCAAAAGAGGCCACTAAATCTCACTTGGGTCGTCCAAAGAAAATAGCTTACTTACAAGATCAAGCTATGATCCCTCGAATGTCCAAAAGGATCTTCAAAAGGCAGACATTAAGAAGTTGTAACAAGTAAACCACTATTCCTGAAGAAGAAAGTAATTGAATGATAAAGAAGTCTGAATCTAAACAAGTCAAGAAAATTCCTTAAGCTTGGCCAACACAAGGCAAGTCAACCTCAGGAATGAGGGGCAATTAATGAGTCAAGGAAAATCAATTGACCATCCACCTTAATGGACAATATTAAGTTACCAGCAAGCTATCAAAGAAAGATAAGTAACAATTCAAGCACATTCAATATATTCAGTGATGATCATTACTTAAAGGCCTTAAACTCCCATAAAGACAATGATCATTATACTAAGGTAATAATTACCTCCAATTATGTGCAATAGCTACCCAAGTCACCTATAAAAGGAACAATCTATCTCACTTGCTTAGGTATGAGAAAAATAGTACAAAAATACTATCTATATACGAAATATATGGACTGGTACTAATTTAAACATCAGAGGATCCCCAACCGAGCACAACCCAACAATCTCTTCAATCAACACTGTTTTTTCTTTCAAATTTCACTAAAATAGTTTCATTAGCACTTGAAGTATTATAAGTCTAATGAAACGGAGACTCTAATTATAATATAGTTATAGCATTTGAATAAAATATAAAATATGAATAGAGTAAACAAGATTAATTAGTAAATTTGTTTCATGTATATATCTTTATCAATTCATAAAATAGAAAAAAAAAATCATGTTGATTATAATGAAATTCGAGGGTAACAATAATTTTAATTTATCGTGGGTAAAGACACTATTGCTAATATAAGACCATCAAAAGCGCTAGATCGAACAGGTACCCAACTAACAATTTTTGGTATTATCATCATGCATGCAAAAATGGTTTGCTAGGGCAAGCTAGTTGGGGGCAATACCAATTCAATCTCACAACTCCGTGACGAAGGGTTGAAAGGGAAGCCTCAGACTTGCTTGAAGGTCCGCTTTGTATAATGCCAAGTCTCCTACTTCAAACGAATAGTCCCTCTCGTCACGATTAGGAAGCCTTTAGACAACACCCTTAAGGACTTGGTATTGTTAAAAGTATGTGATTAAATGATTAAATTTACCATATTCTGATCGCTTAAACTTTTGAGACAATCAGTAATTTAACATTTATTTCTCCCTTACCTTGTCAAAATGCTTATCTCCAAAGCGGCTTCGATAATTGAGTGATTCGAACGACTCAGTCTCTTCATTTAAACCAGACAATGCCCTAAGAGACTAAGCTAGCTTAGACAAGGCCTTGCCACTGACTTAAGCCTCCCCATCAAAGACGAACTTCATCTCAATAGGGGTCGAGCTAGATGACTCCGCTCCCCCTTATCTCTTAAAGCCCATTTGGACGACTCGCCAATATTTTTCTGTTTCTCTTAAAGCCATTACTTTCTTATATAAACTAAGAGTGCTCACTGCAAGACCCAATAAAGGAAAAGGTTCTAACCAAACATTGTAGAGGACGCAATCTAGCTATACAAAATCAAAGGTTAAAGTACTTTCTGTGGGACTCTATGAAATAGCACGATCTTGCAAACCTAGAGGGAATTCCTACCGACTCTAGTGTGAAGAAATTAAGAAATGATAGTAGAAAAGACTCATCGGTGTAGTGATGCAATGACAGCCAAAGAGAGGTAAAGCCTCTGGGGGTGTGAAGAATTTTGGAGTTTGTTTTGGACTTTGAGGAATGTTCTGATAGCCCAAATGTTCAAGCATTCAAGATTTTGAGGAGTTTGCTTTGGAGCTTGTTTTGGACTTTTAAGGAATGTTCAAGCTTTCAAGCCTCTTGTTGAGAGTGTTCTGTTTCATCGGCATGCATGCAAAAATGGTTTGCAAGGGCAAGCTGGTTGGGGGCAAGACCAATTCTATGTCACAACTCCCTGATGAAGGGTTGGAAGGGAAGCCTCAGACTTGCTTGAAGGTCTGCTTTGTGTAACGCCAAGTCACTCTCCACTTCAAACGAATAATCCCTCTCGTCACGATTAGGAAGCCTCAAGACAACACCAACCTTAGGATTTAGGGACTTGGTATTTCTCCCTTACCTTATCAAAATGCTTCTCTCTAAAACGGCTTCGATATTTTGAGTGATTCGAAGGACTCAGCCTCTTCATTTAAACCAAACAATGCCCTCAGAGACTAACCTACCTTAGATAAGGCCTTGCCACTGACTTAAGCCTCCTCTCATCAAAGACGAACTTCATCTCAGTAGGGGTAAAGCCCATTTGAACGACTCGCCCAATTTTTTCTGTTTCTCTTAATGCCATTACTTTCTTAAATAAACTAAGGGTGCAAGATCCAATAAAAAAAGGTTCTGCCCAAACGTCGTAGAGGGCCCAATCTAGCGATACAAAATCAAAGGTTTAGACACTTTTTGTGGGACACTACGAAATAGCACAATCTTCCAAAACTAAAGGGAATTCCTACCCACTCTAGTGTGAAGAAATTAAGGTTTTGTTGGTTAGAAAAGAAAGGAATGACTTTCCTTTGTTTGGTTAGAAATGAAAACACAAAAAGGAAGAATGGGAGAAAAAAGGTTTTCTTGGAATTCAATTTTTTTCCTCTTAAAATTACTCTTATACCCTTAAAAGGTCTTGACTATTT
The DNA here is from genome assembly GCA_023736055.1 of Quercus glauca. Classification (NCBI taxonomy): domain Eukaryota; kingdom Viridiplantae; phylum Streptophyta; class Magnoliopsida; order Fagales; family Fagaceae; genus Quercus; species Quercus glauca. The sequence continues at coordinate 62,902,863 of CM043319.1, read as the reverse complement.
TTGTGAAATGACATTTATATCCTTATTAATTTATAATTTAAAAAGATAAAATTATAAAATACCTCACATCTTTCCTTTCTCTTCCTCTATCTATCCAAACACACTCGAGGAAGTATTTTCTTTCATCACTCTTTTTTCTTTTCCTTCCCTTTTCCTTTCTCTACTCTTCCCTCCCCTTCCACTGAACCAAACATAGCCTACGAAATAAAAGTAGAAAAGACTCGTCCAAGTAGTAATGCAATGACAGCCCAAGAGAGGTGAAGCCTTGGGCCCTTGAGCCTCAAGCCTCTGGCGGTGTGAAGAATTTTGGAGTTTGTTTTGGACTCTGAGGAATGTTCTGATGTGCATGTGTGTGTAGGCTAGGTGATCTACTGAGATTTCAGACATCATCACACGTAAAAAATAAAATAAAATTCTACTACCAAGTTCTTAAGAAAAACAGTTACAAGGTTGATGCATTTTAATGTCTTACCTACAGCTCCATTAGATAAATTTTATTAAAATTTTTTATCTAAAAAAAAAATTTATTAAAATGTAAGTGATTGAATACTGTGAAGAAAGAGAGAGGGGCCAGATTTTGATTTTTGGTTATGTATTTTGTAATGCTTTTTTGTATTTTAATGGTAGACACAAGCTTGGATTTTTACATTGTAATACATAATTAACTTCATATAGGAAAAGTGATACTTTTAAAACCAAAAAGTGGACAAAAGTATAAATGACTCAAATTACGTTATGGTAATATGTAATTATTTTTATTATTAATTTTTCTTTAAAAAAAAAATAAAGGTTGCAGAGTTGTCACCATCATCAAATGAGAAGTATGGAGATATACTAAATCATGGGGAAGCTGTAGAAACACGTTTCTGCACTTCCCTTGTTCTAGACGACTCTTCAATAGTACTATGTTTATTAATCATGTGTACGAGTACTATTGCATTCTCCTATATTCTATTCCAAAAAGCATAATGTTGGCAAATTCAGGCCTATCAATGCACCTAGATGCGCCTAAACATGGGTCAAGCTTGTATGATTGAACACTTTAGCCCTATAAATTTAGGCAATTACTTGATGCTCCCGGCACATATCTAAGCTCAATTGTTTATAGCATAGCATAGGTGTTCAGAATTTTGTTAGGTTCTGCGAATAATGGCTCAAAAGTTAAAACACATAAACAATATCTATGTAGGATTCATGAGGAAGCAAAAGTAAAGGATTTTATTTATGTCTTCCTTTCTTAAAGGGTTATTTTTAATGCTTTAGACTGCACTTATTGTTCTTGGACATGCATGTTCGGATTCTTCGGATAATCGGATGTCTTGTGGAACTGTTTCATTCATTCTTTGTTCCAACATTGGTACTTCATATTTTGTAGTGGTAATAAGAAATGTGTTGCATACATCACATAAGTTATGGAGACAAAATGGGAGGAAAAAAAAAAAGGGCATAATAGATTTATAATGCCCTTCAATCTCAATGGTAGGATTCCTTCGATGAAATAAAATATAAATTCATGGGTCTACCCAAACAAAGTGAAATTCTTACCTTAAACCCAACCCAAACAAGGTTCATTTGCATCTCAAATCTACAATGGGATTGGATGGGACAGGCACCATTAACCCCATAAATTGTCACCCATAAAACCCAATCGTCAAGCTATATAGTCTCTTTTCCTTTTCTTTTTTTTAATTGTTTATTCATCATATGTTCCAATATCAAGAAAATATTTGACAAAAAAAAGTAATTAAAAGATGAAACAAGCCAATTTTGAAATATTTACTCCACATCAATTTACATCAATCATCACCAGTGAAATTGACACGGTAAAAAGAGAAAGTATCTTAAGTATTGGATATATATATGCATCTAACCAAAAGTCTTCATAATATGTATGTCTTGAAACCAGTGATGATTAGCCCTAGTTTGAAATTAATTTTTTCAAGATGAGTAAATACATATTTAAGACTTAATATCTCTTTCTTGAAATATTATTCTTGACCGTTTTCTATTTGACTTGCCCCCTTTTTTGGTGAAATAGTGTGCCGACATTTTATTTCATGTGAGAAATTCAAACGTAACGTTGAAGATTGAAACATGAAGTCTATCATTCCTGCATTGTCTGTTTGTAACTCCAATGGACAAGAAGCCCATAACTAAGTTGTGATTTGAACTTGACAAGATGACCAAAATCTTTTCTATTGTTCCACAGAGGTCTTCTCGAAGCATCTTTATTAGCATATAAGAAAATAAAGTCATACAAACTCTGAATATTCAAAGGCAATAAAAATCCTTTTTATCAATTGTGATAAATTGATCTTAAGGACAATGGAGGAAAAGCTCTCCTATTTGAAAATCCTCATGAAGGAGATACATGCTCCGACTGGGACTGAATATGTAGTACAAGCATGACTAATTTTGAAACCCCACTACTTCACTACACTACCAACCTCATCTTCTTCCATACATTTCCCATAGTGGCAATTCAAGCAAAATTACATTCAATCTAAAGATTCAACTTCACTTCTAAATTGGACATGTGAACTAGGATTTTTCTTATCCAACAATTATCTCATATATCTGATATAGGCATCATTTTTCCTCAGTATATGGGTCTATCATCATATGAGATATATCCATATACTATTAGAGAAAAGATACATATATTCAAATTTAAGAGAGAACTTATCATCCATATTAAGAAGTAAAGAAAAATATAGCTACTCAAGGAAGTCAAAAGGATGGAACTAACTTGTGAGTATATGTACAATGAGAGAGAAAGAGAGAGAGCTGTTTTCATGGCTCTTGTTTAAGGAACATAGAAGGTATTATGTCTTGCAATAGTCCATAGTCAGGAAGTTGATACTGCTGGTGAGGATTATTCATAAGGTTCTGCGAATAAATGGAGTTTGCACCACCTTGGCTACCCATTTGAGGCATTTGAACAAAGAAGTCTTGAGGAAAAGTTGGTCCCCTTATCTGTGGTGTGAACATGGAAGGTGGGAACATTGCAGCCGCATTTCCTCTAAGTGTTGCGGGTATTGGGTGGTTGTGCTGACCTTCATATGTTGTAATCACAGTAGTTGGGTCTTGAAATGACCTCTCCACACGTTTCTTGACCGTGCATTTCTGAGTAGTGCACCGGTAATAGCTCCTGCATGCATTGGAATTGCCAAAAATTCATGTTCTTGAAGACATAGAAAGAGAGTTATCATGATCCTTTTGGTCGCTCAAAAAGACGAAAAAGCAAACCAAAAAAAAGACTCAGAATCTGACAACAATGTAAGGTTTTCGTTTACTTTTCCATTACGGAAGTTACGTGGTACCAAAAAAATAAAATCCACTTTTGTGGCGAAGTAGTAGGAAAAGGAGGAAACTTGGAATCTTAAGACAACATAGTCAAACATCATCTTTTTAATAAAACTTCAAGTTCCATTTGCTTTCTCATGTATCAAAAGGAGTATTAAAGAATTAATGGAAGCAGCTAAGCAGATTATAAATCTAAAAATGTATCCATTAAAATTTTAAATAATACGCTATCAGGATCATAAAAATAAAAATAAAAAAATAAATTTTCAGAAGAAACAGAAAAATAAAATCTTAATCATAAAATTGTTGTCTCCATTATCTGACTTAAAATGGAGGGGATGTTGTTCCAACAGATATACAAGCATAACCATTAACCAAGTTGTATGAAAAATTATGGCTTCCAACAGGTCTTTACAGTTGGGTGCAAGAAAATGATAAACCTACCTTGGATAAGGGCTATTCTTGACAGCCTTTTGTCCATATTTTCTCCATCTATATCCATCTTCCAGATGATCAACCTCACTCTTGGTCATAAAGGCAAACCGTGGCTCTCTTTGCTTTTTCTCTCCTTTCTTCTTTGCTTTTCCCCTGTTGATTTAACCATCAATATTAATTGCACCATCCTAGCTATATGTGAAAATATTTAACCATAGATAAGAACCAAAAAACTTACACTTTCTTAGAGCTTTCCCCTCCATCTTCTGATTCTTTTGGCTGCCCGTCTTTCTTAATCTTGTCTGAATCTTCTTCTACACCAGCCTCAGTTGAAGAGGAAGAGATGGAGGAGTTTTGAGTCACCAGATTATCACTACTACCACCACCACCACCACCACCTAAATCTCCAACATCTATCGGCTTTGGGTTGCCTTCCACTGAAGAAAATACTTCAGAGGATGAAGGTGACAATCCAAAAGCACTTGCTAATGAATTGTAGTCCATGGGTCCTTGTAGACACTCAGTGAAGCTCAAATAAGAGGGATCAAATCCTTGTGAATTGTAAGCTGATGAACCAGCAATGGTAGGGGGCTTTTGATTGTACATGCCAGTCCCACTGGCAAGGTGTTGATTGTCTTGGAATAGGTCATGGTAGTAAAGGTCTCTAGGTTCATCAGACATGGGGAAAGAAGGAATTAAGGCTTTGACAGCAAGCTTTCTAGAGGACCCTTTGTTTTGTTCTAAGACTTCTAGTTTATACTTATCTATCTCCTAGTGTGGTTTGAGTTTTATATATATCTTGGTGAAGGGGTAGTCTAGGTTTGAATGGGACTTTGCTACAATCACTTTATAAAGGAGGTTGACAAAACAACCTCCCAATCAGATGACCAAAAAGTGCCTTCTCAGACTGAAACATTTCAGGTCCATGCTAGTCTCATCTATATATATATATATATATATACTAAAGTGAGTCTCATTTAGTTTCTTAATTGGCCTATAAATAACAAACATTTTTTACTATATTCTTTTGGTAATAAATAAATAAAAGATGAAAAGACAATAGACCCTTAATCTAATGATGATTAAGATTCTTGATAGAATATATATTTCATTCACCACACCTTCCTAGAGAACTTATTCAGTATGATACTTACCGATAATGTTTGAAATACAGTAGCATGTACTTCTAGGTCGTTCTAGTACTAAGATAACATTTTTGTCCGACCAAGATATATACTAATTTAAATTATCTCATAATATTTTAGTTCAAATAATAATTGGACAAAGTTTAGTTACAAATTGGTTATATCTTAAGGCTAAAATTTTACTCAATAAAATAAATATTACTACATATTTTGAAAATCTAACCATTGAATTGTATGTTATTTATGCTCTTAATACGCATGTCAAATTTTGTGTTAATCGGATATCATTTACTATATCATCTATAAGCTTATATTTTATACATAATTTTAAACTATAAAAAAACTTGCAATTTAAACAATTTATTGATGACATAACTGTTGATCTTTAATTTTCTAGAAATTTTGCAAGCATGGAGTCAAATGGTAGATTTGTCAAAATTCACCTCCAATAAAAAGATATTGAGTAAGGTTATAACCTTAGAATACAACTAATTTTGTAGCTAAAGTTTATCCATAATACTTCTCCTTTTTTTATTATGACTTGGAAACCTAGAGTTTGAAACCAAATAATAAATGAAGGGAAAAACTTATGTACAAATTATTTTGGGTTTGAACTTTAGATTTTTTAATTGAATTCAAACACATGATTGTACTGAACAATCAAAACAACAAAAATAAAATTATCCTTTTTAAGAATGTATATTATGTTTGAAAGTTTATAAAAAAGTAAATGAAAATGTTTTAAAAGATTGAAATGAAATGAAATGTGATATATTTTCCCTAATGTGTTTGAGAGTTTATAATAGGAGAAATGAAAAAAAAAAAAAAAAGACATATCACTTTACTATTAAACAATTCATCTATTATTTGTTTTATTCTTAAATTAGGGTTCATATTCATATTTCATCTCATTTCATTAATGGGATGAGCATTTCTAGCTCCTATTTTTGAGAGGAATGATCGTTGAGGGAATAGAATGACTTTCATAATGATTCCATACATTTCTATTAAATTTAAACCTCCAAATAAGTGAAAGAATGGAATATTATTTAAAAGGATCCCTTGGGAATCCATTCTATTCTTTTCTTTCCCTACTCCCAACAACAAATCCCAATATCAAATGTGAACTAAAATTCTTACACTCAAATGAAGTACAGCCAGCCTACCTAAGGGGAAGACTAAGAAACACAAACAAGAAAAATAAATAAAAACCATCTCAATTAAGTATAGATTAAAAAATACTAATCATTTTTAGACACAGACAAGAAAATTATGACAGAAAACATAATTAGTTCTCACAATTATGAATTATTCACACCCCCTTTTAAACTTTGAAAAGATCAACGCGCATAAAAGTATGGCAAGAGCGTGAGAAGCAGGAAGATAGGGAGAGAGTGAGAAACTAAGCATATGACAAAAGTGTTGTTAGCTGAAGATGTTGGATGATAAAGTCAGCGAAGACTTTTAAGGCCAACGCGGGATATGGTCAGTCCATAAACAATAATTTTAGTTACGCACCTTATTCTAAATACTTTACTTTAACTATTTTATACGGATGACTTTGTTGGTAGTTTGCCATTTTTATATGAAACCGTCATTTTTTATCAGCTACTTATCACTAGTTATATAAGAAAGTTATGTCAAGTGTGTAGAATAAGTTGAGATCAGAGAATTATTGGTTGAAAAAATCTACGACCATAAATTTTTTGCCACATCTTTGTTACAATTTTGATCCAGTAGTAGTAAGTGATAGAAAAAAATGATAAATTTATATAAAAGTAATAAACAAACACGGCCGTATTAGAATGGTAACAAATTTGTGGGAAAAAAAAAATTAGAATTCTAGAATAACTCGAGGTCAGTCACGGGTTTTCCCTTTTTGTGTGAGAGATGAATATGAATTATGAGCAGTGTTTTGTCAGAACTCAGTGGTCAATGATTCAAACTTTGTTATAACAATTGGATGGAGAGATCATAGAGTTTTAGGAATATCAGGCTTACACGTATCCATAAGGCCACCGGCATTTGACCGTAGCCGACACATGACCCGGCACGTGGGACTGGGAGAACCTCTATGCGGCCTTTGATTCCCACATCAATTTTGGCCGATGGGGATCCAATGTCACCATCTTCTTCCTTTCTTCTTTGCTGTCTCTATTTATTGTGACCTCTATATTGCTCCTAATTTTAGGCCTCATATTACTTATGGAAGCTTATTTGATCCCAAAAAAAAAATTTATACTTTATTTACTTTATTAAAAATATATGTATACAAAATTGTGGTTGGCAAAACATAAAGAAACATTTATGTTGGACTAAAGAAATTTTATTTTGTGTGATAATAATAATAATAATGCTCTAGTATGTATATTTTTTTGTTATTCGTTAATAATTCAATTTCTAGGAAATAAAAAGTGTTACATTTAATTCAATTTTAGAGAATAGTATCTAAATTTGTGACAGACCACTAGCAACATGGAGGCATGCCCAATTAGATTTTTGTATTAGTTGGTTTACATTTATTTATTTTGATTTTGAAGTATCACATCATCTATACTTCTAGAATACCTAATTACTTTCTAAAAGAGGTTTAATATTTCTACCACACGTCTCACGAATTATCTTTTTCACTCTTCTTTAATAATAGCCCATATTTCATAATATTTTTCCAACCAACAAATTAAAATACTAGTGGGTTCTACTTATCTCAGCTAATAAAATCTCTGATGGTTGAATAAAAGATCTATGGTTCAATCCCTGCCTATACCAAAAACTGATTAGTGTCTTGGTCTGATGATAAAGAGCTATCATCAGAAGCTGAAAAAAAAAAATTTTAAAAATTAAAATACTAACATAAAACAATACTAATGTGAAAAGTCAAGAGTTTCCCCTCAAAAGGGGTGAGCAATCAATTTCTTACTCAAATCAAATGTGGCTGGAACCTCAATCTTCTCCCTTAACATACCACTTATCTTGGAATACATCTGTTCTTATCCAAGAATAGGTTTGAAGATCTAAAATCTGTGGATAGACTGGAAAGCAAGCTTAGTGGTTGGAAAAGCAAAAAATTATCTTGGGTAGGGAGAGCAACTCTAATTGAGTCAATGGCACAAGCTATTTCTACTTACTCGATGTCAACTTTTCAGTTCCCAAAGAATCTCTATGATCAGCTGGATGCAGTAGTTCGTAGATTTTGGTGGAACCCCAAATCGGAGTCTAGTTCGTATTGAACTCTAATTGCCTAGTTGTCATTATGTTGGCCTTTAAAGGAGGGAGACTTAGATTTTTGAAAATTCTAATATTTCAACCAAGCTCTCCTCTCTAAACTTTCCATGTGGATTTTGTTTGGAAAATATTGTTTATGCATTAATCTCCTAAAAAGCTAAATATAAAGTTCGTATCCAAAGATGCATGTCTATTGGTGGACAATGGAAATTCCATCAGGATTTGGGAGGACCAATGGGTACTTGATATTCCAAACTTTATTCTCAACCATAAAAATGGGGTTAATTCGGAGGTGTTCTTGTTAGTATCTCGGCTTTTGGATCCTAGCCATTCAGTTTGAAAACTAAATAAATTAAGATATATGTTTGAGGCAACTATTGAATAAATTCTTCGAATGCCTATGTCTTCTACCTTACCTGAGGACTATGGGTTCTAGACTTCTTCCTACTCTGGAATTTTCTCAATTAAATTTGCATATCAAATTGCTAAAGAATCCACCCCTCCTACATTCGTTGACCCTATTAGGGGTTGTACATGGAGATCCAATCTCCATGACAAGCATAAAATGTGCATATGGAGAATGATAGAAGGGCGCTGTCTTCCAACCAAAGATAATCTGAGCAAATTTATCAATGATTGTGATGATGTTTTCCCTTTATGTAACTTAGTAAGTGAATCTGTTGACCATTTGTTTGCCTTGTGTTCTGTAGCTAAAGCTATCTAGTCTAACAGCCAGTGGAATTTGAGAATGGATCTACTGAACTTAGTCTCAGTTTCAAACTTCATTTAATTTTTGTTCTTCCACACTTTTGCTGATAGGTTGTAGCAGGGGCGGAGGCAGAGGGGGGCGAGGGGGGGCACCTGCCCCCCCTGACTCCTAAAATTTTCATGTATATGTAACCTTAATTCTTAAGTAGTTCCACGCATAGAGAAAAAAAAAAAAAATAAAGGGACTCCCACTTGGTTGAAACAAAGTGGCTCTGACACAAGAAAAAAGAAAGCAAAATAAAGTTTTCTCAAACGTGAAATCTACCACCTTGTCACCTATTTTACTGTCCTTGTAGGTAGCTTTTATCTTTGTTCCAAGTTTGACACCTGTTTCACAATTTTTTTCTTTTCTATTATTTTTTTCTCCATTCTCACTGTTAATGATACTCTTTACAATATTTTATTATTGATTGATGCTAGAGATACTACAAATTTTACTACTTATATCTTACAAATTGATATGTCACTAATTATAAAAAATAATTTTAAACATTTATTCATTATATATTGTTTAAGTAACACTAATAACATTTTTACCACATCAGTTTGTAAACATTTTATTGTAAATTTTATAGTATGAATTGATTATTTTTTAAAATTTATTTTAATGATATAAAATATATTTATTTTCTTAAAATTTTTTATTTATGTTATTATTATTATTATTATTATTATCGATTAATATTTTTTAGATCAATTTCACTTTAAATAATATCTTTTAATTTTGCCCACTCTGAACTAAAATTCTAGCTCCGCCACTGGGTTGTAGTTAGGGCAAAAATGTGAATTTTTTTTTTTTTTTGTTTTTGTTTGGAGCTGTATTCCATGAATTCACATGGAAGTTAAGAAACCAATTTCTCTTTGAAGACCATATGTTTAATCAGGAAGATTTGTTGCCCAAAATCTTGAAAATAGTTGTGCATCATAAAAACTCCAAAAATCTATCTACTTCCCTAGTTATCATGGCGTCAACCCTCAAAATTGTTCTCCTCCTAGTCCTTCTTCTATCAAATCAATGTTTATGCAGCAATTGGTCCTCGTTTCTCTTTTATTGTTGCGGTTGCCAAGAACTAGAGAAGGGAATTGGTATTTGCTTGTTCTCAAAAAGTGAACACCACCTTCCCTCTCCAAGCTGAAGCTAAGGCAATCAAATGTGCATAGTTGTTGTCTACTAGACTGGAGGCTACTTCCATCTTCATTGAGACGGATCAAAGATCTGTCAAGATGTTCTTGTTGCCCCTAGCTCGACTCTCCCATAGAGGATTAGATAGATTTATTTTTATATGTAAAATCTATTGTTTTTTTCCCCCTTAATGTATCTATCTGCTGGGTTTATAGGCTAGCTAATGAAGCAACCCATGTTTTGGCCAAATGGTCTCTGGCTTGTAACATTTTTAGCTCTGTTGACTTCGGTTATTGCCCCCTGTGTTGAATTTGTAATTGGCTTGGTCCTTTTTGTAGCTTGTTCTTTCTTCCGAATAAAGTATTTTGTTCATATGTTTAAAATTCAAGTTTATGTTTAAGTACAAATTTATGTTAAAATATTTTTGTTAAATTCATTAGGGGCAAAAGCATTTTCTTCTCTTTATGTTTGTGGTAGTTCAGAATTCCATCCTTATTTTTTAAACCAACCAATTTCTCTTTTTATGTTTCCAAAATGAGCAAATACCCAAATTCCATTACTCCCCCAGTTAATTCCAATAAAATCTTTTGATTATGGAAATATTATTTTATAAAATTCTAATATACCCTTAACTAAAAATAAATGCAATTATCCCAAGTAACGCATGACAAATTAAACATGGGTAAACTTAACTCACCCAGTAAATTAAACATAACACATTTTAAATTCTATTACATCTTGTTTCTCTATAAAAAATAAAAAGTTTTCTAAAAAGAAATAGAAATTGTTGGGAATCAATTGCAATATATGTCTCTGACGTCTAAAAATAGTTCTAATTTTGTCAAGTTGGCATTAATTGTTAGGTGTAGTGCTTTTATTTACAAATATTTAGTAGTCCGCCGACTTTGACCTCGATCTTATTAGAACTTGTGTCAGCAGCTTAACCAACAATAAAAATGGATAGAAAAATTCAATAATGATCACAAAGTTGGGTTAAGTTTACCCTGATTATGTTATTTGGGGTAATTTCAATATTTTATTTTTCTAGTTACAAGTTGGGTTAAGTTTACCCCGATTAGGTTATTTTGGGTAATTTTCATGTTTTATTTTTTAGTTAGGGGTATTTTAGACTTTAAAGAAAAGAATATTTCGGAAATCAAAAGATTTCATCGACTTAATTGAGGGGGTAACAAAATGAGAGTCTCATCTTGAAAAAATAGAGGGGAAAATTGATTGATTACACAGATAAATGGGGGAATTATGAATTACCCCAAATATAGTGGAAGGAACATGATTTTTGCTTTAATGAATTTAACAAACATTTTTTAACATATATTCACACTTAAACATAAACTTGAATTTTAAACATATGAAAGAAATTAGGTAACTTTTAAAAATCTTTACATATGTGCTTATGTTTGCGTACAATGCTATACACATAAACGAGAATATTGAAAACTTCCATGCCAAAACCAAAAATATTTGTGTCAATTTCTTAAAAAAGGTAACCAATGATTCTTCTTTTGATTGAATCTTTTTTTCTAATAAAGGAAGATATTCGGTGAAAGTTAGGGATAGAAGTCTCTAATATTGTAGAGCATTGTGTATACAAAAAAAAAAAAAAAAAAGGAGATATGGAAAAAAAAACAAAACAAAACAAAACACATACACAAAAACATGTACATAAATATTAACGAGTTTTTAGACAAATGAAAATTTTAACAATTTTTTACATTCATCCCATTTTTGCATATTTTTGGTACTATGATTTTTTTTTTTTTTAAGAAGGTGATACTATGAAAGTAAGTACTTATATAATTTGATGTTACTTGTAATAGTTGAATTAAATAAAGTATGGAGTAATGTTGAAAAAAACCATTTGTTGTAATAATTATATCAATTTCTAGAAATAGTAGCAAAAGATTTTTTTTATCTAGTTTAATCCCTTTTTTTTTCTAAAAAATGGACATATTTAATGAGTGTTAAGTATTAAGGTAAGTTTGTGTGATTAAGGTAGTGTAGTAATTCTTCACACTAGGTAAGTTTCTTTCTTTTTAATTTAGTTCCTTTTCTTTCCTACATTTATTTTCCTTTTGTTTTGCATGTGTCTACCCTTTTTTAAAAAAAATTAGGATTGCTTCTAATTTAATTCTTCGATCGATATGTAAAATTAGGGTTTTTGCCTCAAGATGCATATGAATCATGAAGATTTGAGTATGCAACTTGAGACTGTATATACACAATTGTCAGCCTATAAATGAAAACCCTAGTTGTTTCTTCCTCTCTTTCAATAAATGTGTCCATATGTGGTGCAGATCTGCGATATGTTTCCTTATTTCTTTTAATTATGCATGTTTGTTTCTTATGTTTAGGTAATTCACTCTTTTGAACGATTAAATCTTGAGCTTTATCTAAATTGATTTGTCTTATTCAAATCTTGTATGCTTAAAAGGAAACTAACTTGTTTTGAAACTTTTTAGAAAATGTCTAGGTAGTACAATTGGTGCCTAATACCTTCTTAAACCCATATCCTAATTCAAAATTAAAGTATAATTGAATTGGACCTCTGTGTATGGGTCAAAAGAGTGGTTCTTAGACCAAAACTAAATGACGACTGCGTCTCCACCTTAACCACAAGTTAGTTGTGTGCTCCTAAATCTGTGTCTAAGAAAGATGTTGGGATAAATTCTCATCTATGTGTGAATTAAATTAAATATAACCCAAGTAACAAAGAAAATAAAAATCTACGAAAACGATAAAAAAAATCAACCAACAAGAACACTATGAAATTACGTGGAAAACCTTCAGTCTAGAGAGAAAAACCACGGGGCAAATCTGATCAATCCACTATAATAAAATAGAGATTACAATACTCAAGTTATATCCAAGACTTGAGTTCATAATAAATTAGGAAAATACAATAATACATCTAGGAACAAATACAACCTCACCACAATATCCGGTAGCAAGATCTTTCACTCTGAATACTTCAATTTTCTGTGATTGTAGTACCCAAATAATCATCCTAGAGAAAATCGCCAATTTATCTTCCTTGTGTGTCTTGAGCAAAAGAAAAATCATATTTTCTTTTTTCCCTCAGTACCGCACAAAGTACTAATCTTTTTCTTTCAGTCGGCTTCAAATCTGTGTTTCACCCTTCAATATATCTGAATCTCTCTTTCTTCTCTATATCTCTATATATGTGAAATACACGTTCCAAGCTTTATATAAAAGCTTTTAAGCCACCTGACACTCCTATTATAATTAGGAATAGCAGTCCTTGACTTCTTGTGCAACACATACACCTATCTCTCTAATGGAAATAGGATTCCTTCAATGCTTAACCACAAGTCTTACATGGGCTAGACTTCATGGTGCCGTGCACCTCCCAACAAAGGATCCACGTTGGACGACTATTAAGATAGTCATTTGCATGGTAACCACGGTGGCATTCAAGAACCATGCCTTGGGCTGCTCATAGATGATATAATGTAATATTGGTGTTTAGAATGAATTAATGACTGCTTTTGTTTAAGGATTTCTTAGGAGTTGATAGGTGTTCTTAAATTTGGATTTTTCAATAGAATTATGATGTAGATCAAATAGTTAAGAGACATAGAGCTCCCCTTTTATAGTTATTATTTTCTTAATTTTAGCTTTCCCATGTTCATAGAGATAAGATTGACTGCAACAAATGTGGATTAGTCGAGCAATTCCTTTTGACATAAATATGTATTCATAGGGGCACATAGATAATCCAGTTGGGGTAGAAAAGATTTATATAAATATATATATATATATGTATATAAAAGATAAAATTCTACTCTAACCTACTCTAAGTATATATATGTGTAAAACTTACTCTTAGAGATTTGAACCTTGATCCTTACCCCTCACACCCAACAAACACTTATACTTGAAAAATGACAATTACATCAAGGGTGTGAGATGGTAAAGGGTAGAAAATAATAAGGAAGTGGGAGATATACGCACCTTGGAGCTACCATATTTAAAGTAAGAAGATGATCCAAATAAGGGTTTACACAAGACAGATGTATAGCACAAGCATTGCTTAAAGTTTGAAGTGCGAGTTCTCTCTCCACTTGTTTTACTTTTATTGGTTTGCAAGTTTCTAGTCAAAATTAAAGATTAATGATAATTATGAAACATTTGTGGGAAATAAGCTGTGGTGAAACTGCGGTTGTATTTTATGTAAGTTTGGGACCTAGGATGTTTGTTTTAGCTTAAAATGTCATTTTATTTTATTGTTAGACTATAATGGGTATGTTTGAAATCTGCTTATTTTGCTGAAACTAAAAACGTTTTGCTGAAAGTATTATAGATAAAGGTAAAAGTTAGTTGAAATAGTACAGTATGACCCATGAATAGTACCAAAAAGTGTAGTGGGACTCATGATTAGTAGCAAAAGTAAGCTAAATAAAAAAATAAGTTGGCAAAAATAATTTTTGTCAAACACTACACTATGCGTGCATTTGGGGTAACGTGTTTTTCAGCATTAGGCACTGTTCACGCATTTTAAGTGTGGGACCCACGGAACTGTTGCAAACAAATGAAGAAAAACGCAGACCCACGGCACAGTGTGAATAGTGTTTTGCCATTTAAAAAATATTTTGCTACAGTATTTTCAACAATAAGTTTTCAATTTTCAGCAAAATAAGCGGTATCCAAACAGACCATATGTATAATTTTTTTTTGAAGATATAATTATATTTTTATATTATTTATTTTTTAAACCAAATAAATTATCACAAGTAGGCTAATCCAAATATGTTTTAGATCTTATTTCACTACAAGAAACTCCACAACTTAGCATAATCATGAGTATCAAAACAAGAGACTGTTTTTATGACTAAGTCTAAAGATTCAATCTATGTCTCAAACGTACTTTTTTCGTATTTAACTTTTCTATGACTAATGGCCTAAATAATGTTAATTCTTTTTTATTTTAGGTGTGTGAATAATTGATTTGATTTATAGTGTTGATTGATACAGGTTTAGTCAATACTTATTTCAAGCCATCTACTCAACTTGGTAAAATCAAGATGAGCTAAGCCTACTCAAAACAGTCTAGCATCTCAGCTTGGTCTGCCCAAAAACTTGTTAGCATAATTAGTGAACTCACAAATTAATCAGGTTCAGAGGATCACGCCAACAGTTGCAAACCGCTATTTGCCATTAAAACACGATAGCAAAAATGCATGGATCGGTTCTTCATTAATGACCACTAGGACAACTTTAAGAGGATACAGAGAAAGAAACAAATCTCATGATAGAAGCATGTTTTACTTTCTTTTCAAAAATACAATCCCTTTGGTTCATAGGATAGAAAAGTGAGAAAATAGAGTATTTAACAACGATAGAAAATATTTTAATTTTCCCCTCGTGTGTGCTAGGTAGGGATGATGGAAAAGTGAAAGAATGGACAAGTTATTTGAACAAATTTAAAATTACACCCTTACTACATTAAGACCAAAAATAAAGAAGCTTTCTGTAGGGAGTGGGACAGTCACACCCCGAGCCGGAAGCCCAAGGAGCAATTGCGCCATGGAGAAGAATTGGGCCTGACCTATGTTCAAAAGGAAAGCTCGGTAGGTAGCGCACCATGCACGGAGAATAGTAGGGTCATCCCAAGCATCACGGGAAGAGTGAGTGACGCAAAAGATTAGTTCCCGTGGAGATGATAAGGTGCTACTTTACTTGAGTCGAGGAACGTAGGTGGTCCACGTATGATAACCAGAAGATTTTTGGAATCACGGGAAGGATTAGGAACACGCAAGAAGGTTGAAGATCTTTACCTCTGCGTCAGTAATGTGGGTCTTACATCACCTCTGCCACATTAAATGCAAAGAAGACGGCCTGAACAGTAGCAGCAACCCCCAAAAGTTAGAGTTCCAGGATAAAGGAGAGGAGTAATCCGATAAAGTGGAAAAAAATATCCCTGAGGTTCTGGTGAGCAGCAGGATAGCTGTACTGATAAGAGCAAGGATTGAAGCTATAAAATGAGAGGGGGAGGCAAAGTAAAGGGGGAGGAAAAATCTACTTGGGGATAGAAATTGAAAGAAAGAAAGAGTAACACTAAGGGTGTCACCACGAGAACAATATAGTTAATTTCCTATATTAACACTTGTAATTGTAATGGTGCCAAAGAGAATGATAGCAATCCACTACTTTTGTTTTCCATTGTGGAGTGTTTAGTCCATGTCATTTATTTAAGTTGTGCAAACTGTTATTGTTGAGTGGTGAGCTCCTCGGGAAAGGGCTAAATTCTGCGTCCCTACACTTTCCATGACAACAAACAATGAAACACTTCCATCTTTCCCCTCTTCCACCGAACCAAAGTGATAGGTGGTTTACGTTTATTTGAATTTTGATGTACCACATCATCTATACTCCAAAAATACCTAATAATTTTCTGAAGATGATTAATACTTTTACTATGTCTTACTAATTTTTTCTTTGACTCTTCTTTAATAATAGTCCATAGTTCATAATATTGTTCAAGCCAACAAATTAAAATACATTAACGTAAAAAAAGACTAACGTGATATAGCGTCAATGACATTTTTGCAACAAGGGCCAAAATGCTAGAACAAGCCCAAAACTCCCCTTGGGTTTATTGAAATTGTGATTAATTTGAGAAAGTCATGCCCAACTTCTAATATTTAGTGAATAGAGGCTATTGGTGCATCACAAGAGTGGAATCAAATTGCAAAACAACAAAGAAATGGAAAATATGCATAATTCATTAAATCTGGAACTATTTTGCACATATAAGAGGAAGAGGAATTTGAGAGAAGTGGTGAGGGACAGAGAAGACTCCTTGGTACCACAATTTTCACCTCTAAGTTTCAAAATCATGTAAATCTTAATTGGCTAAGATGGTTTTTGCTCTGAAGTTGTGGTTTTAGAGGAAAAACATGAATTCATTGATTTAGATCTAATTGTGTGGCTTTATGGCAAGCTTTGGATGTCCTTAAGGACTAGTCTATGAATAATGGATGAGGCCATGGTTCTCTTTGGTGCTAATTTGATGTTTAAGCTCAGTTTGCTTTTGTTTAGGCAAAGTGTTGGCTTGCTTTTTATATCAAAAGGGGAAAGGCTTGACCAAATGTGATTAGGTGCTCTTCCCAGCCAATTCAGCCCCTTGGGAATTTTCCCTAAGT
The DNA here is from genome assembly GCA_023736055.1 of Quercus glauca. Taxonomy (NCBI): domain Eukaryota; kingdom Viridiplantae; phylum Streptophyta; class Magnoliopsida; order Fagales; family Fagaceae; genus Quercus; species Quercus glauca. The sequence continues at coordinate 62,885,677 of CM043319.1, read as the reverse complement.
GGTAGCATGCAGCCAAAGTTCGTCTAAGAAGTCAGCTTGTTCTTAGGGACTAAAAAATGTTCGTCTAAAGGTTTCAGCCACACACAACAAGAGCTATAAGCCATTATTTGGGTGAAAATTTTTTATACTAGACATTTTCCATGAGCTTTAGGTGCTACAAGTGTCCCTAGCTCACTTTGCAATACAAATGGCTCAGGTTCATGCAAAAGTTCCAAAAGAGTCGACCTATACTCTCCAAGCCACACTCCCTCAAATTCCCCTTATGTCACATGGGCATGTGTCATGCTTAAAAGAATAAAATAAATTGATAATACACATGGCTGAGGCTCACGCAAAAGTTCCAAAAGAGTCGACTTATACCTTCCAAACAACACTCCCTCAAAATCCCCTTATGTCACATGGGCATGTGCCATTCTTAAAAGAATGAAATAAATTAATAATACATGAATTAGATCCACAAGAAAGTCAGGCTCGACTAAACTGGGCTTATAGAAAATGTGTCGCGAAAATGGGTATCAACACGTACTTACCTCATGATTCAATTAAAAAAAAAAAATTCCATTGCACTCAAGAATCTATAACAAGATAGTTGATTCTTTCTTTTATACTTCACTTTTGTACGCTATGACTAGTGGCAAAGTCCCATTACACATCTTTCACGCCATAATACCACTGTCTCACATCATATCATATCATGGTAAGAATATGAAAGTTTCTACCCAATTACTCTTTTCTGTATCCTAAATTTTTTAATCTACTTATTGACAAATTTTTTATTAATTTCTTTTTTATTAACGTCAAAAAAAAATCTTAATTCTCACTTGTATTTGATTTCATTCAAAATAAGTTTTTTACTTCCACATATTATACAAAATTCATGTTATCTTAAATCTAATGTTTTTTGATCTAGCTAATAATACAAATATTTTAAATGATTAACTATCAATAATTTTTGTAATTTAATTTTATAATTTTTATACTTCAAGTTAAGAGTTATTGATACATTTTTTTAAAGAAAATATGTTGAAAATTCAGAATGTAATATATCTTTGGATATTCTGTTGAAACTTAAATTCTCAAAAGCATCCTAAGAATTTCCAAGGGAAAATATTTGCAAATAATTTGGTTGTCTATATATAGAATGAGAAATTAGCAAAATTTTAGTTCACATTCGATATATGATTATTTTAATTCTCTATTAGACCATAGACTATAGTTTTGAGTGAGGATATTTAGTTTTTATATTTTATTTCATATACCTACCTAGTACTTCCATGATAATTTATCAAAGCTAGGAAAAAAAAAAGTACTAAGCTTTTTCCTTAATCTTAGCAGAAATTTATTAAGTTTGATAAATATTTGTTTTGTTATACATCTACTGATTTATAAAATACTTCATTTACATTTTGAACTATGTTTAAAATTTTAGTACAAAACTATATAACATAATTAATATATATTCATGACTCTGCATTGATCAAAATGTTTTCTTTGTTTCATTTTATTTTTAATTGAAGAAATAAAATTGCAACTCATGTTTTTTTCTTATATATATATATATATATATATTTGTGTTGGGCAAAATAAAAGAGTTAAGGTAATCTATTTTGATAAATATTTGGAGAAGTATGTAACCGTAGGGGAAGAAATATTTTTTTACCAAAAATTTTAGTTTTGGGATAAAAGTTCTCAATGTTCTCTTTTATGTGTATAGCATCGTATAAAAAAAAAACGATAATATATTGAATGAATATTAAAAGTTAATTTTGTTTTTGAGAAACATATTAAAAATTATATAATTTCTTTCATATGTTTAAAATTTAAGTTTATGTTTAAGTACAAATTTATGTTAAAAAAAATGTTTGTTAAATTCATTAGGGGAAAGAACTTTGCCCTGTGGTTCACAATTTTCCCTCTTATTTTTTAAACCAACCAATATCTCGTTCTATGTTTCCAAAATGGGCAAATACCCACATTCCATTTCTCTCCCAGTTAAATCCAATGGAATCTTTTCATTCCTGGAATATTCTTTTGTGAAAAGTCTAAAATACCCTTAACTAAAAATAAAATGCAAAAATTACCCCAAATAACCTAAACCAGGTAAATTAAATTCGAGTAAACTTAACCTAACCCATAAATTAAACATAACACATACAAATTACTACTACATCTTGTTTCTTAATGTAAAGTTGTAATTTCCAACTATGTTGTGTTAGCTTTAATTTCGTGCCAAATTTGATTGTAATTTCTTCAATCATTTTCCCTATATGTATGTAGATTTAATTGTAAGGGATGAGTGTGAGAGATCGGTGAATAATCAAGTTTCAAAAGTTAAATCAGTGGATTTCGTGACTAGCTCACGAGTAGCTCGCAAGAAGCAACCCGCGAAAAAGCCACGTGTGGACACATGACTGGAAGATGAAAAGTTGTGCCAAGCTGTCAATTTCGCGACTGTCTCGCGAGAAGGGCCAACCCGCGAAGGACCGACGAAAGTTTCTATTCGGAAAAAAGTTGTGTTTGCTTTACCAAGTCTTTACCCACACTATATATACCCTCATTACCTACAAATTGTAAGAAGTGCTTTTCAGAGAGAAAACTCTAGAAAATATACTTACGAGTTAGAGATTGTTATACTCACAATCATTTACATATTTCCTTATGGTTTTTCTCAACTCCTACCTCTCAATCTCTAGATCTTTGAGAGATTGCTAACTCAAACACTTACCACACTCATTTTGAGTGTACAGTGAGATTTTAGTGTTGCTGGGAAGTATTGGAAAGAGTCATTCATTGGCGGATGCAATCGGGCTGAATTGCAGGATCCAGAAAGCTAGAGAAGACAACACTACAAAAAGCCAATTGGTAGCAGGAGCTTGGAGGGCTCAAGTATATGGGATAGACTAGGCTTCAAGGGTCTTTTGTTATGTACGGAATTCAACCCGAAATCCCAACCTGTGAGAAACAAAAAAAAATAGAGAAAACACACGCCAAAGAAAACAATCACACGCACAAGACAGTATTTACGTGGTTCAGCAATTTGCCTACGTCCACGGAGTTGCAGGGATTTCACTATTATCAGGGAAAAGTACAGAGTGCAGCTACAGTGTTTTTCTCTCTCTCTAAAAACACGACAAGACAAAAAAAAAAAAAAAAAAAAAAAAAAAAAAAAAAAAAACCCTAATCACCAAAAATGGCTTTTATATCCTGCGCACAAGATTCACAATGGGCTACAAAATGGGCCAAAAAAAAATTTTCCTGGGGCATTACCCCCAGAGCCTCAAAAGGCTTGTCCATGGGCTACAGCTTGGGCCTATCAGCCCAAGCCTCCGCTCCATGAACTAAGTCTCAGAAAATCTCCCATTAAAAACTACGCAATATTATTCAAGTCGGGTCGAGTCATCAATTAGATCAAACATAAAAACTAGGCTCCACAAAGCCCAACATGTTATTTGTGTACTGCAACTTTATTTTCTAGTGAATCGATTTCGACTTAGAGGATCACGGAGAGATTTTTCGCCAAGTTTTTCGGTTTCCTCTTCGATAACACGTCTTAGTGTTATCTTGTATTTGCATCTCTCTTCCCTACTCTTTAAACTTTCTTTTTATTGTTGATGATAGATGAATATGGCTTAGGATAGAGTTATCAGTTCATTGCGTTTATTTACTCTTGTTCCGCACTCAGTCTAAATTAAAGTAAAAGAAATATAGCAGTAATTTTTAATTTGAGGTTTAAACAAGCTATTGTGTTTTAGCACAAATCCAAACTTTCACTCAAAAAACAAATCCCTCAAAAGTAATAAAAATGGTTGGGAATCAATTATAGGATGTGTTTTTGACAGTCAAAAGACATGCTAAATATATCAAGTTTGCACTAATTCTTCGGCTTAATATTCCTGACGTAGTATGAATCTGGATGGTGCTTTGTACAATTTTCGCTAAGAATTTCTTTATTAATACTCAAATGTAAGCAGCTAGAACAACACTATATTGGGGAATAAATTTTCAATCTTGATTATCAACGTTATTTAAACCAAAAAAGATTATCAACGTTATATTCCAGTAGTATTCAAGTTTAATTTATGGGCTGAGTTTAATTTACCTAGGTTAATTAGGTTATTTGTGATAATTTAGGTATTTTATTTTTTGTAGTTGAGGGTATTTTAGATTTTTCTCAAAAGAATATTTCAAGAATCAAAAGATTTTGTCAAACTTAATTGAGGGAGTAATGGAATGGAGATATTTGCTCATTTTGGAAACATAAAGGGGGAGATTGGTTTGTTTCAAAGATAAAGATGAGAATTATGAACTAATCCAAACATAGAATGAAGCAAGTGCTCTTTTTCCCCTAATGAATTTAAAATTTTTTAAAAAAAATTAACATAAATTTGTGCTTAAACATTTGAAAGAAATTAGATAACCTGTAAAATTCATTTCATATGTGCTCGTGTTTTTGTGCGATGCTATACAAACGAAAGAGAATATTGAAAACTTTTATGCCAAAACCAAAATATTTGCATCAAATTCTAAAAAAAGATAACTAGTGATTCTTCTTCTGATTGAATCTTTATTCTAATAAAGGGAGATATTTAGTAAGAGTTAGGGATAAAAGTCTCTAATGTATGTGTAGAGCATTGTGTATACCAAAAAAAAAAATTTGAATTTTATATATATACACACACAGACATAAAGGTTTTTTCAGAAAAATGAAAAAATTTAATAATTAGTTACATTCATCCCATTTGTGCATTTTTTTTTGTACTATTAAAGTTGGTTCTTATATAGTTTGATGCTGCTTGTTATAATTGATATTCTTCAAGCTATAAGCTGAATACCATTTGTTGTAATATTAGCATCAATTTCTAAAAATGGTAGCCAATGATTTTTGATTTAGTTGAATCTTTTTTTCTGAAAAAAAGTGACATATTTAATGAGAGTTAGGGATTAAAGTAAGTTTGACGCGATTAAGGTAGTGCATGAATTCTTCACACTTGGTAAGTTTTCCTCTTTTAAAATTCCACATCTTATTTTAGTTCCTTTTCTTTCCCTGTTTACGTTTTCTTTTTTCTTTTTTAATTAAAATTGCTTCTTATTTAATTATCGATATGTAAAATTAGGGTTTTTGCCTCAAGATGCATATGCATCATGAAGCAATGAGTACGCAGTTTAAAATCATACCTATGTAGTTGCCTGACCATAAATGAATAACCTAGTTGTTCTTTTCTTTCTTTCAATAAATGTGCTCATATGTGGTGTAGATCCAAGGTATATTTCCTCTCTTTTAATCACAAATGGTCAATGCTTTGTTTACTATAATCAAGTAACCCAATCTTTTGAATGATTGAATCTTGAGTTTTGTTTGAATTTAATTGTCTTATTCAAATATTGCATGCTTAAAAGGGACCAACTTGTTTGGAGCCTTTTTAGAAAATGTTTAGATATTACAAATGGAGTCTAATCCATTAAATTAGGCAAGATTGGGTGCCTAATACCTTCCTAAACTCATATCCTAATTTTGAACTTAAAATGTGATTGAATTGAATCTTTTTGTATGGGTCAAAAAAGTGGTTCTTGGACCAAAACCAAATGACAACTCTCATCTTCGCCCTAACCACGAGTTAGTTGCAAACTCCCAATTCCGTGTCTAAGATGGATCCACGTTGGACAGCTATTAAGAGAGCCAGTTGCATAGCAACTATAGTGGCATTCATGAACCCTGAATTGGGTGATAATATATGATATATTGTAATATCAGTGTTTGGAATGAAGTGATGATTGTTTTTGATTGAGGATTTCATAGGAGTGGAATAGGTGTTCTTAAATTTGGATTTCAATAAAATGATGTAGTCAAATAGTTAAGAGAGAGAGCCCACTTTTATTGTTATTATCTATTTGATTTTTTTTTTCATTTTCTCATGTTCATAAAGATGAGATTGACTGCAACATATGTGGAGCAGTGGCAATTCCTTTCGACATTTAAATATGTATTCATAGGGGCACACGGGTAGTCCAGTTAGGGAGTAGAAAAGAGATATAGAGAAAAGTGAGAGACATACATATCTTTTATCAACCGTATTTAAAGTAAGAAGGTGGTCCTAAGAAGTGTTTACATAAGACATGCATAGCACATGTATTGCTTAAAACTTGAGGTGTGAGTACTCTCTTTATTTGCTTTACTTATATTGGTTTATAAGTTTCTAGTCAAAATTAAGATTACTGATAGAGATATGAAATGTTTGTGAGAAATGAGAATTAAGGAAAGTGGTGAAACCGTGGTAGTAGATTACGTAAGTTTGGGACCTAGGTATGTCGTTTATTTTAGCTTAAAATGTTAGTTTAATTTATTGTTAGATTATGTATAATTTTTTAATTTTATTTTTTTAAGATAAAGTTTTATATTATTTATTTTTTTAAACCAATTAAATTATAAAAAATATGCTAATCCAAATATGTTATGGATCTTATTTTACTGGTTAAGATATTCATGAGTATAAAATCTAGAGAATGTTCGTATGAGTAAGTCTAAAGATTCAATTAAGTGTTATTCTTATACTTGTTTTTTTTTATGTAATTTTTCTATAACTAATGGTTCCAAATCATCTAAATTAATTCTTTTTTTGGGCGTGTGAATAATTGTTTTCATTTTATAATGTTGACTGATACATATCTAGTTAGTGCTTGGTCCACGTCATCTACTCAACTCGGTAAAATCAAGATGAGCTCAACAAATAGCCAACTCATAACAGAAATTTAGTAGGTATTCCGGGAGCATACTCCCTTCCTTTCACATAGAGGTGGGCCCCATGGTGAGTAGGACTCACCACTATGTGAGAGAGAGGGAGTATACGCCCAGAGTACCCAATAACAACTCACTCAGAACAATCTAGCATCTCAGCTTGGTCTAAACATGTCAACATAACTAGTCAACTCATGAATTAATCAAGTTCCGAGAATCACGACTAACAGTTACAAACCGCTATTTGACATTAAAACACGATAGCAAAGATGCATGGAATGGTTCTTCATTATTAACCACTAAGACAACTTTTAAAGGGAAAGAGAGAGAAACAAATTTCATGATAGAAGCACATTTTACTTTCTTTCCAAAAATACAATCTATTTGGTTGGGAGGGAAAAGTGAGAAAATAGAATATTTAAAAATGATAGAAAATATTTTAGTTTTCCTTTATATGTATTTTGTAGAGAAGATAAAAATGTGAAAGAATTGAAAAGTTAATCAAACAAATTTACTATTACACCGTTATTACATTAAGACCAAAAATATGAAAGTTTTTCATCACAACAAACAATGAAAAACTTCTATTTTCTATCTTTCTCTTTTTCCACCGAACCAAATCAATCAAAGTATTGGAGAATCGGCGGGTATCACCACCCCCATTTAACCTTATCTACAAGTGTGTATTGACTACATCAAACCGTCCAAATACAACCAACCTATACCTCATCCTTGTAGAAAGTAGTAAATACGCCTTATTAGCAAATATTGTTAAATGAGAACAGTATCCCATAGATGCAAAAATGAAAATGATCTTGTACATTTAGAATAGTCATAGAATACGACTAGTATTTCTTCAGTATATTGTTGAATCCAATTCCTAACATTGCTATTGGTTTCTATTGATGTCCCACCATAGGCATTGTTTTATTGATAACCCCACTGACATATTGACCAATAGCGGTCCATTGATGAACACAACGACACCCACCACGACAGGAAGACCATTCTTGGCCTTGAAACATATGTAAAATATTTAACAATCTGACTCATGTAATGCATGTATATATATTAAATAACAGCTTATTTTAACAAAGTTTAATTTCACTAGTTGAGATTAAAGTCAGAAACGAAGCTTAGAGATCTTAGTTAGTCAATAGTCAAGAACTATCATTTCTTTTCACCATCAAGAACATTAATGTCTTCTATCCTCGTGCTCATGAAAATGAAACAAAAAAAGATAAAACTACAGAACTCACCAAGGATCAGATATATATGAATTAAGTAATATTATTTTACATTAGTAAATTGCGTAATTCAATACAATAAATCAATCAATCATGTTTTGTCCCATACACTTCATGTCATTTTCTATAAATTTCTCATCCCAAGTGAGTTAATTTTATTAGCAATATATTATTGTGATGACGATGAGAGCATAAAATTTTATCCAATGACATTTTAGGTAGAACACGTACATATCTTGATTCCTTCACTTATAGTACAGTCAACATAATGCATTTTCCAATAGTCATCATATGCCGAAAAGAAATAGACAAACTAGGAAATTATGAAAAACAACCACCTCACTTATGAGATTTGGTCAACAATAGACTAGCTTAGAAAAATCAAAGGGCACAAAAGTTACTTTGTGTTCCTAACAGGCAAACGCTTGTCATTGGAGCAGTCAAAATAGCCTTTGTGGAATTCGTGCACCCACTCAGAAAGATGGTGAAAAAAAAAAGAAGAAGGAATATGAATATAATCATCCCCTATTGATTAGTTGAATAAAATTGATTGCTTTTTTATGGTCATGACTCATGAATCATGATCAAAAAGCTAGTGTAAAATGGTAAAAAGTTCCCAGTCGAACATTATAAAAAAATTTGTGCCATGCCGTAATTTGTGGCTAATTGTTTGCATAACTGAATCTTACGCCATTGGTGTAGTATAATTAACCTTTGTGTAGTAAACTAATTGAACAATTCAAAATTATCTCTCTATTTCTTTCTTTCTTTTTTTTTTCTTTGGTACTTATTCATAATGTCATTTTATCAACTATGTGTGACATCTACCTACCTTCTTCAGTTGTTAGTTGTTAAGTAACAAATTTAGCCACCATTTTTGTCCACAACACTGCCTATTTGAAACACATCAAATTGCTTACGAAGAGTTCACAAATGAATGAAAAGACAGCAACCAAATTTTTAGGTCGATCAAGGAATTCTATGAGACTAAATGACTAATATTCATTATATATATATATGCTGAAATATCCTAAACTCGTCAAGGAACAACAACAACAATAATAATAATAATAGTAACAACAAAAAGAGAGAAAAAAAAAGTATTTAAAAAATATTAATTCCTTTTTCTTTTTTTTCTTTTTTTTTTTTTGATAAAGCATGGATGTTGAACATGATTAACATAATAACATTATATAATACAAATCCGGGACAGCTATCTCACTCAACACATCAAAATCAACAATTAGAAGAGAGCTTAATGGTTGGATGTTGAAAGATCAATTTGTCATAAAAGACTGAGTTTACATACTTTGCTTTTTTCTTGGCTCTAATTCCTACCACAAGAAGAGAAAACTTAAATATTACAAAGAAGCATGACGTGCAAAAGGGGCTACCTATGCGTCATGCGTATATCACTTGTTCTATAACACAATAATAATATATATAACTTCGTCAAATAGTTTATAGATGATTACGGAGTTGAATCTAGAAGAGTAACATATATTCTTTTTTTTCTGATTGGATGGTACTCATCAAGAAAGAAAGTTAACACATATACATCAATAATGGAAAGTGTAAATGATACAAAGTTGATAGATGAGGTATGGGAAACGGTAGCAAAGAGAGCAATTAGGATGGGGCGGTTGCTTGAGTGATACGGATTTTCAAATGGTAGAGAGCTTGAATTTAATTTTTTTAAAAAAAGAGCATGAGATTGTTGACCTTGATTGGTTGAGTGTCCGTTATATGTGACATAAAGTGTGGTCTTTGGTATTGGTATTGGAAGTCCTTGTCAATATAGAAGAGAGCAGGTTTTTTGTTAGGTGTGCACTAGGAAAAAAGAATCTTTGAGATATAGACTCATTTGGGTAGCAACCCAATTAACCCCCTAATTTAAGGCCTAATGAAATGATGTACCTTTCTCCCTTCACATCTCAGCAACGTCACTGCTTCCATTTGCCTAAACATTCAAGAATGAGAAAAAAAGGAACAAAAGAAAACTACATTAACTTGTTAGTTAGGAAGCTGCAAGTTTAAAAAAATACAAATTTTCTGTTTCACTTTTTGTGTTTCTAAATCTACCTCGCATCGATAACTCAATCCTTACTACTTGTAGGTAGTTTAAAACAAGTTTCTTTTGAAGTAAATACTCATAATAATCTGTCCTCCAGGACATATGTTTACCTACTAAAATATTGCCCGTTTCGACCCAAGACCCTAACATCACAATTCTATTTTTGTCTAAATTTCGAAATAGGTGAGCTTTGTGATGTAGTATTTCATTAGTATTCTTTAAGGACCGTAGCTTTTCACATGAATAAGAATTTCATATTTCCATATTCATTTTATTTTTTACCAAATTATGTCTGAAATCAATGTCCATGCGATTGCATAAGACATGATTTGTCTTTGAATATTGATTGCAGCTTGTATCCTACTAGGTCTTGAATTTTTTTCCAAAAGTAACTTTTCAGGGGGGCTTTAAATGATAAGTGATGAACTTGTGGGAGGATATATACAAAGTACTCAGATTCCAACCTTTTACTTCTGCTATTGATATATATATATATATATATATAACATATACAACACTTTTGTTTAATCCGCTGAATGACCTAACACTTTTTTTTTTACAGTAAAAACAATCTTAAGAGTCATTATTTTAGAAGTTTATACAGACATTCACTGCATGCGCATGGACAGGTAGAAATCAGTTACTTTCTACCAAACCGCAGGTTAATTTATGCAAAACAATTGTTACACACAATTATTGATAGTCACTTTGTAATGAAACCACAAAAGATATACACAGGCATCCTTGAAGCAACAAAAAATTTCTGGCTTTCTTTAACTGTGCATGACTGCATGGTATGTCATGTGTTTGTTTTTTTATCTTTTTTTTTTTTTCTTTAAATTTTAGTTGCTTAAAAAAAGAAATATATGTCACACTGCAATTGATTGAACATAGAGTGGAACACAAGAATTGAACAAGGGATTTTTTTTTTTTTCTTTCTCTTTGAAAATAGCATGTCGGCTAAAACATTTTCCATTTCTTTTGTAATTAACGTCTGAATCACCAAATTAGTTGGGAAACAACCATGTCAATATTCAAATTACTAGTGCATGTGGGGGATGTGAGAAAACATATTCACTTTATTAGGTTGTGCCATGATGAGTTTGATGAAACTTCATAATGCTTTGGATTACAACAAACATGGGAGAGTGCAAATTTCCACTAATGATACAAAAGAAAACTTAAATTCCACGATTTTCCTTCCATTTCTTTGGATCTTTCTAATATGCATATTGATGAGACTAGCGTGGTTCATGTGGAAAATGCATAGGAGTAGAAATCTTTTTGGTAAGCGGAGTGAAAGCCTAATACAGGCTTAACTTTATTTTATTCTACAATTTTGTTCTTTCCCATTGCATCTAATCTCTAGCTCATTTTAATTGTTCTTCATCTACGCTAGCATATCACCAATCCACATCACTCATATGAAACCTTTAACATCTTGTGCTTTTCTTTTCTTTTTTTTCTTTTTTGATGATATTATTTAGTTCTATTGACTCGAAAGTGAAAGTCAACATGCACCAATGAAAACTATTCACCATCCACTCCGCTTGGAATGTTCCAAATAGGTCAATATTTCTAGTTTTTAAAACATCATACAATAATAGTATGAGTATCAATCATAGTTGCAAATTTAATACGCAAAACACATCCATGCCTTCTCTCTAATCAACCAGTGTTCCAGAAAGCTTCTAATGTGAAAGGTCTTCTTTTGGTTTGATTCTCTCACTGGTCAAGAATTTATTTGACTGGTTCTAACCACTAAAAATTCGATTCCATTTTATTTAAACTGATGCGAATTTTTTAAGTTTAATTTTCTAATATTATGCCCCCACCATCTACTAACTAGTAAACAAGAAGATAGACAAAGAAAAGACCTTTGTTTACAATTTGTTTTTTATTTTTTCAATTGTTGATTGATAGAGTCAGCAAGTGTCATAAAATTGTAACAGGACGAGTTGACTATAGCTAGCCATGCCACAACATAAAAACCTTTTCATTTTCTTTTTCCACCTTTTGGGTAAATGCTTTATTAAAAAGTAGACATGATCTATGCTTGCCCAGTCAAGACCAGTGAAGAAGTCCATCTCATTAGAATTCAAAAGTTTGCACTATGATTCTTTATATGTTTTTAAGTTATTGAGAGAGAGAGAGAGAGACTATGGCATGCAATACTTTCTTCAGAATAGTTTATAGTCTAAAGTCTATGTACCCCATTTTTGATTCATCATTGATGTAGGCTGTTTTAACCTACAAGGACCTTGAATATGGAAAGTTGTGTTGAAACTTGAAAATGTATTAGAACTAAACTTAAAGCAACATAGTCCAACACGTGCTTCTTTTCATCCTAATCCTCATTTCATTCAAATTATGTTACAAAGTGATCGATCTGATGTGAACTCTGAATAAGCTTTTGAAAGTGAACTTTCAAGAAAGACATGAATATTAACATGACCGCTAATCTACTTTTCCCTTTTAACATTAAAGTTCGCTGAATACTTCTAGTGGAATACGAATGAATATAATGCTTTGATTCCATTACTTAAAAAAATAATCGTATAGGTGCCTATGTAGGAGAAAGCTTGACTTGAAAAGCGCAACTTGTTGAATTTTGTTGTCAATTCAAGATATGATTCATTTGGATTTTTCTTGAATTTTCAAGGAAAAAAACACGTGGATGATGACGGTCGATGAGAAACAGATAATTTCATGTCTTTTCATTTGTTTTATTTTTTTGTTCTCTCTCTCTCTCTCTCTTCACTGTTTTATACTTAGATTTCAATCTTGAAGGCCAGTATACATGCCCTTGAGACTCTTATTGTGGGTTACCAATATCTTTTAAGTTATGAAAATAGCAAAAGCTATTATTAATTTTATTATAAAAATATTTACAAATTAACGTGGTAATAAATATGATTAGTATCACATTAGTACATAATTATATATAACAATGACTCATATATAACCCCATACTCCCAAAGGTCTTTGAGTCTTTCAATTTTTTGAAAACTCCAATCTAGAGAAAAGAATTTATAACCTGAATTAGACAGAAATATTAATGTATGCATATTTTGCATGCCACACAAAAGTGACGACTCGCTGGTTTATTTGAAGTACGAGGGCTTTGGGCATTATGCTTGAAGTTGCTCTCTTTAAGGTCCTCCAGGCAAATTAAAATTCAACACAATACTAGACAGTGGACCATTGCCATAAAATGCAAGCGTTCCAGATTATGTAGCCCCAAGGCAGAGTACAGCTATATATTCTTGGTTATTGAAAAAAATTTGGACAACCATAAGATTGTACTCTTTTAACCTACACATACTCATGGAACCCACGGTACACTTATATTTAACAGTCATTGCCAACAATAAAACAAACTTCCATTAGCAAACTTCCATTAATAATGGAGATCTTACCTTCTCAATTCCCTTCCAAATTGATGATACATTGACACTTCAAGACCGACTTAACCAATCCACCTGACTTTGTATGTGCTTTTTAGAACTTCACTGCATATAATATTTTTCCCAATTATAAGCATCCAGTCGATTTTTGCAAGCAAGGCATGATTTATATCCTTGAATCACTTGGAGCTAGATGTGCTCAAGGAATTGAAAAAAAAAAAAAAAAAAAAAAAAACTGATTAGAACTGACTGCCTTTTTTGATTTCCTAATGCTCAATCCAACCCAACTCACACAGTTAGACAAGAGAAGGGATGATTTTTCTTTTTTCTTCTTCTTATTACAATATGTGGAAGGGGGAGGGGGAGGGGGAGGGTAAGCTTGTAGGTTTGTAAGTATCCGATCAATTTATCTACTTTCATAGTCTCTAGGAAGCAAACGTAATCCCAAAAATATTAATCAACAATAATAATAAATAATTATATGATAATGTAATCCTCATACAAAATGTAATATATTGTAAATTTAATTTATTTTTCATACCAAGGTTAATTTGTCTTTAAAATAAAAGTATATATATATAATTATATATATGTGTGTGTGTATATATATATATATATGAAGACATCAAAATCTTGTGGGTTAACAATTTTTTTTTAATAATTATTAAGGGATAAAGATAGAATCCTAAGTTTGGTTTTAACATGAGTAGGACATTGCAGAGTTTGAAACCCATTGTCAAATCTTTGTATAATGTGTATTTGTAGTTTGTGTTTTAGTAGGTTATTTCTTATTTCTTATTTGTGTAGTTTATGAATTTGTGTAACTTATATTAGAATATTAAATTATTAATTATAAAATTTGTACAATTTATTTGATTTTAAACCTTAGTTAGATCTGATCTAATTAAATTTAACCGCATGACTATATTGACTAATGCAGTGCAGACGAAACCATTTTTCTCAAAAGCAGTTAAATTTAACTATGTCATTTATTGGCCACATAATTGAATTTAAGTGGGACCCTAAGTTCCTGGAAAACTATACTAAGCTTTACCCCATTATTGATAGGTCTTCTTAAATGTCTCACGCTGCTCAAGGACGTGGCCTACAGCAAAACATAGTTCTTTGTTTTTTTTTTTTTTTTTCCTCATAACTTTTATTTAGCTTACCCTATTCAACTTGGCAGACTTCTAAAAAAACTAATCAAAAACAAAAACAAATGTGTCCTAAATTTTGATTGGTGAAATTTTAATTCTTTAATTGAGGCCCAAATAGCAATAGAGTCCAAAATTTTTGGTTCCTAAAACTTTCATTGCAGAAATTTTAGAGGTTTACAAGAGGCGCATATTCAAAATGGACCATGGTTATCAACGTCTAGCCCGGTTTTTTATTATAATAATAATAATAAATAAAAAATGAACCCCTAGCCCAAACAGGCAACCCATTCTGGTGTTTAAAATTTCAAAAATTTAAGTTCAGCCCATCACTATCAGTTGGCCCAACCAACCTAACAAGCCTAGGTCTTTCTACTAGACAAGAAAGAACATGGGAGTCTCCAATCATGGCAAGTCTCTCTCATCTCCAAAAGGGGAAGGTGTTATTAATTTGAGCTATGATTGACCAAAATTTTTCAATGAGTGAAGAATTCAAGCTAACTGTGAAGGGATTCCTTTCAATAGATAAATAAAATAGCTCAGTTGCTAGTGACTATAACATGTTTATAACTTTTCATGCATAGAAATAAAAATGAAAATATGTATCTTATGAGATTATCTTATTACACCTCTCATCGTGTGTTGTGTTGATCCTACATATTGTAATAGGGTAATTCCGTACTATATCCTCTCATCTAATCACTACATAGTTCCTTCCCATTTAAAAAACCACGACCATCCAACAATGCTATATAAATTGGATGAAACTCAAATGATCCAAGTTGACACAAAATATTGCTAAATACTAACTTAACAAGTTGTAAACCACCTAGGCCGAAACAGATGGTGGGAGAAACTGGTCCAAAACACCTTTAACAATATAACTTGAAGCTCAACGCTCTCAACAGAATCATAGGTAGTGGTATCACTCCTAAGTCCTTACAACCAAATGCTAGAATTGTGTTTTTTTCAGCTATGTTTGTAAGACAACCACATTAATTACCACATTCTCTAAAGGGGAGCAACCAAAGACAATGAAATTATTAAAAGAAAAAAAAATGATTCTTTAGATGCTGACATTATAAAGAAGAATAGAAATACTCAAATAAAAAATTTAAAAAAAAAAATTAAATCCAATTATGCCTTCGTCTTCTTCAAACATAATAGGATTTCATAAACACAGTCGCAAGTTTCACCACAGTCTATGGAGGACAACACAACACTCAAAAGGTATATTCTTTTCAAATTCTTCTACAGCATCAAAAGGCAATTCTTACAAAATCCTTCACATTCTATTTTAGATGTGATTATTTGTTGGATAAAAATTTCAAAAAGAAAAAATTGTCTCACAAAATTATCGCACTTATGAAGAAATGAAAAATGTTCGTTAAAAAAATTTAAGGAAATGATTAAAATGGAAGAAATCAAAACTCCAAAAATTTTAAAACAAGACCCTTCAATAAAAAAGCAAGAATACAAAAGGGGTGATGAATAGGAAGGAAGAAACTTGACAACTCTTAAACGGAAAGTCTTATTGTATCTATCTATAAATTCAAAAATTCTCATTGTGTTTTGCACACAAGTTGGATTTAAAGAAACATACATAGTATTATTCTATTCACTCTTTTTTTTTTTCAACTTTTTGGAACCTTTTTCCTTTACGTATTAGATATCAAAAAATATTTTGTGGCTAAAATTTTGGTTTTGGCATAAAAGTTATCAAAACTATGTTCCCAAATTCTCTTTTATGCGTATTGCGTCATACAAAAAACACCAACACATATGGAACGAACTTCAAAAGTTGTCTAATTTCTTTCTTATGTTTAAAATTCAAGTTTATGTTTAAAAAAAAATTATGTTTACAAAATTGTTTGTTTAATTCATTAGGGGAAAAGCCTAAGATACGTTTGGTACACTGAATGGGAATTACGATAGAAATTGTAATCTTTATTACTAGGAATAAAATGTGTTGTAGTATAATAACTAAACATATTCATTAGTTTGGTTGTGAGTTATAACATTAGAATGAAACTTAACATTTATTTTTGGAAATTTCTTACTCGTACAATTATATTTCCTTAAAAATTGTTATTTTAAAATTTAAGAGATTTATGTGTTAATTTTTTATTTTTATAATTGTTAGATGTATATGGCAGGTTTGTTTACTTTGAAATATATTAAGTTTTGAAATTATTGCACTTACTAAGGAATAGCTAATACAACTTTTTAAAGAGGAATAGTTATTCCTCATTTTGAAGAATAGCTATTCATAAGAATGATTATTCCTTGTAATAAAAACATAATCAAACTAAATAATAACTAAACCATAGAAATAATTATTATATTACAGCACCTATTACAGTCTACCAAACATGCCCCTAATGAATTTTCTTGAATGGAAATTAAGAAAGTGGAGCTCTAGGAATTACTTTTATTGAGGAAGAAAATAAGCGGGAGGTATAAATTCAAATGAGCATACACATGTAACAAATCCTTACAAATATTTTAACTGTTTTTAATTTTAACTTCTTAATAACAAAATTTATCTAAATTTTAAGGCATGGAAAAACTAATGATGATAGTTGAGTTGATTAAGATCATATATTTGAAGGGCATGACTGTATTCCTCCCTATGTCCATCCAATTATATAACGTTTTACCTAATTAAGTAACAATATAATCAAGGGAATGCTATGTAAATAACAAATAAAATTCTAAGTGGTAAGTTGAATTCACTAAGGAAAAAGCACTTTCCTGTTATATGTTTGGAGTAATTCATTATTTGTCATAAACTTGAATTTAAAACATATGAAAAAAAGTAGATAACATTTTAATTTTATTCCATATTTACTCATATTTTTGTACTATGTTATATACATAAAAGAGAACATTGAAAATTTTTATGCCAAAACCAAAATATTTGCATTTATTTCTAAAAATGTAACTAATGATTCTTCTTTTTATTGAATCTTTTTTAAAAGAATAAAGGGAGATATTTATGTGTATAGCATCGTATAAAAACATGAGCACATATGGAATGAATTGTAAAATTTATATAATTTCTTTGAATGTTTAAAATTCAAGTTTATGTTTAAGGACAAATTAATGTTTAAAAATTTTTTGTTGAATTCATTATAAAAAGCATTGCCCTTTGTGCTTTATGTTTGGGGTAGTTCACAATTCCACACCCCCCCCCCCCCCCAAAAAAAATCTTTGAAACTAACCAATTTTTCGTTTCATGTTTCCAAAATAAGCAAATACCCATATTCCATTACTCCCTCAATTAAATCCAATGAAATCTTTTGATTCCTAGAAAATTATTTTATAAAAAGTGTAAAATACCTCTACCTAAAAAGAAAATGTTGAAATGACCCCAAATAATCTAAACTTTGTAAAATTAACCCAACCCGTAAATTAAACATAACACATACAAATTACTACATCTTTTTCTCAAAAAATCCCTAAAAAATAACGGAGATTGTTGGGACTAATTATCTTTGAAAGCAAAAAGAAATCTTAAAGCTATTAAGTTTTATTATTAATATATTTCGACTTATTACAATGTTTTCTTTTCTTTTCTTTTTTGTTATTGGATTGTTTAGGCTTGATCAACTTTATTTCTAAGGCCGCCTATAAAGTTTTGAAAAATTTATCCTTTTTATGTAGCTGTCTTAAAGATTCCACACTTAACATAAATCTATTTTTTGATTGAAGTTAGTATATAGATAAAATATAAATTAGGGAAGAAAACTTCAATTTTAATTACCATTCCAGTATTCAGTTTTAATTTATGGGATGGATTAAGTTTACTCTCGTGTAATGTTATATGGGGTAATTTCGGTATTTTATTTTTTAATAGAGGGTATTTTAGACTTTTCACAAAATAATATTGCAAGGATCAAAAGATTCACTGGACTTAACTGAGGGATTAAAAGAATGAGGGTATTTGCTCATTTTGAAAACATACAGGGTGAAATTGGTTAGTTTCAAAGATAAAAGGGGAAGTATTTTTTTTCCCCAAATGAAATCAACAAACATATTTTAACATATATTTGTACTTAAACTTAAATTTTAAACATATGAAAGAAATTGGATAACTATGAAATTCAATCCATATGTGATCATGTTTTTGTACTATGCTATACACATAAAAAAGAATAACAAAAATTTTTTTTCCAAACAAGATATTTGTGCTAATTTCTATTAAAAAAATGTATCCAACGATTCTTCTTTTGCTCAAATCTTTTTTTCTAATAAAAGGAGATATTTAGTGAGAATTAGTGAAAAAAATCTCTAATGTATCTTATAGAATTGTGTATACTCAAAAAAATAGATTTGAATTTTTTTTTTAAACATAAACATAAACATGTTTTTAAGACATATGAAAGAAATTAATAATTATTTACATTCATCCCATTTGTGCATATTTTTGGTACTCTAAAAGTTAGTACTTATATAGTTTGATGTCACTTGTAATAGATGGAATTTTTTGGAGTGTAAGTTGAATACTATTTTTTGTAAATTGTATCAATTTCTAAAAAAGGTAGCCAATGATTTTTGATTTATTTGTATTAGGGTCATATTTTTTATGTATTAGCATATCTTTTAACAAAATGCACTTTACTTGTAATTAGGTAGATTTAAGATGAGTTTAATATATCAAGAAGTATGTTGCACAAACATAACAAGTAGTATCATTAAAGACATGAAAATTGATCCAAGAAACAAGTAAAAAAAAAAAACCCTAAAACAATGAAACTCGACACTAGTTCCAAGTCTTTTAACACTAGCATCTATCAAGGCTTAATGAAAAATTCTCGACGCAAGCTCGACACCTCTCGATCTATAGAGCTAACAGATTTCAGAATATCACTAGAAACATTTTATTCTAAGAGGATATTTGTTTATGGGTTTGTATAATCCTAATAGTATTAGGAAAGGCCAAGGTTTGTGTAAACCTAATTGGAATAGGAAAGCCTATTTAAATGGTCCATTAAGCTCTTATTTAAATAAGGAGGTGGAGAAAGAAAACCCAAACCCTAGAAAGTTTCATAAAGTTTTCTTTTTGAAACCCTAGCCTCCTCTTATAAAGAAAGAGATACTGCTGCATTTCTGGTACGCCTTTGGTTTCTATAACCAACAAAGTGTCTAGCACCAACATTGAAGATCTTATTAGTGTTTCAATGTGAAGCTGTTGCAAATCAACTACAACAATCAAAGGGTTGCTATGGAGTTAGTCACGTACTAGGGTTCGTGCAAAGGAAGAAGTCTCTACAAGAGCAAGTCCAATTAGGGATTAAAGTAAAGGTTCAACTGTATGTTGGTATTTTGGGATAATCCATGGCAGTGGTAAAATTCCTTATACTTGTAACCACTTGTTCTTGATTAGTGGATTCTTGGGAGTAGTGACCTGAAATTCACCTGGTGAGTTTTTTTCCTTGCAAGAAATTTTCCTCATTCGTCAACAAATCACTGTAGCCTTTAATTTCCACTACGCTTAGTTTTTTTAGTGATTTATTGGTGCCTCCGTGATTTGCATATAATTTAACATGATTAATCAATTTGGGTAATCTAATTAATTAACTAAGGTCAATCAATAACCCAACAATTTGAATATTTTTTCTTTAAAAGGGACATATTTCATGGGCGTTAGGGATTTAGGTAAGTTTGATATGATTAAGGTAGTGCACGAATTCTCAACACTAGGTAAAATTTTCCTCTTTTTGAATTCCACATTCTATTTTAATTTCTTTTCTTTCCTACATTTATTCTCCTTTTGTTCCCAATCTACCTTTTCCTTTTTTTTAAATGGAATTGCTTCTTATTTAAGTCATCAATCGATATGTAAAATTAGGCCTTTTGCCTTAAGATGCGTATGCATAATGAGGTAATAAGTACATAGCTTGAGACCCTACATGCGCAATTGCTTGACTATCAATAAATGTGCACATAAATGGTATGAATCCAAGGTATGTTTCCTCCTTTCTTTTAATTATGCATTACCAATGCTTTGTTTCCTATAATTAGTGTGCATTTGGCATTGGCTTAAAAAGCCAGCTTTTTTTACTATTCAACTTATTTTTGATACTATTCATGAGTCTCATTGCACTTTTTGGTACTATTTATGGGTCCTACTGTACTATTTCAACTACCTTTTAGTTTTATCTGCAATACTTTCAACAAAAAAATTTCAATTTCAGCTAAATAAGCTATTCCCAAACAGACACTTAGACAATCAACTCTTTTGAATGATTGAATCTTGAGCTTTGTTTGAATTTTTTTATCTTATTCAAATATTGCATGCTTAAAAGGAAACCAACCTGTTTGAAACCTTTTTAGAAAATGGTTAGGAAGTACAAGTGGAGTCTAATCCATCAAATTAGGTGAGATTGGGTGCCTAATACTTTCCTAAATCTATTAACCTAATTTTGAACTTAAAGTATGATTGAATTGGACCTTTGTGTATAGGTCAAAAGAGTGGTTCTTGGACCAAAACCAACTATGTGAGTATAGTTGAAAGTTTTTTCTAAAATATACTCATTATATATTTTTCTCTTGTGGGATATTAAAACTGATCAACTAATCATATAGTCTTCTCAAAAAAAAAAAAAAAAAAAAAGCTAACCATACACACATGCAACCAAGAGTCAAGATCAATTGAGGCATGGTTTTTGAAGCATTATACAAGTCAAAAATGTGTGAAAGTATAAAAGTCAAGAAATAAATTTCTTCAATCCAAAATTTAAAAAAATCTTGGTATGGAAATATCATACGATATCTTGGTATTTTTGCCATAACTTTTTACACAGATGTCTTATTTACTTGATTCTTGTGGCCTCAAAAAGAAAACTCTAAAATCTACAACTTTTTAGTTCACCACAAATTTGGGGAAAAAATTATTTGGAGGTCAAATGTGGATAGAAATTGATAGTGGACAAAACTCCGAAAATTATGGGATTCACATCCTAAATTTGAGGGAGGTTAAGGTTATAGAGGCACAAAAACACTAGAACATTTTTCATCATGTTGTTTATTTCTTTTAGACATTTAGCATTATTTTTATGGATTTATTTTGCATAACTAGGTGTGGCTAAATCTCTAGCTAAGGTTAAAGGTGAAACCTAATATTTTTATCATGTATTCTTGAGATTATCTATATGTTTTTTATGGATTGAAGACTGAATTTGAGGTTGACTTTACCATTTTTAGGGTTAAAAATGAGCTGAGCTTTGCCGTGTAGTGCATGTTCAAGTTTGGCTCGAGCTTAAGATAAGCCTAAACTAATGTTTGAACTTGAGTTTGTGGGAAAGCCAAAAGGTTTGAGCTTAGCTTGACTTAGCTTGATCAATTAGTCAAGCCAGGGTTAAGCTAAATATAGCTCAAACTCAAGATCAGATCTAGCTTTTGAGCTTGAGATCCAACAAAATTACATTATCAAATGATTATATCTCCAAGAGTCAAGTTAAAAATAAATAAAATAGCATACTTATTTTATCATGCTTATAGTCCCACCTATAATTAGCCATTATTCAAATTACAACTTTACATAATTAAATTCATCCATTTATCCTTCCTTGTCTATAGCTTCAACATTTGCTTAAAATACAATTTTTACATCCACATTCGATGGTGAAGAACTAAAAAAATATTTTTTGTCACTATATGAATATGAAAAGACTAACATGTTTTGTAACTATACATTAGATGCTGGATGAGGAAGGACTATATGTGGCCCACTTTTTTTTAAATGTAAATAAAGTCTAATGTGGTGTTTGGTCAGTTTAGAGGGAAGGAAAAAACTTAAGGTAATGGGTATTGGTTCCATGTGACTATGCGAGTCATATCATTATTAAGATGTATAATGAGTTTATATAGCAAATACATATCAAGCCTATAAATGAGTCTATACTCAACTTATTTTGTATCGAGCCTATAACTCACGAATTTGTTCATTAACTTTTTTTTCTTTTTTCTTTTTTCTTTTTTTTTTTTTTTTTTTTGTTTAGGCTCGGCTTTTTTATTAAACAAGCCTAAAACTAAGGCTCAAACTTGACTTATTTATAAACAAACGAACATGAACAAGTTTTTTATCAAGTTAAGCGCGAGTTGCTTATGAACAGTCTTAGTTCATTTATAGCCCTAACTATTTAGAATTGTTGCATGTTGACAAGTTCTTAAGATTTAATATGACTTTCTCCATTAACTTCTCTCAAATTTATTTTTTTTTAATTTTCAATTGTATTTCAATATTATCTTGTTCCATCTTTTGGTGCAAAAACAAACAAAAAACTATTTTTCTTTTATGCATAATAATAGAAATTTTTACATTACTGTCAGTCACTCACTATGGATCAACCTCGAACCCACCTAACCTAAATATTATTACTTCCAATAACTTGGGTTTGAAGTATTTTAATCGCAACACTAATTGCGTACTCCCAAATCCATGTCCAAGATGGATCCACAATGGACAACTATTAAGAGTCATTTGCATAGTAATCATAGTGGCTTCTTGAACCTTGACTTCTATTGTTATTGTCTGTTTGATTTTTCTTTTTCCCCATGTTCATAGAGATGATATTGACCACAACATATGTGGAGCACTAGAGCAATTCCTTTTTACATTTAAATAATTATTCGTAGGGGCACACGATGGTCCAGTTAGAGAGTAGAAATGAGACACAGAAAACTAGGAGACATATGCATCTCTTTTTATCAACCATATGTAAAGTAAGATAAATATATAGTGTGCATTTGGCTCCAGCTTAAAAAGCCAACTTATTTTATCATTCATCTTATTTTTGTTACTATTTATGGACCCTACTGCACTTTTTGATACTATTCATGGGTCTCAATATACTATTTCAGCTAACTTTTACCTTTATCTATAAGTACTTTCAACAAAAAGTTTTCAATTTTAACAAAATAAGCGAATTTCAAACAGACCCATAGTATAGGACACGTTTAGCATAGGTATTGCTTAAAACTCTTTTTTCTTTTTCTTTTTTCTTTTTTCTTTTTGTTTGGTTAAAAGGATACTCCATTGAGAAAACTAGCCGGCCTCTAAAACAGAGGGTACAAAATGATCATACAAAGTTCCAGCCGAATCAAGGCTAAGAAGAAAAGCAACATCAGAAGGAGGATCTAGAAGAATAGAAAAATCTTGGCTTAAGAGTGCACCCAAAGGGCATCTACACATTTTTAGCCTCCCTATAGCAATGTTGGATCCTTACAAAAGGAATAGCTCTCAAACTGTTTCTGCAATCAGCTACCAAGACATCTATACTATTAGGATTATTCAGTTCTTTCTTCATAAGCTCAACTACCAGTTTGGAATCCAGTTCAATTTCTACTGTTGGAAGCTTGAGAGCAATACATAATCAGATCCTGTCTTTGAGAGCCCAAAGTTCCGCTGCTACAATCTTTGTAATCCCAATTTCTCTTGCATATCCCTCAACTCATTCTCCATTCTCATTCCAGATTAGGCCACCTCCACTAGCCAGACTGGGGTTACCCAGGGAGGAGCCATCAGCATTCAACTTGAACCAGTTGGGAGAAGGGCGAAGCCATTGAACCTAGATTTTTGACTTAGCTCGAGCCTGTTTCCCATTTATCCCTAGATACACAAACTCAGTTGCTTTGGCCAGTGCTTCTGCCTTTAGATTCTTCTGGTGGGGTGTTCTTCCAAAGATAGCATTTGTCCTAGCCTATAGCCGCGTTTTTAGGATGTGGTTGTAGCTGTTCCCTATAGCCGCGTTTGAAAAAGGCAGCTAGAGTATGTCCTATATCCGCATCTATAAAAACGCAGCCATTGGTCCGGGCCTATAGCCGCATTTACAAAAACACGACCATAGACCCCTCAGGCCTATAGTCACCGGTTTTAGGTCACGGTTGGAAACACGGCCTAAAAAAATGAGACTATAGGCCAAATTGTCCTATAGCCATGTTTTTAGGAGCTATAGCCGTGTTTTAAAAACACGGCTATAGGACTTTTTTTTGTAGTGTGTCCAGAGCACAATGGAAAAGATAGTACCCCAAGCGATGTTTGATGAGTCACAAATCCTAGAGCTCTTGCAGTTTAGCTTCAGCCAATCCACCAAGTGAGATCCATAAAAAATAAAAAATAAAAAGGGGGGGGGGGGGGGGGGGGGAAGCGCACTTTGGAACGGTGAGGAGAAGGAGCTCCAAAACAACTAGGCCTTAGGGCAGTCCCTTATGGCATGGATAATTGTTTCAAGAGCATTGTTGCACACGGGGCAAAGGAAAGGAATGTCCATACCTCTCTTAGATAGTAAGGCTCGAACCGGGATGCTGTGGTGGCAACATTGCCAAAGAAAACACTTGATCTTTGGAAGGGATGACACTTTCCACACCCACTCACCTCTGAAGGCCTGCCCTACCGTGTTGCTGTCTTCCCAATTAGCTAGGTGATACGCCTCCTTTAGCTTAAAATCTCCATTAGGGGAGGAGTACCAGGAGGTACTTGCATAAAACTTGACATTCGAATACTCTCTTTATTTGCTTTACTTATATTAGTTTGAAATTTCTAGTCAAAATTAAAGATTATTGACAAATATGAAATGTTTGTGAGAATTAAGGAGACTGGTGAAACTGTGGAAGTAAATTAAGTAAGTTTGGGACCTAGGTATGATTGGCTTAAAATGTTAATTTAATTTATTGTTAGATTATGTATTTTTTTTTAAATATAATTATAGTTTCATATTGTTTATTTTGTAAACCAAATAAATTTTCAAAAATAGGCTGATTCAAATACGTTATAGATCTTATTTCACCACAAGAAAGTGAAGAAACTCCACTGCTTGGGATATTCACGAGTATAAAAACTAGAGACTGTTCGTATACAAAGTCTAAAGATCCAATCAAAGTGTTATATGTACCTTTTCGTATGTAACTTTTCTATAACTAATGATCCCAAATCATGTTAATTCTCTCTTTTTTGGTGTAATTATATTTTTGATTGATATAGATTTAGTTATTACTCAGTCCATGTTATCTACTCAACTTGGTAAAATTAAGATGAGTTTGACAAATAGCCTACTTAGAACAATCTAACATCTCTGCTTGATTTGCACAAAAACTATAACTAGTCAACTCACAAATTAATCAGGTTCCGAGAATCACCCCAATGGTTACAAATCGCTATTTTCCATTAAAACACAATAGGAAAAAATGTATTGAATAATTCTTCATTATTAACCACTAACACAACTTCAAAAGGAAAAGAGAGAAAAAAAAAATCTCATTATAAACGCACGTTTTACTTTATATCCCCCAAAAAAAAAAAAAAAAAAAAAAAAATCTATTTAGTTGGGAGGATGGAAATGTTGGGGGATATGGCTATTTAGCCTTAATTTTTTAACTATGTAGTCAAACAACTTCTTTTTCAAACTATGTAGCAAAATGCCCATATTTGGGAACTTGATATTGCTAATGTCGAATTCTATGTGTATTTTTAAGTGGAACTCAACATTCTCAATGTCGAGTTCTGTCCAAAATTTTAAAAAGAAAAAAAATTAAGTGACAAAATACGCATAGAACTCGACATTGCTAATATCGAGTTATAGGCAGAACTCGACATTGGTAATATCATGTTCCAAAATAGGGGTATTTTACTACGTAATTTGAAAAGTGGGCTACTTGGCTACATAGTTCAAAAGGTAAGGTGAAAAACAGCCAAATACCACGTTTTGGCAAAATTTATGGCAAATTATAACTGTTTCAAAAATATTTAGCAATCTACTACTTTTTTAGTACTCGAGTTTCACAAAATCAAGTTCTAAATAGTACTCGAGTTCAGTGAAATCGAGTTCCTAGGTGAGCCGCCAACATGACACTGCTGACCTAAAATTCGTGCGGTTAATAAAGTAATGCAGTACTCGATATTATGAAAATCAAGTACTTCTTTACAGTACTCAATCTTACTGAAGTCAAGTACTTTGTTTTTTTTTTTCGTAGTAAAAGACTGGTTCCTACCAACTCTGGTAAAACTTCCAAGTAAGTGATGAAACGTAAAAATAAATGAAAAAGAAGATTCTTCAAGAAAAAAAAAATGAAAGTTGGAATAACTGGGTTCTAAAAAACCTGTTTGAAAGGAAGAGCTGAATAGTAGTAATGGGTAGCAGGGAGCTTCAAACAAACATACAAACAAAAAGACAGCAAGTTCTCTAACTCTCTCTCAGACAGAGTAAAATTGGATTTTGGTTCTGAAAATGGAGACACTAAGACATAAAATATATATTAAAAAAAAATGGAGCAACGGCCATTTTTAAGTCACCAATTTTTAAGCTCATGGTGACTTAAAAATGAAGCCGCTGACTGCAATGTAAAGAAAGAGAAACGAGAAGAGTTTTTAATAATTCTAATAAAAGTAATAATGACTTTGAAAAGTCAGTTGTCGTGTGGGAGTGGGAGTGGGATGGATGGACAAAAAGGTGAAAAGAAAGGGTTTGCTGTTTGTTTAAATTTACATTTACATTTTATCACTTGCTTGGAAGTTTCAGCAAAGTTGGTGGGAACCAGTCTTCCACTACGAAACAAAAAGTAGGAAAAAAAAAAAAAAAAGAATAACAAGGTACTCGACGTCAGTAAGATTGAAAACTGTAAAGAATTACTCGATTTCCGTATTATCGAGTACCATATTACTTTCACAAATTCTAGGTCAACAATGCCATACTGGTGACTCACCTAGGAACTCAAGTTCATGGAACTCAAGTACTATTTAGAACTCGATTTTCTGAAACTCGAGTAATTAAAAAGTGGTAGATTACTAAATATTTCCAAAACAGTGCTAATTTGCCACAAATGTTGCCAAAACATGGTATTTGGCTATTTTCACCCAAAAAGTAATGCTGATAGTTATTTTTTTCCCTTATGAAAGTGAGAACATAGAAAATTAAGAAAGATAGAAATGTAGATAATGACCTTCAATGAGAACAAATAATATAGTCTCTCTCTCTCTCTCTCTCTCTCTCTCTCTCTACTATTTTATACTCGAATATTCACTCTTGAACCACTACGCACCCTTAGAGTGATGGTCACTCCACAAGTATAAGTGTTTGTGGGGTATGGGGTATAGGGGGTGTTGATACTCATTTTCGCGACACATTTTTTACAAGCCCGATTCAACCAAGCCCGACTTACTCGTGGGCTCAATTCAGGTATTGTATTACATTTTATTCTTTTAAGAATGGCCCAAGCTCATGCGACATATTGGGGAAATTAAGGAAGTATGGTTTGGAGGGTATAGGTCAATTTCCTTCAAGCTTTTGCATAAGCCCAGTCCATGAGTGCTACCAACTAGGTAAAGGACACTGGTAGCACCTCAGGCTAATGGAGAAGGTATTGTGTCCAAAATTTCCAACAACTTTTATGCTCTGGCTGACTGTGGCCCAAAGTTTCTGCCCAAACTCCTTTTTCCTTTAAAAATGGTTAGCTCTCATTGGCCAACTTCAACTGCTAGCTTTCATTCAAGTGAGCCTCCTAATGGTCTTAAACAACTTAAAAGGGGGAGCCAATGGGGGTTTAGTCAAGCATTTCCCTTAATGATGATAAAAGTAATCCGTCCTTTTATCCAAACAAAAGCAAACCTGAAAATTACTACTTGCTTAACACCTTGGGGTTTGAAGCCTCTTCTATTGACCAAAAACCAATCACTTAAAGCACCCCCAAACTCAATATAAATGTCACAATTAGATTCAAAACAAAGAAATCACGTTTGACTCCGAGAGCAACACCCCAAACTCAATATAAAAGTCTCTCTTCAGCTAAAAAACCAAGAACTATGTTTTCCCCCACAGAGCTAAAACTTGAGACCAAAATCTCATTCTACCAGCTAACATTCTCACAATTCTAAAGTTTAGGGATGGAAATATGGGTACAGGGGAACTTTCCCTCTCTTCCTCACAACCTCTCTCAATTTACTCTTCTCACTGACTGTGGATCGAAGTTTCAGACCTGTGTACTTTTTCTGCATTTTCTTGTATATCAGTTATGGCATTTTGATTTCTCTCTTGTTAAAGCACCAATAGCCTTTTGTTCATTATACATTTGAAATTTTGGGATTAATTCTCTACAAATAAACACTTCTAAAGAACCTAA
Organism: Quercus glauca; assembly: GCA_023736055.1. Classification (NCBI taxonomy): domain Eukaryota; kingdom Viridiplantae; phylum Streptophyta; class Magnoliopsida; order Fagales; family Fagaceae; genus Quercus; species Quercus glauca. The sequence goes on along the minus strand of CM043319.1, from coordinate 62,856,944 downwards.
GGGGAGATTGGGCTAATCTAGCTTTTTCTGCCCTTGACGCAAAAACGTTCCCAATAGGGAGCAAAGGCCAGGGTTCAAGGCTCTAGGAAGAAACTTCACACATATATACACTTAGATTAGACTTGAGTACAATTTCTATCTTGTATTAAAAAAAAATTATATATATATTCACTCTTGAAGGCCATTATTTATGCCCTTGAAACTCTTTAATGTGGGTTCCAATATCCTTTAGGCTGTGTTTGTTTTTGGTGTAAATGATTTCCAGAAAATATTTTACACCCAGCAGCGCATTTGGGTGCACATGTAAAATAAAATTTTCCAGAAAATCTTAAACTTTGACCGTAAAATAAGCCCTTTGACCCGGAAAATCATTTACACTTCTGTTTTACCTTCAAATGATTTCCGAACTCACAGACACCCAAAGAGAGAGAGAGAGAGAGAGAAAGAGAAAGAGCAAGAAGAGAGAATAGCAAGAGTGAGCTAGAAGAACAAACAAGCCATCGAACCACTGCCCCAACCCCAGATGCACCAATAAGATCGCGCTACATGAAGCCTGTCGCTGCTTAACCGATCTCATTGCCCATGACCCACCCATGACCGATCTCTCTCTTTCTTGATCTCCCTCTCCCTTTCCCTCAATTTGCGATCACTCTCTCTTCCTCCTCCCTCCCTTAGTTTTGATTTTTGAACCGGGTCTGATCGTCATCGCTGCCTGAAGCTCGTCGCTACCGCCTGAAGCTCGTCGCCGCGACCCTCTAGATCGCCTCATCCTCCTCAGGGTCAGATCATCTCCTCTCGATCTCGTCGCCACCGCCCTCTGGCCCGAACCAAGCCTCCTACTTATTTTTGTGTCTAATTTTCGTTTTCTTTGATCTCTGATTTTTTTTTTTTTTTTTTTTTTTGTGGTGGTGTGGGTGGTGGTGTTTTGGCGGTTTTTGTGTTGTGTGGTGGTGGGTTTTGTGTGGATAGTGGTGGATTATCTATGGGTCTTGGTAGATTTTCTGATATAAAATTTGTTTGGAAGTTGAGAAAATGGCTGAGAAAATGTGAAAAATTTATAGGAAAATAGCATTTTCAGAATGTTACCAAGCACTGAAAATCATTTTTCGGACTATTTTCCATTACAAAACCAAATGCCCGGATTTTAATTTTCTTACAGGAATTCATTTTCCCCTGCATTCATTTTACACTCGGAATTCGATTTACATCGAACCAAATGCAGCCTAAGTTATGAAAAATGCAAAAGTTGTTAATAATTTCAATATAAAAATATTTACAAACTAACATAGCAATAAACGTAATTGGTGTCACATTTGCACACATATACATATAGCTATGTATAACAATGACACATATATGAAATAATATTTGTATACATAATTCGCATGCCACTCATAAGTGATGAGTCACTAGGGTTTTTTTTGGTGATGCAGTTGAACTCGTGCCCACCTAAATTGTGTGTAGTATTCACCTTTTATTTGAAGCATAAGGGGCATAATGCCTGAAGTTACTCTCGTTAAAGTCTTCTAGGTTAATTAAAATTCGACAGCATACTAGAAAGTTGATTCTCAAACTTGGGATAAAGCTATCAAGCCATGGAACCTACGGTATACTTATATTTAAGAGCCATTACCAACACGAAAACAAACTTCCATTAATAATGGAGATCTTAGAAATTCTCAATTCCCTTCCAAATTGGTGATGCATTGACACTTCAAGACCTTCTTAACCAATCCATCTGACCTTGTATGTGCTTTTTAGAACGTCACTGCATATAATATTTTTCCCAATTATAAGCATCCAATCGATCTTTGCAAGCAAGACATGATTTATATCCTTGAATTACCTGAAACTAGAGGAGTTCAAGCCTTCAAGGAACTGAAGAAATCGATCAGAACCGACAATCCTTTTTATTTTCCCTAAACAATCAATCCAGCCCAACTCACATTTAGCCATGAAAAGGGAAACCCCTTCTTATAAATATAATTCGTGGGAAGGGAAAGCCAGGAAGGTAAGCTCGTATTTGTAAAAATCCAACTAATTCATCTATCTTCATAGTCTTGTAGGTTTGTAATTTGTGTTTTAGTAGGTTATTTATTATTTTCTTTTTGTTTAACTTAAATTAGAATATTAAATCATTAAGGTTAAAATTTGTACAATTTCTTAAGTGTTATTCCTTAGATCCCCAATTATATTTCACAACATGACTACACTAATCAATGCAATGCAAATAGAGTTATTTTTGTTTTGTCAAAAACAATTAAATTCAATCATATATGTTATTGGTCAATGTAATCATATGATTGAATTTATTTGAGAACCTTAGGTCCTAAAAACTTGTATTAAGTTTTACCCAATCATTGATAGGTATTGAGTTTGTTTGTTGAAATTTTTCCATAACGTGTATGTGTAACTTGTATAGTTTTTTTTAGAATACTTGTGTAATATTTAATGCTTGTTGACCTTTTCAGTAGCTGCTGAAAGTTTACGTTAATCATCATGCATTTCTCTTCTTTCAAAATCTTTCTCCCTCTTAAGGACTTGGCCTATAGCATAGTTCTTTGTTTCTTTTTTTTTTTTCCCCTTTTAAATTTTATCTAGCTTACCCTATTTAAGGGTTTTCAACGTAGCAGACTTCAAAAACCAATGCGTCCTAGTGTTTGGTTGTTGACATAGTGAATTCTTTAATAGAGGCCCAAATAGCAATAGAGACCAAAAATTTTAGGTCCTAAAAGTTTCATTCCAGAAATTTTAGTAGTTTTATAGAGGCACAGATTCAGAATGTGCAATAATTATCAACGACTGGCCAGATTTATTTATTTATAAAAAAATAATAAATAAATAAAAAGCAGGCCTAACAGGCAACCCATTCTGATGTTTAAAAAAGTTCATAAAATTAGGCTCAGCCCATCAGTAGGCCCAACCAAGGCATGTCTTTCTACTAGACAAGAAAGAACGTGGGAGTTTCGAATCAAAGGAAGTCATTCTCATCTCCAAAAGGGGGGAGGTGTTTATTTGAGCTAGTTAAGATTTGAACAAAACTGAATACTTACTCTGCAACGAGTTCATGTAAGAAATCCAAACGATCTGGGTCCTCTACATGTAATATTGAGTATCAAGATAAGATATCCATCAAAAAAGGAGTATCAAGATAAGATGCTGTACTTTTCCCTAGAATACTCAAAAGTCAACAAGGCTTTTATTTTGTTCAAAGCCTACTTTTGAGTGAAGAATTCAAAAGTAAAGGGCCCACTTTAGTGGCCGAGTAACATTGCAGTCAAACTGTATAAATAAAAGACCCAAGTTGGTGACTTATTAATGAAGATGAAAAAGCATCGTATGAGATAATCACTTCATATGTGGATCCTATTTATTGTGAGAGAGTCTTATAAGATACTCTTTCATCTAAACACAAAATGGTCGCTTCTCATCTCAAAAAGCACAGCCATCCAACAGTGCTATAAATCGGATGAAACTCTCACATGATCTAAGTTGACACAAAAACATTGCTAAATAGTAAATACTAACTCAACAAGTTGTAACCACCTAGATAAAATTTTCATGCTTTCTACCTGAATAAAATTTGCAATGCAACTATACCCCTAGCCCAAATACATATTCTAGAATAATACAAAGGTTTAGACGATTGACCCATGATACAGAGAGAGAATAATTTAAAAATATAAGAACTAAAAGTTACAACCCCACCCCCCCTCCCTCTTAACCCCTTTTTATCCTCTCCTCCCTTGAAGCCCAAAAAAAAGTGCTTTTTACAAGTATCACATGCAAGATAGAGAATGATCACTAGCTTTCAAGAGCTATGAAAACCAAAAATGCAATCAACTCGGGGATTGAAATTTTGCTTACCCAAAACAAAAAAACCATTGCTATTTTGGCCTAATGATAAAGAACAATCATCTAGACGCTATAAGTTCAAATTCTATCATGTCTACAATAAATTATAATAAAAAAACTCTGGTAGTACCATTAATGGAGGTCAAACCATTTTCACCTTCTATCACTAATAGCAACCACTGACATTGCAATCCCACCCAAAAACCCAGATCATTCTCTCAATCCAAACCTAACAAATACACACAGGAAAAAAAATATCTGAGAAGCAAGATAAATTTGAATTACAAGACTCTCTGAAATCCCAAAGCCTACCCAGAAGCTATGATTATGATCCATAACAATGCAATGCTTCCAACTTTTTATATCTCATAGCATATTAGGGCACAAAGTTTACAACTAAAAAATGAAATGACAAACTATGGGTGCAATGGAACTCAATCAGTTGGTGCACAGAGAGTGAGGGTGAGATACTTCAAATGCTGCATCATCACAATGAAACCGTCATTTCCAAAGGGATGTAGATATGTACCTTCATTATAAAACTTACTGATGAACAAACTCATATGGTCCATATAAAACAGAAAAGAAATTGACCTATAAGTTTGGCTGATGGCTGAAACATGTAATTTTAAAATAAAAAAGAACTGTTTGTATTTACTACAATCAACTAGATCTGACCCAGTGAACACCCAGCGTGAGGGAGAGAAAGAGGAGCTCAAAAGCAAAATATAGAACCAATAATAAACTTTATAATGATTGATCATAATCTTTTATCATCAGGTTTTCGCAAAGAATAAATACAGACCTTTGAAAAAGTAGTCCTAACATAACTTTGTACAAAGTTGAAAATAGCTTCAAGCAGAAAAATTGTTCCACATGTCAAAACCCCTGATCTACCGCACATCATGATGGGCAAGGGCAAGTTCGAAGATGCAGTGACCATCACTGTCTCTAACCAATTTGTACAATTGAGTGAGCAATAAAACCATGAAAGATGGTGTTTGTGATGCACTCGTATTAATCACGCTTCATCCACTGTTCTTGTTGAACAAACTCAAATCGATACCTAGAACTCCCACTAGTAAAAAAAATGATATAGCTATTCAATTGGAAGATCAGAATTTAAATACAAATGAGGAACAACTGATAAGGAAATTAAGTTCATAAATTACCTTATGGAACTTGAATACATAGTAGCACCTTCATCAACTTACAATAACAAGAAGGATTTTCTTCTGCCTTTCTGTAGCATTATAATAAGAATCTTACCAAGGGTACTTTTATATCAATGATGGTTCTCCATAAGATCAGCAAGAGTTATCTTTCCACAGTTTCCAGTGTCTAGCCTATCAAATTTGTCACAGATCTGCACAATGTCTTTCTCTGATACCTTTCCCATCTCCTTGAGCTTGTATATGACGTATTCTGATTTACTGCATATATAAAACCAGTAAAAAATACTCAACAAAGACTCAACCTAACTGCTTGGGTTGGCTTCGAACTCAAGATAAATGAAGACTACAAAAAATCATTGAGAATAAGAAAGAAAGAAAATCATTGTTAATATCAGGGACCAAGACAAAGAAAAATGAGTGAAGTAGCAAGTATGAGCTGATCAAGCAAATAATATAGCTACTTTCTACAAGAACAGAAAAATTCAATCACAATGAAGATGATACATCTGGGGCTTTTATCACTGTTGTATTACTAAAGACATCTGCATTCAAGTCAAAATAGGTGCGGATAGATGACAAATGGCCACAAAATAGAAAGCAAGGGATTGGATTCTTTATCATCAGCAGGATGCCACATTACATCCCACCTTCTTTTTAGTATAATCAGAAGCTACTGTGCTACTATTAACCAAACAAAACAAACTACTTATAAAAAAATTAACCCAAAAAAACTTGCCATGTTATTCCTTAGCACAGAAAAAACTTGAACATCACTCTATCACTAGATTTCACGAGAGATCCCCTTTTCTGTTTTTGGCTAAGTAAAATCATAGACCACAGAAGCAACAATAACCATGGCTGTGATTTTCATAAGGAAAACTAAACAAAGAGGAAATAAACATTGGATGCACAGAAGCAACAATAATCAACCATTTGCCTTGTCTTTGATGCACAAATCTAGGTAGATAATCTGATGCAGGACAATAAAATCAAACAGGGAGAATTGTCTTAGGGAAGCAAAAGAAGAAAAAAACAAACAGATAGGACCTCAGAAATAGCATATAAGGTTTGTTGGGAATTAGCACCAAGTGATTAAAAACAGAAAAATAGAACCTAGGAATCACCACCAAGCATGGATAATGACAGAACCCAAGAATCAGCACCCGGGCTTCCTTAGAATCAGCTCAAAGCATTATTAGAAAACTTCCAACCAAAATATCATTAATCCATGATTAATTTCCTACATTAGTGAATTCTGGACCCTTTAAAATATGGTTTTTAAATTACATCAGACATGGAAAAAAAAAAAAAAAAAAAAAAGCCTTCATAATGAAATTACAACATTATATGGAGAAAAAAAATCAAGTAGTAATCAAATCTCTATAATAGCATTAATCAGTGGCAGTCACAATCAATCAAGTCCATTAAAATCACCCAGGTCCAGGAATGTGATGCACCTGTGGATTTCATCTTCTAGGCATCAAGTCACAACACCAAAAGTACAAATACAAAAACTCTGGTATTCACAGCATTGCATTCAAAATCACCATGTAATCTTGAACCTTTTGGATTGCCTTTTCTCCTTTTAGGAAAAGATGAAAGCATACATAGCCACATTTATTTAGTCAAGGGTAATTTTCTATTTTAATAATTGATGGAAGAGGGCAGTAGTTGCAGAAAGAAGTTCTTGCTCTATCAGCTTGGTCTATTGTTCAAAGTTTTTAAATGATGAAGTCCAATACCTCCTAGGATAAAGAAGGGTTGTAAACCAATAAATCTTTGAGTAACCTCCAAAGATCATTACAGTTTAATTGCTGAGATCTTAAGTACTTTTGAAATTGAAGGCATTGTTATCTGGCTGCATTTTTCTCTCTCTTTTCTTTCCTAATTCCTACTCTTCCCTGTAATTTTCTGCATTTTCATCACCCTCTTAATCCTGGAACCAGATCCCAGCATGACTTATTAAACCATGATAAATCCTAACTTGATAACCCAAACCTTTCCACCATAAAAAACTAGTCCTTAATAACTCAAAACAACAAAAGAACAATGTTTCTGTCTCAGATTACTGCTCACACCCTTAGACCAAGCCCAAGTTATGCCCTTTTCTTACCTCTTTACAACCACATACCAAAGGTTTATCTCACAACCTTTTTTACAAGTAAATAAGCTTCACTGATAGAAAAAGAGGACAGTACAAAACAACAAAATAAACCAAAGCACACAGGACGTGTACTAAGGACAATGAAAGAATAAGCAGAAACTAAAAAGAACTTAAGCTACATCTATCAAGCAGATCAATCAAGCCAGAAAAAAGGAAGACGCCCGATGCATTTGTCCACCCAAGCAAAGTTTGTAAAAATGTCATTTTCTTTTTCATGAATCACTCTTTCGGTTCCTTCAAAAATCTGAGCATTCCTCTCCCTCCAAATGCCCCACATAAAACAGTGGGGACCACATTCCAAATCACCCCATTCTTATGTTTTCTGAATTTTCCAGCCCAGATAGCTAGATGCTCCACAACCTCCTTAGGCATAACCCAAGATACCCAAAAAAGTGTGTACACCATACTCCACAACTCTCCGGCTATTGGGCAATGCAAGAGTAGATGATTTACGGTCTCCCCTGCCCTTTACATATACAACACCAATCAATAACAATAAGCCAACGCTTCCTCAAATTTTCATTGGTCAAAATCCTGGCTTATCTCACACCCTTCCAATCCTCAGAACCCCCAGAGGTCTCCTTGACCTTTTGCCATCAATTAGCCCACCAAAGCCAAACTTAAAACCCTTCATTGTGGCTGCCCAGAAAACTCCACAACTGAATTCTTCTATATTTTAAACATTTTACTTCCAAACCTCATTTTATGTTAATTCTGATCAAACTAAAAGCCCTAAACTCCTTCCACTTTAACAGACAACCCTATTATGATCTTGATAAACCAAATACAATAAAAGAATTATGAAAGTGTATGGTATGTCTAACCAAATTTAATTATTGGTAGAGCCAGATGGTTGAATGCAATGCTCATCATTTGATGGAGGCATTCAACAAGTACAACATAATTTCAAGTTCTTTGACAAATGTAACTTTTTATTATTGGTAAGTTACAGTGCACTCAATGGACCTAAGAACCATGGACACAGCAAGGGACATGGTGACACAGAAATTCTTGAAAAACTAGGACACGAAAAATTAATTAATTAATATTTAATTTATATATAATTTATATATTTTGGGAATATTTTATGTTCTCACTTACAAAGGTAATGCATATAGAGGGCCTCTAATTAAAGTTATATCAAAATTTACCAGAATCACAAAAGCAAGAGAAATTCACCTGAGCCTTCATTCCAAAGCCCGAGAGCCAAAAATAACATTAGAAATCCAACCATCTTCTTTTTTTTTTTTTTTTTTTTTTTGGGTGCGGGGGGGAGTGAGTCTCACAACGTAAAATTTAAGTCATCATTAATTCACACAGAAAGGCCTCACAATCTGTTAAAGCTGAAGATTATAGGACTTCATTAAGTCACTCAGAGAACATTGTTAAACATGTATGTTAAAAGTGAAATGAGGGGCTCTTACAGAACAATAACTCATATCAAAAGGAATCAGAAATTTCAGAATATATTTCATGTAAACTTAATATTAGTTAGGCCTTATAGTCATGTGCAACCATTAGTACAATACATTTATACAATAATATGGTTGATGCACTGCCAACGTGAGTTACATCTTTATCATATCATATAAAGCCAGTAAAATATGCTAGAGCTATGGTGATTGCAACACTTCCACAGTTTTCTCATTGTACAACAAAAACTTACTCTTGTTTTATGCGCAAAAACTTACAAATCTCCAAAAAATAAGAAAAGACCATTGTCATAATACAACAAAGCCCTAGTCCTAATTTTTTTGGGGTCAACTAATAATATTATTAATTTCATAATGATATTTTTTTTTTTTTAAATTACACACACATAACAACACACTTAAAAGCCTATGCTTCGGTTTTCTTGGACAAAAATTAGGGGGGGTGGGAATTCTCACGGAACTAACACATTCATGACACATCTTTGCCTTATGTGGATAGTTTGGGGAGAGAGAGAGAAAGAGAGAAACTGCATTGAGTTATCTACTATTGAGCTGAAATTCTTATTACTACAAATTTTTGTCTTAGTGGTACATAGCATTTGGAAATGTTGCTTCTCATTCCTTTATGGATCTCTTTAACTATATTATGAGTAAACTCAACTTATAGTTCGTTAGGGGACTCATTTGCATACTTCCTCTGCACTTAGGTTCCCCTCCTATTGATAAATTTTTATCAATAAAAAGAAATTGTTATGAACAATACAATTTTTAAAATGTAAAGTACAGTACTTGACATTAAAACTTGACATAATAAATAAAAGTGCAGTAGTTGTGCAATCAAATGGTTTTTCTAGCAAGTTCATAAATCTACAGAGTATAATTATGTAGCATTTCTAAATTAAGGCTAGTACTCACATTTCGTAAACAATTATTCCCAATTCCTAAGTTTCTATAAAGAAATAAACGATTATTTGACATTTAAATTTTCATATAAATGAAGTTCACTTGTTATCTATTTCATTCTTGAAGTAATAAACATAGGTTGCATTTATTATTATGTTACTTTCAATATCTCGCATTTGAGCTTATCTATCAATACATAATACAATGAAATGGAGATGCATAAACCACAAAAAGATTATTAAAATAAAAATGCAAGCAATTGACTCAAGGCCAATATATACCTCACAAAGCCATTGTTGTCAATGTCAGCAGCAAGAAACTCAGAGACAGTCATGTCCTGACCAAGAACCCACTTTGCCATCCTCCTATGCCGCTTATCAACTCTTGCCTCGGCCAAGTACAAAAATGCTCGAGCAACCGCGAGTGTCGAAACCAACAACCAAATGGAAGCAAAAATACGACCAGTCAAGGACTCAAAAGCCCGGTCACCGTACCCAACTGTGGTGACCGACATAACTGAAAGATAAAACGAATCCACCCACCCAAGCTTCTCAACAAAATGCATTACAGCCACCCCAATTCCAATACAAAGAACCACAACCCCCAATGCCAATCCCACCTTCATCCTAATCCTCATCCTCCCTTTCTTCACATCAACAATATAAGACCTCCCGGCTTCTTTCCCACCCTTACTCTTCATAGTCCTCAACAAATAATTCTCCTGCAAATCAAGCACATAGCTGACCATCCCACTCAGCAATATATCAATAAAACCAAACCCCACCAACACAAACAATATGGAGAACAACTTGGTTGTTGTAGTTTTGGGCGTAATATCCCCATAACCAATGGTACACATTGTGACAATACAAAAATACAAAGCATCCACAACAGGGTGTGTCTCATTAGAAGAGAAATTGTCCCTATTAAACCAATAAATAACCACCCCTAATGACAGATACAAAATTAGAAGAATACAAGCTTGAGCCACAACAGATTGAGACCCAAATTGAGGTCTTGGCACAGAAGGGTGGGTAAAATCGTTGAGAACAGCCAAAGCCGGTGCAGTTTTGGATCGGTGAAGATTGGTTTTGGTCCATGGGCAATTGGGGTCAAGAAGCCAAGCTTGTTGGGATTGAGGCGTGTCATGAGCTTGTGGGGTTGAAGGGTCAAATATAGAAATGGAAGAAGAAGAGGGTCTTGGAGAACTGAGAGAAAGGGTTAAAGCATCAACTATAGGTGAAGCTTCTTGTGGAGAAGAGGAAAAGGGTCCAAAGATGAGACGGTCTTTGAGCTCAGAAGGTGTTAAAGGGATAGAGATCTCGTTGTTTTCTGGGAGTGATACTAATACTGGCGGTGGTGCTGGTTGATATTTTTTTCTTGGGCTTAGATAAGAAAGCAGAGGCTCTTTCTCCATATGGGTCTGAATATTTTTGTTTTGGTTTTAGGAAAAAAAATAATAATAATTTAAGGATGTTTTTTTTATACGGAACGAATGAAACAACACAAAAAGAGAGTTCGAGAAAAAGGGTGGTTGATGTTGTTGTTGGTTTTTTGTTGGTGTTGAGAGTATGATTCGGTCGGTTTGTTTTTGTGTTTGTGTTGAATGGTTTGTGTGTGTTTGTGTGTGTGTGACTGTGAAGTAACTGTGAAGCCTGGGAAGGTGGCGAAGTAAGTTGGGAGTTTGAGAGAGAGACAAGCGTTGATGGATTCGGTATGCGGTGCAGAGAGAGAGAGAAAGGGAGAGGTGTATATACTTTGGGAAACGCGCTTTGTTTTGTTGTGTGCGTGGAAGAAAATGGATGGAGAGTTGAAAAAGGAAACGTACTTTCTCATTGTTGCGTCATAGATTGGACATTTTGGCCAATAATTGGAAAAAATAATATGCTGGATTTCACTCTTCTTTTTCTATTTCATTTTTTTTATATTTTTTCTATAAAAATATGTTGGAAAAAGAAAATGCTGGATTTCTCTCTTCTTCTTTTTTATTTTTATTTTTATTTTTTTCCATAAAAAGATGTTGGAAAAAGAAAATGCTGGATCTCTCTCTTCTTCTTTTTTTTTTTTTCCATAAAAAGAGTTTGGGTGGTATTTTAATTTTAGTAAAAGAAATGGATTTATGAGTGATGTGGGTAATTCTAAATTTCTAATTGTGGTGGACCGTTGCTGTCCAGTTATATCTTACTATTTTATATTGAGGAGATCTTAAAATTTTGGTTTTAGAATTATTGAAATATTTTTTGTCATTGAGTGAAGCATGATAATACTCCCTCCCATCGCGTAATTTATTTTCTTCTCATTTTTATTTAAAGGTAAGATATATGATATTTAAGAGCAAATAAATATCAATTATTGCTCGCATAAAAATAGGAAGGAATTAGAGGATTTAAATGGAGGAGATCTTTTCCCATTAGCATCTTATGGTATTTCAAACACAAGGTTCAAGGTTTGTTTAGGATCAGCTTATTTTGTTGAAATTGAAAATTTTTTACTGAAAGTATTATAAATAAAGGTAAAAGTTAGCGTAAATAGTATTGTGTGACCCATAAATAGTATCAAAAAGTGCAGTGAGACTTATTTAGAGTAGTAAAAATAAGTTGAATAGTAAAATAAATCGACAAAAATAATTTTTGCCAAACGAACACTCAAGGTACAAAATTTTATAAGAATAGTTTAAAATCTAATAAAACGTGATAATTAAGATATTTTATATTTTTGAAATTTTAGATATTTATCAACCAAACAAGCTATGTAATATTAATAATTCCCTTGAATTCCACTTAAAATTCTTATGGAAATCAGCCTGGATCGAATGCTTGTGTGTACTAGACTAATTGATATGCAGATATGTGTCAAACGCTTGTTATGTGTCCACATTTCAAAGGGTCTAGTGCACAAAAGCACTTGATCCAATCTTTGGCCTATTCTTACCAACTAGCCAAATAAGATTCTTACCAACCAACCATTTTTTGAGTTTTTTTTTTTTTTTTTTTTTTTGAGAACCCACTCCAACCAGAGTAGGAGAAAATTTATTAAGTAATTTCATAAATGTAGACATTAGGTGTGGGTTTGGATACCACATCTTCTTACTGAAAGTAGAGTTGCGTTTTCTGTTTTTTTTTTTTTTTTTTTTTTTTTGCCGGCTTTTTTGACTTTGGGGGACAAATTTACTGTGCATGAACAGTGCGACACTGTTTATACACTGTTCATACATTAAAAAATATTAAAAATGAGACTCACAGTACTATTCACACATTTAAAAATTATTTTGCTACAGTGTTTTCAGCAACAATCAGTTTTCAGCAACTTTCAGCAACAATAAGCTCTATCCAAACAAACCCTAGCTATATCTGGGGGAACAACCTCCATTTAAACTTGAAAATTGGAAGACAAATTGGCTAATCTAGCAAGACCATAAGCTACTCTTTTCCCGTCTTCTAGTGTGGCAGAAGATGTAGTTTTGGAAAGAGGAGGAAACTAACTTGATATCCTGTAGGATACGCCCAAAGGTGGAGGAAGAGAAATTATTAATATTTAGTGCCTTAATGATAACTTCAGAGTCTCCCTCACAAATTACTTGAGTAAAGTTCAGTTCTTGTGCAAAACAGATTGCTATCCGTGCTGCTAACACTTCCACCCAATAAGACTTATTATAATTTTGGGTACAATATATCATATATGTTTGTTAAGAATTATCAAGTAGGGGTAAAGAAAGGGGCTTCTTCTAATTTTTTTTTTTTTTTTTTAAAAAATACAAAAAGAAAAAGGCTCACTCATACAAGGAATCCAAACCCAAACCAAACCAAAAACAGATACTGCATATACGAGGAAAACCATAAAAGATACCGCATATAAAAGGAAAAAATTTAGACTATAGAGAAGCTGATTTTTTTTTCCCCATACTTTTCCGTCTAATACGAAAATAAATAACTATTGACAATTAATATGTACAGTACCATCTGATAAAAAAAAGTACGGTACCAAATAGATCATATGTCTTCCAAGTATTTTATATTTCATTATCACAAAAATATATATATATATATATATATATTTTTTTTTTGTATTTTTTTCTATTTCGTTTGAGCCCCATGAACACTAACCAAAATAGCTAATTCTGTAGTTCAACTGAAAAATAAAGTATTTGTCTCTGTGATCCTGCGACTTGGAGTTTCAAATCTCTAAGGAGGAGAATCCAGCTAAACTGTTGCATGGGATAATTTTCAATTTGCATCAATATTAGAGCAACTTATAGGACTAGGATGAACATCAAATTGTTTAGGGAGCAAACATTGATTCAATAATTAAGCATAAAAGATACTGTAATAAAACATAACGCAAGATGAAGATCTACAACTCCAACATCCTTTTCAACCAAACATTTCGCCCATAAAATTACAACTGTGAACTTTGTTAATATACAACCAACAAAGCATTGTACCATTGATGTATCTCACTCCGAACAGCATTATATAGTCAAATAAGCACACTCGTTCCAGATACGAGCTAATCATCGTCATCAAGAACACTCCGACGCCTCTGGATCTGGAATATATATAGCAATATAAGACAGCAATTACAGCAATGAGGAAAAAAAATTTGCAAGTTGTAAAAAACCTTGAGTACTTACTGTGACTTTGGTTTGCCTAGTCGTTTGGGTGTTAATTTGTTCCAGCAATGATATGAGCCTCTCTTCAGAAACCTACATATAAAATGTAAAGTGTGTGCTATTGGTCAGAGACCGACTTCTTTTGATTTATTTTTTAAGATAGATACTCCACCAAAAGCAAATGGCATGTAAGATTGCACTAGGACACGATTGGTGAGGCATTATCTTGTTAACAGATGCATACAACGCCCCTCGCATAGCGATTGATCCCATGCTTCTCAACCAAGTGAGAGGGGTGTTGCATGCAATTGTTACATAAGATGATAAGCCCAAGATTGATTTGGTATACCTTCTCAACTATCTGACCCCTTTGAGCAGCATTTAGCAACACATCTTCAACACCTCTAGCTTTCTCAGGTTTCACCAAAGCAATTCGGGCAACTGCACAGACAGCATAACAACAGACATTGGACACGTGATACCAATCATATACAGAATAAACATACAATAAAATCAAACAAATTTGCCTAATGAAACAAATGTACAAACTGGTTAAGACGCATTCCCATATGCTGCTGATTTACAAAGAGATATAACGCATCATTACTGGCTTTTTAGATTTTACTGCCCTCTTTTATTCAAGTTACAGTTACTATTATACACACACCTAACCCATGACCTTGCCGTCCACTCAGTGACTTCTTATTGCCCCCTTTATTTTTTGATAAGTAAGAAAAGTCTTTATTAAAAATACAACCTTATGCAAAAAGAGAACAAAGTAGTCAAATAGTACAAGCAAAAAGAATAAAAGAACAGAAAATTAATTACAGGAGAGAAGACATCTAATGAAAAAAGGAGATCATAACCTGAATCTTATGTTATAATATTTCTAAGAAGTTTTGCAACAACAAAGTATCATTTACATTTGCTGTGAAGGACATGTATCATTTACATTAGCAGGTCATCTCGACCTCTGCATGTAAGCTAATGTCTGCTTTCATACCAATTCCAAAAGAATTAGTTTACATTAGCAAGTGATCTCCACTTACATAAAATCATGTCTGGTAGTATTTAGATGCTAGTTTCAGCAGGGTTATTCAAAATTAACATCTTGTCCCCGAATTAATGTATCCAGAAAAAAGAACCATCACAGAATTTTCAGGTATAAGAGATTTCAAATGATCTTTGAAACAAACAGCAATCTTTCCCCACTTAGATAAGGGATAGAGGATTAGGTTAAAGGTTTCAACCCCATATAGGTGCATGAGTTATATTTACCTACAATTAATTAAAATTTATAGGTTTTACCAACATCACAATCATAATGCTGCATAACTGTTAGTATACTTCTACTCAATTATTTTCCATCATAAAAAGGTTAAGCCTAAGATAGCATGCTGCCATGGAAACCACTTCTATTTACAATTGATTCCCAGGCTATCAATTTTTTCAACCTATTAAGTTTTGGTCAATATTATTATGTTTCTAAGCCTTTGACACAAAGTTCCATACCAATGACCGTTTAAGATTAGCCAAGGAACATAAATATTTTGGTACAAGTCAATACCAAAGTACCATTTCAGGATTATTGCTATTTATATATTTATATTTATTCATGAACTTAAAAAAAAAATATATATATATATATATATATATATATATGAACATATATATTTGGTTACAATTTAAAACCCACAGAATCATGAAGAGTCTTCAAAAATGCAAACTCATGCCACCAGCCAATCAGCCATATTCTGGTCATGTTCACCACCAACCTAATAAATCAAACAAAAAGGTACATGTGGACCCTAATAAATCTAATTAAAAAAGAAGGTACACCTAGAGAGTAAAACTTGAAAAGATGACACCTAACCTAACCATCTAACAACCCAGAGAAAACCAAAAAGAAAAGTCATGAGCTGTCATACGGGATAGAGAAAATAAAGAAAGAAGAGGAGCTGAAGTTCTACCAGCCCGAATTGCATTTACTAGCAGAACTTTCCAAAAACAGACTAAAACGGCCAGTATAGGCTGAAACAGGCCAGTATTTAAACCAGTATGTTTCTGAGGGCTTAACCATACCAGTTTAGTAACCGGTACAAAAATTTTCAGTTGTAATAGTCAATACGGTGAAAATTTTATAACCTTGCTTTCACACCAATAACCCAAAACCAACCACTTGTTGTATTATTTTTGAAATCATACCATAAAGAAAAGTTGTTTGAAAATATTTGCTTGCAAGAAGGAAGTAAATTTGAGCAAGAGTGCGGATCAAATTAATTTTATTCTAGCTTTATGCTAGTTTGAGACTTTGAGTCCTGCTTATAAAAAAATAAAAAATTTTAGGTTTGAGTCCAGTGCAGTTATTAGAAAGTTTCAAACTTGCTAAGTGGCAGTTTCCAATTTGGGGACTTTCTAAAATTCTGTTTAGTTATGAGCAAGTTTTGACTTGACTAAGTAAGAATTTCCAAAGTGGGTTTGTCTTAGTTTTGCTTCCTTACAAGAGACAATCAAACAAGTTTACATATGGGAATTTAATGCAGAGTTTGCAGTGATTCATAGATAAGACTTGCATAGAGTTCTTCTCTCTTTATTCTTTTGTAATTTACAGTCTGCAGCATAGAGCTCTCAGCCATAATCAGCCTATCATTAACACTAGATTCATCCAGTTAACATAAACCCATTGGCCAGAAAACCCTACTACCTTTATTGAGATCTAAAATTTTGTTTGATGTAGAATTGGAGCAACTTCTTTTACTGTATTCTGTAAAAACACCTAAAAACCACACAAAACACAACCATAATTCCCTTCACAGACCTTAAAAACTCTGAGCCATGCAGTTTACTTTTTTTCCTGATAACTAGTAACATTTTATTAAAATAGAGGAGAACCCACATGAATACAGGATACATACACAAAGCTCCCCTAAAGTATTACAATAACACATTTTTCCAAACGAAGGGAGAGACTCAAAAAATTGACAATAGAAACTTTATCCCCTGTGCCAAGGTTGTGGGACCACTCAAACAACATTGTCACATATGGTCATTTCATTATCAGCTCAATGATTGAGAGTTCCAGACCATTAGAAGTGTAATTGCTTTTATCCCACTACATGGTCCACGTTAAGTATAAGGTGGCAACATTCCAAACAATAGGGCTCTGATGTTTACCAAACCATGATCTCTAACCAAATAGCACATCCACAATGCTCTTAGGCATGCCCAGCGAAACCCATTGAGCCATACAGATATTGTCAAGCCAAAGGAGAAGAAAGAAAAACAAACAAAACACAACAACAATCAACCAGTATTACAGTGGACAGCCCTACAAACACACACATTGACCCGAATTCATCTATAATCTTACAATGAAAACCCTAAAATAAAAAAAGCCTTAAACCTACTTATCATAAATTAATATATATATATATATATATAAAAGGCTTAAACCTACAGGTGTTGTCTGCCACAAAAACAAAAGGAAGAGAAGAAATATAACAAACAGCAAACTAATATTGATAATAGACAAACACACATCACTTAAATATTATCGTTACAATCAAGAAGGTAAAGATAGCATTCACAAGTATCAAAAGAAAATTCTATTCTGGTATATGGAACTCCTAGTGGATTTTTTGGAAGCTCTAGGGACCTGCGACAAGGGATTCTCTTTCCACTCTTTTATTTGTTTCAGCAATGGAGGCCTTTAGCAAGTTAATGATGAGGGCAGTTGATAGGGGCTTCATTCAGGGGTTTGAGAGAAAGGAGTTTTTGTTTTTTTTTTGGGGGGGGGGGGGGGGGGGGGGTGTGGGATGCGCTGTTGATCTCGCATTTCTTGTTTGCTGATGATACCCTTATTTTGTGTGGTTCAACTCCAGAGCAGATTGGTTATTTGAGATGCATATTGTTGTGCTTTGAAGCTGTTTCTGGATCAAGGGTTAATTTTAGCAAGTCTGAGATGGTTCCAATTGGAGCGGTGCCTAATATAGATGATCTGGCTACTATTTTGGGATGTAAAGTGGTGTCATTGCCCATGAAATTGCCATTGGGGGCCCAGTTTAAATCCACTGCTGTTTGGACTTCGATATTAAAAAGGATGGAGAAACGACTTATTGTTGTGCTTTGAAGAGGTATTTATCTAGAGGTGGGAGAATTACTCTCATCAAGAGTACCCTTTCTAGTCTCCCTACCCATTTCTTATCATTGTTTCCGATCCCTACCAGTGTGGCTCACCAATTGGAAAATTTGCAGCGGGATCTTCTGTTGGGTGGTTTAGGCAATGAAGTTAAAATGCAATTGGTTAATTGGAAGACTGTATGTCAACCACTACAATCGGGTGGTTTGGGTATTAGAAGTCTTACTTATTTTAACACTGCCTTATTGGGTAAGTGGTTATGCCAGTTTGCTTTAGAGACAAATGCTTTGTGAAGAGTAGTGATAGATAACAAATATAGCTGCTGTAGGAGTGATTGGTGTTCTGGAGTATCAAATGAACCTCATGGGGTTTCTTTGAGCAAGTAAATTAGAGGTGGTTGGGGAAGTTTACCTCAAAATTTCCAGTTTGAGGTGGGGAGGGGTTCTCAGATTCATTTTTGGGATGACGTGTGGTGTGGGGAGGGGGAGCTACTTCTTAAGAAGACTTTCTCACTGTTGTATCACATTGCAAGGAACAAGGATTTGTGTTAGAAAAATGGGATTGCTCATTGGGATGTGCTCATTATTAGACAGATACAAGATTGGGAGTTAGAGAGCTTGGAATCTTTTGTTTTCTCTTCTTTACTCTGCTGATGTTGGTCAGAATGAGGAAGATAAATTGGTGTGGTTACGGGTTACCTACCTAGAGCGGTTTCTTTGAAGTAAAGTCGTCTTATAAAACTTTAACGGGTAGAGGAAGCCATTCTTTCCCTTGGAAAAGTATCTAGAAGGTGAAAGCTCCTTCTAAGGTTGCCTTTTTCACTTGGACAGCTGCTAAGGGAAAGAATTTCACATTGGATAATTTGAGTAAGAGGAATATTTGTGTTGTTAACAGGTGTTGCATGTGTAAGAATGATTGGGAATTGGTGGATCACCTACTCCTTCATTATTCTTATGCATATAACCTGTGGTCGTTTGTATTTAGCTTGTTTGGTATTTATTGGGTTATTTCTAAGCAAGTGGTTGAGTTGCTAGCTTGTTGGCATGGAGGCGTTGGGTGACATAGAGCAGCAACTGTTTGGGGTGCTATTCCGCAGTGCATCATGTGGATTATTTGGAGGGAGCAGAACAACCGAACTTTCAAAGGGGAGGAGCATTCTATCTTAGAGTTGAATGCTTTTTCATACTGTCTTTATTTGATTGGATGACTGCTATGAGTGGTCTCGCCTAACTTTCTTTGCTGGATTTTCAAGATTAATGTAGTTTTGTTTAGCTTTTGTTGCCCTTGGTACACTCCCTGTGTACCAGGGTAACTGTTTTTTTTTTTTTGAACTACTTAGGTTTATTTTTAATGAGGTTTTTACTTACCTATAAAATAAAATAAATAATAATAAATAAATAAAGAATTCTGGTAGACTTCCTCACATTTTGAGAATTAAATTCTCCATTCATGACCAAAGTGACCAGTCCAAACTTCTTAAACAACAGAAACACTGCTAGACCTATATGATAAGACATAGTGATATCATAATTGAGTGCAAGTTGCATAGTTTACCAACAGGCAATAGGAGATCAAATATAAAAATAAACCAAGATTAGAATTGGTTGCCTTTTAGACAAGCAGTATCCAAGAGTAAATTCTTCAGGAAAATGCAAGAGCTGACAAACATATGAAGATATGATTATATTAAGAGGAAAAAAAAATAACGGTCCTAATAAACAACTACAACCACTAATTTCAGATTTGACCTTACGTCTTTCCCGTGCTTCAGCTGACAAAATCTGACTAAGCATCATTTGCCTCCGTTCCTCTGCCTCCCTAAATAAATTTCTTGCTCAAATCAATAACTTAAAAATAAATAAGTAATTGCCTTTACAGTAAAAACCCTTGAACTGGCAGAACATTTGTGCCATAATGCCACAAGCCTAGAACTAGATTCAAAAACCAACCTCTTGGCCTCTTCCTGAGCATTCTGCTGTTCAGAATTTTGTTGATTCCCCTGTATATCAAATAATATGATAAGCAATCAACACCAAAGCATGAGAAGCAAGCTGCAATACTATTATGAAAAAAATTTACATCATGTCAAAAGAAGATTGCCTACCGCACCATGTTGACCCATAAGCTCCTGCATTCTTCTTTGTCTGATTGCTTCTAACTCAGGATCAGCCTAAATAAAAACAATAGGTGGTAAATTTTGAAACCCAAATAATTGTTCCAGTAATAAAGGGCAGGGGAGAAAACTTCAAATTTAAATAAACACTCCCAAAGGGCACCATATTCTAGAAAACCAAAAAAAATTATTACCAATTCCTATCAGTCGAATTAAGGTGCTAATTTTAGCATTTATTAAGCCATATTGCAATGAGAAAACTGTAAACATCCGTCAGTGGAACCATAATCAAATATCAAATGTTGATCTAGCACAAAACATTGAATACAAAATTCAGGACTATGAGCAGCATCTGCAGTGTGTACACATAACAAGAGAGAAAGCAAGAATACTTGGGTAACAGCTTCAAGGTGAAATTCCATTTCAACAACTATTGAATTTGAAGTTTCACTGTCTTCATTTATTCTTAGAAAAAGCTAAGTAGTTATTTGAGTACCAAATTGTATTGCCTTTCTTGCTTGCAGAGTTGATAGCAGAGTATCCTCACTACAGACGAGCACTACTTGGGAAGCATATTTCACGTGACTCTTGCAAGTGTGGGCTAATGAGAACAAGCGAGTACATAGACGACTTCGCTTTATGGTTTTTCCTTTTTTTCATTTAGGCTATATATAGCAGCTTATCATCATGATCGCAGTTTCTTCTATGACCAGAACAGACTCAACTTATGTGTTATTCTTTATGCAACTACATATTTAGTTTCACACCCTCTATATATACATCATTGCTAATTAATAATGCACAAACTCTTAAGGAATATCAAGTTGCTTCATAAATCATAGTTCGTCCTTTCATCCGTATCATTGGTATCACACACAGTATTCTTTTTGATTCATTGAAGCTGATTCCCTTTTTTAATAGGTAGGGAACCTTTCTAAAGAATAGCCCATTGGACTCGCCTCTAGCGAGAATAACCAACATGCAACTGACCCCACTAATCCGATGGACTAACTAAGCAATTCATGCTCATGTCCAGGAACACACACATGCACATTATTGTAGTCAGAGTATCCAAAAACCACCAAGTACTAAAATCTCTTCAAAGACCAAGCAAAGCAAACCCACTAAAAATGAGCATACCGCAGATTCAATTTTGCCCTGCTCAGCTTTTACACAAACAAATAAAAAATGGGTTTTCATTTTTCACTAACTATTTCTTAGCCAATTCACAGTTATCAAAATCACATCACACACACACAATTGCAATAGCATAATTTTCACATTACAATGAGCCAAAAGCTACAATACCCAGAATCTGAAAAGTGAGCAAGTGTATAAGACATTCAGTTCATGAGATCAAAAACAACAACAACAAAAACTTATCGCTACCTAACTTTTTACAAGATGAACACAAAACCTAATGCTCTGTTTGGATGGTCCAAAAAAATGAATTTTTTTTTTCCTTTTTTTTGAGAAAAATAGGTAAAGTAAAGAAGAAAAAGTAGAAATTATAATACGCACCATTGTTTGATTTGAACGCAGAGAAGCAAAGTGTGTTTTGTTTTCCTGTGGATTTGGGAATTAGGATCTTCTTCTTCTTCTCCTCCTGCTTCACACAAAGCAACAGATTTTTTGGGGTTTCTGTTTTAGCTTTGCACTCGCGTTTGTAAGACGCAATTTTACAGGCTTTTTATGGGCCTCAGGTCCACCATTGTTCCATTACCCATTGCAATATTTTTCTTTTCTTTTTTTCACTTTCCTTCCCATTTTTTAAGGTCAAATTACACTTTGATTTTGATTCTTAAATTTAAAGCGATTTCTTTTGGTTACTAACAAAACAAAAGTACCTACCTCCATACTTTTAGTGCGATGGTCATTCTATAATTATAAATGCTTGTGAGGTACAGAGGGCCAGAATCGGAATTCAATTTCTAAGAGGGAGTTTCACACACATATACATTTTGATTATGTTATAGTATAATTTATATCTTATATAAAAAATAAAAACAAAACAAAAGTAATTGATTTTAATCCTTTACAAATTTAATAGGATTGATTTTAGTCCATAAATGTGTCTAAAAGAGTGATAATGTGTCAATTTATAATTTGTCCATGTCATTTAAAGGACTAAAAAGAATTACTTTAAACTTTAAGAACTAAAATTGCTCATGAGCTAAAATTTAGAGTCTAACAACATGTTTTACCTTATTCTTTATTTAGGGTCAGTACAAGGCCTAAACCTAACGCTCCCACTACAAAAAGGCCTTATGTCCTTATCAAAAGGCCTTGTCTTTCCTTATGAAAGGAGACAAAAATTTTATATAAAAAAATTATGCATTATTTTTCTCACCTCTAATAAGTTCTCCAAAAATATTAGACCTATACAAATGCAATCCAATTTAAATCCTAAATTGTTTGAAAAAAAAAATGTTGTAAATAAGCCCAATTATCAATAATGATTAATTTTCACTAACAACTTGAGATTATAATTTTTGTAAACCAATATTCTAAATGGTAGATTTTCAACATTAGCTACTTATCTCCCTCATGGCTATATACCAAACAATCTCTATCTCTCTCTTAATACCAAAATCAAAATTGAAATTAAATTACAACTTTACTTAACCATGCATCTCTGTATATCCAAGATAAATTAAACCCCTCTTTAAATATATATACATACATACATATATATATATATATATATATATATATTATGGGGACACAAAAACTGGCCCCCGAGGAGTTCTCCGTGGATTACAACTACAATTATTCAAACAACGTATATGTAGGGATATTGGGTCTGACAGCCCATCGTTTGCTCATATTATGAGTCTATGGCCCAGTTCGAGGACAAGGGATTGTCCGAGGATGAAGAATCTAATTTGGTGAGGGCTTTTTTAGTAAACAAAGGTTAGTCTTAACAATAATGGCACAAGGGATAGGTCGAGGATAAATTTGTCCTCAAATGACTAATGCTGATGTCCAAAAAAGTTTGTTAGTTACTCGGAATGAAGTTCCTAGAAGTTTCATCGGTGCTGATAAGCATTAAAAGAGTGATGAACAAGGCAATGCCCTGAAATATCTAAGGAGAAAAGCCGCTACCTCCGCATTAAATGCACTACAGCTAACACGCTGGTCGCATTAATGTGAAGGTGATACCTGAACAGTAGGTTACAGCCTTACAGCTACTACAGCAAGACTAATGGAGTCATGGAGAGGGATGATGGGACAAGTATCCAGAATGACTATCTAGCATGCACATATGAAGTGGGAGTGCAGGGGAAGGATGATATAAAAGAAAGAGGAAACAACAAGGAAGGGGAGAGAAAAAAAGACTACGAGGACATCTAAGAACCAAACTGGTAACCAAACTCTGAAAGGATTATATATATATAAGAAGGAACCTCCTCGGACTTTGCCGAGGACAACCTTTCTTCAATACAAACTTTTTTCTTTTCATTCCCATAACATCTGGATCCATTTAGAGATTGTGTGATTGCTACAACCCGGTATTCCAACCCATTCTCTACAAATTCATTGTTTTGGGCTTTTTGGGCCTAAGTCCACCCGTGTAGTGGTCTAGGAATTCAAATCTGGTCCCTACAGTATATATAAGTAAACAACAAGAGATAAATACTTCACAATGGAAAACTCAAGCAATTGATTTCTTTAACCTCAAATGTTACAATTTCTATCTAGATATTACAATAGGTAACCGTTCCCACGGTATTACCCTTACTTTCTATCTGATTGATTTTTCTTCCATGTATCCTATTCCTTCTTTTTCTTTAGATCCCTTGCCTTTTGCCTCTCCCTCCCCTTTTATAACTTCAGTCATTGCTCTTATCACTTCAGCTGTTATGTTGCCTGCTAGAGCCTCAAGAATATTTTCCTTTACTTTATCGGTTTCCTCCCCACCCTTATCCTGGAACTCTGACTTTTGGGGGTTGTTTGTACTGTTCAGGCTATTTTATTTGTATTTAATGCGACAGAGGTTAGGTAAGAACCCCATCATTAATGCGGAGGCAAAGATCTTCAATCTTCTTGCATGTTTCGGAAGTTTCCCGTGGTTCCAGGCATCTCTTGGAAACCACACATGGACAATCCATGCAGCATCCTTCAAATAAGACTAGTTCTTTACTTCTCCACAGGAACTACCTTCCCGCATCACCTTCTTCTTTCGTAGTACTTAGGATGGATTAGCTGCTTTTCCTTCACAACCCATTATCCCTTGGGCCTTGCTTGTAGCATATAAGATGGGTCCAACTCATTTCTCGCGGCCTAACTACTTTTTGGGCCCCAGGCCTGGATGGGGACTCTTCCACTCCCCCACATATATAAACTTTTCATTTCTTTTTATTAAATTTTTTTATGCTTGAACTATAATATTTGCTTCTCTATATGATATTAATTAACCCTAATTTTGTTAGAATTAATTCATCAAGTTATGTATTTAATTAATCAAATTAAACTTGATTCTTAAAAAAAAAAAAAAACCTTAATATTGTACAGTATTTCCACCAAAAAAGAAAAAGAAAAGAATTAGTCAATATTAAATAATTTATTTAATTAATATTTAAATATAATATGTCCTACTTAAATTTATCAGTACCTCAAACAATATTGAGTTGACTCTTTCTTTATTAGACTCTTTTTTTTTTTTTTTTTTTTTTTTCCATTTTTGTTAAGTTAAATTAACTCCAGTAGAATCGATCCAATTTCTTGGTTGTTATTATTATTATTATTATTATTATTATTATTTGAGAATCATTAGAATTATCAATAGATCTCCTCTGGATTAGCTTTGTTGTTGATGACATTATGGCAAATCTTGTCAAAATCCCCTTATTGTTGGTTCTTTTTTTCACTTTATTCCTCGGTCTGTCATTTTTGTTGTCCGTAATCTTTCAAAATGGGCTTCCTCTTGTAATTCATGGGGCCCCTTCCTCTATCTCTTGTTTCTCTCATTGGATTTTCACAAGGAGCAGTGAGATGAAGAGGTCCCCTTCTTAGTCGCCTTATTCTAATGAAATTTCCTGTTATTCAGCAAATAAAAAATTATAATCGAACCCACAGATAAAATCCACCAACATAAGTGGAATGTGGATGAACTATTATTAATCCCACTGACATGATTTTTATTAGATTTGCATTCTTAAATTGAGCTCGGTAAGATAATTAATGGGTCAATTAAGAGCCAACTCAACCAGGTTTTAGATTACACAATTTATATTCGGGGGAGAAAAAAAAGATTGCACAATTTAGATTGAATTATATGTTTATGTTAATCTTGAGATGGTGTCATCTCCCAATAATTATAAAAATTAAAAAATATATATAGAATAAAGATGGGTCACCTTAGCCTTTGGTGACTGGTGAGTGGGTCATCAATATCATTGTTGTCTGTGTCACTATTAAAATCTTGTTGCACTCTTTTGAGTCTTATCTCTATCTTTCTCTCTCTCTTTTTTTTTTTTTTTGATACAGTCTCTATCTTTCTCTCAAATGTATGGACTACGGAGGCATAAGCCTAGAGAACAGACAAAGTATGCTTTTTTTTTTTTGGTTGTATAAATATATGACTTTTCCACACCAAAGGTGTTCAATGTCAATCAGAGGGAAAAAATTAACTAACGAAAGACATGTTAAATTATAGAATTTTTCTAGTGAAAAATCAAGAATTAGGCCATTACCCTTGTATGTGATGTTTCAAATGTTCTTGCAGTGTCTATAATTATAAACTTTATTCCTCCAAACGCCTCCCCCACCACCTCTCCCTTTCTCCATTACTCAGAGTAATGAAGAAAGGGAGAGGAATTTACTCATTTGTCACACTCCAAATCCACTAAGGTCTAATGCATGAGATGGAACTATGGAAGTGTCCGTCAAATAAATGATTTGTTCATCTAACATAAAAATAGTAACATGTTATAATCTCTTTAGTATAATTGAGAGCTCTATAGAAGGTTACAAAAGTTATAGGTTATGAATCATACATCTTTGAAAAATATACATATATATATTGATATATCCAAATCATAGGATCGTTTGATCTATTTCACAAAACAATCAAGATCACATTAAGATAGTTAGAAATTAAAAATCACTGTAAGGATTCATGGGATCGGCTTGTGATTGCAGGATTGTACGATCTTGCTCTAAATGGTATGAGATTTGGACAGTGGGCATCTTTTTGTAAGTGGGAGGATTCTGTTCCCATCTCTATCCTCCACTCCTTTGGAGAAGGGTATAGTTGGTTGGATCATTTCCCTTTCTTTTGTTATTGTTTTAATAAAATTTTCTTACTCAACAAAAAAAACATATATAAGATCAAATAATCCTATGATCTAGATCATGATTTTAACAACATTGATGTAATTATATCATTCTCACGGGGATATGTTACTATCTCATACCTATAAACAACCCTCCTTATAAAACCAAGAGAGGCATAAAAATTATTGTTATCAATATTCTGTTTATTTACCCCCACAAAATAGACATCTAACTTTATCTTTAGAGTACTCAAGGTCAACCGCCACATGATCCCTAATCTAGGTAGTTGGCTTGTTTTTGTTTGCAGGTGCCCTTGTTACCGTTGAGAAATCATATTCATTTTATATTATTGGAATTCTTATTGTGATTAGGGATGGCAATGGGGCGGGGCGGGGCAGGGCTGAAGGATGGGATCTTCGTCCCCGCCCCACCCTGCATAACGGAGAAAACTTTCACAACCCATCCCCACCCCTTGGGGCCCCGCGAAGCCTCGCCCCACCTCGTAAACTCTACTTTTTGTTAATTTTCCTTACAACTAGTACAATTTTTTTAATGAAACCTATTTCATTAATAAAAATATACTTGAAATTACAACTAAATTTATCTGATCAAATCAAATCAATTTTTTTAAAAAAATTGAATAATATATCCAAGCGTTTAACAAAACAATCACACAAAAAAAAAAAAAAAATCTTGTAGTACAATACAAAACAAAATAAGGTAGAAAACTATAATGGGTAGAATAAAATAAGTTAATATTGAAATGTTTGTTTAAATAGTAGGGTTTTAGGGTATGAAAAATTTACAATTATAACCCTTAGCAATGTGGGGCGCAGGCAGGGCGGGAATGGGGAGGGGCAGGGCGGGATGAGTCTAAAAAGTCTAAACTCCATCCCCGCCCCATCCCGTGGTGCAGGGCTAAAATCTTGCTCCATCCCCGCCCCACCACCTTTGCGGGGTGGGGAAAACCCGTGCAAGGCGAATCGGGGAGAGGCGGGTTAAGCGAAGCGGGGCAAAATTGCCATCTCTAATTGTGATTCCTCTTCCTCCCAAATATTTGAAAGAAAAGTTAACAGTTGTCCTAAAAGCATTAATCTATGAAATATTTTTAGAACTTTTTATGGGGGAAAAAAAAAAAAAAACACCTAATTTTGTTAACAACTTTTTATATTTCTTCGTGTTTGTTTGGCAAAATTATTTTTGCTAACTTATTTTACTATTCAGCTTAATTTTATTACTATTCACGAGTCTCACTGCACTTTTTGGTACTATCATTTGAGATCCGCTTATTTTTGCTGAAATTGAAAACTTTTTACTGAAAGTATTGTAAATAAAGGTAAAAGTTAACTTAATTAGTACAGTGGAACCCATGAATAGTACCAAAAAATGCAATGGGACCTATAAATAATAGCAAAAATAAGCTGAATAGTAAAATAAGCTGGCATGATTATAAGTAGAACTAGCCAGAAATAGTAGCTGCAACAAGTTTCTTGAAATATTTGAACCATAGGTCAAAAGACCTAAACATAGCCTTGCTTTCTAGAATACGAGATTGTATATCTGTAAGCAAGTTGGCAACAACACTTCTTAACAGAGATTGGGTCTTAAGACTCAATCTAGCACAATCAATGCCTATTATAGTCTTTTTATCCATTGAATGGATTTCCTCTTTTCCAAAGAGTTGACTAATGTAAGCTTCAAGGTGGCTTTTCAAATCCTCATTTTCTGAAACAAGGTTATATTTCGGGACGAGATCATTTTCTGAAACAAGGTTGTCATAAACAAGGTTATTTTCTAAAATAAGATTGGCATAGTGGCTCATATAAGCTTCATTTTGCGCAGTAAGATTAACAAGGTGGATCTCAAGGGCTTGGAGGGTGTTTTTCGTAAAAGGGTGCGGCGATTTAGGGTAAAAGCAGCATAGAGGTTATCAAGAATGAATTTAACGGAGTCTGGTAGTTCACTATAGACTCCATTATGAAATTGTAAAGATTTGGATAAAACTTCTTGTAAAGCAATTATCATGTCACCACCGGAATATGTCACCTCTGCCGGGACAAATCCCTGAAGGGATGTTGATCTGCTGGGTTCTACCCCAGAAGATGCACTTTCATGTATTTTAAAAGGTTGTCCTGCTGGGAGCCTTTTGTCTTGAGAATAGTCTTGTGCAGGAGCTTTTCTCTTGTTTTTCCTCTCTATCGAAGAAGCCATGATAATCCACTTACTAGTGGTATAAGTATTATTATTATTATTATTCCACTTATTAGTGGTATTTATCCAGAGTGCCAGAACAGTAAGGCTTTTTGACAGCTTATTTTACTATTCAACTTATTTTTACTACTATTCATAGTTCCACTGCATTTTTTGGTACTATTCATGGGTCCCACTATACTATTTTAGCTAACTTTTACTTTTATTTACAATAATTTTAGTAAAAAGTTTTCAATTATAGCAAAATAAGCGGATCCCAAACTGACAGTATAAAAAATTTCCTTTAAAATGATTTTAATTGTTTTATGGACTCTCATGTTATGATGTTATATTGAATTTTACCTCAAAATCATATTATCATCGAAGTTAGGAATCTACTAAATATGATTCTAAACAGTTTTTTTGAGAGAGAGAGAGAGAGAGTGTGTGTGAGTGTGTGTGTGTGGATAGATTCTAAATTTTCTTGAGTAAATAGAAATTCGTAACAACGTGCTATGTCTTGTAAGGGCACGCAATGATGTTGAGTTTACTGATATTATATTTACTAGAGGGTCATGTGGAGAACAGAAGAAAAAAAAAAGTCATGTGAAAGTGCCTTTGTCTTGTTTTTATTGATTTGGGAATGAAGCTTCTTTGTAAAAAAAAAAAAAAGAGTATTTGTGTTTTTGGTACTATCAGACAATACCTTGAAACATGGTAACAATACCATTATCTTATCCATTATTCTAATAATCTAAACACACAAACACAGATCTGCATGAAATATGCTTTGACAAAGACCCAAGTCGGTCCCTAAATTCACGTGCCTCCAGTTATTTGATTGCCCTTTTAATTTGTTCATTTTCACGTTAAAGAAGCAAAGCAGAAAGAGGAAAAAAGAAAAGAAGTAAAATATTGGTGAGCCCTAAATGGCCGACCCATGCAACCCACTTTCCTCCACTGGATCCCAACAAAATCTCTAGATTTGCATCTTTCCATTGCCAGCAATCATTCCAATCCAACGGCCACAACAATTCTATAACATTCCGAAGATCTACCACGCTGGATCAAAACAAAAACTCAAACTTATTACTGACTTCACTTCAACTCACTTTCACACTAAAAATTAAGTCAACAAACAGTGAAGCTTTTAAAAGCAAAAACAAAATCTAAGTACAGACAGATACAAAACAACAGTGTAGTAGTGAGGAAAAGGAGAAATGAGTTTCACCATGGGTCTGAACTTGCTGCTCCTCCTAGCCATGGTGGCTACAAACATCTTATCTCTCTACCACCTTTCCTCCACACTTCAGACCCCAAAGAAGCCCCCAACCGCTGCACCTCTAGTCCCTGACCACCTCATTCAGCAGCTCCACACCATACGCGCCACCATCAACCAACTCACGCGCCTCCAACCCACCGCCACCGCCACAACCACAGCCACCAGATCAACCACCCCATCAGATCTCCTCCTCCACTCCCGCCTCTCCCCAATCGCCTCGTCTTGCCACAACCACGCTGACCTCCTCCACAAGTACATGACTTACACTCCTTACTCTCTCTGCCCACCGGACTCTGACTCCGTAGCCGAGTCCCTCATCCTCCGCGGCTGCCACCCTCTCCCTCGCCGCCGCTGCTTCTCCAAAACCCCACCTAAACCCACTTCCTCTCTTCCCCATTACCCTTTCCCTTCTTCTCTTCCCGACCAAAACGTCCTCTGGTCTAACAAAAACTACTCTTGTAGCTCCTTCAGCTGCCTCATTCGCTCGAACCCGAAACTCGGCTTCGACCCATCTCGCGAAATCGACAGATTCACCTCCTACACCAACGAGCTCGACCTCCCGATCCCGCAGCTGTTCCAGATTGCGAAATCGGCCAACTCCGCCCTCCGGCTCGGCCTCGACATCGGAGGCGGGACCGGGACTTTTGCCGCGACAATGAAGCTCCACAATGTGACTGTCATTACGACGACCATGAATCTAGGGGCTCCTTACAATGAGGCGGTGGCATTGAGGGGATTGGTGCCTCTGCACGTGCCGTTGCAGCAGAGGTTGCCGGTTTTCGACGGGGTGTTGGATCTGGTGCGGTGTGGACACGCTGTGAATAGGTGGATACCGGCGACGGCGCTGGAGTTCTTGCTTTTTGATGTGGACAGAGTGTTGAGGAGTGGAGGGTACTTGTGGTTGGATCATTTCTTTAGCAAAAGTGTGGATCTTGATGAGGTTTATGGACCGTTGATTGGGAAGTTGGGGTACAAGAAAGTGAAGTGGGCAACTGGGAGTAAGGCCAATTCGAAGTATGGGGAGGTTTATTTGACTGCCCTCTTGCAAAAGCCTGGTTCCAAATGAGCTTCAATATTTGAGGTAAGGTAGACAGATGTTTGATACCTTTAGTAGTTTGAATTGAATTCGGAAATTTATTTACCTCGGCGGAGTTTGATGTGCATTTAGAACTTCTTGGTGTTCTGTTGAATATAATAATTAAGATTTGAACAATTAACTAAGTTTGTTGGTGGGTATTTATTTACTATATTATAGTACTGACTACAATTTTTTTTTTTGTTGGTAAGAAAATAATGGGGGGTGCAGAGTGTAGATTAAAGTGTTACTTAGAGATGAAACCTTGTGCATAATCCTGTGTCCAAAGCTGAATCTGGTTGGTGAAGGCACGGGATTTGTTGATTTGAAATTGTGGTGTGTTGTGCTCTTTTTGATCACATAGGAGAGAGTTTGGTTGTGGTATTAAGTATTACTAGTCGCAGACCCGCGCGTTGCGCGTGGTTATTTATTTTTATGATTGTGTTATTATTTGAAATATTTTTGTAAGTGTTACTACTTAAGTTGCATTATATATGTATAAACAATATATTGTAGGATTCGTGATGGTAG
Organism: Quercus glauca; assembly: GCA_023736055.1. Classification (NCBI taxonomy): domain Eukaryota; kingdom Viridiplantae; phylum Streptophyta; class Magnoliopsida; order Fagales; family Fagaceae; genus Quercus; species Quercus glauca. The sequence continues at coordinate 62,825,197 of CM043319.1, read as the reverse complement.
AAGGTATTGTCTTGGAATTAGATGTGGAAACAATACAACTATAATGGTAGAAGGTTCTTCTTTCAAAAAATCAGGCCCAAAACTTGATTTAAATTAAAGACATTTCAATGTACCACTACCAAACTCCAATATACCAATTGATCAAGCCAAAATCCGGCCATACCCACTCCTAACAACCACTCAAACTCCAATATACCACTACCAAACTACTTTCCTCAGTCATGGAATATAAATAATTGAAAGAGATGAAAACTCACCTTTAAATCCCCTTGGAATGGATGAGCCGTGCCACCAACACTTTATACTTCACTACTTTAGAGTCTTACATTCTTCCAATAAGCCACAACACATTAAAAAAATGACACCTGAGATATTTCCAAATAAACCAAGGTAAAATAAAATAGTTTTTTTGGCAGTAAAATTGTAGCACTATTGAAACATCATTCAGGCAATCTCACAAACACATCAATGGCATGCCAAGGATGCTCATCTAATATAAACACAAACACAAACAAAAGAAAAAAAAAAAGCGTCTCATATTAATATAAACAAAGCATAAAAGTTTTGCACCAAAAAAAAAAAATTGAAACAGAGAATAAAAGTTTTGCACCCAAAAAAAAAGAATTGAGATGTAGAGATACCTCAACCAAAGCAGGGAGATTCTGTCAGTATTTATAAATCGTGTGAAAGGAATAAAGGGAGGAAGGAAATCAGATAGGCAGCCGTTACTGAGAAACAGTAGAGCAGGAAGATGAGTAGCTTTCAAACTCTTTATTTTCTCACACAATACCTGAACAAACTCTCTGTTTTCTCACACAATACCTGAACGCTTCAATGTTTTTTTTTTTTTTTTTTTCTTTTTCCTCCGTTTAAGCTTCCCTCTACGTTACATATTACAAGACCCTGAACTCAATATTTCAAAACCTTAAATGCAAAACCTAAATGCTTCCCTTTTTATTTTTTTCCTTTTTTATTTTTTTTTCCTTTTTTCTTTCTTCCAAACGGCCTTGAACATACCTTTTTTTTTTTTTTTTTTTTTTTTTTTTCCTTTTTTTCGTTTTTTCTTTTTTTTCCTTTTTCAGCCCTTTAAGCTTCCCTCTACGTTACCCAATTCTTACGCTCAAAGATGTTTAAGTCTATTGATGACTGTGCAATTACCATACCAACATTTTTAAGTCTTTTTTTCCTTTTTCATTTTTTCTTTTGTTTTTTTTTTCTTTTCTCTTGTGGAACTAAATAAATATAAGGTAGGCTGAGTTAAATAGATAGTGGAATTAAATAAATAGATAGTGGGAGTAAATAAATAAGTAGTGGGCTATAATTATAGGGTTGGGATTTATAGGGTTGCAAATTTTTTCCTTTTTCATTTTTTCTTTTGTTTTTTTTTTTTCTTTTCTCTTGTGGAACTAAATAAATATAAGGTAGGCTGAATTAAATAGATAGTGGAATTAAATAAATAGATAGTGGGAGTAAATAAATAAGTAGTGGGCTATAATTATAGGGCTGGGATTTATAGGGTTGCAAATTGTAAAAACCAATTAAAAATTGAAGGAAAAATTATTTTTTTAATAAAGAAAATGACATGGCAGCTGATGTGGCGCAACGTGAGAGCAGCAGAATTAAATTCTACGCTTCAGCTTTTAGTAATATATAGATGTATGCATTGATAATATCTATCGATTTCAATTGATCTAAGGACATTTTTCCCATATCATTGATCTATCAAGCAATTATAGCTCTTTGATTGACAAAGTTAATTTCAAGACTTACACTGAAGTCAATTATGAGCAGTGCTTGAAATTCCTTGCTGAAATATTGTTGTCTTCTTTGCTTAAGTTTGGCTCTGTCATTATCAAATTATTAGGTAATTGTGGAGTAAGATACCCTACCTAAAATTCGCAAACTACTACACTGTTTTTTTTGGTAAGAAGATAATGGAGTGTACAGAGTGTAGATTAAAGTATTACTTGAGGTGAAACCTTGTGCATAATCCTGTGTCCAAAGCTGAATCTGGTTGGTGAAGACACAGGATTTGTTGATTTGCAATTGTGGTGTGTTGTTTGTTGTGCTCTTTTTTATTACATATGAGAAAGTTTGGTTGTGGTATTATGTATGCATTGATAATATCTTTCAATTTCAATTGATCTAATGACATTTTGCCCACATCATTGATCTATCAAGCAATTATAGCTCTTTGATTGACAAAGTTAATTCAAATTTTTATGCAAACTGAAGTCAATTGTGAGCACTGCTTGAAATTCCTAGCTGAAATAGTCCTTTCTTCTTCACTTAAGTTTGGCTCTGTTATTATCAGATTGTTAGGTACTTACCTAATTCACAAATCACTAGTCATGATGGCCCTCTTTTTTTATGCTTATATTTTCCAACATACAAAAGGGATATCCATGTAACCTATCCAGGAACAATATCTTGAATCACTGATCAGTAACTTTCATCTGAAGCCCTGATATGGCTCTGTTTTAATTACTGGTTTTCATGATATCTCTTCTGAAAGAAGAAGTAATCTTCCTTCCTGAGACTGACATAAGTTTTAGTGTTTTACTGAGAAAAAAACCTTGGTTTTTGACTTTTGGCGATTCATCAGTGGTAAAGAGGCCAGTTGACATGCTATACATCAAGCTCAATAATCCCATCAAATCCATGTCTTCTATGGGCCTTCAGTTTGATAACCCTTAGTAGTGATTAGTTGTTAGTCAGTGAACATTTTGAATAAAATTCAAGAATTGATAGGCTAACCAATGAATATTCATGATTTCATAAGTTCTTCTTGTTAGTTTCTTTTAAAAATAAAAAAATAAATTTAGCAAGAGATGATTAATAATGATTTTGTTTAAACTATGGATGCTCACATTCATGACTCATTTTGAAGAGTTGATGAAGTATGCCAATGAGAAGGCTTCTAATCTCCCATTTCTCCTCTGTTCCTTGATTAGTTCCCCAAAAGTTCCTCAAAACAGTGAAGTTTGCCCTATTACGAGGAAATATTCCTATCAAATGCAATAAAATTCATGACAAATTTGTGTGCAAAAATTGAATTGGATTGTCGAGAGTTTTTGGGTTCCTTATGAACTTAAACAACCTAAAGATAGATTGTATTCTAGCTTGATTGTGTAATTTAGATCACTATTACATGATGCATCATCGTTATCTGATCCGTCTGTGAATTATATTGTATACATTCTCTAGTACTTATAAGTCCAACCTGTTAGATTGATTTACCATTTAACGGTTTCTATTAAAATGGATTACGGGTTTCGAACCTTTTTTTCTCCTCATCAAACTTCAAATTAATTTATCTAAATCAATGAACATGTCTTAAGACTCAAAGTATAGTTTACACTACTTTCTGCAACTTCTATTTTGAGTGCTCTGAGTTGATTATTGGTTGGTTTACAGGTATCGCTGCGAAACTGATTGCCTCGTCAAAGGATTTGATTCCCCCGTGCCCCTAGACATGGAGTCCTCCGTAAATGAGTTATGAAGCAAAATATTTTATTTCCACTTAGGTGGGTTATACATTTAGCATGATATCAATGATGTAAAGTCTTGTAGAATGAAAAAAATCATAGGGAAGTTGAAGTCTAGTTGTAGATCCAAAGGGTCTTGTTTTTTTTTTTTTTTGGGGGGGGGGGGGGGTGTGGGGAAGGTATGCTTGAGGTGGATCCCCTTTATTGGTTTTGATTGATTGTTATATTTTTTAACCTTCTCTTAATAATCCTTGCTAGATTATGTTATTTCTGTTTAATTGTTTAGAGATAAATCTGCAGAGCAATTACACTTATTCACAAAAAAAAGTTGCATTTATTTTATAGAGACATTTGGTGGTCTAAGGCTCTAAGCCCAAAATTATGGATTTATTTTTTTAGATAAAAAGGGTATGGATTTTTTATTCCATACCATGTTAAAAAGCGAGAAAGAAAGCAAAGAGAAAGGGGAACATGAAGGATGATCGAACTTTATTGCTTTTTTAAGTTTTTAACACACCACTCCTAGTTGTCTGGTTATACAACTACAAACTATCCATGGAAATCATGCATGGCAAGTTGATGATCTAACTTTACTCATGTTGCTATTTTAATTATGTGATGTGCCTTTGCTTAAAAGGGAATGGATCTCAAAAAAAAAAACCAATCAGTTTTGTCCTTTTTTAAGTGATTATCTTCTTCATTGCCAGCAAAGAAATTTCATTCTCCTCATCATCTTTCTTTTACCTTAATTGATTGTATCAACCTTTTTGAATATTAAAGTGAAACATTGTGACTGATGTGATTTGATAAACAATGGAAACTTGTCAAATCCTTTTCTTCATATGTACTCGATTATGTGTTCCTTGATCCTCCAAGATGAAAATGGAGACCAGTAAACATATGTGCCTCTCTAAAACATTGAAGTTACATAGGCATGATCCTGAAATGTGAAATGTCACAAGCTGTGGGTTCACAAGCAAACTTACCCATATAAGATTATGAAAATTCTATTTTAGTCTAAATAGCACTACATGGACATTGCATATTGGATAAGAATCGACATTAAAGTCACTCTCCTAGCGCTCCTCCAAAAAATAAAAAAAAGTCACTCTCCCAGCTATATGGTAACAATTATATTTCCTTTCCCTTCCTTTCTTTTCTTCCCCAATCCCTCCTAAACAAAACAAAGGGTTAGTTGAAAACTTGAAATGATATTGACTTTACATGCCGGGTGGGCCTTTTTCTAATCATAACTTGTAAAAGGACAGTCGTTTCTCCCATTTTCAGGATGTGGACGAGCATCACTTGTCTGACACAAGGGCCAAGTTCAAGGAACTTTTTGTTTTTTCTTTTACCAACTATATATATTTTGGGGTCGCCTAAAGGTATATATTTTTTCCAAACATTTTCTTTTAAAAATACTAGAATTACAACTAAAACCACTATATATATAATACTAGAATTACAACTAAAACCACTATATATGTGTGTGTGGGGGTTGTGTTAACGGGCACCGCACAGTACCCGTTAAGCACAAAATTTTTTACTTTTTTCAGACATAATTTTTGTCTTTCTTTCAATTTATGTCAATTTTTCAGTTTTGTAGGTATTGTTTGAGAATTTTTTAGACTTTTTCTGATTAATTTTTTTTGTCTTTTCTGTATTTAACCAGCACCAAGCGGTGCTAGTTAACATTCTCCTATATATATATATATATATATATTTTGCTACAATTTGCTCACATGGTGATTTGTGAGTGGTGGAGTAAAAGTGGTGAATTCATAACTCCACCACTCACAACTTACCTTGTGAACAAATTGCGGCAAAATTTTGGTCTTAGCATTATTGCTTTTCTTTTAACAAGTAAGAAGAGGGAGAGAAGTAGATAAAAACTTAATGGCAGAGGTTCCAAGCATACCCTTGAAGCCCACCCGACTAACTCCCTCCTGCTAATGTGGGCTGAAGCCCACCTTGGAGACTTTTAAAGTTTTTTTTTTCTTTTAATTATAAATGTAATTAAAAAAGGAGAGAAGATGAATAAACTGTTGTAAAATAGGGGAAATATATAGGCAATAAAAGAAAATATGGGAATGAGATTATATCTAAATTGCTTCTTGTCTAGTGGTCATTCACCACAATATATAATTTCTGAGACTGATATAGAATACACATATATACATCTTTCTTTACTCTTGGTGTTTCTCAAATTTTCTTAGTGCACCTAACAATAAGAGCAGAAGCCCATATATATAAAGAAAGAAGGAAAAGCTGAAGCAGCTAAAAGGGGACAAAATCCCCTAAAGTAGCTGCTTCTATTTAATGTGATGAACGTATGTTCATCACCCAAGAAAAGGGAATAGTATATAACAAAAAATCTTTATTTATAGGTGTAAGCCACAAGTCTACTCAAAAGGAGTACTTTGTAGCTTGGATGCTTATTAGTTATAAAACCACAACTAACTCTCTTCTTAGAGCACTCCCAACGGCTTTTAGCCAAAACATTATTTCAACTAAAATAGTCCTAATAAACCTAAAAAATTGACACACATTGGATTAGTAACTCATTAGCTAAAATAGATTTTAGCTATAGTGATTAACCAAAAAAGGAAAAAAAGAAACTCGTGATGTGTGATCATGGAGGGTTGCTTCAAGACCCAAGCAATTGCAAATCTTTCCCAGCCATGTTCATGGGAGGTAGACAACTCACACCCTTCTTTTTCTTTTGATGAGAATTTTTTTTTTCCATATTTTCTGTCCCCTTAAAGTTTGGACCTTAACATCTCCTTGAGGCTTTCTTTGTTTAGTGCCTATGGAGATTCTTTGATGGCAGTGGTTAGTATTTGATGGGAATGACTTGGATGGATTAAGATCCATGGTTGAATGATTTACAATCTCGTCCCTTTTCACTTACACATTGCTTGTTTGAGGTAATGTATGAGTTATTATTATTATTGATTCTAAAAGAATTTGGACAAAGAGACCTTCATGAAACTTGTTTCTTTCTATGAGAAAATTTTGTTTCAGTTGAATGCTTTTTTTTTTTTTGAGAAGACAATTGAATGTATTTAATGACTGTTGGAAGACTTAATAAAAATAAATGAAGAAAGAATATTTAAAGAAAATAAAGTTTAGAATAAAGAGATATGGAATGTTGTGAAAAGCGATTAGTTAAAATACATAAAGTAACTTCTTATTCTAAATATGACTAAAATTTTGCTTAAGCCAAACAATGTGGGACAAGCTTTATAGATGAAGCTTCTTTTCATATGGCTGGTTTGCGAACATGATTATGCAGTCTATGGTGAAATTATTCAAAACATCTCTCATAGGGGGTAGGCCTCACCTGTAACACACATTATATCCTGTAATATGAGAGAGACGTAATACACCAAATATACTGTATTTTCCCCCAAACCATAGGGCCTCCATATGCACTTCTAATATAGATCCACTAACAGGAGATGGAATAGAAAATTAGTTTGCAACTTCAGAACAATAGTGCAATATTGAACACCTACTATGGATTGAGTGTTCTGTACACAGCTGCAATGTCTCACATATCCCAAAATTCGTCACAAACTAAATGCTACTAAGGTGGTCCATTTCAAACTCAAAATTGTATCCATAAAAGACAGAAATCAAGTATGCCACACTGACAGATGACAGATGCAAAATTCATGTGCCTTATTTTCAAACTCAAAATATCAACAAGAGATAGAAATCCACTACATCACACAAAAGTAACAGATTTCATACGCCATATTATGCCGACTGTTTAATCGGTAAGTTTTCGCCTCAGTAGGTGATGCATATTCAGCTTATTGATCTTCGTAGCAAGTATGAAGTCATTTTCAGTCAGTCCATCTGCACAAATAAAAATGATGTCAAAAGCACATCTCTAATGTACAGCAAACTTTTGCCAGAAAAAGAAAATAAAAGAAAATATTATGTCTGAAACTAGATTCCAAAAGAATGACTTCAAAATTCAAATGCTTTGTTAGAGTGATATGTAGCAGGTTTTATCATGCAATGGGTTAGGAATAAGGATAGGGTGATTTCACTGTTGAGTGGGTCAGATTCATGCAGGTCTTGAAACTACCCCGTCCACCTGGTTAAAAAACTGAAGTATATATTAAGCCACATATAACCAAGACTAAAAAGCAACCAAAAGAAAAAAAAAAATTGTCTGAAAAATATTCAAGGAGCCTATAACATTATACAATGGCATCAGATGCTGGTCAATGGATACCAGGACCAAATCCAAAGCAAGCGGCTAAATTGGGCCAGCTTTGCCAACTCAATAATGATATTCTATTATAACAACAACAAAGCCTTATTTTCTTCTGCTTGCCATATTTTCTTAAAATTTATAAACATTATAAAAATGTGGCACCGATATATTAAACACCTTTGAGTAATATAGCCCCTATAGAATTCCCACCCTACACACACACCCAAAAAAAAGGACCTTCCAGTTATGTGTGATCCTTAACATAAGTAATGTAACATATTGGATTCTAATTATTCTCCATCTCTGTTGTTCTCAAAAAGATTAATACCTCCTGATTAAGTATTCAACACATAAAATGATATTTTGATGCTTACTTAAAAGGGTTCAAATCAGCAATATGTATTGCATTTTGCTTCGAGAAGATACCGACGAAGTGTAATAAATACATATAAGGAATACAACATCAATTCAGGTCAAATAACTTATGACACTGAAGTATGTTCTATGGGAGTTTGAAACCATAACAAGCAAAGTTAGCAAAAACGTTTTACAAACATAAGTTGAAGATAATTGCTTCTGCTCCTGGTTAGAAGAAAATTTATAGCTCAACAATGACAGATTAGAGGAACTGTAGAAAATGTTTATTCAACCAGTCAGTTTTATTGGCCTTTACAAAAAGAACAGATAATTTTACTTTATTAATGGATATCTCTTACCAACTGCATGAGTCCAGATCTCAATCGTTATGTTGTTCCATTCAACAAGATGAAGATCTGGATGGTGACCTGCATTAAACAGGTATTGTTGTTAATTTGTTACTTCACAGCATAAAATATGCTTCCCATGTGTTTCAATTGACGGCATGTACGTATTCACAAACTTATTAGTGAAGAGCTAGATACCTTCTGCTTCTGCAACACCAGCTATAAGCTGGAATAATTCCAGACCTTTGGTAAAACTCTTCACTTTCATTGATCGATTCAGCTTCAACACGCCACCTTCATTCACCAAATTCCATCCAGCTACCTAAACAATATAGAGCACTAAGAAACATGAACTTATATAATATAAAAAAAGGGTGAAAGATAATATATGTGCAAGCAACAACCTGTCGAAGTAGACCATTTGCCACTTCTTCAGTCATGGGTCGCAGATCTTTTAAGTCACATGGCACACACTTCTTAATTGACAAATCTAACATCACAATCAAATGTGTCACACAACAACCCAATTTAAAATATGCAATCTCAGACAAATCTAACAGTACCCAATTCCAACTTATGAAATGAGTGGGCATTGAGAGCCAATGATGGAAAGATGATAGAAAAGACACAATTTGTAAGTTAAAAAGCAACTTGCAGCAGCCAGCAAAATATGGGAAGTGCATAAGCATGATACAGAAAAAAGACAATAATTATCACAAGAAAGTCAGAAGTAAACAAGTTACACGCCTCCTATCTCCTGAACAAAATAAAATAGAAGTAAACTACCAATTTAGCCCCGGTTTAGTAAGATTACTGAGAATGCATTCTCTCTCGATATTTTAAGCCAAAAAGGATTCTAGTTATAATTCTTGCTAAAAATCAATGGGACACATGTCATATTGCACAAGATAGCACAAGCTCTGTTTCTCTTGTTTCTTTCTTTAGGCCTCTTTATTTTTTGAATTGTAGATTAGTGGATGCGGGTAGCCATGGTATCATGCCCTTGACTGAGTGTGGAGGTTTGGGGGAGGATGCATTTAGTGGATTGGGGATTTTTGTTTGGATGAAAATGGTAGTTGATTTGATTTTGGGTGATGGAGATTGGCTTTGTGTGTGGTGGCTTGACTATGGGTTCATGGCACAGGTTCATGTAAGTCACAGGCTTGGTGTTTGGGTCACGGGTTTTTCTCCCAAAGTGATTTTATGTGGGTGATGGAGGTTGAATTGATTTTCCCCAAGTTTTTCAATAATCTATTTATGCAATTTGGGTCATGGCGGCTCAAGGTGGCATGGAGAGTGGTTGTGCTTTAGGGGAGAGAGTGGGATGGGGGTTGTTATTCAGGTGGTTGGGTCTTTGCATGATGGCAGTTTGGATGGGTTTCACAATGGTGGCAGCTTGAACCTTGGCCAATGATTTGGTATGGGTCTTCAAAGACGCTGACTTTTTTTTTGCATGATTGACAATTGAATTTGATTATTTTATATTATTTATTGACAAGATATAAATACTCCAATGACATAACCGAACATAATTTCATTTAGTATAATTACTTTCTAGTAAGAGGTTTAGCATGATACCAAAATTTATTTCTCAAAAGAATGTAGTCAAAAAAATTTATTTGGTCTGAATTCATTCGACCAAAGTTTAAAATCTATTTGCAGTTGTCTCCCCAAATGCTGCCTTAGAAGCTACAAAAGGCAGATTGAACCTATGGCATTAGTAAGCATCTCATGACCATGCACCCTTTTAGGACAAGATGCCAGTCCCTAAACTAGCGAATAGAGGCAATTTTGATTTGAAAAAGGCCTATAGCTTCATTAACATATCAAAGTTACCATCAACCCAAAAAAAAAAAAAAAAAAAATCAAAGTTACCAGCACTTCCATTGCCTTCATAACCATTTACTAGGCAATGTATGCAACTACCAATCCACATAAAATGTTTATGCTACACATCAAAAGTGATACCAAATATTTCATGAGGTCTTTAACCTTACACTAAACAACAATGGCATACAGCAGAAAAATATTCTACCACCCAATCTAGAGACTGAGATAAAGGAATTCCAAGAATATGAATCACCGATGGAAAAGCTAAGAGGATTTAAATTAATTTCTAAGCTCTTACGGACCCACCATGATGCATATTGGTTAGCCAAGTCCTAGAATTAGTGCCAGGAGCTCTTGATTCATGTGCATCTCATACATCAATTTATGTATATTCTATGATGAATGATTTTTGAAAACCCAAAAACCAATACTTCGTTTCTAAACACAATTATCAAAAATACATTAGATTGAAATTTGAAGGAGGAATATTTAACCCAAACCATCTGAGAATTGAAAACCCAAGGTTATCTATGATATCCAACCATCATTATGGGTTTCCACCACTTATTTTACTAAAACATAGAAAGATCTAGAGATAGAGAGATTCTTGACATAGGGATTTGTTGAAAGTTTATGATTTAATCTCTTCTCTCTTCTTCTGTAGTAGAAGTGTGATATACATGTAATATATACTTTATTTGTCTTACCATATAAAAATAGTTAAGCATAGGGTAAAGTTAGGTTATGGCCCTGATTCTATTTTTTATTTTTTGATAATTTGATAGTTGGAGTGGGGGGATTTGAACCTTGGATGTCTACGTTGGAAACACCAGGAGGTGCCAACTAAGCTACAATGCTCTTGGCTAAGTTATGGCCCTAATTATCTTGCAAATTCAGAACTACTACCAGGCAGAAAAGGACATTGGCTAAAATTTTGACTTTAGCATTGCCAATACATTTTAGCATTTCTAATATTAACAAAATGCAGTAAGATATTGGAATTTAAATTGGAATCAGACTAACCAAAATAATAATAACGCAAACATAATGATTGACATAAGGTGAACAAATTTGTCTTTCACAAGATAGCATGCTTTAATCATAGAAGCAACACAGTCTTACAAATATACGTAGGCACCACAAATCATACCAAACATTTATTTAAAAAAAATAATAGTACTTAATATTCTCAATAAAATGTTTCAGGGCTATAAAACAGGACAATAGGCAAATAAAGTTGTATTATAAATGAAGCTTTAAGAGAATTTTGGAATCTTTGTCATATGGAAGAAGAAACAAAGAAGTAAGAAAGTGAAGAAACTATTATCTCACAGGAATCGATCAAGAGAGCGACATGCATAAAATCTAATCTAACCACCAATTGTTTGAATTTGTGTGAAGCAAGAAAAAGTGATTTCTCCAAGCATTAAGAGGATATTTATATGATGCTAAAAGCAATTCACACTCTTTGAATAGACCAATATGGAATACTAAAAAAAAAAACCCTTATTCCCTAAACTTTGAGGTCAGCAATAGGCCTATATGGAATAGTGACCTCAAAATGGTGTGGTGATTATAACAAAGAACCTGGACGTTGTTCTGCATGTAAATTGCAAAGGATGTATATAGATTGGCACATGAGTGGATTACATTTAATAATCAAATGAACAAGCTGGTTAAATGTACACACACACCTTGGCCAGTGCAAAAAGTTCTAAATCCATAAAGTGAGTTCCTATTTGATGACACCCCCACATGGTCTAGAAGTATCTCAGTTACTCGTATACTGGAACTGTAAGTACAAATTTCATATGCACAAATAAAATTAAATCCAAAAGAAATGGATGTGAAAAGGGGGGAAATTTGAAAAAGAGGAAAGAGGAGCAGCATCTCAGAAAACTAGGAGAAGTTTTAGAGTGTCATTTCAAAGCATCAAGTACATAAGTCAAAGACCATGTAACAATAATAATATAAGAGAGTTACATTTTTCATGAAGATTATCTAAGTACTCTAGGTAAATCATGTGCAATTCATAAGGTGACAGAAAGCTCTATCATGTTCACCAACATGAGCCGAAAAGTTTCTATGAAAAAATCAAACATTAATCTTTTCATGAACTAATTTGATATTATATTGAGACGCAGATACCAATCGAATATAAGAATCAAAAAGAGTTTAATGCCGGTTAGAAGGACACGAATTGACCCCCTTTAGCTTATATCATTGCAGAAAATTAACATGTCAGTCTAATAATCTCTTTGGGAAATCCTAAAAACAAAACTAACTGTGTTTGGGAAGCACCAGCCTGCTATACGAATTATGACATATTTGGCTATGCCGTTCATTCTTCATATTCAGAAAATAGCCCTTTACAAACCATGAACCACGGAAATAGAATTACCCAACTCGTTTTCTACAACTGGGCCTATCAAAAACAACACCTTGTCTTCCCACAGAGACTCTTATACCCATATATTATAGCCAATCATAAAAGACTCTTATTGAATTATTTTCTTAAACTTGGACATTAATTCAGGAATATACAATAAATATTAATAAAAGAAATCAGGTACAAACACAAACATTGCACTGCATAGCTCAAACTCATCAAATCCAATATCTTTTTTTTTTTTTTTTTCCTAATATTATAACTAGAATATGACAAACGAACATGTACAAAATTCGGAATTGCACTTAGACCCAGAACACAAACTAGAATCCAATACATGGGTTATTCTTGAAATTAAACATGGGATAGGAAAAGCAGGTACCGTCCATGAGTTCCAAACAAAGACACCGATGGAGGCTGAAAACATAACAAAATCACAAGCAAAGATTTATGATTAGCCAAAAGGGTATTATGTAAAACTCAAGAAAACTTAACAAAAAAAAAAAAAAAGAGGAGTGAGAGAGTTTGGTACCTTAAAAAGATCAGGTTTAGAGAGACAGAGAATGGGATGATGGAGATGTAGCATCCGAAACATAGATATAGAGTCACGAAACATCGTATGTCTCATAATTATAAACGCTGTTTTCTCTGCTCTACAATAGGATTGGATAGGTTCGCACTTTTTTCTGATAAGTCTTAACCGACTATCTCAATCTCATCAAATAGTATATGTTTTTGTTTTTGAGCCCAATTCCACTTCCTCACAATTTTTATTTATTTATTTATTTATTTTTTATTTTTTTTTTTACCATATCTATCTATGATTCTATCATCATATAATAAAATTTATTTTGAGAATAATTAATTATCTTGTACTTTTGTGATATTTATTTTATTATTATTATTATTATTATATATTATATTTATAGCGGTAAATACACCTCTCTCTAGTAATTTTGAAAAATGAAAAAAACAATTCCCCTCTTCACATCCGTTTGATCAAACTCTAATAAATTGATATTAAAAATATTGTAAGCTAACTTGCGTTTTGTTTAAGGGTAGGTTTTCAAAAAATTTATCCCTTTCAGAATTAAAATTCATTGATTTTAAATTTTAATTAAAGAGTATTTTAAAATATTAGTTACCTTTTTTTTTTTAACTTTTCAACAAGTTGTGGAGAGATTCGACATTGCAAGTATTTTGGTGCTTAATAAATTTTGAATTATTATTTTAAATTTTCAGTTATCTATATATATATAATCGAAACTTCTAAAATTCTCACAATTTTTCACGTCAACATAATATTTAAATAAAATATTATTTTATTTAAATAAAATTATTTTTGTTTAGTCCAAACTTAACAAAAAGTGAAACTCTATCTCTGTAACAAGTCCAACTTAAACTCAAACTCATCATTTGTTTATCATTTTTTTAATTTTTAATTTTTTAAATCCAAACTTAACAAGGAATGAAACTCTATCTCTCTAACAAGTCCAACTTAAACTCAAACTCATCATTATCATTTTTTTTAAACAAAATTATTTTTATTTAGTCCAAACTTATATAAAATCGAAGTATTTGAAACTCTCACAATTTTCTACATCAACACAATATTTAAATAAAATTATTATTTTATTTAAATAAAATTATTTTTGTTTAGTCCAAACTTAACAATGAGTGAAATTCTATCTTTCTAACAAGTCCAACTTAAACTCAAACTCATCATTTTTTTTAATTATTATTTTTTTAGTTCAAACTTAACAATGAATAAAACTCTATCTCTCTCAAGTCCAACTTAAACTCAAACTCATCATTATCATTTTTTAAAACAAAATTATTTTTATTTAGTCCAAATTTAACAATGAGTGAAACTCTATTTTTCTACCAAGTCTAACTTAAACTCAAACTCAAACATTGATTAAAAAAAAAAAAAAACTTGAATAAATCCTATATTAAGATTATCCTAAACGTGGCTTTATTTGGATAAATATAAAAGTCATCAACTATTGATAAAGTTCAACTTCTTAGGATAATAGAAGAATTCTAGTGTAACTTCTTATACAACAACGTAGTAATTAAGATGCTTGGTAGGCATCATTATCATTTTTTTTAAAACAAAATTATTTTTATTTAGTCCAAACTTAATAAGGAATAAAACTCTATATCTTCAACAAGTCCAACTTAAACTCAAACTTTGCGAGGTTAATCATGAACACCATAAAAGCAATGCAAACCCCAATATTTTTTTTTTTTTAAGCCCAATTAAAAGTATGAGCTCTTCTTATATTATTTTCTTCTCCTATACTTTGTTAAAAAAATAATTTATTTTATGGTTTTTCATGTATTTTTTAAAAAGTAATTTTTGTATATGAACCACCAAACTCTCTTTAGCCGTTTTTTACAAGATAAAAAAACTTGCAATAATTGAAATTATTCTTTTGAGTGTAACCCATCTTTTTTTTTTTTTTTTTATATTTCTCTATTATTTAGTCATATATATTTTGTTTTGTTTCAATAATTTCTAAGCAGTGAATAATCTGATTCTTTAATATTTTTTGGTCTTTCAAGCAATGGCTTCTTCATCAAATTGTAACACAAATTGAAATCATACAATAGCAAATCATGCAATGATGTAGTTTCTTAATCAATTTAAAATTTTATAAAATTATTTTAGTCTACCTCACAAATAGGTAGGTCCTCATGCATAGTATGAGTTAGCGACTAGTTATTACTAATCATGATTAAACGTTGGTAAATATAATATTATAGAAATTTAGAATATTTTGTTACTACTTTTATATTTATTATTGATTTATTTATATATTTATTTTTTATATTACTATTTAAGAGGTTTCTTTTGTTTGAGATGAACATTTCATTAACTCAAAAATACCCCATATACTCCTGAGTTTAAGTAAAGACAAAACTAAAGGATAATTTGATAAAAACACAATTCTAACTCCCACAGTCCCACTAAAAGTCTAAAACATTGTTTACAAAATAGGAACACTCTTTATTCAAATATTTGAACTGATTAAAGTACTACCATATATCTTTATTTTTTATGATTTGTAATCCAGTTGCCAAAAAAAAAAATATAAATAAATGTTTTCTCTTTCACTCCCTCTGTTTCACTTTGAGGTATAAGTAGAGGGGGCTTCCTCTGTTTAGGATGGATATTTCATTGGTTCAAAAATACCTTTACACCTTTAAGTTTAAGTCGAGACAAAAATAACCAGTTAAATAATATACATTTTTAACTCTCACTAAAACATTGCCCACAAAATAGAAATACTCTCTATTAAGATATTTTAATGGCTCCAACTATCCATATTCCTTCAATCACCAAATTCACTTTCTTTATTTTTTATTTTTATTTTTTTACCTTTATCAAGTCTTAATTGTTTCATCTTCGTTTACTTACTCCTAATCTCACGTTTCAATTTCTTTAATTTTTGTGTGTTTTGTTTTGTTTTGTTTTTTTCAATTCTGTTCTTTATTTTGATTTTTTTTTTAATAAAAAAACACTCCTACTATAACTTCTCATCCATAAATTTAAGTACTACCATTACCCTATATCTTTATTTTTTCTAGACTACAACCCAGTTGCCAAAACAAAACATAATTAAATGTCTTCTCTTCCCCTTCCCCTATTTCACTTTAAGGTATAAGTAGAGATAATTTTCTTAATACTCAAATTTTTTTTTTTTAATATGTTTTTCCTCACGTGTTTGTATGTCTGTCTTTATTTTACACAAGTTCATAGTTCTGAAATGATTTTCCTTGACTATTTTTAGCTGTTCAAACTTGAAACACTCTTCTACACTAGAGTTAGTGTATATTTCAAATAATTATTTTATATATAGAAATTAGAAATATAAAAAAAGAACAATTGATGCAATATAGAAATACAAATAATTAAAAAAAAAAATCCCTAAATACACGTGTAGCACATGTTCAGAGGCTAGTACTAATATAAATAGAAGGGGAAATGTTATTATCTTCAAAACCTTAAGAGAAGAGAGTGTTTTTTACCCCTCTAAATTTAGGGTCGAGTGTCATTCCTCCACACCCCAAGGAAAGAGAGTGTAATTACCCCTATATATATATATATATATGTTTGTAAGAATAAGGTTAACCACAACTCTCATAGTATAATTTTTAGCTATGTCACCAAGGGACATTGTACACAATAACGTAGCACAATATTGAACAAAATTGAATCCTTTACATATGAACACATTAAAGCAAAAGGTGAACAATTGCAACTACAAAGAAACTTCCTTCATAGATTAAAGCACAAGAATATTAAACGGTGATGTCTATACTTTCACAAATTTGATAAAAATAGGGGTGTGCAGAAAACCCACCGACCCGCCAAACCCGACCCGACCCACCGGGTTGGGTCGGTTTTTAAGCCTTGGTGGGTCGGGTTGGGTTACAAATTTTTTTTTTATAGCGGGTCGGGTTGGGTTTGGGTCATAAAATTACAAACCCGCCAAACCCGACCCGACCCACCCATATTTAATATATATTTAAAATATATTATATATTTAATAATTTTTTTTTAAAACCAGGGCACTTATATATATAATATATATATATATATATTATATTTAATAATTTTTTTTTAAAAAAAAACTAGCTGTAGAGCAGTAATTCCTCAGTTCCTCCTACTAACACTAATTATATATATAATATGTATTATATAATTAATAAATTTTTTAAAATAACCAACTCTTCCTATCCTATATAAAAGCCAATTAGTTCACATAAACTTTAGTAAATTATTATTGTTGTTTAGTTATTGGTGTTGTTTGCTCTTAAGGAATTATATTGATACTAATCTTTGGGTTTTTTTAATATATTAATATTTATATTTTTTTCTACTAAATTTAATAATAATAATAATAAAAATTTCAAACCCATGGGTTCAACCCGACCCAACCCGACCCATGTGGGTTGGGTTGGGTTGGGTCGGATTTATGTGATGGGTCGGGTTGGGTCGAATTTTTTTTTACCCACCATGGTGGGTCGGGTCAAAAAATTCTCCCAACCCGACCCATGCACACCCCTAGATAAAAATTCACGCAAACACATGACAGTCTAAACAAAGGCCTTCGGTAATTTAAAACTAGTCCTTGAGGCAAGTGAGCCTTAAACAAAAGGAAACAGTAATTTCTAGTATTCTCTCACTCAAACAATAAACAAACTATCAACCCATATACCCTTGTACTTTCAATCCAAAATAATTACCAAACTACTATTCCAAGAAACCTACTTATGTTGTTTTAGGAGTCTTTACCTCTTTTCAATTGAATGACTACTTGAGCTTAAAAAAAATTATAAACATGGTTAAAGATGAACATGAAGTATTTTATAAACCAATAAATGTATAACAAAAGGTATTTATCAAACTTAATAAATATGTGCTAAGATTCAAAAAAAAAATATTAGCGAAGTTTTACATATCTCTAATCAATTGTTATTTAATACTATATAGGTATATAAGAAGAAAAAAATATAAAAACTAAAATTTTAATATTATGGAAATTTTTTAATGCCAAATAAATGGTTTGAATATTATTTTAATGGGTCATGTCAGCATTTAGAGTGCTAGTGGTGGAGTCCATTTGTTGTGTAGGCAAATTCTGTTAGTGAAATAACGGTATGGACCAAAATGAGAGCGCTTTTTTGATTTGGGGACCACATATGGGAAAAAAAAAGTAGAAATCAAAATGGAAATATAATGAAAATGTAGAGAAGATAAATGCATTTTTGCCTAAGTTATAATTCAAAGAAAAAAGGTTGAATTAGTTTGTAAAATTCTTAATCTTACATTTCAAGTATAGTCGTATAGAATATATTTTTACAATCCTTACATTATCAATAATTTTATATTTTACACAATTTAGTTTGATTATTAAACTATCTTATATCTTTGAATTCGAAAATTTGTTGGACAAGTGACAAACATTAGTTATGCTTAAGAATGATACTCTTAGGCTAATTTTTGTGTGTCATTTTTATTGTTAACAATAAGTGACAAAATATTTAGTAATGTACTTTGAGTTTATATTAGGACATACAATATGGAAAATATAAATTTTGTGTAAGTTATTAGAGTTTTTTAATGTAATATGAGGTTAATGTGATTCAATATTTTACATAAAAATCCTTAGATATATTTTAAACATATAAAATCTTAAACATATATATAAGTATAACCATAGAAAATTATAAACATGTAACAAACACTAATTATTTTTGGCAAAATTTATTTTCATATTTTGTTTCTTTAACATCATACGGTAGATCGAACTCATATATGCAATAATAACAAGTATAAACACAATAAATTTGCCTTAAATTTCTCATAGGTCTCTGAAATCATCAAAAATTGTTTCAATTAAGAAAATGATTCATTCAAATAATGTATTGAGCATGTATTAAACATAAGTACAATAACAAGATTGAAGATATAACCACGATAAAAATATTTTAACATTCTCTTTTGATTTGAACCTTTATTATTTTAATTAAACTAAACTCTCGAATCCTCAATATAATTAACCATTTTTATGATGTGCCACAAAACAATAATGATGCCGGCCTAACATACTATAAAAACAATAATTATAAATAAAATTGCTAAAGCATTGTACTATATTTCATGTCTATTCCTGCAGTGTTTTAGGATTGAAGCGTTGAAGAAGTTCTGTAAGTAACAGTGGCCCGCTGTCATTGAAATATGCAGAGTTCTTACGTGATTAGCGATTTCTTGTTCCCAACAATTTTTCGCTTATCAAACCATCTTAAATCTTTGAATGAACAAATATGTTGCGTATGATACGTACTTAGATGATTTGAAGAATAATGCATTTGAGCTAATATCTTGGTGTGTTTTGATAGGTTAACAAGAAATGACAAAAATATTTTAGAAACATACTTTAAGTAGATGTATTAAGATTATATATATATATATATATATTTAAAAACCCTCAA
This sequence comes from Quercus glauca, assembly GCA_023736055.1. Taxonomy (NCBI): domain Eukaryota; kingdom Viridiplantae; phylum Streptophyta; class Magnoliopsida; order Fagales; family Fagaceae; genus Quercus; species Quercus glauca. Next base: position 62,805,550 of record CM043319.1, on the reverse strand, counting down.
AGACAAAATCATAAACATATTCGTAACATATAAGCCACAACAATTATTTTACGCAAATATCGTTTTTCTACTTAATTTTCTTTCTTAAATTCATTTCTCACATGGTAGATCCAAAATTATAAGGAATGTAATTGAGAAAAATAACCTTGGAGTTGAAATTGGATAATTACATTTCAAAAATTATCTTAAATATATTCCCACACAAATATGGCAATGGTAATAAGTATAAACATAACAAATTGCTCCTTCAATTTCTCATAGGTTTGGAAGATTGTAAAATTTGTTTTCAAATAAGAAGATGATTCATTCAAATCTTATATTGAACATATGTTTAAACATAAATACAATTACTACCTTGAAAATATGATAATGGTAAAAAAAAAACAGAAAATTTATTTTGATAAAAACTTTCACTCTTTTAATTAAAACTAACTTCTCGAGAAGAATTTAACAATACCTACAACAATATGAGTTAAAAGAGATTAAAATACTATAAGAGATGAAGAGGGGGGCTAACCTTTTATAAGGCTTATTTATGTATGTGTTACAGTGTTAGTGTTAGTGATAGAACCAGTTACATGTGTGTTTAAGTATTGTCCCTATAAACATAAATTATTAATATATAAATTGCATCTCATAATCTAAAATTATGATTTAAATAATAATATTCACCATAATTAGATTTCACCATAAAATAGAGAGAAAAGTTAAGAGATATTACCTCAATGGTACTGTTTTAAATTATCTCATAACATGATAAACAAATTATCATCAATTCCATGAGTTTGAAGTGACAAAGTTGATTTTTTATTACTTATCCAAAAAAAAAAAAAAGTCGACTTTATATATATATTTTTTACAAACATATAATATTATATATACTTAAATAGAGTTTCACATTCACAACCTTATTCTTAAACACATTTTTGTGCTTGAGATTGTCTCGTTTAATAGCCAACCCTCAACTTGAACTTAAATTTGATTCATTTATTAGAGAAACCAACATAAACAAACTTGTTTTTTTAAGTCAAATCCAAGCCATTAATAAACATATTGATTTATTCACTGTCCCTTAAAACTCCAATATCCATATATTACTATTTATTCCAACCCTAGTATAAAAAAAAATAACCAAAAAAAAAAAAAAGTTTGCTAACTGGTCAATAAGAAATTGCATAATATAGGTAAAGACAGAGTTTCTATCTTTTATATCAAAAAAAATAAAATAAAATAAAATAAAGAAAAAGAAAAAAAATAAAGAACGTAAAGACAGAGATATACCCAAAAAAAGAAAAAAGAAAAAGAAAAAAGTGCCTCAGCAAATAGTAATTCATTTTGGTCATGTCTATATATAATTATATAATATATATATATATATATATATTATTTCGCCCTTTAAAACCCGAACGATCTGACGCATTCTCCTGTACCCAAGTCCAAAAATTTTCTTGGAAAATTCCGCCAAACAACATGGTCAGTTTCTTTCCACTCTCTGTGTTTCTTTCTTTCTTTCTTTCTCGTACCTTGTTTCACGTTTTGTTCTTCCTTAATTTCTTTGCCTTTGTCACTAATTTTGCTTTGAGAAATAAAATTAGATCCGATTTGATCATCATTATTGAAATTCTGACTCAGGTCAATTCGACTTTTAGCCATAGGTGTCTGTTAGCTTAGATCTGAGCTCTTTAACAGATTCCAAAATTTAGACTCATATGATAGCAGACCCATGTCTCTGAAAACCTGATCTTTGCCTATCCCCTGGTGATAACAGAAATACTTATTTTCTAGATTACATTACATTAGACATGCTAAAAGAACATTAGCAGTAGTGGGTTTTCAATTGGTGAAGGCTTTTGTTGTTGAATAAGAAATCTGGGTTTCGAATCCCGCCTACACAAAAAGCTAATTGACGTTTTGGCCTGATGATAAAGAGTAATCTTCAGGAGCGGGCGCTATAGGTTGAATTTCTTATCATTTCTATAAAAAGAACATTAGTAGGAGTTAAAAAGAATATGTTGTTTAAGGAAGTAATAGAGAATATGATTTTGGATAGATTAGTATTGAGGAAAATAATACATGTGGCCGAATCTGACTCATATGTTGATAGCCAACCCCAAAAAATTTGAGTCTAAGGTTTTGTTGTTGTTGTACATTATATTACAAATGTACCCAAACACAAAAGAAATGTGCAGCTTAGTGACCGTGTGTTTTATATGTTTCAAAAAAGTCAAGATGTGGCTAGAAACTAAGAAATTTAATAGAAACTAAAAATTCATGCTCCCAATGCAGTTCTAATGTCCCTAGATTTGTTTTAGAGTGACTATTTTTAGTTAGTTTCTCAAACCAGCTTGTTGTGATTTTAATATCTTTGTGGGCTTCAGTTAACTCAATTGATAAAGTTTCTTGTGTTTGAATAAGTGACTTGGGTTTAAATCCTGCTTACACCAAAAAGAAACCAATTGGTGTCATGGTTCCAGTGGAAACACGTAATCATCATAGTGCGAATGCCATAGGTTTCAAATCTTATTGTAACCAAAAAAAAAAAAAAAAAAAACCCTATTAGGCTATAAACATATTATAACATCCCAGATAAAGTGTTCGGTTGGTATATTTAGCTCTTAAAATATTTTGAGCCTCTGTTGGGAGTTCATGAGCTTTCATGATATTCTGGCTACTTCTTTTTTTTTTTTTCATGAAATAGCATTTTTTCAATAAAATTTATCTTACTTATCCAAAAAAGAAAAATATATCCCAAAGAACTACACTTGAGGATTGCTAGAGATATACTTTCTGAGTTTTGGTGATCTGAAAATGCCATTCTATTTCTGCTGTTAATTGTCCTCTCTGAAAATTAATATAAGAAGAAATGTCCAAATCTCATATAGCATTTGAAGCTTTAGGCAAAAAATAAATTGATTGAAACATGAAATACCACCTTCCCCTCTTTCCCATACTTCAGTATGTATTGCACCATGTTTCCATCAGCTGTACCACATTTATACATGTTTTGGATAACTTAAGCTTGCAAGAAAAATGGTTGAATGATTAAAACACCGATCAAAAAAAGAAAAAGAAAAATGATTGACTGATTAAAGCCTCTTGAATATGTCAAAGTTAGCAACATTCTTGAGCCCGTCGACACGTTTGTAAAGGTGCAACATTCTAACAAGATACACTGCTAAACTTGGAATGAACAATGCGTTTGACCCTCCAAGGGACATTTCTAGTGCTACCCTAGATAATTTTGTTAGTGCTAAAATCAGTAGCCATGATCATACTGCTTAGATTCTTGAATTCTCTAATCCTATATCATATGTTGTTTGTAGGAGTCATGCCCTTCAATAAAAAACATCCTCCTTTTGGACTCTGAAGGGAAACGTGTAGCTGTCAAGTATTACTCAGATGACTGGCCTACAAATACTGCGAAGGAAACATTTGAGAAAGCTGTATTTACCAAGACTCAGAAGACAAATGCACGGACAGAGGGTAGCCTGTATCCTTATTATTTTTTCATATAATCTCTTTTTAATTATATAAATAAATAAATGATGAATACGTTCCTCCCTAGATGTGTTGTTTGTGTGTTTGTCTTATATCACAATCTTTCTACTCTCTAAGTAGTGGGTGTCTGAGAAGAAGGGAAAAAAGAGGGGGGGGGGGGGGGGGTGTTCAGTTTCTTGGGGGTCAAATTTGCAAAGATATCTATTCCAATGCAATTCTGTATTTAGCGTTGGCACTCATGTAAATATTTTTGGTAATGGTAGCTATACTACTCTCATTTTGAAATGGGTCATCTACTTTTGAGAATTTATGTCCTTTATCTGCAATTGAATCGAGTTTTTGGGTGACAACTCTTTCTGTATGAATCTCTTGGAATCCTGTTTACTTGTTCTTTATGGTTGATGAAAGCAACTATGGGCGTTTACAGTGCTTGGCTTTGATGCTTATTGTTTGCATATTAACATCTTACAACTTTGTCTACAGCGGAAATAGCAATGTTTGAGAACTATATCATTGTTTACAAGTTTGTTCAAGACCTCCACTTTTTTGTTACTGGGGGTGAAGATGAAAATGAGCTCATCCTAGCCACTGTTCTTCAGGGATTTTTTGATGCAGTTGGTCTTCTTCTTAGGTATTCATAATTGCTGTTATTGTTTACCCTTTTTTTTTTTGTGGTATTCATTCAATTGTTGTCATTATTCATATATTAACCAAAAAAAAAAAAAAATCTATTTTGGTTTGCTTTTTACTCAGAGGTAATGCGGACAAGAAGGAGGCACTTGAAAACTTGGATCTTATTCTGTTATGCCTTGATGAAATTGTTGATGGCGGGTATGTAATATGTGTATTTGTAAGGTCTTGTTTATTTGTTTTATCATCCTTAAGTTTTTTTTTAAAAAGAGTGTTAGCTTTTTTTACTGATATTGTTATTCCATAGCTGTGTTTTATTTATTTATTTATCATGCTAGTTGAAACTATGGATTCTAAAAATCTTCAGTTGTAGAAGTTTTATGTGGTTAACTTAACAATTGTATAAATTTATAATTGTGAGGAACCGCACACAAGCAAGCCTGTGAATTTTTCTGAAGCCTTAGTTGGAAATTGCATGTAAGCTTGTGCAAAATTTCTAAAGCCTTTAGATGTCCCAAAGAAATGCTAAACCATAATCAGCAGGCTTCCTTCTTTTCTTTATTTTTGTAGGTCTCACTTATGACTTACTATAGATTATAACTTATCAAAAAAGAAATTTGGTTTAGATTGTAATTCTTTAGGGAAATCTCTTGTATACTCATTTTGTTCTTGAGTTTAATAAAATTCATGGTGACTTACGTGAGAGAAAGAGAAGATATTGCTGTTCCCAAATCATTTTCTGAGGAATATCTCTTGATATCATCTGTTATGTTGGAGCGTTATTATGATAGACCATGGCTACTTATGGTGGATGCACAGTTGAACCTAGCGAAGCCAGGAAAGCACCATCTTGTGCTGTGACCTTCTACTATCACATTTTTATTGCCCCAGAGTACTATAGAAATTTATTAATAAAATAAAATGAAAGCTTTTAAGGAAGACCTCCCTAAAGATTACAACCGAGGCCCAAGTGATCCATATAATCAAGTAAAGAAGTAAAAGAACAACACTAAACCCCCCCAAAACAAAAACAAAAGCAAAAAACTTGCACAGCATTCAAATAGAAAGCACAAGAAGAATCCTTAAGTTCAACCACAGATCTCAATGTAGGCCACATAAAAGGAGTGTGACCTATGAAATTGTTAAAAAAACACTGTAATAGTTTTGAATTATTACCTCAAGAGTACTGGTCTGGGCCGCTCATTAGGCCAGGGGGCTACCAGGCTGTGGCCATTGGCTTTCTGCTAACCCTTAGCTGTTTGGTTTGTTGTTTTAGGTTTTGTGTTTGCATGACTGGTTTACTTAACCAAAGGAATAAAAAAAGTTTGGAATTATTATCTTTGATGAGCTTCCTTGGACGTTCCAAAATTTCAAAAGTTTGAACTCTAATTACCATGGTAATTGTTCTCATATGACCACAAATTAAAATTATTGGCCGTTAATTAGTTCAGTTGATCATCTCAACTTTTATGGGCTTACAAGAAATACTTGAATTTGAACAATTTTGCTGGAATTACCACTAGTTTGTGTACTCTCTCTCTCTCTCTCTCTTTTAAATTTCTGTACAATGCCATTTTAAGAAAAAGTAAAAAACATGTTGTGATGTTGGGTGTGAATAGGATACACAGGTAAACATCTGTAGTCCTTTTTAAGGTAGTGAACCCTTAGCTAAAATTCAGTGCTTAATCATAGTAAAAGACACATTGTAAGCAGAATGCAGTTTAAAACTTTTGAACTTTTGCTAGGAGGACTTGTTTATCTATAGCCCCATACCATAATTGTTTGGTTCTTGTTTCCCCAGCTCTTGGGGGCTCTTTGTTTCCCTCTCAGCCTGCGAAGAGGGCATGTCTACCCACCCAGATCTAACTCTGTATTTTCTACAGGATTATTCTTGAGACGGATGCAAATGTTATAGCGGGTAAGGTTGCAAGTAATAGTTTGGATTCTGGAGCTCCCTTATCGGAACAGGTATTATAATCCTGTTTCCCTTTCATTGCTCCCATAATTAGAAATTGTGCAAAAGACATTTAGTTAAACTAAAGGACAACCAATGATGCCATATTTATGTTGTATCTGTGTTTTTGTATTTTTTGCAGACAATTAGTCAAGCATTGGCCACCGCACGTGAACATCTAACAAGATCTCTACTTAAATGATGCATATGCTGGATGAAAGTAGAGGAGCGAGGAGGGAACATCTTTTTGTATTTTACAGTTCCATTATACTTGGTGTCATGGTTTATAAGCATTGAATTTTGTTATACCTTGCATCCTTAGTTTAGTTCATTTCAATGTCAGAGTGTTGGTAACTTGCTGAATTTACATGTTTTCTTGTAAACTTGATTAATTTGGACATCCAATGTCAGTGAAGGTGGTATAGATGAATTTTTGTTAAAGGTTTTGACTTTTGGATATGAAGTTACCACTAGAGTTCATTAATATTTTTTTACAAGTTTTGCAGTAACATATGCCCACCTGCACACCTGTTTACACATATAATGACATTTCTGTTAGATAATTATTAAGCACCTTGCAGCTTATAGTGCCAGGAATGTTTTGCTTTATAGAGGAGAATTTTTGCAACAACAAGTATGCTTGTTTAATTAGCATTTTAGATATGGTTTATAGGGAAGTTAACATGAGAAAAACTAAGGGAAAAGTTCTTGCTTTTGAAAGGCGCCCGAGTGTTTTTAAGAGTTATTGATGTGTGCATGCGTACGCCACCCATTTCATACTCTTGGCTGGGTGGTAAAGGTGAAGGGTAGAAAATGATGGATGGAAAATGGGGCGGGTGGAGTTTTTAGCCAAGTCCACCAAAAACCATCCTCCCAAATTGGGAGGAAAGTGGGGAAGAAAAAATGTTTATTAAATGAAATTTATTATTTTGCCTCTTTTATAATTTTTCCATCCTCTTATGATATAAAAAAGGTACGGTGATTTTATTCAATCGCATTTTCTATTATTTCATTTTTTTCATCTTCTCTATCAAATATATAGGGAAAAAACTAAAACATTTTATCCTTTTTACATTCTCTATCATCTCTACCAAACACGCACAAGTACACCAACACGCATGGCTTATTGGTGTCAATCAGCAAATGTTATGTTTTCCAAAATTTCTACTCAGAGATGATCCAAATGTACCTCGTAGATTTAGAGGAAAATTTTAATGGGCTTATTGATTTTATAAAATTTCTTTGAACTCCTAGTCCTAAGTGAGACTCATCCTGGGCAACAAATGTAATTGGATATTTGGATGCTTTATTCTTTAGGCATTCCACATTTACATGTTAGTTTTATTGCCTATTTGCAGCAGGCAACGACTCTATTTCATCCTTATTTCCATGAATGTGCTCCTCCAGTGTTACCAATTCATCTGAACCAGCAGGAGGCTAAGCTCAAGTGTCAGTTTGATTTGTTGGGCTCGAAATCAATTTTTTTTTTAATGATGAAAGACTAAACTCCTTGCAATTTTCGGGGAAAAAAAGAACAGAAAACACTCCTTGCAATTGATCAAAGTTTCAATTCTTATATAAATCATCCTGGAACTCTCTTGCACCCATGACTGGAAAACGAGCACAAATGGAATCCTCCTCCCAATGGTTAGTTAAAATTTAACTTCGATGCCGCTGAACGTAACAATAGGTTATTCCTTGCTGTGATATGCAGAGATGTTCTTGGCAAGTTATGATATGCTGGGATTGGACAGCTTGTGGCATGGCTGGAGATTAATCCTAGGCAGAAGTCAGAACAGCAAAGGTTGCCTTCCTAGCTGTTTCGGAGGCAATTAGGCAAAGAGCCAAGGCTCTCCTATGTTAAATTTGAAGACTGACTCATGAAACATGATCTCATCTTTGTCCCTAAAATTCATTTTATCATTTCAGTCTTAAACCTTAACCTTATATTTCTATCAAGTATTGACAAGTTTGACTTGATAACAATTTTTTTATCGATGACAATATACAGAAGCACCAACTCACCCACTCGACTAAGATGGGGGGCGGGGTGGGATATTTAGATCAAACTTAGAGGATGCAATTTGAATTTTACCCAATACATGTGGATCATCTAAATGATAGATAAAGGTGCTCCTAGGGGAAAAATTAGAACATCTTTACTTTTTTGCACCCCATACGGATCGGGATGAGGCTAATACTTATTAATCCCAAACCCACACCAAAAGAATTACTCTAACCTTCAAGGTAGAAACACACGCCATTTCACTCACTCTTTAGTAAGGTGCAACAAAATTACAATATTAATGGGTGAAAATGGGTGAAGCCTCATTATGATTGATAGAACACTGCCCTATCATGGTTTGTTATACATTCTTACATTAAGGAATTACAAAAATTATCTCCTTCATGATCCCTTCTTTACTCTATTCTTTGTATGAGAATATATATTGAACAAGAAAGGGGTGGAAAAGGTTATTGTATGAGAAGATAATCTACGTTGTTTACAAACGCGTCGCCAGCAGTTGGGGGCATGTTATTCCGAGAAATATTTTTACGAACTTGGGCATGAGTCTCTGCCTCATGCTGGAACATCTTAACCAACTCTTCCAGTTCCAAGGTCCTAACTTCAACCTGTTCCTCAGCAACAGGCCTTTTCAACCCAAGATAAATTAGTCCAACTATAATTAACAGAACCCCTACGCAAAAGAGGATGGCTGCAAACAAACCAAATGCATATGGTGTATTCTCTGCTCCCGGGATTCCATCAACGTTGATCCCAAATAGCCCAGTGATAATAGAAAGAACAAGGCCACAACCCCCAAAAACAGCCAGATTATGCGTTACTCGAAGGCTTTTATCCTGAATTATTATTCACAAAAAGTTGAGAAACTTAATGTCAATATAGGAAGGGACCGATAAAGTAATTTGGCACATTAAATATCACCTAGAAATTTAGAGGTTTCAGAGTAGATTTTGATTCTTTCTGTCTACACAAACCTGCAACCATGCACGAACGGTACTTTGCATCACATCTTGAATGGTAAACAAGCGGCCACGAACAGCTTCTTGCTCCTCAATCATTTCTCTTGTACTTCTTCTGATTCCATCTAACAAGCTTTTTGCTGCATGTCCTCTCAAATGATGGAGAAGCTCAAATACAATCTCCTCCCTTGCATGAAGTGACCACTTAACTCTGATCACCTGTATCAGGAATTGCAAAATTATAGATTGCCCCATCTTTGTACCCATGAACTTCAGTGGCAGGGTAAACTTCCAAGACTCAGACAAAATGCAAATAGTAATACCGGGTAGCCTTAATATGCTAAATATTAAAAATTACTATTAGTAGCCTGCTTGAACAAGGAATAAAATTTCCAAGGTTTAGAGAAATAAGGAGACAGTCCATGAAGTTTGCTTCTCCAAATATACATAATTAAGCGATATAGGCAAGAAAGAATTGTTAAAGTAAGATATCAATGCAAATGAGAACTGATGCAAATCTTCATGGAGTGTCAAATATCGGAGTGTAAAAAAAAAATGATAGTACTAGAACTCCATGCATGGGAACCAGAAATTAATCACCACTCCCCTCCTCCTCCTCCCCCTCTCTCTCTCCATTGACCAGAGTATGTTGAGTGGAATGCCTCCATTCCCATCCCATCCTTTATGATCCAAGATTCTTCCAAAGTAACTTCAGTTTGGTGTTGTTACTCGGATATATGATTCATCATAAAATCACCAACAATCACGAGGGCTCATAAAGGCATATATTTTATATAGGTCTAGAATCAAAAAGATCAAATGACCTCTTTATCCCTTTATCCTGTAGAGCACCTCCTGAAAATACAAATCTATTTATCTGTAGCTTGAAAGTCACAGGAATTTTAATCATTGTCAACATACACTCCATAGCTGTGATGCATTGCTTAGCTGGGCTACTCCCAATTGGAAAGAAAGAAAGTCTAAGGTGATTCTACTTGAAGTTTCTTGGGCTGCACATCCATACCATATATGGTTGGAGAAGTGTTCGAAGGATATAAAAAGTGAGAAATCCTTATTCAACATCATCTTCTTGGATGTTTGATGCCCATTATCTAATAATGAAAAAGTCCAACATAGAATGCAAAACAGAGATTACTCTTAAGCTTGGATTGGAAGATCCTTTTGTGTATCCTGGTCCAGTGATTGTTTCTGATCTGATTGAATTCAGCTTCCACTTAGCTAGGAAGATTGTTTCTGTAACCCATAATGTTTCAGATTGATCTGGGTTTATTTCTGTTTGGTGGTGTTACAGGGAAGACTCTATTTCTAAGTTTAATCTATTGTTTCAAAATTTAAGTTTTTTATTCATCCCAACAGAAAAGTAGTGATTTCATCAACTGCAATCACATAGAAACAAATAAGAAAATAAGAAGTGAAAGGGTCTCTCAAAAATCTCATTTAACAAATTGACTTTATGACTTAGCAGATCATGACTTATCAAAATTCCATATATATCATATCCCAGCTGGGCATACTGGTGGAAGATTCTCTGCAAGTATGTCCATTCTAGCAACGAGAAGTGACATACCTGCCTTGATAACTTTCTGATTTCTTGGTTGAGAATTATACTAAAGAGATGCATATCTTCATGGTTTCTCCTGTTAAATAGGGAAAATATTGGTCACCATTGTAGTATATCAATGTTGTGGAACGAAATAATTGGTTTCAAAATAGCGAGGTACAAAACCTGTCCATGAACTTCAATTCAATCTCATCAGCAGCCCCAAAAATGTCCTTACGAAACAACCTATAAAACAAATTAAACACGAAAGTTGTCCAGAAAAATTGAAAATTGAAATGAAGTTGTATAATAACAAGTATACAATAGTTATGATATCATGTATGATGAAAAAGAATGACTCAAAGCTTGACATGGGAAAATTGACAGTTATTTTAGAATACTTATTAAAGAATAACACCCAATACAAGGATAAAGGCAAAATGTGAATAACAATAACTAGAGTTACATGTGTCATGTGTCTGGCCCTATGCACTTCATTTGTGTTTGTATAAATAATATGTATATATCTCCACACACACACAGATTTTCTTTGTATTTGTATGATTTATGGAAACACCATCACACAAACTTTACAAAGAGATTACTTCTGCCATTATTTTATTTAGTGTTTTTGAAATTCATCCTTGAAGACATGTAATTAATGTCCTATCTGAGAATTAGACATGGATGCACTAGCCAAATTGTTTGAGAGAAATGTGAATGGACAATTGTCAGGACTAGAGAGATAGATGGCATAGGCTTCCTTTAGTGGGAGATGTCCCAAATTTGTTTTTCATTTATGGACAATGGTTGGTTTATCTTTGGTGTTTAATAAGAAATGGACTAATTGAAATGCCTAAACAAGGCCTCAATGAGAAGAAAAGTCTTGTAAAGTAGATGTTCATCTCACTTATGGCATCTAAAATATTTGTGACTCTGTAGCTAGAAAGAAAAGGAAAAAATGAATACACATCGTTCAAAGGTAGGCACGCTTCTGTCGCTCTCAGAATATAAACAATAATAGTTGTCCATGCATTAGTTACCTATCATCCCATCGAGAAAGACGGCAAGCTAGATGTGCTATGACTTCATGCACTGTTCTTGGCACATTATAACCACCAGTAGAAAGAAGCTCCTATCAAAAAAGCAGTGCACCAAATCTATAAAGCAGTAATGAAGTAAGCAATAATAGTTACATGCATTTTCAACTAGGGACAGATTATGAAATTTTCATGGGGAGGGCCAAATGGAATAACTATGTTTGAAGAAGTATGTGGATAATTTGTCAAAAGCTAGAGTAGTCAAAATTGTTAGTGATCAAATATTAACTTTGCAGCCTCCCTAGAGACCCTTCCCTATTTCAAATCATAAAACTTAAACTAAAACATTTTTTTCCAAGCATGAACAACCTGAACTTCTGTGATACCCAATACATTTATTCTGGAAACATTTCCTTTTATATGCATTGCAGTTATCAGGAATTTTTGTGCTTGCCAAGACCGGAGTACAATGGGGATGTCATCCTCATCAACAAAAGGATCACCTGCTGACTGTCCCAGTAGCTCAAATAACAGTCCTCCAGCAACTCTAACTGGTACCTGAATAATAGCATAAAGTATAATAAATCATCCAATACAATCAGAGTCCATAAAAAGAGTCGAAGGCCAAAATCCAGTGACTTTTGAGCCACTTTTTCATAAGAACAATTACAACATACTATTCTGTTTTAGTTATTATGAAATGACCAATAAACACTAAACAACAAGCTTAATAACAGTACTTGATCCTATAGATATAGTAAGACCCATTAATGTAACAGATGACTGTAAAAACCAAACACCATCAAACTGACTGTCAATGGAGGACTCTGGTGTACAAGATTACCCTCATGACATTTCCATCATATATTCTTTGAATATAGTCAAACTACAAAAATTTTACATTTGCATCCTTCATCTTTCCATGGTCCTTTAAAACAATTCAAACCAAGTTCAGAAGTCAGGCCAACTGTCTACGTATGTGACTTAATACTTGTGGTTTTTATGTTCAATTAAAGAAGATTAAGGAATAGAAATCATAACAACTTCCAACCTTAAGGACCATGAAATCTTTGATGTTCACAATGTAAGACTATTTAAACATAGGGGCACCCCACTATATGCATACATACATCTCCAAGGGCAGGCAACAAAGGCTGTGATTTGTATTTTCTTCCTCTTTCCTTCTCATCATAACCATATAAGATTTGACCATCAATGATTTGAGTGATCAACTACAACTCAATTTAAATCACCAAAGCTCTATAAATACCAGGTCCAGCAACTTGAATAATTACTAAAGTTTAGCTTCATTATTCCTATTTTATTATTAATAGCTCATCGTGTAATTATAAGAAAAACTACACAATCAATTGTCCAAGTTTACTTCTAGATTTTTCAGATGCCAGGCTAAAAGTCTCATCGTGAAACAACAATGGACATTAACTTTTCAACTATAAGTAGTGTTTGCCAAAAAGATCATATATGAATTTTAATATTATTATAGAAGAACCACTCCATACCCTATGGAGCTCTTATTGTAAGAGTAATAAATTTATGATCTTAACTTTTACACCTTATTTCTTGATTTATTTTATTTTCATTTTTACTTGTCGTTTCTATTACAAAAAATTATAGTAATTTAGGTTAAGCTTCATTTGTTTTAGGAAATAGATGGTAGATGAATTAAACCGGACAGACAATTATATAATGAAAAAAAATTGTTTAATAACTAAGAGAGAGAGAGAGGTGTGGAGGGAAATAAGGAAAACTGATGTAACAACTAACGAGTACAGACTTTTCAAAGCCAACAAATTTTAGTTCAAATGACATATCCCTCCCCTATTAGAATGGGGTGGCTGGTGAATTCATGGATTCAAGAGCCACTTGATGATGTGTGTATAACTTACCATTTTTTTAGAAAAAGGTACAACATATCTAAAGTAATTAAGGTAGCAACGACATAGGAATTGGTAAACTATCAATTTTGCTGCTTTAAAGAAGGAGGATCTGTTGCTTTGATTGAAAAAATCATCTTCAACTTCCCAGACACTTTTATCTAATGTGCAGTCATGCAGTCACATATTTAAGACTTTTACTAACAACATAAAGAATCTTAGATCCATAATGCAACATAAAATAATCTAAACCCACCCCAAAATAAAATTTTCATACTCAGCCTCCCCTAGAAGATAAGCATAAGTAATGTAAATTTATTAACAGTTGATCACTCTTTATCTGCATCAGTCTCCAGATATTGATCATGACTTCATGTTAATGATAATGTGTTAAATGCTATTCTGGACATGGGTCAAGTAATTAGTGAAAAAAACAAGTGAGATACTTTAGGGTACATTGGGAATTAAGGGAGATAGGGGGGAAGAGGAGAGGAGAGGAGGCAGAAAGGGTGGAAGGAATTTACTAATTTTCTGCCATCCAAACATAAGGTTCAAGAAATCTACCTCATAAAGAAGGTGTTTCATCCGCTCACTAATCAGGCGACTTTCATCTTTTAAGGCTAAACTAACAGCAGGATGTAACCACTGAGCATTGCTGAGCCATGCTTGAATGGAGGGGTGACCTGCATACACATGGCACCACCATATAGGCCCTGCTGGGCGCTCCCAGTAGGGAGCTGCTAAATCAGCAACAGTTAGGTCAGCTTCATCATCCATGGACTCAAACTGACGCAAGGTAAAGTCAGCATCTACTTGCAGATTTTGGACAAGTTCTGAAATTCTAGCCCAACCAATTGGTACCCAATGACTACCATCAAGTCTTTCTATACCATGCAATTGGCTTGGTTGACTGATCTGGCTATATTTGTAGTCATCAAAAGAGGAAATCTCATTGCTCCCGAAATCATTTAAGGATGAATTATCTAATAATTCATTCCTATCTATTCTGGGGGAAGAAGCCTCAGCTTGTCCATTTGCAGGCATGTGCATCATTCTTGAACTGATTGATTTCTTGCGGCCCCCAATGAATTCAAAAGCACAGATAAGCCCATCTGTCCAAAGAGCATTTCGTGGCGTGTCATCTTTATTAGAATAATGTTTATGGCTATCTGGTTTCTTCATTTTATTCCCTTGGGTAGTAGAGTGGTTCTCACCCTTGTCATTAATTATTTGTTCCATCTATGCATATACAAAAAAGAATCATCAAATAATATTCTCAGAATCTCCAAATTTTCAGTCGATGGAATACAGAGAATGATAAATATCTGTCAGTCCTTCTGCTGCTATCGTCACACGGCAAGAAACTCACAGAATTTGATTTCAGAAACAGCTTTTCAAGAAGCCCATGCTGACATGCTGAGAAGTTGAATTTGTTAGCATAGCTGCAAGGGGGTTGGTTGTTCCAAAATAATGCCACAAATTCCAATAGGGAAACAAAAGTTAAAAAAAAAAAAAAAAAAAAAAATTCAATACTTTAAAGGACTGCTTATTGTTGCTGCCATAATTTAACAACATATACTTTTAAAGGACCGTTTTATTGGTATCATTGTTCATGTTTTTTCTTTCTTTCTTATCTGACAACACACGGTTCTAATTATGCTCATTTATTTATCAATTCTAAATTTGAGTAATATCGCCTTTTCATTCAAATTGATAACATAACTTTTACAAAATTGATAACCTCACTATATAACAAACATTTATATGAACCATAACATCAATTTCTTAAGATGGGATTGAAGAGATATAATCTGATACATGGAAGAAATAAAATTGCTTTAAAAAAAAAAATTTAAATTCACATTTAAAATTTATCGAGAGAAGAAACATATTTCTTCAAAAGTCTCGAAATTGTAAAGGCAGACAGAGATTTGAAGCAAGAGGTTCCTTAACAGCACAACCATGAACATAATTTCAAAGCTTTGAAATTTATCTTCAATTTAATATCTTTCAATCACAATTCACCTTATAGCAAATTAATCCACCAAGCTTTCTAAAGAATACTACTATTGAAACAAAGAAATTAGAGTCTATCAGCCTAACCAACCAAGCAGTGGCAAAAATAAAAAATGGGAATTGGCATCCAAATAATTAAAACCCAGATTATAAAAAATAAAATAAAAAATAAAAAATCAATGCAGATAGCTATTGGGCAGTGATTATAAGATCAAAAAATCAATATGGAGGCAAAATAAAAGAGAGGAAAGCATAATCAGCTTTGTTTAATAAAAGAGTTCTAAAAGGAAAAAGCCATGAGGAAAAGTAAAAAAAGAGAAAAGATACGTTAAGATAAGATAAGAATTACCAGTGAATGAAGGAATGAAGAAGGTGGTGGAGTAGCAAATGGGTTTGCAGAGAGAGAGAGAGAGAGAGAGAGAGAAAGAAAAAGGTTAGTGAAGTGAAGTATGTGTGACAAGAGTGCCCTGCGGAGATTGCTGACATGCACCGCGAGACACACGAACGCAATGAGAACCAAATCTCAGTCGCCTCACCAAGTATAAAAAAGGTTACATTTTCGTAACAATCCAACCGAAAATTCTTAGAAGCAAATTTATGCTGCTTTAATTTTAATTTAAGTTTACTACTAACATTATTTTTTTTTTATATAATATTACTTTTTTAAATTTATTATTTAAAATTTGTTGTGAAAATATTATTAACAACATTTCTCTTTTTCTTATTTGTTATAGAGGAGGAAAGCATATTGGCTCCGAGGTTGGGTGCGCTATTGAATCTTGCAATAGTAAATTAATGACAGAAATTGAAAAAATATCTATTTTGATTTCATATATTGGATTAGATTTACCTTCCTTCTTTTTTTTTTTTTTTTTTTTTTTTTTTTTTTTTTTTAACTTTTACATTTGTTAGGCTAAAGTTGGAGATTCTATTTTTTGGGAGGTAATTCTATAATCATAAAGCTTGTCAGGGTGTTTTAGTTATTTTAAAAGGTTTTTAAGGATATTTTTGTCATTTAGAGGTTTCAAGTGTATTTTGAAACTTTGAAATACATTTAGAAGGCTTTTTGGTATTTTCATCGTTATGCAGTATTTTTTTAATCATTTTTTTAGGTTTTAATGATAGTTTTTTGTCAATTTAAAGGTTTTAAGGATATTTCGATTAATTTTGAAATTTTTGGGTATTTTCAAGATTTTAGGAATAGTTTTATAATTTTGCAAATCTCATTAATATGTTGGAGTTTTGGGAAGGGAGTATTTTGGTCATTTTGAATATTTTCAAGGGTGTTTTTTTTGTCATTTTAAAGGTTCAAGATTATTTCTCACTTTGTAATTTTTAGGGATTTGGTTCTATTGAGAGGATGGGGATCCGAGTTAGAGAGAGAGTGTGTGATTTTATTCTTCGTCAATAAAAAATGATTTTGGTTGAAGTTTGAACAAGTTTTTTAATCACTCCAAACACTTGAATATAAAGGAAAATATTTTACATAGAATAAATGGGCCTTATAAAGAAAGAAGGAGATGGGATAGAAGGAAAAAGGCAAATTGGTCTCATGTGGAGAGAGAGAGAAAGAGAGGGTTTTGAACTGATAAGAACTCATATAAACCTGTTTAATTGTCATTCAATTAAAGCTCATTTAAGTTTGACTTGAATTCAAATAAAACAAACATTGTTACTACACATGTTATAACTAGCACATCATAAAATTGAAGAAATTTTACTTGAAAGTATATGTTAATGCCAATAGATGGGGGGAGTCTTTTTCGGTGTCAACTTTGTAATACCAAATACACTTATATTTTTAAGGATAATCATTTAGCACTTAGGGAGTACAATGATTCTCCCACATAATAGTATTCGCTCTAATTAAATTTAAGGTGAAATCCGTTATACATGTGAAGAGGGAGTACTAGGTTGTCATTTTTCAGAAGTACCTAATTATCTTCCATATTTTAAACATTGGATCTTCATATAAAAGAGACCAATAAATACCATTGAATTACAAAACTTTAGTTTTTTTTTTTTTGGGACATATTGTAGCTCCTATTTTAAAGTTAAATATAATATACACTAGGGAAAAAAAAAACAGATAAGATGAGATTAGTGACATTTTTTGAATACCTCAATTTTAGCTCACGTCATTCACTAAAAATTTGATTGCTCATCAAATTCTCCATTCAAAGAGCATTCCCATCAACCTTATCAGATTTTTAGCTAAACTAACCCAAAAAACTCTACTTTTTATAGTTTAACTATTCATGTTTTTATGGACACACATCAAACTCAATACTCTATTTCTTACTCAATTAAATATTTAATTTGTCTCTCTCCTGTCTCCTTTCTCTCCTCTCAACATATAAAACCACCATTGCACGCCACCACCAAAGATAACAAAACCCAAGGTTAAACCTAAACACAACGACCACAACACGACACCACCACCATCACACCACCATATACAATAAAACCCAAACACAACCACACAAAAAACACCCAAATCAAAAAACTAGATTTAAGATCAAACCACCACCATTGCCCTTGCTCCGATCTCTAGACCACCAGCAAATGTGCTTTGATCCGTGGCTTGAGAGAGGACAGATGAGAGAGAGAAACAACCACACTAAAAAGATCAAACCACCATCATTGCATAGCACCACCACCAAAAACACCATTACATAAACAAAACAAAAAATGCGAAAATAAAAATAAAAATAAAAACTGTGAAACAAACAAATTGAAGCTAAATCTTGACGAAGCTCTAGATCTAGCAAAGGTTTGGCTTGCTAGAGAACCAAATCGAGCCACCAAATCCGGCAACAGTCCTATCTCTTCATAGCAGCAATAAAACCTTATCCACTTCTCACCTGAACACACAGAGAGAGAGAGAGAGAGAGAGAGAGAGAGAGAGAGAGAGAGAGAGAGAGTCGAAGGAGAAAAATAATTTTAAAAATAAAATTTTGGCCTAATTAATATGTTGCTTAGTTCTCTTTTATGTCTTTTCTCTTTCTTTCTTTTTTCCATTTTTTTTTTTGTAATTTTTGGGTTTGCTCTGTGCTTTTCATGCGTGCGCGCGCGCACACACACACGCACATATATATATATATATATATCATTCTTACTTATCAAAAAAAAAGAAAAAGGCTTTGGCAAGGAAAGTCTCTCGCCACAAGAGACATGGCATTGTTCCTCACTAAGTATATTGGACTAGTTTAGTGAGATTAATGAATGGGTTTTTGTTGTTGTTGTTGTTGTTGTTGTGTGGTTCTTTAGCTATATATTTGTTGAAATATTAAAATAGCTACACTGATATGAATGCTCTAACCTGATAGATTTAGAAATGAACATAAACTCCTTATATAATATAAGGTAATAAAAATTAATTGATATAATTTTTTTTTTTTTTGGTTGTAATTTTCCATCTTAACAAAATAAATGATATATTTATATAGACAAAACTTAGGTACAGTATCTTAGGTGCTGTTTTTTAGATTCCTCTTTTAAAATTCAGTCATGTGACTACTTAACTAAAAAATACACTTCCATCCTAAAAGAAAAAATTCACAGGACAGAATCTTAAAAGGAAAACCTAAGGAACAACACCAAAGTACTGTACCTAAGTCTTACTCTATTTATATTTATTTTCCATCTCTTATGCCAAATACAAGTAACAAACAATTTATTGATGATATCTTCTCATCTACGGGGATTGTAGAGTCTAGGGACAAAGGTTTTGTACTAGATCTGAAACTTCTCTTTACTATAGTGGATTGCCTTTTGGGAAGGTTTCCCCCCAGGTTTTTTACTATGAAACTAGTTGGTTTCATTGGTTTTTGTGGGTCATCGTATCTTGTCTTATTTACTTTTCCGTTGCATTCATTATTGACATGATATTGATGTTTGTTTGTTTTAACAAGTTTTATTGATAATAAATCTAATTAACAGCTTGGGTTTAAAACTTGTTAATTCTATCAACCGGGGTCTAAATTTCCTAACACTTTTCTACATACTTTTAACTCTCTGTATCCTCGTTTTGTCTTGTTTTGCTTTGTTTTATCTCTTTTATGTTTATTAGGGTTTTAGTTTGTTTAAACACCATGAACATGCATTCATATGAACATGCATTGATGTATAGGTGCTATGATGTAGTGAGGTAAGTCATGCATTCATATGAACATGCATTGGATCTAAGTGATAAAGCATGGTTTGATTGATGAACATGAATATGCTTGGTTGAATGTCATGTCTTTGATGTTTAGATGTTATGACATGTTTTTTTGAATCTGCCTTATCTTGTTTCTGCCCTTGGATATGCTCTTTAAAATGCCATGATAGATGAATGTTAGGCTTGGGGATAATTATGCCATGTTGTATGCTTTAGATGTGTGTTAGTGTGTGTGTGTGTTAGAATAACATGTTAAATATGCCTTTAGTGAGATTAAGATTTGGAACACAATAAGTGAAAGCCAACCCATAGGTCAGGTGGGGTTGTGTGCCTAACACCTTCCCATCCCCATACCTAAACTCTAGACACGTGCTCTGATAAAAGATCTTTCCTTCAACGAAGGGCGCTATACTTATGGTTCCTAGACCTAATCTAGGTGGTGACTCCATTTTCCTCCACCATGGTCCACTCTAGACCAAGGCATACTTACCCAAGCTGCGAGGATGACACCACATCGTGGCCACACTCTCCCACGGTTTTTCCAAATGTCGTCGCAGGTGCTTGCACCCATAATAAGAAGTACGCCTCAGCCTAGGGTGGACCAAGCAGAGGGTGTAAATGGAGTCACGATTAGATTTAGAAACCATATACATAGTGCCCTTGTAGAAGGACTGATCTTTACCAAAGCACGTGTCCGAAGTTTTGGTATGGGGATGGGAAGGTGTTAGGCACCCAACCCCACCTAACCCGTAGGTCGGCCTCCACTCATTGTGTTCCAAATCCTAATCCCATCAAAGTGTCTTCTAATAGTTTATTCTATACTCACACACACTAACATGCATCTAACATCCTAACATGGCATATATCCCACATTCATGCATAGCATAAAACCTTACTATTCATCTAACACATATATATCCAAAGATAGCAAGTATATCATAAAATAGTAACATCAACTAGGCAATAACACAACACCATGGCATCAATCAAACACATCCAACCACTTAAACATAGCATTATGGTATTAACCAAGCATATTCGTCATGTTGATCAATCATATCATGCTCATCATCCAAATCAAATGCATGCTCATGTAATTATACATAACTTACCTCACTTACCTCACAGCATCACGACACCTATGCATCAATTCATATACATGTTCATATGCATGTTCATATTGTTCATCCAAGATATAAACCCTAATTATCAATTCAACAATCAAAGCATGTGAAACATGTTATTCTACTGACCCTAAACCTAAACATGTGAAAACTAGACTCAACAAGACCTAAACAGAGGATTAAAACAAAATAAAACAGATGAAATTAAGAAAAATCCTAAATCTGCGTTTCTGGGGATGAGTATGCGTGTGCATACATGAAGTATGTGTACGCATGCCTCGAGTATGCATACACATGCATGAAGCATGCACATGCATACACACCCAGAAACACAGTTTTAAAGTAGCAACAAAATGGAAATAAAAAAAATAAATAAATAAAAAATCTAACATACCTCTAATATATTAATTCAACTCTTCAATCAAAACATGGTGAGACACAACAAATCAAAATCAAACAAATCCAATAATATTTCTAGGCATGCATAAAATATAAATCAAATTAAGAAAAACAAGAACACAAGTTATAAAAATCCAAATTAAGGAGGAACCATGAAGAGAGACTCACCTTACTTATGGAACACAACTTGGTAGAGATTTAACTGGCCTCTCAATGCCTACACAACAAGATTCACTGATAATCAAGGGAATAAAAGATATCAATAATTTATAGGTAATCACAACTCAAAATCAAACTAGAACTCTTGAAAAAATTCTTTGGAAATGTTTTGAAAGAGATTAGAAAGTAGTTTCTGCCCTAATCTACTAGAGAGAGGTTTTTTAAAGAATCAAAAACATGCTAGCTCTGTGTGTGCAGAAGGATCAAGGTGAGAAGGTGTTATTGGAAGAGTTTTAGTGAAAACAAAACTCCCTTTCTAGCTAGGGTTTTAGTTGGGGGCATAAAATGATATTTATATGCTTAGAAACTAGGGTTTTCAGGTGTATTCAAAGGGTTTTGGACGTTCCTAAGGGCCTACGGGCCGGGGCCCATCTAAGAGGGAAGCTTTGGACCTTAAAAATTGATGTTTTGAGGTTTCTGGAACTAAGTGTATGCATGCATACTTGAAGTATGTGTGCGCAGAAACACAGTTTCAGACCAACAATCAAAACAGTAGTTTAACAAACCCTAGCATGCTTCTAATATGAAACTAAACAACCTAAATTAATCAACAAATATATCAAAGATAAAAATAAACAAAAAAAAAAAAAGACTATTCCTAAAATGCATTGGGTCTAACAACAATCAAGAACAACATTTAACACATCAAAACATGCCCATCAATATATCTAATCATTCAACTCTCCAATTAGGATAGAAAATAACACAATATATTAAACTATGCAAACTTCTAAGAATGCATAACATATAAACCAAAATTAGAACAACAAGAACACAAGTTATAAAAACCCAAATTAAAAAAGAGTCATGGGAAGAGACTCACCTTGCTTATGGATCACAACTTGGTAGAGATTTAATTGGCCCCTCAATGCCTACACAACAAGATTCAATGAGATTCAAAGGCAAATAGAAGATTTCAACAGTTCTTAGTTATCACAACTCAAAATAAAATGGCTCTTGAAAAAGTTTTGATTCAATTATTGAAAAACTTAGTTTCTCCTTGAATGAACACTAGAGAGAGGTTTTAAAAAACTTGCTTGCGGCTGTGTGTTTAGAAGGTTAAGAGAAAAAAAGAGTTTTGGAAGAGTGTAGGTAAAACATCAACTCTCTCTAGCTAGGGTTTGGGTTTGGAGGCATAAGATTGTATTATATGCTCAAACTAGGGTATTCAGACTCATTTAGAGGGATTTGGACGTTCCTAAGGGTCTAGGGGCTGGCCCACATCAAAGAATGATGCTTTGAGGGCCCACACTAAAATATACTTTGTGGATCAAAAGTTATGATCAAAACATGGAGCAAATATCATTTTTCAGCATCGTTTTCAAAGTGATTTAAGCACTTTTGAGTTGTGATTACTTCCAAACTATCAAAATAACATTAATTACCTTTTGTACACATGCCAAGCTCATCATTGGAACCGAGAACTAAAGTTTATTAACCAGGTACAAAATGAGGTGTCTACACATTTACATGTACTTTTTTTTTTAATGTGAATCTTTAGATATACCTTAAATAAAATCTATACATTTCACTTCCTTAGATGCATAAAAATATAGACTACTCCAAAATGATAGTTTCTAATAAGTTTTATCATTTTTTTCATGATCTCATTTTTAATGTTACTTACCATTATTATATTTTATTGGCTGATAATTTGTATGATAAAGAAATTAAATGAGAGATGGAACCATTTTAAAAGTCGTGGTGTATGAAGAAAACAAACATTTTAACAATTTTTAAATATTTTATTTATTTATTTATACATTTAGATATATTTTTAATTTTATAAATAAGGCTAAATGAATTGTCAAAAAAATGAGATTTTAAAATTTTCCAACTTTTTTTCTTATGTATTTCTATTATTACTGGAGAACATCTCATTTCTAGTTATGATACGAAATATGGTTTTCTTAGTTAGATTTTGATTAGTTTTAAGTTTAAATTTTGTATGATTGTATTTAATTGTTAATCGTTAGATTTAATTAAGTGAATGTAATGGTTGATTTTATTGCATTGTAAAGTTTTTAGAGTCCTGTATATGGTCATCTCTATTTTATTTTTTACTCATCCTGACAACCTATTTATTTTCCAATTAACAACTACTAAATGATGTTTGATTTTTTTTTTCTTTGAATTGTTTGTTTTTTCCTTGCCATAAATCTCTCTCTCTCTCTCTCTCTCTCTCTCTCTCTCTCTCTCATTTTTTTTCTTCGTTGGCATCTCATTGTTGTCCCAAATTTGATGATAATTCTAAAGAACTAAATATGTGTTGTAACTTTTATTTATTTATTTATTTTTCATTCCATTTTGCTGCCATAAAATTAGTATATCCATAACTATTAGTTTGTTTATGTTATGTTTGTTGATACCATATTTTGTCTAGCCCCAATCATGCGTCAAAACAAAGAACAAAAAATCAAAAAAATAAAGAAGGTGCAAAATCATGAATTTAAAAATCAAAAAGGGTAAAAATAAATAAAAAATGATTGGATAGTGGATCAAAAAGTCACAATGTTTGAAAAATTCATTTTACAACAATTAATTAAGGCCAAAATCCTAACCAAGTATGGTAAAAAAGTTCACTTTTTGAATCGACCATTGGATTGTGTTGAATTTTGGACCGTCTTGTAGGGCATATTTTTCCCTTTGAAATGATACTTTACAGGCCAAAATCGAAGTTAAAACGGATGAGATATCACCAAAATACCAAAAACCCTAATAAAATCTTCACTTTTTTTAAAGGAAAAACTAGCAATATTTTACCCAACTTTGTGCAATAAACTGTACCAGTTGGGCAAGAACTGGAACAAGCGGGCTGGACCATCTTGAAGAAAAAGGTCTTAGCTAATTTTCATTAAAAGGGCTCGACAATATCTGCCCCAGATTGGAAGATATGAATTTCTCAAGAAAAAAGGTCACAGAATTTTTCAGCACTATGTCACCTTCCTTCCGAGCGCTATTTCTCGACAACCGTAGCTCCAAATCAAACAAGGCCAGGACCATTGGAAACTAGACATCCAAATCTTTTCATGCATATAAAATACAAAGAAAACAGTGCTTGGAAAGGCCTCCAAACGGCAGCACAAAGATTGGGCCAGAAATTAGAAAAAGAAAAAAAAAATGGTTGATGAGGTGGCAAAAATGGGAGACTACCATTAATTAGCGTATCATGATACACTAGTGCTAGCCACCCATGGCATAAATAAACACCCCCCCCCCCCCCCCAAAAAAAATTTGAGGAAAAAGTATGGAAAAATAGAGAAATAGGGAGAAAAAAAAAAGTGAGAAAATTCTGGAAAAATACCTTTAGAAATTCAAGAAAAAAAAATCTCTCTCCTCTCTCCCTTTCTAGGAAACCATTACAAAAAAGCCCCATCCACTTTTGTTTGTAATATTGTGGGTAAGGCTATAGGGATGGGTTAGTTTCTTAATATCTACACCCATCCCACCTTCTTCATTATATTGTAAACATCATTCTCCATATATATAAATCTTTCTTTTATCTTGCTTGTTGTTCATAGTTGCTTTATTTTCTTATGCTCTTTTATATGTTGTGTATATATCTCTCTCTTTATTTAAATGTTCATATTATTGTTGTTGGTTTATATTATTGTGTTTGTTTCCCTAGATGGGTATTGGACCATCTCTTAGGATTTGTATGGGAAGTACCCTTGGGGGGAAGAAATCCCATCCCACCTAGGCATCTAGGGTTATGGCTTTTTAATTTATGTCATCCCATTTACTTTCAAGCAATCCTCATCCCCTTTTAATTTATGTTATCTCATTTACTTTCAAGAAATTTTCATCCCCTTTTAATTTATGTCATCCCATTTACTTTCAAGCAATCCTCATCCCCTTTTAATTTATGTTATCTCATTTACTTTCAAGAAATTTTCATCCCCTTTTAATTTATGTCATCCCATTTACTTTCACAGAATCCTCATCCCCTTTTATTTTATGTAATCCCTGTAGTTTCTTGCACATCCCCTCTCCCCCTTGACTTTATTGCGCGCGCGCGCACACACACACACACAGATATATATATATATATATATACACCTAACTAAAAAAAATATTTTCTATCATCTCTCTTAAATGGTTTTTAAACCTCCATTAGAGCACAATATGGGTATGTCTTATAAGAATGGTGATGGCTTAGAACTCCCATTTGTTTATGATGAAGAATCCATAAGGCTTGAAAGAGAGATTAGAATCTATTTAAAAGAGAAACAAAACAAAACAAAAAAAAAAAAAAAACATTTTTTAATCAATATTTACAATATTCCAAGCTCTCTACTTTTATGTCATTTAAATTTCAGCTCTTTACCTTAACGTCATTTAAATTTCTACAATTTATTTTCTACACTTTATTATTGTTGTTTCTTTACTTTTCTCATCATTAAAGTTACCATAAAATAAATGTAGGGTTGAAATTTGATGGGCTAGGCACCAACTTTGCGTATCGTGAGCCCAACGAATCCCCAACAATAAATTTGTAGAGAATGGGTTAAACAGCTGGGCTGGTTATGGATTTAGCAACAGCTCATGCAAGTGAGTAAGGGTAAAAAGACGTTCAGACTAATATTTAGTAAAAGCTCTCTTTGGTTCGAAGAGGTTTAGTATTTATCAACTTAATGAATACAATTTTTCTCCCCCGACCTTCAGAGGCTTCTGCCCTTTATATATCCCCCGACCTTCAGAGGCTTCTGCCCTTTATATATCCCCCTCCTTCTTCATCTTCACCGTACATTTATTTTTCATCCAAGCATCCACTTGAGTATACGTCACATCAGACATCTGCTTTAGTATGCCATGAGTGGTGGTAGCTGAGGCTGAACTGTTCAGGTGTCTTCTCCACATAAATGCGGCCAGGAAAGCTGCTGCAGTGTATTAAATGCGGTGGTAGCAGCTTTTCCTTTAAGATATTTTTATGCTCTCCTCATCCCCAGGCACGCCCAGGATTTGCTCTCCTCCGTGGAATCAATTGGGAAGGTCGCTTTTGCCCCCAGCATATTTGATTGATTAAGCACCATGATGATCCGACGATGGGACCTCTTCGGACAAGCAGGATAGTCTTCAGACGTATCCCAGTATTCCTCTCCGAGCGTATTTCCACCAAACGGGCCTAACCCTGATGCCTTTCACCTCTTCGGATAAACAATGGTAGACAAATTGGGCCCTGGGCCCAATTCGCAGCATTGGGCTTGCCCCCACAATAAACATGCTTGGGTAAAATATTTCCCCTACACACTATTCTAAGAAAATGCGTTTTCAAAAAACTTTTCCCACCTCTTTCTTAAAAATGAAGTTTTTCAAATAAAAAGAGTCTTTTTAAAAGAAAAGTTTTTCCCTTTTTATTCTTAAGAGTTTTCAAAACAAAAACTTTTTTTTTTTAAAAAGAAATTTTTTCAAAATGAGAAAAAAATCTGTTTTTTTTTTAAAAATCCGAAACCCATTTTCAAAAAAATAATAATAATAAAACCGTTTTCAAAATATGAAAAATTCTGTTTTCTAAAAAACTTTTTTCAATATAAAAAATTCCGTTTTCTAAAAATCTGTTTCCAATATAAAAACTGTTTAAAAAAACTTTTTTCAAAATAAATAAATAAATTCTGTTTTCAAAAAATGTTTGCAAAATAAAAAATCAGTTTTTTTTTTTAAAAAAAAAAAAAAAGGAAACCCAAAACTAAGAAAATAAATGATTTCAAAGTTTTTCAAAAGAAAATGTTTTCAAAAGTTTTTTTCTACATTCAAAAGTTTGTCTTCAAAAATGCTTTCTTCAAAAAGATACATGCTTTTCAAAACAAAATGTTTTCAAAAATACTTTTACCATGTTGATTTTGCCTAAAAAAGTTTTCTTCCTTTCTTTAAAAAGAATAAAAATATATCTTTTGAAAAAGTGTTTTTACCACGTTAAAAAAATGTTTGTTTGTTTCCAAAATCTTTTTCCTTTTCTAAAAATCCGAAAATTGTTTTTTTTTTTTTTAAAAAGAGAGGTTTCTAAGGAAATAGTTTCTTTTACCACGTTAGGTTTTCCTAAAAATAAAAAATAAGAGTTTTCTTAAAAAAAAATGCTTTTAAAAAAATATTTTTCTAAAAATATGTTCTTTTTCAAAATAATAAAAGTTAACATTGTAACTTTTTTATGCACTTTAATTTCAAGCCTTTTCTTAGAATAGTTGTAGTTTGAGTATTTGTGTTCAAGGCTCATTCTCATGAGTCTTTAAACACCCTATAAGCTTATATTGTGCCTAATATGTCTTGGCACTAATGAGTTTCCTTTGTCATCTTTTTGCATGATAAAAAATGAGAAAATGGTGGATGACAACAAGGTGCTACTCTTCCAACCCTCTTTTTTTTTTTTTTTTTAATGTTGTGATTTATTTTTTATATAGCATATAGTATTCACATGCTAGCTATATAGTAAATAAATACTCACATGCTATTGTAAAATATACTTGTATGTTTTCTCACATGCTAGTTATGTATATATCTCACATGTCTTGATTGTATATATTCTTTGGAGTTAATATTCACATGTTAACTATATGGTAAATATTTAATCACATGTACATTGTTTGCAAAAAAACCTTTTCAAAAAAATAAAAATGCCAAGTATTCTATTTTTTCATAAAAAGTTAACGTTTAAAATAAATTAAAATGAGGTATTATCTTCGGATAAACGTTGTTGGGTGCCTAACACCTTCCTCACATGTAGCCAAACTTCCGAGTCCAAGATCTTTGGTTCAAAAACTTTTGATTTTCCTTAATTAATGAACCTTTAAAATTTGGTTTAGTTAATTAGGTAACTTAAAATAAAATTAGACATTTAGGTGACAAATCACACCTAATACAAAACCAATGGTTGGTAGCGACTCCTAAAATAAAAATAAGAAAAAGGAACTCACATGCACACACCCCACTCTAGATACACAAGCCCACAAGAGTCACATCACTAAGGATCCAATATGCGATGAAACCCGAAAATTTCAATTTTTTGGTGTCCACAATGTTTGGTTTGATATCCTATTAATTCTTTTTTTTTTTTTTTTTATAATAAATTTAGTGTTTCAAAATTGGCATGTTTTTTGTGTTACATTTTTCTTTTCATGTATTGTAATGTTTAATGAGAAGACTTTATGAGAACAACTTTTATTTATCTGAATTTAAGTCAAATATTATATGTTTAATTTTTTTTAAATAAAAAAATGAGAGAATATATAAATAATTTAATGATATTGTGGAGGTGGCTTAATTTAAATACTGAACAAAATTATATCACCTAGAAGTTTAACAAACGAAACTCTAGAAGTCCAAGTCATCATGGGCCAAAAAAACTGATCTAGAAATTCTAGATCTGTGAAACTTGATAGATTGAGAGGTATCAAGCTTATATCGAGGTTCCTCGTCAATTCTCAATAGAAGCTAGGTATCGAGCTGGTGTCAAGGTTCCCTTTTTCAGCTTTTCTAACATGTTTCTTTGTGCAGTCTTCATGTCTTAAATAATAACACTTGATATATCAACAAGACATGCTTCATGATATTCTAGAATCCACTTAGAACTACCCAAATATAAGTAAAGTGTGTTTTATCAAAGGATATGCCAACACACAAAAAATATGACGCTAATAGAAAATAGAGTTTTAAAGAATACTAAAATTCATCAAACTAGAGATGCAAGAAAAATTTTAAAAATAAATTGAGAGAGATAACCTTTTTTGTGGGAAAACACAAAACTATGCATAGAATGAGAGAAAGAATGACAAATTTATAGTAAGATTATGAAAATAAGAAGAGCCAAAGTAAAGGAAGAGTGTTATTAAGGTAGAGAGTAATGGAAATATGAAAAGGCAAAAGTGAGAGAGAAATGTTGGAGAAAGTTTAATAATTAATAAGCTAAGAAATTAATAAGATATGGGCATAAGATATTGATGTGTATTCACTAGTATTTACTACATACCCATAAAGTACCCATCTGTCCGTGGTTTTGGCTTTTCTTATTTCGCTTGACATCAGATAGACTTGTTTTTTACTTCTAAAAAAAAAAAAAAAACCTTTTCTCACGTCAAGCTAAAAAAAGGTAATTCAAATATAGATAGAGTTGTTTTCTTTTGAAAAACAATTCTATTTCCGCCAAGCAAAATAAAGAAAATTAAACAATAATTTTCCAACTCATTTTAAGGTTGTTACCAAATATTGAAAAATAAGATAGTTTTCTAAAAATAATTTTTTGGGAAATGATTCATTTTCCAGAAATTTTAATGTTGTTTATTTCGATAGTTTTCCATGTTTTCTTGTGTCTAGTAGTATCTAAAAATAGTGGGTCAAAAAACTATCTTTTAACTTTTCTTATTTGACTTGGCATGAAATAGAGTTGTTTTTCAAAAATATTTAGTGGAAAGTAACTCTATCTCATGCCTACCTAATATACTATAAATAGGAAGCCAAAAGATACATAAATCAACAATATCATTCTTGACAAAGAAATTAGAAAAAAGAAAAAGAAAATGGCATCTCCGATTAGTTGCCTATCAATCTTGGTAATCCCTCTACTACTCACCTCTCTTTTCTACCAAGTTTCTAATGCAGATCGAGCCCTTGTTGAAAGCATTTGCCGCAATTCCACGGACAATGAGTTTTGCTTGTCATCTTTATTTTCAGACGAACGTAGTATTAAATCTACTTTACCTACGCTGGAACTCATTTCTATTGAATTAAACTTGAAAGTAATAGCAGTTGCCAACAATCGAATCTCAGATCTTCATAAAACACTCACAGACCCACTGGATAAGACTCGACTTCAGAATTGCGAAAACGATATTGGTGATGCACACGAGAAAATGCTTAGTGCGAGTGACGGTGCGGGTTTTCAAAATTATGATAAAGCGACAACTTCACTTACGGCTGCACTTCTGAAAATTGGAGAATGTAGTGATGAATATGAGAGCCCCCCAAAACGTCAATCACCACTATCAGAGTTCACTTTCAAAATGGGGAGGCTAATCGATATTTCTTACGTTATAATTAATATGATATTGTCAGTGTAAGATATTGTCAACATAATCTTATGTGATCTATAATAAATAAAGACTTGCTTGTATTAATACTTATTTGTAATGATCTCTCTTTCTCTCAATCAATATGGTATTATTGCATTATATTCAATACATCATTGGTTAATTTATTTCTTTTTATTTTTTATAATTTTCTTTATCTTTTTCACTTGTATACCATATTTTGTCACATATATGTGATGGATTTAATTTTTATATATCATATATTTTAATTAGTAGTGACTTCTGTCAATATTGATTATAAAAAAGGGACCATCACTATTATTTATAGGTGACATGGTCCCTACAATATTTATGCAAATATTTGAAAATATGGGAAAACATTTGCAAGATATCTGAGGACTACGAGTCCCTACAATATTCATGCAAATGTTTGAAAAGATGGACAAACATCTGTAAGAAATCTGAGGACTACGACTAACATCGTCTTGCCTTACTCTCAATTGCAATTATTGTTGATATAGTACAAGCTACGTGTGATTGAATCCCGTAAATTCTTTAAAAAAACTCACGGATCGATCTAGTGGATAAGGAACAAATTAAGGTTTACTTCCCTAATTATCGTGATGCACTACAAAAATTCAAATGTGCATACATGCAAGGTTGTCAAAATCAGGATCCTACGTTGGATCGTGAAAGGTAGGTGAGATCATGGATCGTGGATTATATATAAGAAAAACATTTTAGTAATATTATAACACAAATTAGTATATTGATCAAACAAATTTAACAACATTATAACTTAAAATGTAGCAAAGCCAATATAAATTCTTCATTTAGAAATGATGAAGCATTCCTTCATTTTGATCACAAGTGAACTAAAAACTAGAAAACATTTGCTTAGGTTAACACAATTTTGTAAAAAATAAAAATAAAAAGCCATACCATAACAACATAGAAAAAAAAAAAAAAAAAAAACCAAAAATTGATGTTTTGGTAGGATTGGTAGAATCGGTAGGATCTCATACAATCCTACGATCCTATATGATCCTACACGATCCTACATACGATTCTACCATTTTTACGATCCTAGTGTGATTCTAAACGTTTTGGTGAGATGAGATCGTAAAATCGTGCGATCATACGATCCAGATCGCAATTTTGACAACCATGCATACATGGCTTCAATGGTGAGGTCTTGGGAAGTGATAGATCGGGTTAGGGATGGAGCTAACAAAGCTATAGGTTGTAAAGATATATACCGAAGGAGCCCCCCTATATGTGAATCACCGATAACAAGAGTGAATCACAAAGTGATTAAGCTAGCAAAAATTACTTAAATTATCATTGATCCTCTAATTTCAACATAATTTATCTGCTTAGTTAGGTAAACCACAATAAAAATGGTTATCAATTCATATTATTTGTGTATTACGACTAGGAGATCCAACCGTACAAGTCCCAACAAGCAAATATAGTGCCTGGCGACTGATGCCTATGAAGCTTCGATAGTTTCAATCATGAATTCCAATTATAGTTAGTGTCTCCATGATAAATTACTAATCCAAGAGGAAATTGTGAACCAAGCTTGGCATCCCATGGTGGTAGCAGAAAAGACAATGTCTAATGATGATGACATCAATGTTGTGAAGGAGCAACCGGGTTTTTGCGAAGGACCCAAGAACAGTTTGTTATATTTGATCATAAAGACCGAAATTACATTTTTTTTTTTTAGGGATGGGCACACTGCTTATGGTGATGTAGCTTGTAGACATGGCAAAACAAGTCAGAATTTTCTGACTTGACTCGACCCGAACCCGATTTTTTTGACCCGTAGCAAAAATGGGTTGATCCGTGACCTGACCCGTGTTTTTTACGGGTCAACCCGACCCGACCTGTGACCCGACCAATGACCCGAACCAATTTATAAAAAAAATTAATTTTGGGTAAAAAAAAAATTTAAGACAATATTGGTTTAATTGTTTGTTGTGAGATTTAAGGAAACAATTTAGACATTTACATAACTGCATGCAAATGAATTAAAAGATGAATGGTTGAGCATTCTGTAATGAGTAAAGATTTTTAGATATTAAATAGCAAAGTACATGCCAAGATAATCTAGTTATAGTAGAGTTAAAAACATAGATTTAAAATTGTAGACATGTGTAAGAAACATTTATAAGTGTGAATATAGTGAAGCCAAAGTATCAAATTAGCATAAATTATGAATGTTTAGACTTATTTTTTAACAATTTATATCCAAAATAAACAGTTTTTCAAAATAAATTATGATATTTCCTAAAGTGTGTGTTACTTAACAATGATATGATATTCATAAAAAATAACATGTATAAATAAGTAAACAATCAAACTTTAATGTATATTCTCAAATTGAAATAGAGTGCCAACCACAATTAATAATAGATTATAAAATTAATTTTCAAGATTATAAATTTCTTATATGTTATTATTCTTTGTCAAATGAGTTATCCAATAAGTCATTTGTAATTTTGTTTTATATTTTGGGATGTTGATATTGTGTAAAAATAAAACTTGTGTTATACTTATCTTTGTGTTATTTTGCTTTAGTTAGTAATGTTGGGATTTGTATAATTTTAAAATTATTGAATAAGTATTAATAAGTTTAACTGAATTCGTTCTTGATATAAGTGGTGAATTCAAAGTAATGCATTTTACATCAAGTAATTTGTTGCATGACTATCCAAATGGCAAATGCATATTGTTTTCTCTATTTATTTATTTTTTTTTAAATTCATGTGAAAAGTACGAGTCAACCTGACCCGACCCACAACCCGATTGACCCAAACTCATTTTTAACCCGCTTAAAATGACTCGTTTTTGACCCGCAACCCAGTTGACCCATCCTAAACCCAACCCAACCCGCCTGTTTGCCATGTCTAGCAGCTTGGGGGGAAGATCTAGTGGTCCTAGATGATGGCTTCAAATTCGTTCTTTGTGTAAGCTTGATCAAGGAGAATGTGATGCCAACTTTGTGAGTTTTATTTTTCTTTTTCTTCTTCTTTGGATATGGTTGGCGATGTGTTGAATAATTTGTGTCTTTGATTTTGTAGGATGGATTTTCTTTGGGAAGTCACAGACACACCGTGAGGTACCGACTCATGAGGTTGAGTTCTTGTTGTAATTAAAGCCTAATTTCATATTAAAATCAACTCCCCATGATTCCAATAGTTGCAAGCCATAGAAATCAGCTCATAGTGCTACCACACTTGATATTGAGTTAGCCTCGGTGTTGGGAATAGAATAAGTAATATGCTTGGCTAACAATTCAAGGAAGCGAAGTGAAAGCTCAGCTTGGGTCCATATGAGAAGATTAAGATGAACGAGAGGCTTTCTTGCATCTTTACGTAAATTGGACTGCATCGAGCATGTGTCAATTTATGAGTTGCTTGCTTGTTGGCCAATTTGATGATATTGTGTTTGCCAAGAATATTTATGATGAAGTCGTAACCATGAGCGCTAAGCGATATTGCTGGCCGCCTTAGGGTAGCGCATTTAAGATGGAATGAAGCGAAGATATCACTTGCCAATATAGTGTAGAGATAAGGCATAGCCACTATGTGGGCTGTCAGCCCACTGTATCATGTTCTTGTGAGGGATGCAAATGAAAGTTAGGGTCACAAGTTGTTGCTTTGTGCTTGTTGTAATGATGAGGAAATAGTTAGTTGAGACACCATTGGGATGGGTGTTAACATTAAGACACTCGAAGGTGTCATTGATTGTGCGGCATTGAAAACAAGGTTGTCGTTGACTATGAAAGGGTAGGAGGGGCACACTTAGCATCTTTCCCTCTCTTCGCTCCAAGCATTATGCATTAAAATGTGACGTTTTTAAATTTGAAGAAGGTAGTTGTCAATGCCTCACAGCGTTTGACCACCCATCATGGCAACACAGGTGACTGGAATGAGTTGATTTGAACCTGTTATTTATCAAAAGTAAGTGAAGTCACCACCAATCATTGGGTTTTTTTAAGGTATGATTGGTCACCTGACTCTATTCGATTTTATTACCAGTCCTAAGCTAAGAAAAAATTTTGTTTTTCCTAATTTAATGCGGATGGCAAAAAATCATGATTCTTGATTTTGGAAGTCTGGATACGTGTGGGGAAGGTGTTAGGCACCCCATAACGCATGTCTGGAGATGCAGACATCACATTTTGTACACTTTATGACTCGTGCCCCCATTCCCCAATGATGCTGAAATTCTAAGACCTAAAATTGGTTTAGGACCCAATCAAATGTTAAATTGACTTGAGAAATGTTAAAATGGAAAATATGGCTTTTAATGAGCAAAAAAATTTATTTTTGGAAAAGTAAAGCCAAGGAAGCCCTCGGCCTACGCATGTAGGAATCAACCTGCATGCGCAACCATGATGCATGCACAAGCAAGCTCAAACCTGTGCGCACATGTAGGGTTCCAAAAGCATGAAAAAAAAAAAAAAAAAAAAAAAAAAAAAAAAAAAAAAAAAAAAAAGAAGAAAAAGAGGCAAGTTTTCTACATTTATCCTGACGTTTGAAACGAATCCCACATCGTCTAGAAGCCGTTCCAAACTACTGGGAAATTTAGACCCCGGTTGATAGAATTAACAAATTTTAAACCCAAGTTGTTAATTAGATTTATTATGAATAAATCTTGTTAAAACAAACAAACACCAATATCATGTCAATATCATGCACAGCAGAATAGTAAATAAGACAAGATATGATGATCTAGGAAAACCAATTAAACAAATTAGTTTCACAGTAAAAAACCTGGGGGAAACCTTCTCGAAAAGCAATTCACTATAGTAAAGAGAAGTTTTAGATCTAGTACAAAACTTTTGTCCCTAGACTCCACAATCCTAGTAGATGAATTTACAACAGAAACCTTCTACCGCTTCAGAACCTCTAAACTCTCTAGTATATGAACACCACCAATGATGCACGAATCCGAGTACGTGACTAACTCCGAGCAACTTGAAGAAGATGTTGGCTGCAAAGTTCTTCACTTCATCAACAATGAAGACCAAGAAGTACTTGGTTACAAAACCGTAAGGCGCAATAGACGCAGTAACTTCTTGCAGAGAGAATAAGGCATTAGGTCACTTTCTGCATGTGTTCTCCTATGTATAACGGCCTTTAAAATAAGTCTTATATATGTCTAGAGTTGTAAAAAAAAAAAAAACCCTACACATACATGTCAGCTAGGGCCAAAAATTAGATCTGGAAATTCTGATTTCGTAGATCTCGACAGAAACAGCTTCTGTTGAGATTCGACTTTAAATCTCAATAGAAGTCTTTCTGTTGAGATTGCTATCGAGCTTTAATGAACGGCTCTTCTTCACTTGTTTATTGATCAGATCTTTATGGCTTTAACACTTGACTTGAACAACATGTTTCTTGAAGTTTTAAACCCATCCTAGATCTACCAAATTACAAGTAAAGTGCATTTTGTCAAAAGATTAGTCAATTACATAAAATATGTCCTTAACAATCACCCCCTTTGGTACTCTGTGACAAAACCACAACAAAACAACTAATCATGAAAGAAGTCTTAAATTACTTAACTCATAACCACTTGTTGTATTACAAAATAAATCTATCCCTACTACAAACTCTTGAAAAACTTTGTAAGAAAAGAGTTCGCGGCACGATAGACTTTCACAACCTGTCTTTCTAAAACACTTAAACAAAACTCATTAAGGCATCATCTGTGAAATAGAAATAAAGATTGCATATATAAAGAAACATACGTATAAAGATAGAGAAGAAACAACACATGTAAAGATAGGTGAAGAAGACATACATCATATATATATATATATATATATCAAAGATAAGCACAATGTATGTAAAAATGGTCACAAGACCAGTGTACAAGAAGCTAAAAGAAGCTCCTAAAACAACAAGGAGGTAAACACTCCCCCTAACAAGATGAAACACAACTCCCCTTTACAAAGTTATGTATTTCTCCCCCTAACATGTAGAATCTTAAAAAGAAACCACATTTTCTCCCCCTTTTTGTCATGATTGAAAAAGGGTACAAGAAACTATAAAGTTTCACCCGAGAAACATAAAGATGATCTAAGATGATCAAGGGACACAAGGAATCCATATAAATGCATGAATGTAACGAAACAAGATGCTATGGATGACAAAATAATAGAAAGATGCTACACATGTGAAAAACAATGCACGCAAGAGGGTATCGATAGATTGAGAAGCTGTCGAGCTACTATCGAGCTGGCAGAGAGCACATAAAATTACCTTGATAGATCGAGATATGTGTCAAGAATCTATCGAGAAGCTACCTAGAAATCTCAATGGATCGAGAATTTGTCAAGAATGTATTGAGCAAACAGAGAGCTCAGAAATTTGGCTTGATGGATCGATCTAGCTGTCGAGAAGCTATCAAGGTCAAATCTAGAAAACTCGATAGAAGAAACTTGTGTTGAGCTGCTGTCGAGAAGGTATTGAGTTGTTGTGGAGAAGGTATCGAGCAGCTGTTGAGAAGACAGAAGCAAGGTTTTCCAAGGGAGGAAAAACACACAAGATGAAAACAACAAGATAGCTACTCAAACAAGCATCCAAGCTGCATGTTAAGCACTCAAACACAACTCAAATCTAGATGTAAAGCA
This sequence comes from Quercus glauca, assembly GCA_023736055.1. NCBI lineage: Eukaryota > Viridiplantae > Streptophyta > Magnoliopsida > Fagales > Fagaceae > Quercus > Quercus glauca. Next base: position 62,768,398 of record CM043319.1, on the reverse strand, counting down.
TTTCTAGATCAAAAGACACACATACATACTAAACAAGTCTAACCAATTTTATTTTTCAAAAACAAGTAAAGACAGTTTAGCAAGCATATATTAACACATGTATCCTTTGTGATGGTCAAATCACATTGTCCCTGCACATGTATCAAGAGTAGCAAAGAATTTGTGTTTTGTGTAAGAAACAAAGTAAGAGTGCATAAGTGTCTCATATTATGAAGATTTGAGACATGAGAAAATCAAATACACTCACACACAATCATAACTATTTGATGGGGATTATCACCTTTGAGGTACATCCTATAACTCTCACATCTCCTAGTAACACGCTTACAATCATAATAAAAACATTTTAATCTTTTTGCTTTTATTTTTTTTTTCTTTGCAATTTTTTTTTTAAAGCATAGCATGCATGGGCATATAAGGGAGAGAAGAAATACTCATTTATGTAAGCTAAAATATCACAATTTTGCTATGCCGAAGCACACAAATGTTATACATGATTGGCGGGCTTTAGCGGTGAGATGGTTATTTATGCCTTTCTCTTATGATTTTTTAGTCCTTCCCGTCAAAAAGAGTGATATGAGTATGAGATATAAGAGACAACCTTGATCGTACTCATCAAAACCACGAGCCACAAAGCTTACTTGCTTAGTTGTGCATTGAGATGCTCTCCTAAACTATAAGAGATACAAAGTTTAGAAACTTTGTTTCAATGACCATCAAAGGGACACAAGTACCAACATACACATACATACACTGTTTTTGTATTTTTTTTTTCTCTTTTTATTTTAAAAAACAAACAATATAAAGACTAAACAACCGAACAAAAACAGACAAACAACATGAAAGTATGAAGACAGATGCAGATGCATAAAAGCATGATTCCAAAAACATATAAGAAATTAAGCAAAGAGAGTCCTACTTTAAAAAGAAAGAATTAAAGCAGAGGACAACAAAAAAGACAATTAAATCTTAGGCTCCTTTCTCACCCACACTGCGCCAATCTTTGGCCTTGAAGATGAAAAGCCACATATCCTAGTATGTCTACTAAAGGATATAGAAGAATTAGAATTCTTCTGAAATTGAGTTAAAAAACTCAAGACTTTTAATAACTCTCCAAACAAAGGTGTAGTTCCTTGAGAGGAAACCTATGACCGTTTAGACACTTACTTTTGAGGATACAACTTAAAGAAATTAGGATGAATGTGTCTAGAAACACCACAATGGTGACAAACATGAGTGGTTTTAGGACTACTAGACTTCTTAGAGTGAGGTCTAACAAAGGATTTAGAATTAGACAAATCAGTTATGGATTTCATACCTTTATCACCTTTCTCAGATTAGGGCACAAAGACAGTCTTTGATCCAAAAGCCGTGGAAGATGAGGGGCTGGAGAAGTCAACATATCCTAAGCCAACCTTATTAGAACTAGGCTTTCGAGCACTCAAGACCTTATCAAGTTTTGCACTAGACATCCTCTTAATTTGAGTTCTAGCTTGACAAAGCTCTACCTCAAGATTCTTAACCTTCTTATCTAATGAGGTGTTCTCCACAACAAGAGTCTCAACCAACCTTGTAGTCTCATCTAATTTGACTAATAGATAAGCTTTTTCAGTTTTTACCTCGTTAAACTCTTTTCTACAAAGATGTAAAGCCTTTTTAGATTTTATAAACTCAGTGCATAGCTTATCATAGGCTTCCTGAAGGTTCAACTTCTTGGGTACTTCATCATCAGAAGAATCCTCACTGTCACTAGCACTCTCTTCAATCACCTTATCGGTTATGGCAGCAAAAGTCATAAAGTGACCACATTCATCCACATACTCATCAGAAGAGTCATTCTTAGTATCACTCAAGGTAGCAACCAACCCTTTATCTTTTGACTTCTTGGTCTTTTCCTTCATAAAATAGTTTGGGCACTCTATCCTCATATGACCAAAACCTTTGCACTTATGGCACTAGATGAAGAGTTTCTCATTCTTGCCCTTCCTAGAGGATTCAAATTTCCTAGGGACTTTGTTCTTATCCTTTTTCCTATATTGGATAAGTTTGATAATCTCATTAACTATGAAGGTTAAGTCCTCATCCTCATCCTCATCCTCATCCTCATCTTCATCTTCATCTTCAGAGTCATCACTCTCTTCCTCTATACCCTTAAGAGCCATGTTCCTACTTTTTCCACCTTTTCCCATTTTACCTAATCCCATCTCATAGGTTTGAAGGTTCCCTACAAGCTCAGTCAAAGGAATTTGATCAATGTCCTTCACTTCTTCAATGACAGTGATCTTGGCATGGAATCTTTCGGGTAAGGACCTAAGGATTTTCCTAACAATTTTGGATTCTGCTATGGATTCTCCAAGGTTAAAGGCAGAATTCACAATATCCTTGAGTTTAGCATAAAACTCATCAAATGTCTCATCCTCCTCCATCCTTATTTCTTCAAAACTACTAGTGAGTATTTGAAGCTTCACAGTCTTTACTGCCTTGGTACCTTTATAGGTGGTCTCAAGAATGGTCCATGCTTCCTTGGCAACTTCCATGGATGATATTTTCTTGAATTCCTCATTGGTCACCCCATTAAACAAAGCATTCAAGGCCCTATTGTTGAAATTTTCCGCTTTGATTGTTGCTTCATCCCAATCCACCAACGCTTCCTTTGGCTTAATCTAGCCAACTTCAACAGCTTGCCATACTTTTTCACCTAGAGCCTGCAAAAAAAAATTCATACGAACTTTCCAGTACACATAATTAGTGCCATCAAATAAAGGAGGAATCAAAAGAGATTGTCCACGATCCATGACAATGGGGGTCAAGGATCACACTCAGGAAATTAATCTAATCAGAGTGAACCTGCTTTGATACCACTTGTTGGGAAATTTAGACCTCGGTTAAAAGAATTAACAAGTTTTAAACCCAAGTTTTTAATTAGATTTATTATGAATAAACCTTACTAAAACAAACAAACATCAATATCAAGTCAATATCATGCATAGCGAAATAGTAAATAATACAAGATATGATGACCCAGGAAAACCAATGAAACAAACTAGTTTCACAGTAAAAAATCTGGGGGAAAACCTTCCCGAAAAATAATTCACTATAGTAAAAAGAAGTTTCAGGTCTAGTACAAAACCTTTGTCCCTAGACTCTACAATCCCAATAGATTAACTTACAGCAGAAACCTTCTACCGCTTCAAAACCTCTGAACTCTCTAGTATATGAACGCCACCAATGATGCATAGATCCCAATACGTGACTAACTCCCAACAACTTGAAGAAGACGTTAGCTGCAAAGTTTTTCACTTCAATAACAATGAAGATCAAGAAGTACTTGGTTACAAAACCCTAAGGCGCAAAAGATGCAGTAACTTCTTACAGAGAGAATAAGGTACTAATTCACTTTCTGCATGTATTCTCCCATGTAGAACGGCCTTTAAAATAAGCCTTATATATGTCTAGGGTTGTGAGAAAAGAAACCCTACACATACATGTCAGCTAGGGCCAAAACTCAGATCTAGAAATTCTGATTTCGTAGATCTCGACAGAAACAGCTTCTGTCAAGCTTCTGTCGAGATTTGACTTTAAATCTCAATAGAAGTCTTTCTGTCGAGATTGCTATTAAGCTTTAATGAACAGCTCTTCTTCACTTATTTCTTAGTCAGATCTTCATGGCTTTAACACTTGACTTAAACAACATGTTTCTTGAAGTCTTAAACCCATCCTAGATCTACCCAATTACAAGTAAAGTGCATTTTGTTAAAGAATTAGCCAATTACATAAAATATGTCTTTAACACAAACCCCCCCCCCCCCTCCCCAATTTTCAAAATATAAATAGTCATGCATGGTACCTTTTCAAAACATACAGAAATTCTAAGGGAAAACACTAAGATTCACTAGAAATAATGAATCAAAGAAAGAGTTTTTCACAAAACATCCTCAAGTCAATTTTCTTTTGATTGGGGCATTTTCTGGCCTTGATCTTCGAGATTAAGATTACTAATCACTTTTTTATTGATTGTGAATAGATTTGACTAAGGGGAACAGTCAAAAATCAAGTTTTAAGCTTTTCTTTTATTTCTTGCTTTTATTTATGTTTTAATCTTGCTTCTTTGCTTGTTATATGTTTTACATGTTTATATAGCTTAGGTTTAGGTAGTTTTTATGTTTTAAAGCATGTTAGGTTGTTAGATTTATTGTTTTGAAATCCTTCTCTGCTTTCTGTGTTGCTATGTTCTTGGCTAGGGTTTCCGTGGCCAAACCCACATGTTCATAGTCCTGCATGCGTACGCAGGCTTGTTCATGCGTACACATAATCCTACCTAGAAACCCTAACCCTAGTTTTCTAATTTTGTTTCTTATTTCCTTGCATAAATATGCTCCTGTTTTGATCCTTTTTCATATATATAAGTCTCTATTTCATTGTTTGATTGTTTATTTGCCTTTCACGTGTTTAAATTAGGATTTATCTTTATTTTCTTGCTTTGATGCCATAAACACGCATTCGCATGTTCATGCATTGATGCAATAGGTGCTAAGGTGAAGTAAGGTAAGGAAGGTAAGTTTCACATGAACATGAACATGCAATTTTTAATATGATCTTGCTTGGATAATGAGTATGAGCATGTTTGTTTGGATGAGTTGTTTTCAATGTGTAAATGCAATCACATGTTATCTAGATCTTCTCATGCTTGTGTTTCTGCCATGATTTGTTTGATGCCTTGGATGATATAACATGATTGAGATAGGAGCATGTTAGGGTTTATGATGTGATGAGATGTCATGATAGATATATGTTAGGGTACAATATGCCATGTATGCTCGATGAATGCTAGGCTTTGGTTGATTGCCATGATAGATGTATGATTAGGTTTGGGAATGATTAATGCCATGTTATATGCTTAGATGTATGCTGGTGTGTGTGTGAGTTAAAATGCAATATTGAGTATGCCTTTTGTTAAGGACATATTTTATATAATTGGCTAATCCTTTGACAAAATGCACTTTACTTGTAATTAGGTAGATCTAGAAGATAATTCTAAATAAAAGGTTCCAATGGCAGTGGCTGCAACAGTTGCACCAGTCCCCATCTTTAGGATCACCTCCCCTTCATTTAGCCTTCGGGTCTCCTTGAACCCCTGCAACATATTGCAAATGTGTGAGATTGTACCAGAATCTACACACCAAGAATCAAATGGACCATCCATTAAATTTGTTTCAATAACAAGCAAATTAGGCATACCTTCTGCAGGTTTGTCATTCTTCAGAGAAGCCAAATAATGGCGACAGTTTCTCTTCCAATGACCAGGCTTACCGCAATGGAAACAATTTCCTTTTGCTTTCTTTTTCTCAGTTTCCTTATTCACTTTGTCACCTTGAGCCTTATTGAATGACTGAGACCCTTTTCTCTTAAAGTTCTTACCCTTAGGCTTCAACTTAAGAGAAGTATCAGATTTTTCAGCCAACATTACAGTAGGCTTTTCCTTCTTGATGAGATCCTCAGCTGCTTTCAACATATTGAGCAGCTCTGACAATGTCACTACCATCTTATTCATGTTATAGTTCATGATAAACTGATTAAAAGAATCAGGTAAAGATGCTAGGATCGCATCAACTTGGGTCTCACTATCAATTTTTGCACCAAGCATATCCAGTTCATTGATGAAAGAAATCATCTTTAGGACATGTTCCCGAACCGGAGTTCCTTCCACCATTTTGGTGGACATGAGATTTTTCATAGCAGTTTGCCGTGCACTTCTGCTTTGTTCTCCAAACATCTCTTTGAGGTGCAACATCATATCTTATGCTGTAACTAGGCCTTGGCATTGTTTTTGCAACACATTGGTCATAGAGGCCATTATGTAGCATTTAGCCATTTCATCAGCCTCATGCCACTTATTAAATGCATCTCTTTGCGCCTCAGTGGCATCAGCTAAAGCAAGTTCTGGTGCCTCAGTATTAAGACATGAGCTATCTTATCAGCAGTGAGAACAATGATTAGGTTCCTTTTCCAATCTACATAGTTTGGTCCAGGCAAGCGATTTTCATCCAAAATCTTAGCTAAGGGATTAAAATTGGTCATAATGAATCTGCAAAATAATATAAAATAATATTTTCACATACATATATCCATCATATTCAGGTTTTTGAATAATTAATGGTACCTCCCACAAGAACAAAATATCATAGATTCCCAGAACAGAATATAACAATTATATTCATAAATAGTTCAAAGTGGGCATCGGGAACCCTTACCTTGCATGCTCCAATAATTTCTTTTGAAATATACTGTGCACACCATATAAAGGCAAATAGATACTATTCATCATAATTTCATCTCATGTTTCTAATTTTATTTAATTTATTTATGACTCCCGATTTACTTTTGGCCTCCAAATCCAACATGTTTTACACTATTTTAGTGGTCGTGTTTACTTGAATAAGTGCAAACCATTATCTGAGTGTGATATATGTACTAGTATGATTATGTTGCTATTTTAGCCACTCTCCCACCAGTCATACACACACCTGTCTTCCCAAGAAGTAAACAAGAGGAACTACCAAACCAAAATCAAGTCTATCCTTTTGGCTTCAACAAAATTTTAATTTAATAGAACCTTTATTCACCGACAATAGAGGGCCATAGGAATTATTCTATAAAATAATCCTATTTAGCACTTAATATATATCAGTACTGGGATTATTTAAATATTATTCTTTTTATGTATCTAATACAACTCCCACTAATTGGGATTCAAAACTTCAATTCGGCAACACTCTCTATTCAGTAATACTCAAGATTCAATACCTTAATTTAGCAATACTCAATATTTTATCAATATAAAAAAAGTGAGTTATTGAACCAATATATATCAATATGGATTACACAGAAAGACAAGAATCATAATGGACAATCCATAAAGCAATAGTCATCAAACATAATAGTCAATCCATAAAGCAATAGACACGAAACCATATTGGACAATCCATAAAGCACTAAGCCGCACAACTGAAGAGTATGATGCAAGAGATATAATCAATCACGGCACAAGATCAACATATTAAATCAAGAATATCAATATATCACATATATATAAATCACGCACAGATCTTCGTTGTTCTCAACTTCTCCGAATAAAAACAAATTAACATATCACATATATGAATCATGGCATATAGGAAAAGACTCTCGGCACACATACTGAAATTAAATAACGATTCAAAATCCATGATTAGGTGTGGTTTGCTCTGATACCACTGAAAGTTTTGCGGAAGCAATATAGAACAAAAATTTATATTTTTGTTTTTAAATATCGTTGTACCACACAACCATGGATTCTAAATAAAACAAATTGCGTACCTCTCTTAGCAACCCAAGCGTGTTGCCTCCCAAGGTATTCACGTCTCTCTCTCTATTTCTTTTTGAGTTTTCACAAGACTGCAGTATCACACAGTAGTTCTGATGGCCAACCACTAAATATGATATTATAAAATCTTATTTTATAGTAGACTTCTAAAACCCTAAAGAGAGATTGGACGTGGGATCCTTAGGGATCCTAATCTTCAGCCGTAGGATTTTATCAATAACCTTTTTGAACGTTATTGACTTTTCTTGAAACTCTTTCCAAAAATATTCCTTAATTTTCTCAATTATATCAAGAAAATATTTGAACTTCTACAAATTGCAATAATGTCCATCAACACATTGCAATTGACCCCTGAAGATTAGAGAATTACAAATGAGGTCCCATTACTTACAATTTTATATCTATGTCCTTCCACCATACTATATTCCCACAAGCCACTAGGATTGGATTAATATCACTGTCTTGTCCCTAGCTTATGTAACCCTTAATTTCTTGATTTCATAATTTCTATTGGACTCCAAAATATCTTTAAAAACTCTTTAAATATATATATATACAATATTATATATATGAAAAACATTTAAAAAAAAAAAAATGTCACCGGTCGGTTTTGTTTTGAGTCCAACTTCAATATGAAAATCAACTGAATATACTATCTTCTTTAGAGACTGGTGGATTCATTGTTGAGCATTTATATATTTTACTCATTACACACATAACCCAACGTGTCTGCATATAGCCTTTAAAAAATCAGCATCACCAGTTGACATTGTCAAAGTTATGTGCATAATAAATAAATATACACAAACCCCTCATGTTTAAGGACAATAGAAAAATTGTGATAAGACAACCTTTCAATTAACAGTGATCGCTCCATAAGGTGTCCTTGATCGGATCCTATTCAGTGTATGTACTTGTTACATTACACCCACTTGTCTGCTTAAAGTCACTACCTCAATGATGGAGTAAATCATCCTATCATATAGCAGCACAACAAGTGTAGGCTTTAGTGGTAATATTCAATTAATATCCACAGCCTCGAACAATTTAATAATCTATGAAAAATCATTACTCCCTGTCTTTGGTTCCTTAACCATTAACATGATTTTTCTACAGATGTGACATCACATGCCACATTTAAACAATGAAATATACCTATAAAATTATGAATATGAAAATAAATTTTTATTATCAAATAAAAATGCATAATATTGTTTTTGAGGGCAAATAATTCTAACACAGCCACCATCACAAGAAACTCAACCAAAGGCATAACCTTAACCTATACATACCCCGATTAATGCAATTAAAAAAAAATTAAACAATGCAAACCACAATTCAAACTCCAATCTTCTTCCATGGGTTCCAAAAGGTGATAAAAAAACACAATCATAACCCCATCCCTTCAAATCTTTAGTTCTTTACTGTACCACTTAATGGGCCCTGCTGGCCTATCTTTTGCTTATCTCTCATGGAATTCACATTCTCAAGCCTCCAACCATCATGGGACCTAGCTATGAAGCACATCAGGAATGGGGCAGAACACGGACCCACCAACACCAATACCAACATCAACAACAACAACACCCAAAAGAATTCAACCGAATACCCCTCATGACACTAACACCAGAATTCTTATAAGTCATAAATTCCCTATGCACAAAGAAACATGAAGCTATATTAGCTAATTCACAAAACAATTGGCAAGCACCAATGCCAAAATTCAGAGAAATGCATCAACAAGGAATTGAAATTTCGATACGAAAGCATTATACCAAAATTTACCAGTGGATGCTGATGATGCACAGGAAATTAGTAGGCTAAATGCTCCGAGCTTCAATGATCTAGAAGGCCTGAAAGGAAAACAAACAATCAAAGGAGACCAGTGGTGACCGGCCAAGAACCTTCCGATGCTTTAGTTAGTTTCTCTCCCAAATTCTAGAGTTCCAACTTTTTGGGAAATGTTTTTGACTTACCTCTATCTGGTCCGAATGGGGTCTTTATAGAGCATGCTCTTGGAGCGGTTATTTAACTCGTAACTTCCCCTGTATTTGAGGAAGTCTGAGGGTTGAAAGATAACTTCCACAACCACTATAGGAGTTATTATATTTCATTTTCTATAACTATTATTGGCAGTTAAGTATTCCGTAGGAAGTTATAGTGATAAACCGGGGCCTTATTCATGCCTTGGAACAATAACACGTAGTTCAATTTACTAGTTTATGTAGATAAACTCATCTGGAATTGTTCCGAGTCCTGAGGATCGTCCTGGTTCAATCCCTCACGGATGACCATAAGCTTATGGACAACTGTATCATTAAGCATAGCTGCCTTTGTCTTCTTGACTTGGACGACTCTTATGGACGAGCCTATGGACGAGTCTGGAGTTCATCAATTCTGAGTTCACCATCAGTTGCCCCCTTGTCCATGGGTCGTCCTAGGTACTATATAGTCTAACGCTACTTCTTGGGACGTGTGCCCTTATATCAGGGGTGATGTATGCCACATGTCATGATCTTACTAGTGATCAGTCGCGTCAGTTTATTTTTTCAAGGAATATGCCACGTGTCATCTCTTGGTTGGTCACGTCGTTTCAAATGCCAAATTCTGCTGCCCATAAATGAATCCTTCTCCTACCCCTCACATTTCTGAGATTTTCTTCTTTGACACTTGTTGTCTTAGCGCCTCGTCTAGAAGTGTTTCCTCATCCTTAGTTCTCCTTCGTCTAGAGCTAGGTATTCTCCTCATCCTCATTATTAGGTTTTCCTTCAAATTTTAACATGTCTGAAGTTGTTACCTACTCGTCTAGTAATAGTGTAGATAAAGCCATAGACGAGTACCATGACTCCACCAGTTATAGTGGCTCTAGCAGTAACAGTAGTAGTAGTGGTAACACCACGGACGAGGAATACACCTCTGGTGTTCTTGGAGTTCCTCTTGAGGTTCTTCAAGAACATCTTAAGATGAGGGCAGCTTCTGGGGCTGGCACCTCGACGAGTATTCCTTCGTCTCCACCTTTAGACAAGGTAGAAATCGTGTACAATTGTGCTGTAGGTATTCCTTCTAAGACAGACGAGAGAAGGCTTACTACACTTAGGAGTTGGTACCTGATCCAAGACGACCTCAACCCTAGGTTAGCCATCCGTGGAGAGTGGTGCTGCCAACCTCGTTTTGGGATAGGCAACTATGAAGCTTATCTTCTAGGGGGCTTAGGTTACCTTTAAATACTTTTGCTAGAGAGTTACTCACTAGGTTAGGCTTAGGAGTGTGCCAGCTTAACCCTAACACATGGAGATTGATTATCTCTATGCAAGTTTTGCGGAGGGAAGTATTCGAAGGGGATTGTCCTCTCACTATGGACAAGTTCCTCTATTGTTACAAACCCTCAAAGATCAATCAATCCCTAAGCTTTTATCAATTTATAACCAGGGGTAATGACTGTAGATTAATCAAGTCGCTGGTTACATTTGACAGAAACTGGAAGACGGATTTTTTCTTCGTTTCCAGTTTCTGGTCTGGGCACCCTATTGAGGTTGGCAAGGATATGTTTGCCCCATACACAGGAGAATTGGGCAACCTTCGTCTTGAAAGTATGTTTATGTTTTGCTTTATCATTTGTTTTATGTGTCTTTATTTTTTGCTTATCTAACCTTATTTTTTTTCTCGTTTTTTTTTATGTAGCTGTTAGACGACCCTCTTTAAGTAAATTTCACCCGTGACCGCATCCACAGGGCTCGTCTACACATTGATAGGAGTTTCCACTCGTTGGTGAGCCTTCAGCGTCTAGCTAAGTGGGGACTTGGTCCTGAGCCGTCCATTGAAGCCCTTGCCCACGAACTTACTATTCGTAGACATGAGTCTTTCTTCTTTTTTATACTTAGAAATTTCCTAAGTACTATTTGACTTATGCTTTTTGACCAACATTTTATGTTTTCCTCTTAGGGATGGCAACCATGAAAAAGAACAAAGGGAAGAAGGTTGTGGACGGGGCAACCAGGCTTGAGGTTCAATCCTAGCCTCGTCCTTCTGCTAGAGACAAGAGAAAAACTTTGCCCAAGACACTGGACTTCGGAAACCTTCCCAGTTGTCGAGGGAAGAAGGCAAAGCACGGATCGTCCAGGCCTGAGATTGCTAGGCCTAATCCTCCTTCCTCCCAGCCGTCCATTCAAGTTATTGATGTTGACTCGTCCATTCCCATTGATGTCACTCCTGCCAACACCACTACTCTCACCTCGTCCCAACCTCCCCATAAGGTCCCTATGAACCTTCTGGAGAATGAAGACTTGGCTTGGGAGAGGTTTGAGAAGGCCGTAACTGGCGAGGACATGGTCGCGTGCTATGACATGTCCTTGAAAGAATTTGAGCACTCTGGTGTCCATGATCTTTTCAAGGTAATCTCTTTTTATCTCGTTTTGTTTTAGTAACATGTATATATATATATATATATTTTGTTAACATAACTCTTTGACCACTTGTGCAGGACTTGTCAAAGTTCATTGCTGTGTCTAGGCAGGCTACGAAGATGGACAAGACAATGATCCTGCTTGAGAAGGGAATCAGAGGTCAAGGACGACTACAAGGATTGGGCTGAGGTGGCAGCCAAAGCCAAAGACGAGGCCAAGGGTCTGCAAAATCTTATTGAAGAGCTGAGAGCTGATGTGGTTGAGAAGGATACTCGTCTTGACCACCTTCAAAAGAAGAGTGACGAGTTAAGTACCCTTCTTACCAAAGCAAAAGAAGACGCAATAGCAAAGTTCAGAGCATCCAAACAGTTCAATGATTTGTTGGACACTAACTATGCAGTAGGTTTTGAGGATTTTCGAATGGACGCTATAGAAAACTTCCCTGAAGTTGACTTTAGCTCCAACAAACTTAACCTTGCTGCTGCTGCAAGCTCTCTCATTCAGACTAGCTCCGAGGACGTCAATATTGAAGACGATGCCACTACTCAACCCGCCCAAGATGCTGAAAATGATCCCCCACAGTGAAGGCTTTAGTTTTAGTTTCCGTCTTTGTGTTTGCTCTTTTTTTTTTTTATGAGGTCCATTTTTTTGGACCGTTTAAAATTATGTCAAGTACATTTCATTCGTCCACATCACTTAGGACGAGCCTTTAAACAATTGCCTTTCAGGCCCTTTTTTTAAAAAAAATTTATAAGGGTTTTTGGATGATGGTCGTCTACCGTTTTTAAATTTTATAAATGAATGTTTTATTTTCATTACTTTCATTTACTATTAAACATGTTGTATGGACAAACATTTTTTATCATCCAATATATTGGTCTCAAGTATGGCTCGTCTGTGACAAGGATTTCTTCATGTTTAATATCCTTACCATTCAACAAATTTCCAAGTATAACTCGTCTTGTGAATGGCGCTGGTTTTTTTTAGCTTTGCTCGTCCTTTGATTTAGCAACTGGTTTTATTTTCCGTCCATAAGGTTTATTTTTAAGGCACAACTTTTACTCGTCCAAAGATTGGATTGTTTTAGTTGGCGTTGTCTTATGGACTGTATATTCTTGCACGCACATTTCTTCGTCCATGGGCTGGACTAACACGTTTAAAGCTTTACTTCGTCCATTTTTCAGACGAAAATGCCTTTTGTTTTACCCTTATTTTGAGGGAAGCTTATAGACGTTTCATCCCTGCATCCAGAGATTTCTATTCGTCTTTAGGCCTTAGCCTTCTTGTGTATTAGTTTAAATGAAAACATAATGAAAATTGGGAGTTCACACAACATTACATATATTGGGAATCCAAAGTGTATATACATAACACAAACATCGTCCACAAGCATGGCACATGCTTAAGAGCTGGTGCCTTTAGGGAATTAAAAATACAAACAAAAATGGCCTAAGTTCATGACTTCGTCCATATACATAACACTTAGTTCAAAAACTAATACACCCTTAAGGAGTTAAAACATAATATAAGACTAACATACCCATGCAAGTAATAGAAAACAACACTATCTTTAGCTCGTCCAGGATAACGCTCATCCAGGCTGATATCTTACTGATAATACCTTCTTAGGTGCTCAACATTCCAAGGATGCTCCAACTTTCTCCCGTCCAAGGTCTCCAAGTAATACGATCCTTGTTGTTTGCAATTGATGACCCTGTAGGGTCCTTCCCAATTAGGTCCCAATTTCCCATGAGCTGGGTTTTTGGTTGCCAAAGAGACCATTTTTCAAGACGAGGTCCCCTATGTTGAAGCACCTAGGTTTCACCATTGCATCATATTGCCTGGCCATAAGGTTTTTATACCTTGCTGTCCTTTGCTCCGCGTTCATTCTTACCTCATCTATTAGGTCAACGTTAAGGCGGAGTTGCTCTTCGTTATCTTCCTTTTCATATTTCATCACCCTGTGGTTGGCCATATGCACTTCTGCAGGTATCACTGCTTTGCTTTCATAGGCTAGCTTGAAAGGAGTTTTCCCCCGTAGGGGTTCTCACAGTCATCCTGTAGGCCCATAATACTCCTAGTAACTCATCTGGCCACACTCTCTTTGCCCCCTCAAGATGAGTCTTGATGATTTTTAATAAGGATCAGTTTGCCACTTCTGCTTGACCATTTGCTTGGGGATGGGCTGGTGAGGAATAATGATTCTGAATTCCAAAGTGTTCACAGAATCCCTGAAAAGTGTGTTATCAAATTTCTGTCCGTTGTCTGATATCAATACCCTAGGCACCCCAATCCTGCATACAATGTTCTTCCAGACGAAATTCTCAACATTCTGCTGTGTGATTTTTGCTAGGGGTTCTGCTTCCACCCATTTCGTGAAGTAGTCAATTCCTACTACTAAGAACTTCATCTACCTAGTTCCAAGTGGAAAGGGGCCCAAGATATCTAATCCCTATTGCACAAAGGGCCACGGAGCCGTCATTAGGGTGAGATACTCTGACAGCTGCCTGGGGATATTACTGAAGCATTGACATTGGTCACACACCTTGACGTAAGATTTTGTGTCTGCTTAAATGTTTGGCCAATAATAACTTGCACGGACGACTTTATGGACCAATGCCCTTGCTCTTGAGTGGTTTCCACATGCCCTTTCATGAATTTCCTTCACCACATAGTTTGCCTCGTCCGGGGCCAAGCATCTTAGATAAGGCTGAAAAAAGCCTCTTTTATACAACACCTCGTCTATAAGGACATATCTGGCTGATCTGATTCTCAACTTTCTAGCCTCGTTTCTCCCTTCTGGGAGCCTTCCATCCTTTAGGTAAACCACTATTGGGGCCATCCAACTTTCTTCTTCTTCTATCTGCTGTACCTCTGGAAGATCTATGCTCGGCATATACTGAATTTCATCAAACTCATCCACTGGGTCAATTGTTGAGGCTTCCTTTACTAAGGTGTCTGCTTTCATGTTTTCTTCTCTTGGGACTTGAATGAAACTAGCTTCTTTAAACCTTTTCACAAGGCATCTTACCTTATTAAGATACTTTTTCATTCGCTCTTCCTTTGCTTCATACGTTCCATTCACTTGACCTATAACCAATAGAGAGTCTCCATGGACGAGTAGTGATTCTGCCCCCAAGGACTTCGCCAACTCTAGCCCCTTAAGAAGGGTTTCATACTCCACTTCATTATTGGTTGCCGAATATTGCAAGCGAACTTTGTACTTCAACTCATCTCCTTCTGGGAACTACAAAACAACTCCTATCCCTCCTGTATGTAGTGTAGACGAGCCATCCACATGGACAACCCATCTTTGAGCTTTGTCCAACTCGTCTAAATCCCCTTGACTTTGAGTGAACTCCGCAATGAAATCTGCCACACTTGTGCTTTTATCACACTTCTTGGTTGGTACCTGACATCGAACTCACTAAGTTCTATGGCCTATTGGATTAGACGTCCTGCAGCCTCTAACGTGTTCATTGCCTTCTTTAATGGATGATCTGTCAAGACATTAATGACATGAGCTTGAAAATAATGCCTTAACTTCCTCGAAATTGTAACCAAAGCAAAGGCTAGTTTTTCCATCATAGGATATCATTCTTCCGCCCCTCTTGGTGCTCAGCTTGTATAGTAGACTGGCTTCTGTACCTTTCCTTCTTCCCTTATCAATGTTGAGCTCACTGTATGTGGGGACACTGCCAAGTACAAATATAATTCTTCTCCAAGTACAGACAAGCTTAACAGAGGAGTTGTAGTGAGGTAGGTCTTGAGGTCTTGGAAGGCTTTCTAACACTCATTCGTCCATTCAAATGCCTTCTTAAAAACCTTGAAAAATGGTAAACATTTGTCAGTAGCTTTAAAGACAAACTTGTTAAGGGCAGCAACTCGCCCAGTGAGAGATTGGACTTCTTTGACACTTCTTAGTAGCTTCATATCCAAGATTGCCTGAATTTTGTCAAGATTTGCTTCAATTCCCCTATGTGAAACCATGAACCCAAGGAATTTTCCTGACAAAACTCTGAAAGCACATTTGCTCGGATTCAACTTCATGTTATACCGTTTAAGCGTGTCAAAGGTTTCTTGGAGGTCGTCCAGATTCTTTCGCTCATCCAAGCTCTTCACTAACATATCGTCCACATAAACCTCCACATTCCATCTTATCTATGGGCGGAACATATGATTAACCAACCTCTGATAAGTTGCCCCCGCGTTCTTTAAACCAAAGGGCATCAGTTTATAACAAAATAAACCTTGACTAGTGATGAAGGACGTTTTTTCTTGATCTGACTCATCCATCTTTATTTGATTATACCCTGAGAAGGTATCCATGAAGCGTAACAACTGATGACCTGCTGTTGAGTCCACCAACTGATCAATGCACGACAAAGGATAACTATCCTTAGGACAAGCTTTATTCAAATCAGTGAAGTCTACACATATTCTCCACTTGCCATTTGCCTTCTTGACCATCACCACATTAGCTAACCAATCTGGGTAATAGACTTCCCGAATAAATTGCGTTGTGGTTAACTTCTGGACCTCTTCCTTAATAGCATTGTCTCGCTTAGGAGCAAAGACCCTTTTCTTCTGACGAACAAGCTTGGAAGATGGGTATACATTCAACCGATGAGAGATAACACTTGGGTCAATTCCCGGCATGTCTTCATGACTCCATGCAAAAACATCGATACTCTTCCTTAAGAATTGGACGAGGTCTTGCTTCGTCTTTTCCTTCATACCCATTCCAAACCTCGTGTACTTCTCAGGATTATTCTCATCCAAAGAAATGTCTTCCAGCGCTTTGGTAGGCTCTACAACAACTCTCCTCTCCTCAATGCTCATTGTCTAAACTTGCTCGTCCATAGCCAACATGTCTAAATAACATTCTTTCACTACTAACTGGTCTCCTTGTGCTTGCCCTACCCCGTACTCTGTTGGGAACTTGACTAACATGTGGTAGGTAGACGTTACTACCTTCCAACTGTTCAAAGTTGATCTTCCAATGATGGCATTGTATGACGACGAACAGTCCACCACAAGAACGTTTACTTCCTTGGTCATCTATTGCGAATATGCTCCTACCACCACAGGCAACGTAACAGTACCCACGGGTTATACCTTTATACCTCCAAATCCCACTAAGGGGGAGTTCACTGGACAAAGTAGGTCTCATCCAAGCCTCATTTGCTGGAAGGGTAGTACAAAATGTCCGCCAAACTACCATTGTCCACTAACACCCTTCTAGTCGTATAATCAGCAATAAGCAAAGTAATGACGATCACGTCGCCATGTGGGTGGTGAACCCTTTCAACATCTTCGTCTGTGAATGTAATGGCTTGCACGTCCATGGTCCTCGTTTTTGGGGACCGTCCTGAGAGTTGGACATTTTGCACTACCTTTAGGTACGTCTTCCTTAACTTGGAAGATTGCCCTGTCGAGGTCCCTCCTATTAAATAACTCTTATTTCTCCGAATGGGGGTCATGATGGCTCTTCTAATTTTGCCTTCATCTTCTCATCTTTGTGATCTCGTCCAAGGAAATTTCTCAACTTCCCTTGTTTGATGAGATTTTCTGTCTGCTACTTCAAATCAAAGCACTCATCCGTATCATGCCCATGGTCTCTGTGGAAGCGGCAATACTTGTTCCTATTGCGCTTATTGGGATCTCCCTTCATTTTTTCCAGCCACTTCAAGAAAGGATCGTCCTTGACTTGCATAAGCACTTGTTCAAGCAGCATGTTCATAGGCGTGTATTGCTGATTCCGTGCTGAAGAGTCTGCCTTCTTGTTGTCTCGATCTTTCTTCTCTCCCGTCCGTGCCTTCTTTGGACGAGGACCCTACTCAGGATGACGTGGGAGGTCTGCCTCCATGCATTCAGCTCTCTTCCTCTTCTTAGCTATAATTGCGTCTTCTGCATTCATGAAATTCTAGGCTGAATGGACGAGTTCAGTCATGGTTTGAATTTCTTGTTCATAGAGCTTATGGAGGAATAAATCAAAGTTAACTCCATTATGGAAGGCTGCCAATAACAATTTGTCATCCATCTCGTCCACCATTAGGGCTTCCTTATTAAAATGAGTAATGAAAGACCGTAAGCTTTCATCTTTCCCTTGCTCTATGGTTAGCAAGCTAGACGAGGATCGTTTGTGCCTTTGTCCTTCGATGAAGTTATTGACAAACAGCTTACTAAATTCTTCGAAGGAACTCACGGTATTTGGAAGTATCTTGCTAAACCATACTCGTGCTGGTCCTTTGAGGGTAATAGGGAAGGCCCTTCACATAATTGCGTCCGGAACCCCTTGAAGATGCATCGTAGTCTTGAAAGTAGCAATATGATCGAAAGGATCATGCGTTCCGTCATACGAGTCCAAGGAAGGCATCTTGAACTTCAGAGGCAAGGGGTGACCATTAATGGAAGCTGTGAAAGGAGAGTCTGTTCAATGAACTAAATCTTCTACAGGATTTGCCCTTCTCATGTTCTCCCTTATCTCATCCATAACCTTCCTCATCTGGTCCATTTCCTTCTCCAAGTGTGGCACCCTTCATGAAGCGAAACCCCTTGACTAGCTTTCAGGTTCAGCGTTCCCCCTATCTTCTTGACTCTAGGCTTGTCCTTCCTCGTATCTTTCATGGTGCTGCCTCTGCAAACTGATTTCCCTGGTCAACTCTTGATGTTGGGATTTATGCCCTAGAATCCTATTGTATGATGTTATGTACTATATTATGTATGACATTATGTATGACTTAATATTGTTATTAATAAAGTTGTTTTATTATTATCTGAAATAATGGTAACATGAATATTTGGACATTATCATATAGTCCATGAGATACATAGTATGTGATTTATATGATTTAAGCACAGAAGATATAATTCACAAGTTCTTTGTAAACTTAGAATTTGGTTCGTAGTCGGTGATGAAATTGGGCATTTCATCTGCGAAGACTACAACATGTCAACTAAGATTATTTGTCTTGATCATGGAAGTGGTGACTTCTAGTTGATATGTTTTAAAAGTTAAGACATATTGAACCGGACCGCTGTGAGATTTATTATTTTCATAAAGACTATCAATTGAATAATAAATCTCACGACTTATATTTGTATGAACTCTTAATCCTGAGAGAATAATAGACCTGATCATAAAGTGTAGGTTGCTTTGATATATCAGGAGTGAGATCTAAAGTAACAGTCAAAACCTCAGTATGTTGGGCAACTACATTTAGTGTTGATAGAACATATATTCTCAAGATGGAATTCATAGTCTCTTAACGGAGATACAAAATATTCCCTTGAGATAAGTTTAATTGGTTTGTTATTCAGAATGTTAGGCCTAACTACTTTAGTAAATAGTTACTAAAGTATATATTTATGAAATTGGATTTCATAAATATATGATGAATAACTTAAAGGATTAAACCGGGTATTCAAGGATTAAGATATAGCAATTTACAAAGTGGCAGTCTACTTCCGCAACTTTGTATTACTACGAATATTTTATGAAGGGGTTGCATGTACAATAAAGTCTTGGGATATAATTTATTAATAAGGCCTAAAGTGCAATTATATTTGTATAGTGGTATTAAATATAATTAATGGTAACTTTGGACTTGTCAAGAGTTGACAGAAAAGCCCAAGGCCAATTGGAGCTAGTGTCTTATTTGTTCTCTTTTGGTCCCACTCCAAGCCACATATTAAAGCCCAATTGGAAAGGCTCAAAAGGCTAGCCCAATTAGATAACCAGTTATTAGAAGAGAAATATACAGAATTTTGGGACACACAACAAGTTTATGAAAATACATGTATGTGAGTGTTAGACACTCTATCATTCTCTTTAAGAAATAACTGATTGAGAGACCACACATCTTGGGCGTTAGTAGAATTGGAGTGAAGATTGAAAGTGTTCCTGAGAACTTTTCATCTTTGGTTTTAAAATTCGTTGCACCAAGGTATACTCTCTTGTTCTATATTCTGAAACTTACATTATGCATGTTATCAATTCTGAATGAAGTAGATCCGTTTACTTTTCGCTGCGTATATGCACATTTCCAACACTTGATTCTAACAGGTTAACTCCGCCATGGCTGCTGCCATGGACTGTATATGTTGGATAGAAGACGGTTGCGTGATAGGCACTGATTGTCGATCACGGTGGGGATTACTAGAGGCATCCCTACTCTCTTGGTGGCCTAAGCTGGTGGCCCTTGATCTTGTCCGAACCATACATCCTTTTGTCGAAGGAAGAAAAATTGCAAAACACAATATTCCTTCCCACAAACTGCGCCAACTGATGATACACAGGAAATCAGTAAGCTGAATGCTCCGAGCTTCAATTATCTAGAAGGCCTGAAAAGGAAAACAAACAATCAAGGAAACCAGTGATGACCGGCCAAGAACCCTCCGATGCTTAAATTAGTTTCTCTCTCAAATTTTAGAGTTCCAACTTTTTGGGAAATGTTTTTGACTTACCTCTATCTGGTCTGAATGGGGTCTTTATATAGCATGCTCTTGGGAGCGGTTACTTGACTCGTAACTTCCCCTGTATTTGAAGAAGTCTGAGGGTTCAAAGATAACTTCCACAACCACTATGGGAGTTATTATATTTCATTTTCTATAACTGTTATTGGCAGTTAAGTATTCCGTAGGAAGTTATAGTGATGAACCGGGGCCTTATTCATGCCTTGGAACAATAACATGTGGTTCAATTTACTAGTTTATGTAGATAAACTCATCTGGAATTGTTCCGAGTCCTAAGGATCGTCCTGGTTCAATCCTTCACGGACGACCATAAGCCTATGGACGACTGTATCATTAAGCATAGCTGCCTTTGTCTTCATGACCTGGACGACTCTTATGGACGAGCCTATGGATGAGTCTGGAGTTCATAAATTCCTAGTTCACCATTAGATGCAATGACTTCAAGTACGCCTTTGACCTCTTCAATTCCATGCCTATGCCTCTACAATCTCAACTGTAAACAATACACCAAATATAAACACATAAACAAACAGAGTATGAACATTTGTTAATAGTGAATGAATTTGAAAGGAGAGTGAAATATAGAAGGAAACCCTAAGTTTTGAGAACCAGATAGAAAGAGTAAATTAATTGAATCTGAAGCAAAAGCGAAATCAATTTGAAGGGCAAAAGATAGCCGTAACTCTGTTTGGTTACAGAGAAAAAATAGAAAGGTTTTTCTCAGCAACCAAACAAGAGAAGCAAAATAATTGCAAAGGAAAAAAAAAAAAAGAGCCGTTGGCACTTTAAATAAATGCTAGGTGTATATTTGCAGGCTAGGCTGGGCTTTTTTGAATTTTGAATAAAGGAGCAAACCCAGCCCAACCTTCTCCTAAACTAAATTGAAGACAAATGTGAGTAACATGATCTTAAATTAAATGTACCTAGTAAATTATAAATTTGGAATATATTCAACTCATGAATAATTTATTATACACTATATTTATTATAAATTTGGAATATATTCAACTCATGAATAATTTATTATACACTATATTTATTATAAATTTTTGTATTTTTTATATATATACACTATATCTATTATAAATTTGAAATATATTCAAC
Organism: Quercus glauca; assembly: GCA_023736055.1. Lineage (NCBI taxonomy): Eukaryota > Viridiplantae > Streptophyta > Magnoliopsida > Fagales > Fagaceae > Quercus > Quercus glauca. The sequence continues at coordinate 62,747,050 of CM043319.1, read as the reverse complement.
TAATGACTAATTTAATCATCACTTACGTAATAATATTTAACAACGCTAACTAAATAAATCAATTTTAACAATATACACATTCAAATTAATTGAACTAAAAACAAATAATACATGACATTTTCTTCAAACAACATACACATTCAAATTATATCTTCAATGACATTTTCTTCTTTATCATCAATATTTATTATCTCTTCTTATTTTTTTATTTTAATAATTTATCTTTATATTTCTTCTTAACATTCTAGCCTCTTATAATTATAACAAAAATAAAAAATAATTATATTGTCATTTAATACCTTCTTTATAGTATAGACAAGAAATTTGTAAATATGAAAGTGAAAAACCGTCATGGATACATTATTCGTTGGGCTCAATCAACTAGCACAACAATTTTGTATTGAAAACAAGTCTAATGACTTGCTAGACTCAAATAAAAATACAAATGTTAACAAAAAAAAATTATTTTAAACCCACATGTCTATGTATTGTATTATATATACAATTTTATAATACTATGCTATATTATTGCATAGAATATCTATTGCTTCCATAGTGGCTTTTAGTTATACAACTCTGTTTTCTACAATACCAAGAAATAGCTCATCCTCCCAGGAGGAATATATAATAATACCTAATGTGCATTTTCCATCATTTATGTCACAAGATAAGTTAGCCTTAGAATATCCAATAATTTTCAAATATTCCCCATTATATGTTAATTCATGACTTTTAGCAAGAGCAAAGAACATCATATGGGTTATCTTGAAATTCACAATAAAAATCGCATTTTGATAATAATATAGAAAAATTCATATTCGGATTAAACCATAAAAAATAAATAAATAAATAAAATTGTTTTTCACGAGGTGGTGGATAAAGACAGATAGAATAGAGGCTTTGGGTTGTTATTCTTTTTGATAAATCATAATTGAAAGAAAAGAAAATGGGACTCCATACCTATCAGGCAAACTAAACAAATATCTTTGAAAGTAATTAGAAACATTCTATGTTAAAGGGTAAAGTTAAATATTTAAAATTTAAGGATAACAAATCTCTTGTCACAAAACTCAATTGAAATAAAATAAAGTTTTCAATGAATCAATGAAATAGAATGCTAACAATATATATATATATATAAACCTTTGCTTAAATATGGTTTCAATAAAGGTATTTTGGTTATAATTTGTTTTTGCTCAGCTTTGGTTTTGGTTTCGATATTTGGATGATTTTTTTTTTTTTTTGAGGTAATTTTGCAATCTTTGTAGAGAGTAGATTGAATCAATATTGGATAGTGTCTTTTGCTCTTTTGTAAAATTTATTGTTCAATATCTTTAGTTTCTCTGTTTGTATTTGGCTTTTGTAGGGCATCCATATTGGCATATACATTGACTTTATATGTATGACATTGAAAATTTCATTGTATTGTGGCAACTGTGGAATGATAAGGTAAGGGGGAATGTATATGATCATTGGTAAAGAAAATTGTGAACAAGGTTTTAGCCCTTTAAATTTGTTCTATTAATGTTCTCCAGGTTTTTTTCTTTCTTACTCTTTTTCCATGCTGGATCTGTTTTTTTTCCCCTATATATGATGCTTTTATTAGAACTATTTCTTCATATTTAATTATCGATATCGAGTATTGCCTTCAATACTTTTTTGCCTCATCATATTCTACATAAATATATATATATATATATATCAAAACACACTAAAACAAACATGTATTTTCTAAATATACTAATTGTTCCCTATTTTAATCTTCATTAACATTTGTTTTACACAATTTTATGACGTCTATCCTGCAAGAAGTATCGCAAAGTAGCTACAAATAAATTTTTAAAAAATATTATGGTAGTAGTTACTTGTCTTCAATTTTTGTGAATGTCAAGATTGACGTAGAGTTTTGTTGCAAAAGTGGATGATAGTTGATAGTCACCTAAAAAAAGTTGTAAAAAGTTTATTAGGGATTATTGATGCTAAAATGTTATGCACTTGTTAAATGGTTCAGTTAGTTGTCATCTATCTGTTGTGCAAAGTGGAGACATCATTCGAGAGAGCATAAGGTTCTACCATGTGGTGCATTTCTTGGAATTTTCTTTATTTAGGCTTATACTTCAATAAAGTTTGTATTTACATCATAGTATTAGTTCATTGAATTAACTTGAAAGCTCGGATTTGTGTAAAAACACAAGAGCTTCTTTAGACCCCCAATTAAAAATTACGGCTAGATTGCTTTTACTTTAACTTAGACTAAGTGCAAAACAAGAGTAAATAAGCGCAAACAACCAATACCACTACCCTAAACCATATTCATCCATTATCAACAATAAAAGGAAAGCTTAAGAGTAGGGAAGAGAGATGCAAACACAAAATAACACCAAGACGTGTTATCGAAGAGAAAACTGAAAAACTCGGCGAAAAACCTCTCCGCAACCCTCCAAGTCGAAATCGATCCACTAAAGAATAAAGTTGGAGTACATGAATAACAAAAGACCCTCCAAGCCTAGTCTACCCCCATGTACTTGAACCCTCCAAGCTCCTACTACCAACTGGCTTCTCAGAATCTTGTCTTCTCTAACTTTCCAGATCCTGCAATTTAACCCGATTACATCCGCCAATGAATGGCTCCTTCCAGTGCTTAGGCTATCAACTTCTCAAGGACATGGAGATGGAGAGGTAGGAGTTGAGGAAAACCACAAGGAAATGTGTTGACAATTGTGGGTATAACAATCTCTAACTCTCAAGTGTATTTTCTAGGGTTTTCTCTCTGAAAAACACTCCTTACAATTTGTGGGTAATGAGAGTATATATATAGTGTGGGTAGACTTGGTAAAGCAAAACATAACTTTTTGCCAAACAGAAAGTTTCGCGAGTACTTCGCGGGATGGCCTTTCCCGCGAGACACTCGTGAAAACATCCAGGCTAGCATGACTCTTCATCTTCTAGTCATGTGCTCTACATGTGGCTCTTTCGCGAGTAGGCTTCTCGCGAGACATTCGCGAAATCCACTTGTTCATTCTTTTAAACTTGAGTCTTCACACTCTCACACTCATCCCTTACAATTGAAAACCCACATACATACAGGGAAATATGATTGAAGAAATTACAATCAAATTTGGCACAAATTAAAGCCAACACAAAATAGTTGTAAATTACAACTTTACATGACTAATAAAGTAAATGCATACATTAATTATATATGGTGAGTTCCAATTAGCTCAACAGATAAATTCTCTGATAGTTGAATAAGAAATCTGGGGTTCAATCCCCGCGTACACTAAAAACCGATTAGTGTCTTAGTCTGATAATAAAAAACTATCATTAGGAGTAGACACCATAGGTTTAAACTCTCTCCAAAATTATATATAGCTATACATCAATTATTTATATTTGAGGAATTTAAATGATTATTTTTATATATATTATATAAGAAAATATTTTATTTATAATTATAATAATTGATTTAAAATACGACATTCTTCCTTATATGAAAATATTTTTAATAATAATAATAATAGGTGATTTAGAATGTTTAGTTGTTTTGACAACAATTGACATGAAAGCCATAAAAGATAAAATATTTGTGAATTCACTAATATTAGTCATAACCATTTAGATTTCTCAACTTATTTTAGTGATATTATATATATAATCAACATTGTAGTATTTATTCTATGTAATTAAAAAGGTTATTAATATGATAACTAAATATATATATATATATATAAAATTTTTAAGTAGTTTATTAATTATTTAAGTATAATGAAATTTTGATGTCAGTTTTCAATGATTTATATGAGAAAAAATTGATTAGAAATATGGTATTGTTGCACAAATTTAGTTGGTTTTGCAACAGTGGAAACAAGGTCCAACAAAAGGAAAAAATGTAATAACAGACAATTAAGAATGTAAAAAACAATTCTATACATACATACATACATACATATATATATATAGAGAGAGAGAGAGAGAGAGAGAGAGAGAGAGAGAGAGAGATGGGTTCAATTTAGTGAAGTTACAACTGGTGTTTTCCTTAAAAAAAAAGTTACACATTTTATCCACCGTAGATCTCTAAGCAATTTAGACTATTTTAGAGGTTCAAAAAACACTATCTTACTTAATTAATGAGTCTGAATTTAGTAAGGACATGGTGTAAAACTCATATTTTATACCTTCCAATAAAAAATTGTCACATCAACATTTTACTTAAAATTCAATATATCCTACCATACCTAATAACATCTCAATAAACTCTCAATTTGGTTGTATTTATATATAGGTATTAGAATTAATTAGGTGTTGTTGTGCTTATTCTTAAATATGTGATAAGATGATGTGGCATTTGGGGTTAGAAGGGTAAAACACGGGTTTTACACCACGTCCTTATAGAATTTAATCTCTTCTTTAATATGTAATATGATGATATGGCATATTAAAATTGGAGGGGTAAAACATGGATTTTACACTACATCATTATAGAATTTAATCTCATAACAATTTACCATCTATTATTTATTATGAAAACTCATATAAAAGCACCACATAACAAAATGAAAATTTTGAAGAAATTCAAAGAAACTGTCTAACAAAAATAACACACTTTTGAAGAAATAAAAATAATAATAATAATAATTAAGGAAGCAATTAAAAAGGAAGAAATCAAAACTCCAAAAATTGTAAAACAAGACCCTTCAATAGAAAGCAAGAATGCAAAAGAAGGGAAAATAGGAAGGAAGAAACACACCACCTCCTAAATAGAAAGTCTCATTGTGTCTAGTAGTCTATAAATTCAGAAATTCTCAGTGTTTTGTACACAAGTTGGATTTAAAGAACGACAAAGTTTAGCTACAAAATTGCTTGTAGCCTAAGGTTATAATCTTACTCAATAAAATAAACATTACTAAATATTTTGAATATCTAACCATTGAGTGGCATATTCTTTACACTCTTAATATACATGTCAAATTTTGTGTCAGTCGGATATTATTTACTATATGATCAATAAGTTTATATTTTATGCATAATTTTAAAATCCAAAAACTTGTAATTTAAACAATTTATTGATGACATAGTTATTGATCTTTGATTTTCTAGAAATTTTGCAAGTATGGAGAATATAAGAAGAAGATTTCATCCAATGGTGGATTTGTCAAAATTCACCTCCAATAAAAAGATATTAAGTAATGCTGTAGTCTAAGATTACAATCAATTTTGTAGCTAAACTTTGTTCTTTAAAGAAACATGTATGGTTTTATTACCTTCAATTTTGTTTATTATCTTCTTAGAACTTTTTCTTTACATATTAGATATCAAAAAATAATTTGTAACTAAAATTTTAGTTTTCGCATAAAAGTGTTACAACCAATTTTGTACCTAAATTTTGTCCTTCAAAGAAACATGTATGGTTTTATTACCTTCAATTTTGTTTATTATCTTCTTAGAACCTTTTTCTTTACATATTAGATATCAAAAAATAATTTGTAACTAAAATTTTAGTTTTCGCATAAAAGTTCCCAATATTCTCTTTTATATGTTTTGTATCATACAAAAATGCGAGCACGTGTCGAATGAATTTTTAAAGTTATCTAATTTCTTTCTTATGTATAAAACTCACATTTATGTTTAGGTACAAATTTATGTTTAACAATGTTTGTTAAATTCATTAGGTTAAAAAACCATTCCCCCCTTTATGTTTAGGGTAGTTTACAATTTCTTCCCTTATCTTCGAAACCAATCAATTTCCCTTTTTTGGTTACTGTATTGTTTAGACTTGATCAACTTAGCTTCTGTGTAGCAATCCCCAAGCTTTAAAGACTTCAACCATTTTTTTATGCTAAGTTCGACTTTAGCCTTATTTTTTTCAATTGGAGTCAATAGCTAGATAAACAATAAATTGCAAAAGAAAACTTCAATTCTAATTACCAACAAAATATTGCAGTATTCAGGTTTAATTTATGGGTTGTATAAAGTTTACTCTGGCTATGGTAATTTTGGTGTTTTATTTTTTAGTTGACTTTTCACAAGATAATATTCCATGAATCAAAATATTCATTGAACTTAACTTAGGGAATAATGGAATGGAGGTATATGCTAGTGAATTCAGCAAACATTTTATGACATAAATTTATACTTAAATATAAATTTTAACTTTAAACATATGAAATAAATTAGATAAGTTTTAAAATTTAATCCATTTATGAACATGTTTTTGTAATATCAGGATCTTGCTTCCTAACTCTAAGATTTCTATTTGGCTTTTGCATTGGATGGGGTCTCGATGGGATATAAAATAAAATAAAAATAAAAAAATTCAGACTAATGTACTGGGAGAATATTCAGTCTTCAGTCCTACCAATTGCACAGCTATGTGCTGTAAGTGAGAATTTCTTACTTAAAAAAATCATGAAGACCTCCTTGAGAACTTTTATCCCTAAACAAGATATTTGCGCCAATTTCTAAAAAAATGTAACCAATGCTTCTTCTTTTTTTTTTTTGCTGAAATGTAACCAATGCTTCTTCTTTTGATTGAATCTTTTTTTTTATATAAAGGGAGATATTTAGTGAGCATTAGAGGTAAAAGTCTCTAATGTATGTTTAGAGCATTGTGTATAACAAAATAAAAATAGAGATTTGAAATTTTTTTAACATAAACATAAACATGTTTTTTAGAAATGAAATAAATTAATAATGATTTACATTCATCCCATTTGTGCATATTTTTTGTTCTATGAAAGTTGGTACTTATATAGTTTGATGTTACTTGTAATAGTTTTAATTCTTTGGAGTATATGTTGAATACCATTTTCCCTCTTTTTAAATTCCACACTTTATTTTAGTTCATTTTCTTTCCAACATTTATTTTCCTTTTGTTTCCTGTCTAACTTTTTTTTTTTTTTAGGACAAAACTTAAGTACAGTACCTTAAATGATATTCCTTAGGTTCCCCTTTAAGATTCAGTCATGTGACTATTTAACTAAAAAATATACTTCCATCCATGAGAAAAAATCCACATGGCAGAATCTTAAAAATGAAACCTAAGGAACAATACCTAAGTACTGTACCTAAGTCTTGCTCTTTTTTTAAAATGGGATTGCGTCTTATTTAACCCATCAAATGATATCTATACTATACATAAGAGGATTCCTCTCTTTGAACTGAACTTTTATGTGATTCAAAAATAAACTCATTAATAAAGGGTAACTTCTCTTAGAAATAGAGTCATAAATGTCAAATAACAAATTTCATTTTGAATTTAAAAAGAAAACTCCTAAAATTTAGAATTTTTTTCCCTTCATATTCATCTTTTTATTCCCTAAAATTTAGCCTTTTTTATTAATTTTTCACCTGAATAAAATTAAAACACCCCCAATTTAAAAAATAAAAGATTGAGAGCACTTCTAAGACTTAGCCTTCTTTCCCCTCACGTTCATCTTTTTTTTTTAAAAAAACTACAGTTACTATTTATCTCTAAAATTTATCATTTTTATTTATTTAATACATACAAATTATTAACTTTTACCAAAAAAATATAGAAGAGCTTCTGAGCACACGCAACACGCGTGCTTAGAGGTTAGTGTAAAATTAAGGATTTTGCCTCATGATGCATGTCATACCTGGATTTCGGCTCGTGCTCAACATTGCCCCCCAAACCATATGTGATAAGATGACTATTTAAAAAATAAAATAAAATAAAATAAAAACTACAATTACTGCTTATCTCTAAAATTTATCATTTTTATTTATTTAATACATGTAAATTATTAACTTTTACCAAAAAAATATATATATATAGAAGAGCCTCTAAGCATGCGCAACACACGTGCTTAGAGGTTATTGTAAAATTAGGGATTTTGCCTCATGATGCACGTCGTACCCGAATTTCAACTCGTGCTCAACACTGCCCCCCAAACCATATGTGATAAGATGATATGACATATTGGAATTGAAAAGTAAAACATGGATTTTACACCACGATCTTACAGAATTTAATTTCTTAATTAATATAGCATGCTATAGTGTTCTCTCTTATTTATTACAATAAATTATGAAATTCTTTTCTTTTTTAGTATTTTCTCCCTCTTGTTGAACCACTAGAAGAAAAAACAAACAAAAACAAAACAACAACAACAACAACACTTTCTCATGTTTCCTCAATCTTAAAAGAAGAATAATGATAAAAACACAACCAATTTTACAATTTTTTTACAAATATTGATGCGGCGTGGTCCACATTAGCTTTTAAAAACAATTATTAAAGGATATTTGTATTTTTATTTATTAAAATAATATTTGCATTTTTTTAATAAGCATGATACATGCTTATCTATACTAGTCACAATATCATACAATTTTCAAATTTGAAAACATATATAATATGATATTGTCTTTCTGATTTGTTTATAAAATACTTTCTGATTTGTTTATAAAATAGAACACTAAATATAACAATTTTTTAGAAGTAAAATTATTGAAATATTAAAGGAAACTAACAAAATTGCATTTCACAAAACTTGAAAATATCAACCAACCAACACCTAAAGACAATAAAGAGAATAAAGAGCAAAGCCAAATTGATTCCCCCTACTCTACTCACTAGAAATACATGTACCTGTTTGCCCCATAACCCAGTACCAGAGCTAATCCTACTCACTAGAACTGCGAAGTGCGAACCCAAATTGTAGATCCCAGTTGATTGTAAAATCTCATGCCCATTACAAAACTGGAAACCCCAGAAAATATAAAAGTGAACAATGCCCAGAAAATAAATCAAAGGAAAAGCTAACATGCAAAAGCTACAAAGAAATTCCAATAAAAAACAGAACTTGAAAACATCAAAGGAATTGATACAATACCTTAAATTAGGCAGTGTCCCATATAGCAAAAAAAGTAGTTCATACGGATTAATCCAACATAACATCATTCAAAGCAAAAACAAAACCCACAATACCAACAAAAAAAAAACCTGAATCAACGGTCAATAAAAAAAAACCTTTATTGGTATTGGTTCCTCCAATCCAGCTGTCATGGCGATGGTGCAACCCTCTGAACTCAGTGGGATGGAATGGGTTTTCTTTTTTGAATTTAGAATAAAAACTAATGGGCCGTATAGCATAGCCCGGCCCAACCTTCTCCTTTAGGAATAGTTGTTTTTTGAATGAAATTTTTTTTTTTTTTGGAAGGGTTTCTTTGAATGAAAATTAAATAAACCTATACCAAGCACCATCTCCTAAACTGAATTGAAGATCATTGCAAAATATAATGGAAAAGAATATTATGACTCTAAACTTGTTAAATTAAACACGCACTAACAGGGCTCAAATGTGAGTAACATGATACTTAAATAATACAATGATAGGTAGCAAGATTTAAATTCAGAATGTCTCCATAAAAACACCAAGAAGTACTAGTTAAATTACAAAACTATTAGTAATCCAAGTTAAATAATACATAAATACTTGAGATCATATAGTTCAAAGTTGTTCACTAATCTTATCATCAACACAAAAGAACTAGAAAAACAAAAACTAAATGTGGAGCACCCAATGTTATCAATCTCATCAATTGTACGGGTGCATGTAAAATATCAATAAAGTTGGATTTCTTGCAAAAGATAAATAATTATTTAAAATTTTAAAAATAAAACTGTAAGGACTCAATTTGTATTGGACCCTAAACAATAAAATTTGTAGAGTGTGGGTAAAAAGGCTAAGCACTAGTAAAGCAAACGATAGATGATGTGAAATTCATAAGAATCATAGCAAAGGAATTTGACTAAGTGTTTGCGAGAATCTTTATAATGATTTTGGCTAAGTGTTTGTGAAACAGGTTTGTCCTCGGCTCAGTCCGAGGATCTCTTTCCTTAGAACTGATAAACACAAAGGTTGTCCTCGAGCACCCTGATCACCCTTTTTTCCGGGTCCCTCTCCCCCTCCTTCATGCTGGGGGTTCTATCAACTATATAGTTTTATTTAGTTGATCATTGCCGTCCATTTGTCGGTTATCTGAAATATGTGTCTCAAGGCTTGTCCCCTCAGCCGCCTTTGTAGGCTTTCTGTTAGTTGAAGTGACCAAGGTGACACTGTTTGCTGGTCACTTCGCCATTAATGTGGCCAGAGTGTTGGCGGCGTACGTTTAATGGGCGAGTGACAGCTTCCCACCATCAATGTCGATTCGCCGAGGACGTGAGCATCCTCGGCGAGGTCCCTTGATGACTTGGGTTTCACACGCTTATTCTCAAGCTCTGCTTCTCCTCGGCGCGAACCTTGGGCCCGATGTGGAATGGGCCGGGGTTGTAAACATTTGAGGCCCTACAATAGCCCCTCAAAATTCTGTTGTCCGACCCCTCGGGCGAGGAGGAGGATTTTGACATTCTCGAGCCTACCATCTTGGCCTGTCGAGTTTTGCCTTTTCTGTTAGTGTACCCATCCTTTCAACTGTCCCTGCAACTTTCTTTAGTACAAAGGGCTTGCCCGAGGAGTTTTCCTTACTTCTATAAGTTTTCTTTTCTTTCTAATCTATAATTTTCCGCCTGAGTTCCTTCTTAGTTCTCCTAGGATGGGTAGGTTTAAATTGTTGTGCTTTAGCGCTCAGCTTTTCTTGGTTTTTGTCCCTAGTAGGGCTCAATACTTAGCACCAAAGGGACTGGTTTTGTCGTAGGTCTGGGCCTACGGTCAGTATAAAACCCAATTTCTATCCGGTGTTTAGATCACCCTATAGTGATTAGTTTCATCATAGGTTTGAGCCCGAAGACCATACAATGCCTAGGTTCTGTCTAACACTTAGTTTTTAGTCTGAAGTAGCTGGTTTCCCTAAAAGCTTGAGTCCGAAGACCATGCAATACCTAGGTTCTGTCTAACACTTAGTTTTTTTTTTTTTTTTTTTTTTGTCTGAAGTAGCTGATTTCCCCAAAGACTTGAGTCCAAGGACCATACAATGCCTAGGTTATGTCCAGTACCTAGTTCTCTGATTTTAAGTGGTTAGTTTCCCTAGAGGCTGCTGTCCGAGGACCATACAATACCTAGGTTCTGTCTAACACTTAGTTTTTTTTTTTTTTTTTTTTTGTCTGAAGTAGCTGGTTTTCCCAGAGGCTTGAGTCCGAGGACCATACAATGTCTAGGTTTTGTCCAGTACCTAGTTCTCTGATTTTAAGTGGTTAGTTTCCCCAGAGGCTGGTGTCCGAGGACCATACAATGCCTAGGTTCTGTCTAACACTTAGTTTTTTTGTCTGAAGTAGCTGGTTTCCCCAGAGGCTTGAGTCCGAGGACCATACAATGCCTAGGTTCTGTCCAGTACCTAGTTCTCTAATTTTAAGTGGTTTTACCGAGGAGGGGACCCCGCTTTGTTCTGGCCTCTTCGTTTGGCACGACTCTTCCGATTACAAGGTGTCTCTTGGGTTGTTCGAGTAATGCGTTTTGATGCTTCGGTGCCTCCTCGTTAATGCCAATTGTGGATTTACGAGGATCTAGCGGCGGATAAGCCCCTTGGAATCTGGGCGGAGTTATTGCCTTCAGTAATCTCTCCCTAGGATTTAATGCGGGTTGGCTCCAACCAATTTTTCGCCTTTTATATAAGGCGTTTCTGGGACAACCTTTTTCTTCACACTTGACAAACATTCGTCTTAAACTCTCCCAAAGACACTGCTTAGGGGTTCCGTAAAAATAGCAGTTTGAGCCCCACCAAATGAGTTGGCCCTTGGAAAGGGCGGTTTCGAGTAGGCCCAGCCCCTTTCAGGAGCCGATGATGGCACCCCAACCTTGGACGTCATGTTTGGGTTGGAGCAGGAGGAAGCCGAAGATTCTTCTTCTTTTCAACCTAACCAGAGGTAGAACCCTCCTTGCTGTTTGGAAGAGGATCCAGAAAGAACGTAACCTCCTTCCCTTGGATCCGGGTCCGTGAACCCTCCAAGCTGGCGGCGATGGGGTTAGGAGGGAAACCAGGCGAAACCAAGAGGTGGAACCGCCCGGTGCCGCGGCCTCTTCTTCCCTCAACGTTGCCTTCCTTCCTTCCTTCTTTTTCCCTTCTCTCTTCTTCTTTTGCTCCTCAACCAGCCTTCCTTCCTTTAATTCCTCTTCTCTTACTTCACAACCAGCCTTGTTAAGCGCTTCTCTATGTAGTTAGCTCTAGAACAAGCCCCATGGGCATCAATTGTAAGATGTAACCTTTTCTTCATATATTAATAAAGAAATAGACCTGTTTCATCTCTTTTATTTTTCGCATATATCATGTTTCTTGTGATTGTTGCCTTCCGAGTGAATGTTGTTGCTACACATTGTATGGTTTTGGTTTTTTTTTTTTTTTTTTTTTTTTTTTTAGAAGCGTTGCTCTTAATCTCTTCATACCAACCGTCGCACTTGCTAGTGCCCAAGTCCCTCCCTACAGACGGCGCTAATTGTAAGGACTCAAGTTGTATTAGACCCTAAACAATAAAATTTGTAGAGTGTGGGTAAAAGGGCTAAGCACTAGCAAAGCAAACGATGGATGACGTGAAATTCATAAGAATCATAGCAAAGGAATTTGACTAAGTGTTTGCGAGAATCTTTATAATGATTTTGGCTAAGTGTTTGTGAAACAAGTTTGTCCTCGGCTCAGTCCGAGGATCTCTTTCCTTAGAACTGATAAACACAAAAGTTGTCCTCGGGCACCCTGATCACCCTTTTTTCCGGGTCCCTCTCCCCCTCCTTCATGCTGGGGGTTCTATCAACTATATAGTTTTATTTAGTTGATCATTGCCGTCCATTTGTCGGTTATCTGAAATATGTGTCTGAGGGCTTGTCCCCTCAGCCGCCTTTGCAGGCTTTCTGTTAGTTGAAGTGACCAAGGCGTCACTGTTTGCTGGTCACTTCGCCATTAATGTGGCCAGAGTGTTGGCGGCGTACGTTTAATGGGTGAGTGACAGCTTCCCACCATCAATGTCGGTTCGCCGAGGACGTGAGCATCCTCGGCAAGGTCCCTTGATGACTTAGGTTTCACACGCTTATCCTCAGGCTCTGCTTCTCCTCGGCGCGGACCTTGAGCCCGATGTGGAATGGGCCGGGGTTGTCAAACATTTGAGGCCCCACAAAAACATAACATGTTAGGTAAAGAAAAATAAACAAACAATTATTATGAATTGCACTTTAACCTACTTAATACTAGTTGTAGATCCAATAACAAAAATATTCATGCTTGAGAATTGCACCTTAAGTTAGTGAATAATTTCATCAATATCTTCATTCAAAATAGAAAATTTAAATATAACTTTAGTACTAAGTGAAAATGGTTCAATAAAAACCTAAAATTGTATAACTACGGCTATTCTCTATATGGCCTAAATGTACTAAATAAGAATTTTATCACCAATACTATGTGAATGAACAAAAGAAAAAGGCTCAAAAATAAAATGGTTCATGTGTTAAAAAGCAGGATGAAGGAAGAGACTTTGGTCACTGATTAGTGAAAATAAGCATCTTGATCGACAAGGTAAGGTGGAGTAAAGTGAACACATGTGATTTTGGACCGAACATCTTTTGGATCCGACATGTAAATCAATAATATGCAGAGTACTCGAGTTTTGAAACAAATTTATAAATATACTTTATTTATTATAAAATTTAGAATATATTCAATTAATGACTAATTTAATAATCACTTATGTAATAATATTTAACAATGCTAACTAAATAAATCAAATTAACAAGATACACATTCAAATTAATTGAACTAAAAACAAATAATATTAGACATTTTCTTCAAGCAACATACACATTCAAATTATTTCTTCAATGACATTTTCTTCATCATCATCAACATTTATTATGTCTTCTTGTTCTTTTATTTTAATAATTTTTTCTTAGTGTTTTTTCTTAACATTATAGCCTCTTGAAATTATAACAAGAATAAAAAATAATTATATTTTCATTTGATACCTTCTTTACAGTATAGAAAAAAAATTTGCAAATATGAAAATGAAAAGCCCTCATGGATATGTTATTCATAGGACTCAACCAAGTAGCACAATAATTTTGTATTAAAAACAAGTCTAGTAACTTGTTGAACTCAAATAAAAATAGAAATTTTAACCCAAAAAAAAAAAACTTATTTTAAACTCATATGTTTATGTATTTTATAATACGTTCATGAGCATTTCCAATATGCCCCTATGATACAGATCTTTTTATACACAATTCGATGCGGTCAACTATGGTAGTAACTCTCAAATTAGGAGAATGATTGAGCAATTTTAAAATTTGGGAGAGACATTGTAGTAACTCTTTTCACACACTCACACCTAACGTAATTCACTATTCATAAATTTCCATTCAATGATTATTGACAAATTAATAATTGAGTTGAATTGTTTTCCTATACCCTTCATGTACTGCACCCACCTAAAGCCCTGAATCTGAGTAATAGCAGAAGAAACCTGGAAAGAGTTGGTAATTATTGAGTTCACTCGAGTGTCCATTTCGGATTATCTTAAATTCATTGGCTACTTTAGAAATACATTTATACTTTGAAAAAAAAAAAAAAAAGTTTCATAAAGCCGTACATAAACTAACTTTAAAAAAAATTAAAAATTAAAAAATTAAAAGCCAGCTTATAAGCTTAAACAAATAGACCAAGACGACCATTGAACCGAACAGAAACTTTCCACTACTATGAAAAGAAGAAAAACAGTTAAAATGAAACGAGGTAGTTCACTAAATCAAATTAGCACACGTGTTCCTACGTTAAACAAAACCAGACATTGAAGAAGAAAAAAAAAGAAGGTAAAATACAACCTCGTGGCACAGGGCAGTAGCCAGTCAAGGTCTCTTCAGACCAATTAATGAAGAAGAATCATCAGATTATTAGACCCGCAGAATGCCTATGATTGGCCACTTTCACACTCACTACAAGACCCTGAAAAACCAGGAGGTGACTTGACTTGACTTGAGACTCAGATTAGTAGCTGTTTTGCCATATCTGTTGAGACTGCTTTGGTGGTTGGCCTTGAGAGGCACCAAGGGATGCTGCATCCCTCGGGTTTTGTTGCTGAT
Source organism: Quercus glauca (assembly GCA_023736055.1). NCBI lineage: Eukaryota > Viridiplantae > Streptophyta > Magnoliopsida > Fagales > Fagaceae > Quercus > Quercus glauca. The sequence continues at coordinate 62,732,030 of CM043319.1, read as the reverse complement.
GTTCCATTGACAAACCACCAGTTTGGGAATGATAGTAATTCGGGTAACTGAATTGCTGTGATGGCTGCTGACCTTGCCGATACCCACTCGGCTGCTGATTCTGCCCCTGGAAGCTGTAATATGTGCTTGGAAGAGCAGAAACTGTTCGGGAACCAGGCCCATGAACCCACATCGCTGAATTATCATTCTGAATACCAATGGAAAAGGGAGAAGGGCTAACTTAGTTTCAGAAGAACTAACACAACATAGAGAAAGAAACAACTGAAATCTGTTACTTATCAATTTGGTGGCATTTTACAACAGCATGCACATGATATTTTTCTCTACACCGTCTATCATGCCTTTGAAACCAGTCATTTTCACTGCCTTGAATAATGAAATGGAAGCCTTTTTCTAGTTAATTTTTATTGACATGTTCTGATCATGGAATATTCCTTTTTCACATTAGAGAAACAGCATGTAAATAAAAGGAATAGGAGTTAAATATGTAACATTTATGATCTTTCCAAAGCCATGTAGTGAAAATACCTGCTGAAGTGAGATCAAATGATTACTGTCCTTGTATTGAGAACTTAAAACATCATCATAGCCAACCGTTGTGCCTGTAGGTGCAGCAGGTGGATTCAGAGGAAAGTTTCCCCCAGGAATGCTGGTTGAACTCCCAAAGGCATATCCAGAGGGAATAGCTGCAGATTGAGGCAAACTGCTGACAGAAACACTATTTTTGTATTGTGGTAGCATTGCTGCCAGAGACTGATGGTATGTGTTGTTACCAGCAAATCCCTGCTGGTAAGCAGAGGGCATATACGTGTAGCTCTGAGGCAAGAATGGATAGCTGATCATGTTGGCAAAATGTCCCAAAGGAAGAGTAGGTTGGGAATAAGGGTGCACAGCAAGGTGTTGAGGAAGAGCAGGTCCTGTAGCAACGCCGGCACCAGGCAGCGTCTGAGTAGGCTGAGGTGTAGAAATACTACCTGCTCTCAAAGCCTGCACACAAACAAGATAATGGTAAGAAGAACTGCATCCCTAGCACTTCCTGAATTTATTAAACTACTATGTCTTCTTAACACATGCAGTTAATTGTCTATGATTTTTTCCCTCTTAAAAGCAATTACTTTCTTGGACAAGTTTTAGCCACTTGAAACATGAAAACTCACAAGGTAAAAATATTTTTGATATTTTTTCTATTTAATTACTAACAAAATACTTATGCATTATGCATGTGAAGCGTAGATCCAAAGCCAGAAGTGCAGGGGCACCAGGCCTAACACAAGACAGCTGATGGCCAGTTCTATTCCCCCCTTCACCCACAAGGCTACAACATGGAGAGCAGGGGGGGCAAGGTTATTCCTTTATAATTGTCAGTGCAGAAAGGTTCTAATACAGCTTGAGTGCTTGAATTATTAACTTCATCTCGGCAATAAGAACTTGATCAGAGCAAGAGAATGACACTTATCCTGAGAGTTAAAGGAAGCAACCAACAGCTGTCTCTAGTTGCATCATCACCAAAACTGCACTTTAAATCAAAATTGCAAGGATATTGCACTTTAGCTTTACCTTGTCTAGTTGCATCATCACCAAAACTGCACTTTAAGTCAAAATTGCAAGGACATTGCACTGTAATTGACTTGTCCATAGAGTGAAACACTTTTATCCTACTCGAGCACAATACAATGAATATGTGCTTGGCTAAGGAAGCTTCAATGTTTTATTCCTATTCTTTTAAAGCTTAGCGAGATTGGTGTAACAAAGGGGGGTTCAAGGGAGACTAAATGACAATGCTAGCTGCATTGAAAGACGAAGGCAAGTGCTTATCCAAGATAGGGTATGTGATTGACAATGCAAAGGGAGGCAAAGTGCTTGAGGCGGAGGACTTTCAACCACAGGCAGGAAAATAATGAACCCCTGCACTGGCCAGACATGCTCAGTACTTCAATAATGTAGCAGTATGGCTTGAGGATGTACCAGACTTTGTTACCAGTCATATTCACAACAATGCTATTCATAGAACAGGATGATAATCCACCATCTTTTCTCGTACATAAATAAAGAAAAAACTTAGGGAAACAGAGAAGTTCATGGCAGATGGTGAAGATGAATGTTGCAAAATAGGTGACTTCTTTGACCTGAAAGCTTGAAAAAACATCATTTTCTAGATTTTCATTTTAGATTGTTACTTAAATTTTTCAATCTTTACATGTCAATTTGCTACACCCATTGAACAAGTTCACTGTATAAACAAAAGGTTTTAGGAAAAGTAAGACTAAGTCAAGGCAAACCTAAAAGTAATTCTTTGTTTTTTTTTTTAGAATGTTAAAAAGAGGGGAGAGAAAAATATGAAGGCAAAGAGATACTTAAATCAGATCAATTTTATTTTCAGGATTAATCTTCCATGATAATATGGAGGATTGAGAGGCCCCCCCTCAATTTAGAGAATAAGAATAAATTGAGGGGAAAAGCTCCTATAGTGGTGCATGAATTATAACTTTCTACCAAACTAAAGTTAAATTTCAGGCCTCTTTACAAAGCTGAAAGAAACCACACGGTCCAAAAAGGTTGAAATCATTGGGAGATTACTAGGAAGAGAAGATTTAGACTCAGAAACAATTTTCCCTTGGGAAGCTAAATAAAACTTCTAATGAAGTGAAATTGAGGAAATTAATTACTGTTCAACCATGTGTAGCAATGACCAACAGTGCACCAATAAAAGGCATTCAGTTAGTTTAATGCAACATCTGGGCAAAATGAAATCGAAAAGGAAGTCAACCTATGCTCACAGACAGAAAAATAAAGCCTTCATATAACACAAAACTGATTCTTTCTAGATGGCCAAGTGAAGTGTAGCTAAGTCCATATAGTTATGTAAAGATTTGGCCTAGTTAACTTCTAAATGTAGATGTTGATCAACAAGGATGTTTTAGCAATGTGTACGTATGCACCAATGAGCTCTAGCAGTCTAGCTCAAGCAGCACCTCCTCCCCTTGTAACAAGGTGGATGGTAAGGTCATATACGTTAAAAAGACCCATGTGTGGTTACCAATTAAAAATAAAAAATAAAAAAAAAACATTTTATCTGTATGTCATTTTCTACCTCCGCTAATCTTAATAGGATACATATTTAGGGATAAAGATCCTCTCCATTTGTTTTTGAAATGGAGAGGGTCCATTACATGGTGAAGATTTATTAATCTGTCATGAATCAAAAGGTGTACTTGTTGCGATGACATTTAGAATCAGCCATCATTCTTTATTTGGTAAGGCAATATTTTAAATGACATGGTACATGGCACATGTACCCCTTTTTTTTATGATAGATAACGTAAAATATTATTAAAAATAAAGCCAACCCCAGTACATTGGGGATGTACCATGGGGGCACAAATCAGGAACCAAAATGCGTACCCCTTCTAGATTAATAAAATTTAACTCTTTTGTGAAATGGTCCATCTCCATTTCAAAAACAAATGGAGAGAATCCTAATATGGGGGAAAACAAAGATAAGAAACAAAGAAGATCCAATACAAGTTGTAAAATCTGTTTCTTTGAACATAAAGCAGCGTGACTTTAAAAACTTATTCAATAAGATAGAGTAGAGAAGGACCTCTGGCATAGACATGGTGGGACCACTAATGGAAGAAGCCACATTGCTGTATTTTGTGGGCATTGATTGTGTCACAGGAAAGGGTGAATATGCAAAATCCTCCCTTGCAGTCTGAACGGATGAAGCCAACAAACTGCTGGGCAACGAATTTGTATATGCCTGCTGCTGAAACAATATATGTAGCGACTAGTGAGCTTAAACATTTAACGGCATCAATTTCAAGCTCGCCTAAGATTAATGCATCATATACATGCAAACAAAGGAAGACAAAGCAACCAAAGAAAGCACAGCAAGAGCATGAGAATATCAAGATCATACATGCACAACAACGCTAAAGCTTGAGTTAAATAATGACAAAGGATAGGCTTCATTGCATGTCCCTTCTATTCCCCTCGGTATATTTTCCTGATATAGCCATATAAAAAATAACTATTTTTTCTTTCCTATTCTTTTTTTCCCCCTTTGGAAGCAAAAAATCATTTTATTCGGAAAGGAAAATAGCATCAAATGTTTTTCTATTCTTCTCAATAGCATCAAATATCATGGCAATAGCATCAAATGTTTTTCTATTCTTCTCACACCAAATTGTCCACAACACACATAAAGGAACAGCACCCCAAATTTTCAAACATTGTATTTTTAATAAGTAATAATGTTTTATGGCCTGTTTGGATGGAGGAGGGAAGGAGGGGGAGTAGAGGGGAGTAGAGTACAGTTGGCTAAAAATAAGCTAATTTTGTGCTTAATTTACTCTACTCTACTCCCCCTCCCTCCCCCTCAATCTAAATGTATCATTAGTGAAAATTAAACAGAAGTGATCCCCATGTACAGAGGTAGTGTACTAAGTATGCAACAAAACTTCAACTAAATTTACATAAATCTAGAAAAAGAATGGCCACTAAAGGCAGCCAAGTGCCAACCAATCAAACATGGATAGTAAAAGATACATCTTTAGCTCCCATCAAAAGTACAAATATTCATCTCCCTCCAAATCCAAATAATATAAAATAAATGAGGAATGGCCCCCATACATTGACAGAATGATGGTTTCTCAAGCCCCCCTCCCAGCACATCAAATTTTCAAACATCTATGCCAATGAAAGCTCCCTTTCCAACAACTTAACATTTGAATCACTATTCTTGCGCACAAATGACCATATCTCTCACCACTGAACAATGAAGAAAAAGATGTTCAATTGATTCCTCACTATTCTTGTGCACCACACCAATCAACAATCAAAAAATTTCTTTCTGAAGATTATCTACCGTTAAAAGTTTGCCCAATGCTGCCGTCCATGTGAAGGAGGCAACCTTTCATAGCACCGTGACACTCCAAATAGTCCTTCAAAGAAAAATAATGCCTCTAGAACCCCAGAATACATCCTAGTATGAGTGAACTCAAAATTTCCTGCTTTAAAGGTCTCCAAAATATTTGATCTTCTCCATGTCTAGTGGGTAGAATGCTATCAAAGAAAATCTCCACAGATTCCAACTCCCAATCTTGGATTGACCAGCTGAACTGAGGATTCCAATTTCACCCATCTCTCAACCAAGATGCTACAGAAGCATTCTTGTCTACCGCAATCTTAAATGAATCCTCCATAATAACATTTTTTAAGGCAAGAATCCCCACCATAAATCATGCCAAAACCAAGCCCACATACCTTCCCCGACAGAGAACTGAATGTATCTATTAAAGTTTCTCCAACATCGTTGGATAGATTTCCAGAGACTTGCCCTTACTCAACATTGCCTAATTCCATTTTTCCATTGCTGTATTCTCATCACCAATGCAAACCCTTTTACTCCCCCACTTAATTAATTTTGGTAAATACTCACCTATCTTTTCTTTTTCTAAAAATTAATTAGCATTTTTTATTAAAATAAATATTTAGCACTTCACAATTCTCAGTAGTGATGTTAATGACTATCATCATTGTCTTCACCACAACTCAAATAACGCCACAGTTTATGCATTTGCTTAATGCAGTAGGGTTGCATAAATCATAGCCAGAAGAAAGCACTTGCTAGCACCTGATTGACGGTGCACAGTTGCAAGAGCTATTTACTACAGCCCTTAGAGACCAAGTGACTCCCTGTCACAACTAAAGCCAATCCCTGTCAAGCCACCAAGCTTATCATTGTTGACAACAAAAGGCAAACTCCAAAATGAGATTAATTCACGTTTAATGATTCGCATAGTATTTTTTGAGTGACCCCATGCCAGAGACCATCGAAATGAGGTCAACAATGAGAAGGCCATAAGGCCATAACTTCATAATTGATTCCATCTAGGATATGTTCACATGTATAAACCAGCCAAGTTGTGGTCATGTCCACATGTCTGTTGCACACCTAGAATCTCCAAGAAAAGGGGGTTTTTCAGCCCAATAATTGTATTAGAATCTTATGAAAAAATTATTTGTTGCTTCTCGTTGTTGAATTCACTTAACAGGAAGCATGTGAACTCAAACACATACAAAATAATATAGGACACTCATGTAACATGTGTCTCACAATTCATTTGCTTTCAACTGTAGAAGAATGAGCCCAGTATACCTTTTTAGCTCAGCAACTTGAACAACACGTTCTAAAGTCATTATTTTTTCCTCACATTTCAGCCAATAAAAGTTTGTACTCAAAAATTGTATGAACTGTAATCCCATCGGAAATACTCAGTTATTTATCAGAAAATATATATACACGTTCTATAATTGTCACAACAACACATAAATGGGCATGTGCCAGGACTGAAGAGCTACTATATTTTTTTCTAATAAGTCACTGAACAGCTACTATATTTTTTTCTGATAAGTCATTGAAGAGCTACTATATATGTATCAAAGAGCAGCTCAAGCTGTTGCACACATGCCTTGGGTTTATTTTCACAAATATTATCACAGATGTATTGCTAAGCAATTTGTCCTACAAACTCATCCTCCTTACACCCATATCGTCCTAACATTTGAAAATTTTGGAGTGTCCTAAATCTGTTTCCATAATTCAAACATTTTAAATTTTCTTTAATTTTCTCAATCTTTCCCCAGATTTTTATAATTTTTTGCAATATCATATTGAACTGTTTCCTCAACATATTTGAAAGGATGAAAATTGTCTTGAAATTGAATCTTATAAATTAACCAACAAAAAATAGAAGTTTTTTTGAGAAATTATAGAAATTTTACTTATCAAAAAAGAAATTATAGACATTTCAATAGTTTCTTTAATATCAACTCATGTTCTGCAATATCAAAATTTAACTTATGCCAATCATAAAGTACACATGAAACCATAATTTTCCACATATCCAAGGTAAAACTGAGGGTTTTATTATATTACCATTACACTTGAGAGAGCGGCAAGACTCTGCATTGGTGAGCTAGTCTGTGGATGAGTAAATGCATTATTGAATTGTTGGGTATTTTCATATGTAAAATCAGCTGCAGATGAAGGGAATGCATATTGATTCCCCTGAGCAACTTCAGTGGTTTCCTGTTTCAACACCTCTGGTTGTGAAACTGAAGGAGAATCATAATTCACAGTGCCCCCACCAGTTCTATGAACTAAATTTCCATCCGAGGTAGTGTTGAGATGCTCATCCCCATAATATTCAGGATTCCTGCACGATATATATACATATATATAATTTTTTTTGGTAAAGACAATTATAGACGACTGAGCAAGACAGTAATACTACAATAAACAGGGCATACCGAGAGTCTGAGTGCCCAATTGATGAAACATCTGCTGCTGAAGATGTCTCCTCCAAGTCGCTTGTCATGGGCCTAGTTGCAAATGACCCAGATCCTGAAAAAGCAGCACCAGTGCCAGATCCAAAGCTCCCAAAGCTCAAGTTCAAGCAATCTGGAGTATGGAGTTGGAGGTGATTTGGAATTATTACAGGAGGGTTATCCTCTTCAAGTGGTGCTTCCCGATCTTGCTTTTGTAAATCTAGTTGCTGCAAGTTTGCAGCAACTGATGAAATACCATCTTCAGCTGATAAAAAAATAATAATAAAGGAAAAAAATATAATAAGTTGATGTGTTGGAAAAACTCAATTTATATATAATGGTCACTTTCAATAATGTAGGGAAAATCTATTTAAGGAATATATGCATGTATGTGAGTATATCAATGAAAAATGGTAAGGAAGGATGCAGTGTACACAAAAGCAATATGGAAATCATTGTAGTCACCTTCATTATGCTCCAAAACATGCTTGTGAGGCTGGTAGGAATTCATTTCCTTATAAAAGCTATTATCAAGGACAGATGGACCTCCAGAATTGTCCTCTTGCCCATTTCTACTGGACACAGAAGTAGATCCAACACGGTTCGCATTAAGCATCTCAATAGGCAAATCCTCTGCTACCTGAAGCTCATCTAACTGGTACTTTGTATGACGATTAACTCTATCCAAGGGTAAGTGAGATGGATCTGCATATGGCTCAGTGTCTGAAGGCGCCTCTACAACAGAGGGTAGACTTGAAGTAGGTGGCTCAATTGCAGGCCATTCATCATTTGGAGGAAGTTGCTGGCTTGTGAAAACTCCTGGCTCAGTATTGATGTCTGACACCATGGAAGCATGATCTTGCAAGGAATGCAAATTATGATGTGCTGCCGCAGAAGAAGTTGCCAAAACATTTTGATGGTTAGCACTCTGGAGAGGGGGGCTTGGAACAGCAGAAGCCTTGCCATGTGGCTTACCCATCTTAACAATGTCAGCCATTGATACATGACCTGGGCCCCCCAACCAGGTAGATTGAAATCCAGAAGGCTGTGTTGATGATGATATCCCATCACTTGTGCCCACTATTGGCAATTTAATTTCTGGGGCCACAGAATCACTGCAACAAATTTTTAACTTAAATGAGAAACAATGAACTCCACATCGCAGACAAACTTATTTGGAGAACAAACCATCCCCTCGGATGCAATGTATAACATCCAGGGTATACAAATATTCCAAGTGTGACAAACTCAATTTGACTTCCACCATGTTTCATAAGGCTGGACAAGTAATTAGACATCCAGAGAAGCAAGAGAGTTCCATAAGTCACTCTATCTGTTAGTGATTTTCATAAAATCTACTTTTAGATAATCATTGAAGGCCTGTTTAATTGAGCTAATTTTTATCCTAAAAGGAAATGTACAGCTTTTGAAAGCATAATCTCTCTTTTTTTTATATAAGTAAAAAGCTTTATTGATATCAAAAAAAGGGGACACCCTTGTAAACTGGGAGGGCTTTTGAAAGCATAACCTTTCCCAAGGTAAAAGTATACTTTTACACAACAAACAAAACAAGTTCATCCAAACACACACTAAATCAACTTTAACAACTAGCAAACAGCACTATACCAGCAATGTTTATAGGTTCTCCCACAATTTTAACGAAGGAAATAGATTCTACAGTCTACATCCTTTTCCCGCAACACATTAGACAATTGTTGCAAATAGACATTATTATTAGCAAACTAAGCTCTCACAACAGACAATTCCACAATTAATTCAAGTTCTCCACAGCTTAGGAAACTCAAAACATGCAAGTACTATCTTTCTTTCTATAAGATTATCAACCATTTCAACTTTGTTGTTGATGCCACCTTAAAAAATTAGATCCAGCAGACAAGGGAACCAAACTCAAACTTCCAAGACTTGGGAAGGAATGCACCATGTTTCCCATAAAAACTAGGAGCAAATATCTCATAGAAAAATATTCTGCGGCTGTAATCAATAAGCATGTCATCAGTAAAAGATAGAAACAAATTCATATGGCTAATAATGATAAGCACACCTTCATAAACTAATCGACAACCTTAGAAAGTGCTAATATGCTTTCTAAAAAACTAAATCCATTAAAAAGATGTTAAAGGGAAGCCACCCGAAAAAACACACAAACTTCACAAGAACCGATAACGAAACCAAACAAAAAAAAAGGGAAGGAAATATTAAGCATGTTAATAGTCTATTAAAATTAGGAAAAGGATTTTATGAAAATGTTTCACTCTCTTCATTATAATAGTTTTTTAATGCTTTCATTTATTTTTATCATCACAACGAAATCAAGAGCATCAGATGAAAAGGACTATAGGCATATTAGCTTGGTTGGTGTGTCTTACAAGCTGGTAGCCAAAGCTTTGGCAAATAAATTGAAGAAGGTACTGTAGAAAATACATTCAAATTAACAAAATGCAATTATTTCAGGAAGAAAAATGCCTGATTAAATTCTTATTGCCAATGGAAGTATACTAAAATCAGGAAATCCATGGTGTGTAAGCTTCACCTATATAAGACCTATGATAATGTAAACTAGAGATGGCAGTTTTGCATTTGACATTGAATTCCACTGGTGAGATTTCCTGTTCTTGTTAATAGGAATCCAAATTGAATATTTCAACAGGGCTAATCGGTTAAAACAAAAGGACCCTTTATCCCCATTATGTTTGTTTTGATGAGAAAGGTATTGAGGTCTAATGATTATTAACAGCAGTCATGTGAGGGTTGGTGTCGGGCTTCCAAATAGAGAACACCAATAATGGGGCACTGCTGATTTTCTTATCTTTTGTTTGCTGATGATACCTTGATTTCTTGTGGGGTTGACTCGCAAGGGATTATTTCTTTGCAGTGCTATTACTTTGATCCAAGGCTAATTCCAGGTTGAAACTTAAAAGTGAACTTGAGTAAGAGTGGGCTAATGCATATAAGAGATTAGAAAATATAAAAGCACTAGCTAAGTTGACTTGGTATAAGATGGGCTCTGTCAGTCAGTTACGTTTGTCTATTGGGTTCTCTACAGATATGGATATTCTTGGGATGTGATTCTTGAGAAAATGCTGAGGAGGTTGGCGCAGTGAAAGAAAATGTATTTAGTGGAAAGGGGTGGAATTACTTTGATTAAACATATGTTGTCTATTTTCCCCACCCAATTCAATGTCAATCTTTAGAGTGCAAGGGCTACTAAGAGGCATGAGAAATTACAGAGAGATTTCTTGTAGGGTAGCATACATGACCTACAGAGGTTTATTTGATTAGCTCAGAGAAGGTTTGTCCCCCCCGCAATTATGTGGATTGGGAGTTCAAAAGCTTGGAGTCTTCAAACAAGTTCTAATGGATTTTAGAGATAGGTCATAGAGAGTGATATTCTTTAGAGGCTGTGAGGACAAAAATAAGGGGAAAAATGGAGTCGATGTTGATTTGCAAAGACGTGCAACTTCCACATAGTTTATGGAAACGCATTAACTGAGGGCTTTGGTTTTCAACCTATGTTAGAGACAATAGCATAAGCGTGGAGATATACCATTGAAACTCTTATTCCTTTAATTGTTTAATATTGTGGCAAAAGAAAGAAGCCACAATGACTGATAATTAACTTCATAATAATCTCCCTGTTACCCTTACACGATTAAGAGCTTGACCTGTTGAAAATTTTCTCCATATGTTATATTCAATAAAGATTAATGAGATGGGCTTGAATAGAATGATATGACCATTTTCAAAGAATCAAAAAAATTGAGGTAAAATCTTAGTATAAAGCTTTACAACGAAGCATAGGAGTTGACCGGTTGGAGATCACAATGGAAGGTGAAAGTTCCTACAAAAGTATTTCTTGTATTGGACGGTTGTACAAAGTTTTTTTTTTTTTTAATAAAAAAAAAAGGTAATAAAAACATGATTAATTGGTGTTGTATGTAAAAATAAGTGGGGAGACTGTAAATCACCTTTATAACTTTAGATCTTACCAATACACTCTCTCTTCCTTCTTCTTTTTTTTTTTTTTTTTTTTGTGGGGGTGGGGGGGGGGGGGGCGCGTTTGAATTGATCTGGTATAGATCCCACATACCAGGAAAAAATCCCTTTTCATTTATTTTTTAATGAAAACCTTACTGCTTACCCCCTTCCCACCCCCCCCCCCCCCAACCCAAAAAAAAAAAAAAAAACCTGAGCATCGCAACTCATAGCAATTAATTGCATTGCTACTCCTCAATTTTCAAACCAAAAGAAATATCAACTTAAGGTTTTTAATAGGAAGAACCTGTATGAGGTAGGTCGTCGACTTGTGTGATTCCCAGACATGCTGAATGACGAAGATGAAGAGGCTGAATAAGCATGTGTCCCATTTTCCTTCTTATATGCAGGTTTACCATATAAACCACCGGGCTCTGACAAAAAATGAAAAATGATAAGTGTATGTTTAACATGGATGCACAGCGATTTCGAACAAAATAGATCCTGGAGGTTGCTCAGTGTCATCCACATACCAGTAGAGCTAAATTGGCTTGAACCACCACGTCCAACATAGCGGTCTGCACCACCCCTACCACCACGATTTGAAGTGTTATTAGCACCGCGAGATCTGGAATCCGGTATGTCCTTGCTCTGAAGCAATAAGAGAAAGATTAGTAAAGATGACTGACAAGAACCATGCTAACCACAATGGTGAAAACTAAAGGAAATAGTAGAAGTGCCATAATCAGCCCAAGCAACCTCCTAATCCGTGCATGAAAAAATGTGCACATTAAGCAAGCCTTAAATTAAAGGTTAATAGGTCAAGTAACACAACCACAACACTAATGTACACAAAAAAATCAGTATCACAAATTAGGAGCATAACAAAAGGACGTTACAGATTTAAAAAAATAAGATCCCATGAACGCACCTCTTTTTTCTTTTCTCGCTTGCTTTTCACCTCATGAAAGGGATCTACACAATTAATAAACTTAACATAAGAAACTAATATGATTATCAGTAACAACATGTAAGTGAAAAGAAACCCCAAAACCTCCCCAGTCCCATTAAACGGAACAAGACACTACAAATCCAATATCGGAAATTCAAAATGGTTGGAGATGAAGCCTAATGGGAATGACAGCAAAGGCATCCTTCTTTGTAAGGGGAACTGTACAAACTACAAAGTCAAATCTTAATGCCAAAAAAAATGCACAATGGAAATCGAATTTAAGAACAGTTTAAATTTAACTCAAAAGGGTAAAACTTAAATACAGTATATTAGGTTCCCCAATTATATTCAACCACATGGTTGTATTGATGAATACAACACAAACAGTATTTTTTGTCCAAGTACAACTAAACTCAGTACACAACCTAAAGTACTACACCTATTACACTACCTGAATTTTTTACCCTAACTGAAATATGTTTCTTTAATGTTCATTAGGAGTGAAAAAAACTAATTTATCAAGCAATTCGAAAGTAAAGCAGTAAAAAATCATAGTAACATACTTGGTTAGGAATACTTAGGGCAAGGATGAATAGACTATGGAAAAGCCATAAGCTTACTAATAGATAACATTCTATTACTTAGGGCAAATAGAGAGGAGCGCTTAATTCTAAAGCAAAAAAGCAATAATCTGGAGTTGCACTCACTGATAGTGACAGCATTTTCTCAAAGAATAAAACTGTGCCCTAGACAAGAAAGTAGCATAATGTAAAATACCCTTTAACTTAAAAGATGGCCAATTGAAATTAAAAAATAAATAATAAAAAACTCAACCCTAACCAATACACTTCGGCACTCGGGACCATCTTAACATACAAAGCCACAACTTTTGCCACAACTATTCTAAGTGACACAGCAGTTTCTAAAAGAATAAAACTGTGACCTAAAAAAGAAAGTAGCATAATGTAAAATACCCTTTAACTTAAAAGACGGTCTCAACCTTAACCAATACACTTCGGCGCTCGTTAGCGGGACCCATCTTAACATACAAAACCACAAGTTTTGCCACAACTATCCTAGTGTGGCATTCGCTGCCTGTCACTTTCATATGGACCCAGATAAAAAATAAAAAATAAACATAGTAACATATTTACTTTGGTAAAAGTAACACAATAATTAGGGCAAACAGAGATACATAGCGGTTAATTCTAAAGCGAAAAAAAGGCAATAATCTGGAGTGGCACACAGTGATAGTAATATACACCAGTATGGGTCAGTGAAACCAAGAACACACAACTGTGCCCTAGAAAAAAAAAAAGTAGTATAATGTAAAGAAAAGAAAGCATTAAAAGATAGAGATAGAGATAGAGATGTAGATTTGAAAGAAGCCATAGCCATGGACCTTGAGAGAGAAGACGATTAACGGCCTCGTCAGGGTCCATGTTACATTCTTTAAGCGTGAAATAGATCTCTTGCTCGGTACAGAGATTGTTCACTATCTCCTTCAAGCTCTGAACCATCTTTCTTGACGACGCCGGGATTGTCGAAATCCCATTATTGCCCTTCCCACCGCCGCCGCCTCCGCCTCGAACACTCATCCTCTCAGGGGGGGAAGAAGAAACTCTGGAAGTCTCTCGCAGATCTGACGAAGCAGATGATGCGATAAGGGTTTTCTTCTTTCTCTTTTTCACTCGCTGTTTGGGGGTTTCGTTTCGCCGCGCGAGAGAGAAGAGAAACAACAAACAACACTGGAAAGAAAGAAAGAAAGCCTATAATAACAAAGACAAGGTTATATCCAAACCTCTCTCTCTCTCTCTCTCTCTCTCTCTTATAAGTTATATCTCTCTATCTCTTACACGCCTTGCACCGAAAACCCTTTCTCTCTCTCTCGCTCTATGTTAATTATTATACTCTCTCTCTCTCTTGCTTTTTCTCTCTCTCTCTCTCTCTCTCTCTGCGCAGTTTTTTTATTTATTTTTTATTTGGGGAATTTTTTTCAAAAACTGTTATGCTGTTTGCCATTAGTATTTAACCTTTTTGTTTATTAATGATTTCATAATAATACAAAATTACTTATATTTTTTACTAATTAAAATGTATATATAAGAATATATATATTACTTTTGGTTAAAATATAATTTTAAAATTTAAATAATAGTGTTTTACAAAAGGTAAACCATGATAACATTTTTTTTTTTTGATAAAACCATGATAACATTTAATAATAAGTCACTATTTTGAAATTTTTAAAATCTCTTTCTTTTGTAATAAATTCAATAGTTATTACGATTGGTAGGGAGGAGTTTTTTTTTTTTTTTTTTTTTCAGAAACAGGAGAGAGGAGATGTGAACCTTCATGTATTACAAATTTTAAATACTAGAGGTTTTATTTATGTTTTTAGTAAACTTTCCTAATAATTAATATAATAAGTCGTTTGATCTTTTATTAGTGCCGTTTAATTTTAAATAAACTATCTTAATTATTTATGATGAAAATGTAACAATCTCTCACAAATAGATGATAATCATTTGGCACAAACACAATATCTATGACAAACTTATAAATAAAAGAGTTTCACCCAAAAAATAATTGTAAAATTAAACCCCGAACAAACTATGGATAAACAAAAATTGAATCAAATTAATTACCTTGAGGAGCATATCCCTTGAAATGTGTATGCAATCCCTAAATATATGGTATAATTGGTCCAATTAAAATGAGACATATCAATTAAAAAAACTAACTCATCCTTATCTTAACAATATTATTTACCACCGCACACCCTTTATGTGATGGTCACTCTACAAAGTATAAGTGCTTATGGGGTGTAAGGGGGTAATAGTTGAGATTCAAATCTCAAAAAATGAGCTTCACACACCTATACACTTAGATTAAACTAAAGTAAATTTTCTATCTTATATCAAAAAGAAATTTTTTTTTTAAACAATATTATTTCTCTCTCTTAATTTTTTATTCTCTCCCATTAATGACTTAAAGCCTCCTTAAAGTCATAACCACTAATTCTATATAAAAATAAATAAAAATAAAAACAAAATAAAAAGGTCATAACCGTTGGTGCCCTAATCCTAATGGGTTCAATGCCCACTAATGCCCTCGTGAGGCCGAGATAATAGATATGACTCACCAATTTACCTGCTTGCATGTTCGAATCCAACGAGTAAGATGCTACTATGATAATACTCGATTGGAAAGCTACTCTAATCGCCCTTTCCTAACTTTTTATTCATTATGGAAGAAAAAAATGAATAAATAATGGAACTAGTACCTTATCTTTGACCACCATTAACACCTTTATATTTTAATAAATATTTTAAGAATCAATTAAAATTAACTTAACGAATCATATTCAAGCATGCCTGTTATTGGCTTATTGCAAGATCAGTATTTAATTAATCAATAAAAATGATTCTTTTATATCACATTGGTAAAAACCTTAACTTTGGCTCTTTTTTTTTTAATTAAAAAAAAATAGTTTGCTCTTATATTCCATGATGATCTTGCATGATCTTGGATTCTTTTGATAGAATTTTAGATGGAGAAGGAGAATTTGAATTGTGGACTTCTTTGTTAGAAATACTAGACTATGTCATTAAGTTACATGGTTATTGGATATGCAACGTCGATATGGCTGTAAATGAACAAAATTGTTTATGAACAGCTCAAGCTCAACTCAGGAAAAAACTTGTTTATATTTATTTGTTTAGAAAACAAGCAAAGTTCAAGTCTTACGTTCAGACTCGATTATTAAACAAGCCAAGTTCAAGCATAATAATGTGTTCATGAGCATAAAGACTCAATTTAACTGTATATAATATTATATTTTTATATGTATACAGTATACTTGCCTAAAAATATATATTTATATAGACTTAAAATTGAATTGTATAAATTTGTGAATAGATTCATATGATATTGAATTATTATTTGTAACTTATTGATGATACAAACAGTGTATTTGTAGTAAAAATTCACAGAATTGTGAAGAGGTAAAGTATTTTAGTTAAGGGTGTCAATTCAGGTTAGCGTGTCGGGTTCGTGTCGTGTCGAGGTAGGGGTATTCGACTAAATGGCTCAACTCTAACCCGACCCATTTAATAAGCGTGTCATGATCCTTCAACCCTAACCTAACCTGTTAATAAGGCGGGTTGACCTAACCCAACCCATTTGATACGCTTAATAAACGAGTCGTGTTGGGTTGATACGAATGTAACACAACCCATTTCAACTTACATAATATTAAATATAAAATCCATCTATAAATAAATTTTTTTAACATCTCAAAAAGCAGTGCGTACACTTTAATTCTTCAACCTCCATTCAAAATAATATAGTTCAACAAAAATATAACATTCATCTAGAAATAAGTTCTTTACATTCTAAAAGAAGTGCATACACTTCAACCCAAATTCAAAATAACATAGTTTAACAAAAATAAAATAGCATAGTTCAACAAAAATATAATATCCTTAGAACTCGCCAAATGCTAAGTATCAATATTGAAAGAATTTGAGCAAATAGTATACTAATCCTGACTATAACCACATTTGTCATCTATAGATTATTTGTTCATGTCCAAATTCATAACATCTTCCACAAGCTCATCAATTTCATTTGTGCAAGTTCTATGCCAAAAAATAAAAAAATAAGTATTAGTAGTTATAAAATATGATCATGCCTCAATAGTTTTACAAGAACTAAATAATAATAATGTAAGAGTAATAATAACTAATGAAACAAATAAGATTACCTTTCTCTCCATACAGCCAATCTCTAGTGCAAACCAATGCCTCAACGGTGTCTAGCCTCAATGAACTCCTAAATTTAGACATTTATAAAAAGGTTTAGAGGTTTAGGGTTTGTAGGGTTTAAAGATCTAGGGTTTGTAAAGTTTCAATTTTCAATTATATTCCTTGTAAATTTTTGTAATTACTCAGTTTTATTTTTAAATTTAAAATATATGTTGAATATAAAAGGTATTTGACAAATCTAAAATAAAATAAATATTTATTTGTTATACGAGTTAAACGGGTTGTGTTAAGTGGGTAATTTCGGGTTGACACAAATAAATTGATGTGTCAAACATGTCTATTGCGGATTGACCCACTTATGACACGTTTCTTATCGTGTCGCTTTCGGGTCAACCCGTTTATGACCCAAACCCATTAAGGCCCAACCCTAACTCGAAAAAAACTGTGTCAGGTTCGTGTCGTGTTCGCGGGTTAGGTGAACATTGACACCCCTAATTTTAGTCAAAGTTTCACAAAAAAAAAGAAAAGAAAAAAAGAAAAAGAAAAAGAAGTTAATCAAGTAACTCATGAGCAAGCTTGAGTTTGCTTGAAAAGAAAATGGGTCATGCTTAAACATAAAATTTTGTTTTGGTGATGAGCTTGAGCTCAGCTCGTGTTCGAAAAAAGATAAAATAAACAAGCTTGAACTTTTAATACTTAGCTTAGCTCATTTAGAACCCTAAATGTGGATCTTAGTGCTAGTTGGGTAGTTAGTTTTTATTATTTATTTGTTTTTAATTCAAAGAAGATTTCAGTGTTAAGTTATTCAAGGAATTTATGTTTCTTTAAAGACAAAAAAAAAAAAAAAAAGGCTAATAATGAAATTTTAAAGACATAAAATAGCGATTTTTACAATTTAGTATGTCCGGGTTGAAAATGAAATATTTTTAAAAAATTACAAAAGGATTTTGAGGTAAGCTTTTTCTAACTCATTATAAGCAATTAATAAAATCATTTATGTGTACTTTTAGTCACATTACTTAATCAAATAATTTATGCGACTTGTTTAAATAACACACAATGTGATTTTATAAATGGCCATTTAATAGATTAAATGAAATTCTTCAAAATCGATTTAGAGGAAAATTTTATCTCTTACGAAGTAGGGCATCAAACTCTTAATGAAGTTACAATTGTGGTAGATTAGGATACTAAAGAGATTTTTTTTCCGCATAATTCTATTATATAATTTTTTTGAAATATTATCAAAATTTTGAAATATTATATTATATTATATCATGCAATCATTATATGTAACATATTTTCTAATAATTTGGTAATTACAAAATATATGGGTGAGAATTTTTGTTTCTCATGATGAATGATGAGATTGTCTAGTTTTTTAATTGAATTGACACTTATTGGTATTTCAAATGGACAAAGTGTAGGTTTAACTTTAAATCATTGTCGGAACTATTGACGTATATTAATATATATATATATAATTGATGGATGAAATATTAGAAAATTACATGGTCATTGTTAAGAGTTTTATAGTTTAACTAGTTGGCACCTCACAATGTTTCTAATGGAGACATCCAAATTCAAATCCCCTACCCCCAAATTATCTAATTATCATGAACAAAATCTTACTCCAAACTAGTTTAGAGTAGCAGCTATCTTTTCCAACCCAAATTACATGACTCATTATAAAAAATAAGGTGACTAATAAAAGTTTAAAACTACACATGAATAATCTCTTTAATTGCTATGTAATTTCAAACATGTTTAAAGCAAACATTTGTACAAAGACATTCATGATTCAAATCTTGCTCTTCCAATTATGGGATTACGTGTATATGAATAAGCGGTCAAAAAAACCGTGTGTTTGAGTTTAAAATATTATGTCCATAATATTTTCACAACAAATCTTAATTGGCAAGCCGTTACTGGATGTTGTTATTGAGACAAAAAAATAATTTAAGTGATAAGTTCAAATTTGAACCAATAACAACTAACTACTTATAATTTGTTGTGAAAATATTTTAGATGGAACACTTCTCTTATAAAAAAAGTCATAAAGTCGTGAAGATTTGTGGTTGTAAAACAGAATGTTGGATTTTAAAATCGCTCTTTAATCTCCCAAAAAAAAACAAAAACAAAAGAAAAGAAAAGAAAATGACATGGTCATTGGATTTCCATTCATCTCAAAAGACTATTTAAACAAATTCTATTTCTCAGTCACCCTCGCTCACACTTCACTCTCCTCAACCAAAAGATGAGTGTTCTAGCTCTCTCAAACTCCTTACCCACACTTCCACAATCGTCACCATCCCAATCCCAATCCGAAACTCCAAAGCCTCAAACACCACTCATCTCCAATTTCACCACCACCACCATCCACAACAACTCAATCAGTTGGACCAAGAAAACCATAATCACAGCTCTCTCCGGCGCTCTCTCCTTCGGACTCGTCTTCTCTCCGCCATGCTCTGTTGCACTGGAATCTCCCACCATCCAATCACTACCACCACCGCCACCTCCTTCTTCCGAGTACTGCCGCGAAGACGAGCAAGTATTGAAGGCCGAGTCTGGTCCAGAACCGGTGACCAATGCCGGAATTGTTGAAGAAGCTTGGGAAATCGTCAATGACAGTTTTCTCGACACCGGTCGCCATCGCTGGTCTCCCCAAACATGGCAGGTAACAATTTTATACAGTATACATGGTCTTTCTTCTGTATTTTGAATTAACACATATTGATGGCTTTTAAATTTGATTCATTCAGGAAAAGAAGGAAGATATTATGAGCACTTCAATTCCGACGAGAGCAAAGGCTCATGATATTATCAGAAGAATGTTGGCAAGCTTGGGCGATCCGTATACGCGTTTTCTTGAACCAGAAGAGGTAATTGTAACTCATTCCTAGAACCTTTAATTTAATTTTGAAATGGCTAAAAGTATTGATTGATGAATTATTTGTGGTATCATCGTGTTCATGTAGTGTTCGCGTGCATGATTCATAGAGTTTTCATAGCCTTTTTCCATGTCTAAAGCGGGGGCGGAGCCAGTTAGTTTTTGTTTGGTGAATTATGATAATGATACACTAGTCAAAACTCATACATGCACACATTTACACACACTAATATTTGCAAGCATGTATTTACAAAATAAAATTGTACTAGTTTGCTATACATATTAATTAGTGAATTAATTGTGGTATGGTTGTGTTCGTGTGCATCATTCATAAGAGTTTTCGTAGCCATTTTCTGTGTCCAAAGCAGGGGCGGAGCCAATAATTTTTGTTTAGTGAATTATGATATTGATACACTAGTCAAAACTCATACATACACACATTTACACACACTAATATTTGTAAGAATATATTTACAAAATATAATTATAAGAGGACTAGTTTGCTATATATATGCACAAAAAAAATCACTTATTTTATTGTAATTTTTTTTTTTTAGAATCTCTCTAATTCTTTTAGGTACTTTCATTTCTAACTTTAAATCTATGTTGTTTATCCTTTTTTTTTTTCCGTATAACTTTTTGAGTTTGAATGAAGCATTGACAAACAATTGGAAACTATAAACAACAACAACAGCAACAAAAAAAATCTTAGTCCCAAATAAAAGTGTTTTCTACAATTCTGTGTCCACAAATTAAACTTATTGTTCATAACTCATAAACAAATAAAAGCAAATTCCTTTGAAACCAATCAAGTCCTCAAAGCCACGGATGATTCAAGGCTAAAAGGCACATGAGAAAATTGCTTTTATTAAAAACTCAGTACTGGACTCAATAGCCAGCATTCACCAAACAAGAGAGAAAAGCTAAAGAGGAGAGACATAAATCTAGCAGTACTTTTTTATTTTATTTTAAAGGGATGGTTTGTTTTTGTTAAAAACTCTTTACTTTATATTAGGGATCCATTTGTACAATTGTGTTTTGGAGAGCACTTGGCTAGCTGGTAAAAAGTTGTAAGACTATATACACACACACACACACACACTATATTATGATTTTTTTTAAAAACAGTGGGCCCTATTTAGCCCATACATGGCTTTGCCCCTGTTCTAATGGATCTTCTTACAAAGCATTCTGCCATATTGAAATCGGCCAGTTTGCATAAACATGAAGTGAATTTTAGAGAAATACCTAATTTTTATCTTTTCCTTTATGACACTTACACAATGTGTGCTATCATATAGCCAGGGTACCTGAGTTTCTTTTCAATTCAATAAAACTTCTAATTACTTATGAAAAAAATCCATTATTTCTACATAATGGTCTTTACTTACAAACTTTTCAGTTTTCTTGTTCCATGGCATATGCTGCTTTTGTCGTTGTTGAAAGTTCTCCAAGATGGCAAGGTATGACATGAGTGGTATTGGACTGAACCTTAGGGAAGTTCCAGAAGACAATGGGGGTGTAAAACTGAAGGTACTAGGTCTCTTGTTGGATGGTCCTGCACATTCTGCTGGTGTTAGACAGGTAGCTACAAGGCCAAAATTACAGATGCAATATACTATTATTTGTTTTAGTTTGTACATTTTATTGTATTTCAACTCTTGAATTCACTGCTGATTCCTGGAGTTGATGTGTTATCAAACTCTTTCTTTGTGCAACAATGCCTGATATGGTTTGAGTTGAGTTATGCTGGGTTGGGTAATTCTTAAAGTTATGAACTGCTGTGTTTTCTCCATCTGTTACTCTAATTACTTGCCTTATATCTGAGTTTCTGTGCTCTCTGGTTTTGACATTAAGGTTTTTATTTTTTCAAAATGTATGTGTTGTGTATGATTCATGTTATGCTTCACCAACTGCTTGATCTGTTTATGATGTAGAACAAATTTGAATAATAGGGTTGTATTTTTTTTTTTGATACATTCCAAGTGAGGGAGGGGGATTCAAACCCTAGATGTCTCTATTGAAAATACCAAGAGGTGCTAGTTGACATTTTAGAAAGAAGTCCGCTAACTCTCTTTTTGACCCAGTGGCAAATGGAAGGGACTCCGCCGCTATTTTTATTTATTTTTTTCATTAAAATGCAATTATTTATTCCGCTAGTGTCAACTTCTACTACACAACCCCATCACTTCATTATTGCCATTAGCATTTCAAGATGTAAGAGGCCCAAAGTTATTTTTGGTTGTTTTAATAGAAGTAACTTCTTATTTTCCTATGTTTAAATAGAAACAGAATATGGCCTTTGATAGGGATGAATTCTGGAAAAGGATTTGTTTAGCCAACTCAACCCTTTCAGCCGAAGGTTCTAATATTTATATGAACTATTCTGTGTATAAACACATGCACATTGTTCCTTGGTTTTATTTAGTTTCTGGAATTTCTTTTTCTTTTTATTAATTAGGGCTGATTGTGGTTGAACAAGTCCGCTGTATATAGGTTTCCTTACACTTATTTTCTTTCTTTCTTCTACTTTGTTAGGGGGATGAAGTGTTAGCTGTCAATGGAGTAGATGTGAGAGGGAAATCAGCCTTTGAAGTATCATCTTTGTTACAAGGCCCTAATGAAACATTTGTCACTGTAAAGGTTGTGATACTAATGTAGTCTCGTATGGTGTAATGCTCCGTTAATTTTTTTAGTTGTGTTGTCCTCAGAATGATTGTTCAAATTTGTATTGTTAATGTTAGGTCAAGCATGGTAACTGTGGGCCTATTCAATCTATCGAAGTGCAGAGACAACTTGTTGCTCGAACCCCTGTCTTTTATCGTTTGGAGCAAATTGACAATGGCTCTGCTTCTGTTGGGTACATGCGCCTAAAAGAGTTTAATGCATTGGCTAGAAAAGACTTGGTGATTGGTAGGTGTCATATTATTACACTATATCATTTTAGAAATATGCAATATATTGCATAACTTTACTCTGCACAAACCTTCTAAGTTCTGCATGGGAACGCAGTTCCCCGTGGAATACAAGTCTCAACAAGAGGAAGCTTCTAAGGAATTAGCATTGGTCCTTTTATCTCATTCCACTGTTTGCATACAAGAACTCAAGACAGGAGGCAAAGAATGAATAAATCTATTTGCATTTTTCCCTTGGAATAAATGAATTTATAGTATACCATTAGGTCCTTTTTGGTTTTAGATAGTTGGAAGCTGATATCATGTGCCTATTTGGCTAGCTCGGATCCTTATTCTTATGTGAAACTTATGGCACTAATTACCGTCCCAGTAGGGCTTTCATTTATGTTATACTTGAATTATATAGTTTCAGTCAGTCTTATGACTTTAACTAAAACATAATAATGATTGTTGCAGCAATGAAACGACTTCAGGATATGGGAGCCTCATCTTTTATTCTAGATCTTAGAGATAACCTTGGCGGATTAGTACAGGTTTGTTTGCTAAATTAATCTTATGTTTATTTTATGTCAATATGTAGTTTTGATGTTTTAGTGCCTCCATCAATTGTTGAATTTTCTAAATGATAACTTTTATTTTTTATTTTGTTACCAGGACACCAGCCTTTTTCTATTCCTTTGGCGCCTTCAAAATAATTTTTCAAATGCATCTAGAAAAATTGCATCAATTTCTGATGCAGGAGCTTAACCAGAAATTATCTCAATATTTTATTATGGATTTTCATTGGATAATTTTAGATTTTAATGTTTTTATTTATTTAGTTTGGGTTACGATAGGGATTGAATTTCGTATCCTTAAATAAGGACTAGTTTAGTATTTGGATTAGTTTGGATTAGTATTTGAGTTTGATTAGGATTTGTTTTAGATGTTTATCTTTATCTCTTGAGATTCCTGGAAGCTCTATATAAAGCTCTAGATGATTTATTTTGTAATTAGACTGTTAGACGTGTTAGAAGCATTAGCTAAATGATTAAATTTACCATATTTCAATAGCTTAAACTTTTGGGACAATTAGTAACTTAACATGGTATCAGAGCATAAGATCCTGAGTTCGATCATTGTCTCCTCCACTCTACCTCCCATTTATTAATATTATTCAGTGATTATTCATGCAAAGTTTGCATTGCGTTTGGTGGTAAATCCAAACAACCTTAGGTGGTGAAGTCTAAGGTTTACTGTGGGGTTAATCTAGGTGGGAAGCCTAGGTTGTCTTGCATCAACTTTGGGATTAGAGCTAAATCTGAAATTTCAAGCTTTCAACAACTCAAACCAAATTTGACATACATCTCACCAATGTTAACCCAACCCAATTCAACCATCAGAGAAAAAACCAACCAACTCTAACATTATTCAGGTTCTTACCCCACAAGATCTTGAACAAGCCCGAACCAAAACCAGTCCGTACAATATACCCACTTTACCTGCATGAATTTTTCATCCCAAAAAAAGTTTCCTAGCAGCCAACAGAGAAGCCCGCTACCAAACCTGTGACTCCAATCCATGCCCGACTCTAGATTGCTAGATCCACCAACACAAAAAATAAAATAAAAATTTAGAAAATGTTTATTAATATCAGTTTACCTTGGGATTAATCTAGGTGGGAAGCTAGGTTGTCTTGCATCAACTTTGGTATCAAAGCTAAAATCGATCTATCAGTTTTCAGCAACCACAAGAAATCTGTCATCCTTTCAACCATTGCTTCTAAAACCAAAAATCCAGCAACTCCTACATCCCAAATTCATTTTCAATCCAACAATACAAACCAGATCTAGAAAACCTGAAACCCACACCATCAAACCAGAAAAAGTTCTAGCAGACACGTGAGTTCACTTACCAGCCCATCAATCCTACATCTATGTGGGCCACACTCATTTTGGGTATTTAAGCATTTAGCACAGCCCGATCAACCCATCAAGTATTCTTGAATTTTCAGCAGTACCAGCCCACGCTCATCAAACCCAGCAATAGCCTAGGTCAAACACTTATTGCTCTAGCCGTGTGATTCATGCCCCATATAATGATCAGTATAGAGCACCAGCCAAAACTCAGGTTAGTAAGCCAGTGTTCATTTCACATGGTAGTCTTAGAAGCACCAATATTTGATGGACATCCAGATCCTTGGACCCTCAACAATTGGCTAGACGAGATGGATCAATTTTTTGATTAGACATGTTTGCCAGATGCTAATAAGGTTAGGTTTGCTAGGATGAAATTGATAAGTAGAGCTAGAGACTTTTAGCATAGTATTGAGAATCATCGCAAAGGAAGGAGCAAGCCTGCCATAACTGATTGGAATGAAATGAAACAAATACTTAGAAAGAAATATGTTCCCCTATCCTATCAAGAGAAGTATCAACCTCAAACCTCTCATGGAAATTTTCTGCATCACAAAGACAATATACAACAAGAAAACACCTCATCCATCCATCAAGACTTCACTGCCATAGCTCAAGACTTAAGAAACATAACAAAGGTTATTCTAGATTCTTTTTTTTTTTTTTTGGTGGTGGATCTTGCAATCTAGAGTTGGACACGGATTGGAGTCACAGGTTTGGAGGGAGTAGCGGGCTTCTTTGTTGGCTGCTAGGAAACTTTTTTGGGATGAAAAATTCATGTGGGTAAAGTGGGTATATGGTATGGATTGGTTCTGGTTCAGGCTTGTTCAATATCTGGTGAGGTAAGAACTTGAATAATGTCATAGTTGGTTGGTTTGTTCTTTGAATGTTGAATTGGGTTGGGTTAACATTGGTGAGATGTACATCAGATTTGGTTTGAGTTGTTGAAAGCTTGAAAGATTAGATTTAGCTCTGATGCCAAAGTTGATGTAGGACAACCTAAGCTTCCCACCTAAGATTAATCCCACGGTAAACCTTAGGCTTCACCACGTAAGGTTGTTTGGATTCACCACCAAATGCAATGCAAACTATGCATGAATAAACATTGAATAATATTAATAAATGTCTAATAGTTTGATTACAAAATAAATCATCTGGAGCTTTATGTAGAGCTTCTAGGAATCTCAAGAAATAAAGATAAACATCCTAAAACAAATTGTAATACAACTCAAAATCAAATACTAATCCAAACTAATCCAAATACTAAACTAATCCTTATCTAAGGATATGAAATTCCATCCCTATCATAACTCAAACTAAATAAATAAAAACATTAAAATCTAATATTATCCAATGAAAATCCAAAATAAAATATTGAGATAGTTTTTGGTTATGCTCCTGCATCAATTTCCCTCATTAACATCCACCTGTTGTTCATAATGAACCCGTTCCTAGAGGCTAGAGGAACTTAAAATTCAAAAAGGAGAATTTCTTGAGAAACTTAGGTGACTATTATCATTATTGGTAATGCAATGAGTTAGGTTAAGGATTGAGGGAGAAAATTACTGGTCTCCTTGTGGCCAACGTGTTTACATAGGATTTGCTTAAAAGAACTTGGATTGGGAGGGAGAGATTTCCACTGAGAAGTTTCATTTAGGTGTTTCTCTTGTATGCTTTCAGTATACTTGCTGTGCAAAAACTATGTTCTTTATGGGCAACAAAGTAATATTTTTTTATTTAAAATAATGAGAATTCCATTTGTCTTTTCCTTGGAGGAGTTTTTGGCAACCTAAAGTTCCAACTAAGGTCAGCTTTTTTTGGTCCCCTCCCTTTGGATGGCGGCTTTGGGGAAAATCCTTACTAATGATTACATCTAGCGTCAACTAATTATTATAGACTGGTGTTGCATGTGTAAGAGGGACAGGAGCCTATTAATCATTTACTTTTACATTGCCATGTTTTTAATTCATGTAAATTGTTGTGATGGGGCCAAGAGCCTTGTAGGCACATCTTAGTGTTTCCAACAGAGACGTCCAAGTTCAAATCCCCCCTCCCCCACTATATTTATTGAATTATAAATATATATATATATATAAAAAGAATAAGTAAATTGTTGTGATGGGATTTTTGTAATGGTGTTTGATCCTGTTCTTTTGCTTATTTCAGGCTGGAATTGAAATTGCCAAACTCTTCCTAAATGAAGGGGAGACGGTATGGCAGTTTGTCGAGATATATTTGAAAAATATTGTTTGTTTTTAACTGCGATTATGCATTTCTTTTTTCAATTTCTCATGGGCAAACCGTAATTTCTATAAATTTGCATTTGCCATCTTTTGCCCTATCATCTAGACTCATAAAAGTAGTTAACTAGTATGTTATTTGCTTATGACATGTATAATAGAATAAAACCCAAAAGAAAAGAAAAGCAATTCATTTAAAAAGTCCTAACATGTCTAGATAATTAAGGAAACTCGTAGGAGAGAGTGGATTTTGGGCCTTTGTCCACTTGTGGAGAGTTCGTAGGAATAGATTCTTCAATCTCTGTACTGTTTTCTCTCTTCCCTCAAATGCCTATTCCTTTCTCTTCAAATGCATCACATCAAACATAGAGGAATGACCTCCAAATTTTGATTCCTTCTCGTTTATCTAACCTACCTTTCCAACACTCCAAAACTTTGTTCACTGTGCTCAGCACCGCCCATTTAAAACCAAAAAAGGTGAAACACCAAATAAATGATCCACCAATTTGCCATCCACCTTGCACATACTACACCAGCCCATGGTCACTGTAACCCTTCTACACTATCTATTGTAAGGATCTTTCCGATTGCCGCTCTCCATACAAAAAAGGCACTTTTGGGAGAGCTTTTGCTCTCCATACACTCTTGAAAATATTATTTACCTAAAACTTTCAACATAAGACTTTCTTGTCATTGAACAGATGACATATGATGAGGTCACAAATATTAGTTCCTTTGTAGCTTTTAACATCTGTGTGTATGCATGTCCTCATTGTGGTTCATTTTTCTCATTATTTGTTGGCTTAATAGTTGTTGGTTCCAAATGTCTTGTCTTTGGTACTGTGTACTATGTCTTAGCCTTTTTTGTTTTGTATTTTTTAAAGCTGGGCTCAAGGATTAAGATCCTTGAATTTTGATTTTGAAATGTCCTAGTTGCAATCTTAGCAGAAATAAATTGCTCTTTCTTTTGCATGAAGATCTTATGCATTCTATTTTATGAAGATCAATATTCCCCACCACGTATTTGGCAACCACGTTCATTCTCATTTTCACCATATGTGTATTTTAGGGCCTTAATCTTTTCCTCTTGGCGCCTTGTACCAAAGTAGAACCGGCACACCAAAAAGCAAAGCATGTCCATGTCGGACATGCTTGGTACATCATTGGCTGTGGGGTGTCTGACCCAAAAAAAAAAACTTGGGAAATTGTAAAATCATGGCTCGACAATATGGGTTCACAGGGTTTTTCTTTAGGTTCCGGTAGCCGTCTTCCTTCTCTGGAGATTTGGGTTAATGTAGGGTTTATATAGGAATAGGGTTTTGGCTAGAGTTTGTCACAAAACTGACTCTAGAAGCAAATCAGAAAATTTTCTGCAATAGATTTTTGGTTAAATGAGAGTCTCACAAGACTTTACCAAGACGTTCTGCTTGAATCTTGCACAATCGAGAATTCAAATCTCACATGACCAAGACTCAACTTCACACAATTGAGATGTTCTTTGATACACAGTGAACTGAAACTTCAACTTTAGCCTTCATTGCCCAATGTTACATTACAAAAATGAAACCCAATAATACAAATAAATTTGAAATGGAATTAGCCAACATCTAAAAATTCTAACAATGGTCCCTTTACATATGTTGTCGATATAATTATCTCATTTGTGTTTTTTGTTGAGTATCCTTCAACAAAAAAAAAAAATTTAGATTCTTACTGAAATAAAAACTTCACGATTGTGATAGATCTTTAATAATGAGTAGTACTTTTCTGTTTTGCTTTGGACCTTTCCTTCTCAAAAGTGATAGCAGTACATTTTTAATCATGACTTTATCACTTTAACAGCATCTTCCTCATCACTATTACCTCTTATTTTTCTGAATGTACAATACAGTATCTGTCTACTAAGTAGTTAATGCACATATTCGGTTGACAAAACTGAGCATATCATGTGGTGTTTTCTTCTGACAAGATATATGAACAGGTGATATATACTGTTGGAAGGGATCTGCAGTACCAAAACACCGTTGTTGCAGATACTGCACCATTGGTTACAGCTCCTGTTGTTGTATGCACTTCTACATCTGAGATCTTTAGAACAATTACTCGGTATCTGTTTTCATTTATGACTTGGTCCTGTTTTCAATGGTTAATGGCTCCAAGTCTATATGGTACTCTGGGGGGAAAAAAAAACCAAAATTTTCATTCAGTAGCACTATTGTCAATTTTGCATTAACATGATGCCTGGTGCAACAAGGGGCTGGACAAATGAGCCTTTGGAAAATGTGCTGCTGTACATGGTGACTGAAATATAACTAAGTCTATCATGCAGTAGCATTAATAATTTTAATTTTGACTTGAACATTTTGTCTACAATAAGGACCAAGACAATGTTTGACACAGAGCACGAGGAGGTAGACATAGTGACTAAAGTATATCTGAATTACATCAGAAGTTTGAATTCACAGACACATGAAAACAAGGCCAGAACAATACCAGTTGGTTTTGTTATAATTTTTGTTGGTTTTCATTGCTATATTGCATTGTGTAATAGGGATGCAATGCAAATGAGTGCTATTTGGCCCTACCAAACAATTGGTTACTTTTTGATTTGTTTGGGGTGCAAAGCAGTGGAGCTGGATAGTGAGCTGTTTGAATTTTGAACTGAATACGAGGATTGTCATAAAACTATGCTTGTCAATTAGTAAACATGTTTGAGCTTTGTTTGCTTATTCGATTAGATTAGCATGGTTCAGCTTTCTACATCAAAATTGAGAATTCTAATCAATCTGTTTTTACTTAATACTGATCGACAGGGATAACCCAAAGACATAATTGATAGGAGCAGCTCAATATTAAGTTAAATTAGTGATGATGAGTTAGGGTGCCAGTTTCAGTAAATCCAGTCAACTCATCATAAACAGAATTGGTTAACATACTTTTCCCTAGCTCCTTGTCATAGTTATGCCTTTTGTGCACAGGGTTAACTGACCTGAGCTTGAATATTTTTGGATAGACAAGCTTTAGATTGAAGCTTAATCTTCCTCTAACTTGGGGGATTTGTACCCCCAGATGCCAACCTGATTAGTCTCTTTTATTATATTTTTTAATGATTTTAAAAACAGACTCATCATTACTGAGTGTTTGTTCTTGATTCAATCTTATATGCTTATTATCTTTTGTACTAACAAGTTGGGCTTTATAATTATGTAATATCAACTGTTGTGGCCTTTCCTACGAGGTTTTTGACTCTTGTCTAATGCAGGTTTTGGTGAACAACAAAACTGCTAGTGCAAGTGAAATTGTGAGCAGCTCCATCAAATTGTCTGAAGTTGCTTTTGGTATTTCACATTTGTAGTATTGTAAATGGTGGTCTCTTTCAGGTTGCTTCTTCGCTGCATGACAATTGTAGAGCTGTTCTTGTGGGGGAAAGGACTTTTGGGAAGGTTCAGAATTCAGATATTAATTCATAAATGCTGATTTAAATTATCTTTATATATGATCATGTAATGTGATAGACCTGAGTCCACCTAGAACCTGTTTTTCATCTAAACCCTGGAATTCAACTTTAAACATTCATATATTGGGTTTTTTGTGGATTTTGGTCAGTAGCATCAGGGCTGGGGATAAATTTCAAAACTTCTCTTTGGCATTTTCATTCTATCTCTCTGCCCAACGTATTGAGTTTAGTTTTTAAATTTTTTGTACTACCAATAGATTAGATATCTGATTGACTTACCAAAACTAGATATCTGGTTGTCCTAAATTGGTTGAAATATGATTCTTCCTATGCGCAATACATCACAGCTATAGAAATTCCCTCTTTGTGATTCTGATCCCAAGTCCTGTGGCCTATATGTTGAACAGGGTTTGATTCAATCTGTATTTGAACTTCTTGATGGATCTGGTGTGGTTGTAACTGTTGGGAAGTATGTCACACCAAATCACAGGGACATAAATGGCAATGGAATAGAGCCTGATTATCGAAATCTCCCAGGTATAACTCTTTCATATTTCTGCAATAAATGTTAGTAAGTTCCCATTTAATATGAAAAATAATTCTCTACATACAGCTTGGAGTGATGTTACGCAGCGCCTTTCTCAGTGCAGTAAGCTGTAAGGATGAAGCAAAGGTTATGGTCTTTCTATTTAAGTTCTAGATTTAATTTCTTAGACATTTCTTTTACCTTTAGTTGGATAACCTAATATGGGACACGTTTGGTGGATGCTGCCTTATATTTCTTGAAAATGTGTCTCTAAAGGTGTAGTTGTATGATTTGCTTAACTTGCCCAATGGCTCTTGTGCTTTATAACCTTGTGTCTGCATCCTTGCAATGAAAATGCAATTGTTTTGAGAGGCGGCAATAGATTTTTGGATTTGAGAGTTGATCGAATTATTACTTGTAAAAAATGCTTACAAGTTACGACCCAACTTTGTTCTTATAGTACATGTCTTTGATGTCAAATTAACCCTGTTCTCACCTGTACATGTCTTGTATTGAAGATTATTAATAAAAAAAAAAAAAAGAGTTATGTATTGAAGAACTTCCTAGTTGTTTGTTTTGAATAAAATTCACTTCCACAAGAATATTCTTGGCCATCTTGTTTACTCATTATGTTTAATGCTCAAATTTTTACTTAAAGACTCTGTAACTTGCCACTAGAACGTTAGGTTTATGGTCAAATAAACCCCTATTATTCTTATTAATATTATCTTCATAATTATTTGACTTTTTAAAATTTTCATTTATTTCGTCTACTTTGTATTTTAACAACAGTAATAGCTAGTTCTGGGACAAACAATGTTGTTGAATTGATGAGTATTATAATAATGTAACATTGGCCTATCCAAAAAAAAAAAAAATGTAACATTGAAAAACAATCTCAGAATATACGCGGGATTTATTATACTTTTGTTTACCCTGGAACTGATATTCCATGTAACTAAGTTTGATGATTTTGATGCAAACATTTGTCAATGTTGAGTTCGGTAAGCATTTCCTAATGTGTTGGGATTTTATTGGGCTGCCAAGTCAGCTTGGCATCTCAAAGAGGAGAACTCAAGTCTCCACACTCAAAACAAAACGAGTGGAAAATGGTGATTAGAAGGGTTAAGAAGATGCACTACATAAAAAAGGATATTTTTTCATTTTTGTGACAAACCCAAAAGAAGATGGAACCAAAACAAACTACAAAAATTGTCACTGTTTGGGCTTTAAATCTGATCGTTCTGGCCCAATTTGACTTTGGGTTGTTCAAATTTAAACCCAATTTAGTCAAAATCCCAATTAAAAAGTGGAGATGCTCAATATTTTGAGCTTGGATAACGTAATAATTAATTAATTGATGATTAAAATACATTGTTAAAAATAGCAAAACTGACTCAAGATATATTTGAAAAAATTTAAAAAATTTTCAATTTTGAACTTAATTTGCTAAAAAAAAAAAAAAAGGAATCGAACGCCAAAGTATTATGCCATTAGTATAGTATTTATTTTTAAGTGCTTAACGTTGATTTCATGTAAAAACAACAAAATTTACTAAACTAAGCTTTTAAAGAGTTTGAGGTATTAGTGGGGTTCAAATGATAGTCTAGTAATAATGGTGATTTTTGTGGTGTTTGTTGTTCAAATCTTTTCTCCTCCTTTCAACAACTGTCCCTTTGTTAATGGAATCATCTATAATTAATAATGAAGTTGAACTTTTTTTTTAGAGCAAATAATGAAGTTGAACTTGGCTTTACATGTAAAGCAATTAAATCGTTCATACCAAGCATGTAGAGAATTGTTTGAGATTTTAATCAAGCAACCCATGTATGCTTTTGTTGAACACATTGATTAGGTGGATAATATAGTTCATACAACTTTTATTCCTTTTTTTCGTCAATTTTGAAATTGACTTCAATAATTTGAGTGGAGCAGTGGACCCTAGGCAAATTTTAAACAAATGAGAATACTTGAATGGAATGTGGACCACTAGACAAAAGTGACGATAAGAACCGCGTAATCTCTAGAATTTTTCTGAATTTAAACCCACATTTGTGAAAGCATAATAAACTCTGTCTTGATTGTGAATTGTCATAGATTCCAACAACTTTTAATTAAGAGTCTAAAGTCTAGAGCCATTCCAAGTAATAGTTCCCTTCCTTTTAAAAAAAAAAAAAAAAATCTCAAAACCAAAACTAAAACTAAAACCGTGTTGTGATTGTGAATTGTCATAGATTCCAACCACTTTTTAATTAAGAGTATAAAGTCTAGAGTCTTTGTTTTCCAAATTTAAACCCACATTCTTGAAAGCATAATAAATTCTCTCTCACTTCCACTTTTTTTAATACACTCTTTTCAGGCAAGTTTAACAACCCATTCAAACTGATGACTCTTTGCATATTCACTTTTTAATTAAGAGTGTAAAGTCTAGAGACTACTCTAGAGTCTAGAGTCTAAAGTCTACACTTATGTTACCACACATAAGAGAACCTTTTGAAATTCGTTGCTACTTATAATTAGAATTTCGGACCTAAGTTAGAAGCATAAATGTGGTTGGTGAGGTAGATGAAGTTTGATTTTTGCTTGGCTTTGGGACAAGGCTTTATAATAGATCAAGGATATTGTAATATCTATTTTTCGATAATGGATTGAAGCTTTTAGTTGTTAGATTTTCGGAAGAATGGAAACCTTGAGCTTTGGCCTTCTTGGATATCACAACTAACTAGTTGGCTACCAATTTTTGATATTTTGGTTAGTTAAACCAGTATTTCTATCCCTTTTAGGTGAAACGAACTCTTAAGAACCTGCTCAATTTGAGTAAACTAGTTAGTTAGCATTGTATGAGGCCAGACTACTTTTCATGATTTGGGGTAATTAGTTTGAAATTTTAGGCATAGATAACAATTTGCCTAGGTTATTTGTGGCCTGCGCATGGACTTGCTCATAGGCTCATCGATTTTACAAGTGTTCGAAGTCAATTCGGCAAAATCCATCTCTTGGGCCTATGGGTAAGCTCAAATAGGCCTTACTATTTAGTATTTTCCCTCTATACCAAACTTCCTCAAAATTTCCCATTTAAAGATTATGGACTTGGACGATACAAAAATTAAGAAAATAATAGACTCAAAAATAATTGGGCTTCGCTATCTGTGGACATTAAAAAAAGGCATTAGCACGGGTTTAAATTGGTTCATGTTTAAATTTTCCGGAGTGCTAAATTCATCGATGGGAGATATGGAAATTAAAAATGCTTTCCTAGTTTCAAAGTTTGGCAAAAGAGTAATGGTTCCTTACTCTGAATGGGTGGCTTTTCAACTTTTCTATTTTGGTTCAACTCGCTGTCCTTGTTGAAGAACAAAAAAAATTATGATTTTTCCCCTTATGGAGGAGTCATATAATCATTTTTTTTTAAGGTCAGAAATTGTGTGTGTGTGTGTTTTTTTGTCAGGAATGCTCTCAAGCTTATTTAGTCAAATTGCTAAGTGGGTTGGGTTTGTTTTACAGTCCTTAAACTGTAGTACAAGCTCAACATGGCGGCGTAGTTGTGAACCCAAACCCAAATCCTTGGTGGACCTATTTCCTTTTGGGCCGCAATGCTGGTTGTGACCGATGGTGGTTTTTTTTTTTTTTTGGTTGGTAAATTCCATTAACGTGCGAGCCAACCAGCTCCAAAACTAATCAATTTAGTCCTTAAAGCTAACTTAATTCTAAAGACAGTTGAAGAAAAATGACTAATTGACCTAACAGTGTTTAGCGATTAAGTTGCCTTTAGATTAGTCAGTTTTGAAAAGTTTTGAACCTGGCTGAAATTAGCCAAAATCTCAGTATATGTTAATGAAATTTACTCCTTTTTTGGGTAGAATTAGGAGCATAAGTATGAAACACATTACTAGAAGTAACCCAAATTAGTTGGGTAGATCTCGCAGCTGAGTTGTCTGAATCTGAGACCTCCATAACATCTAAAAGGAAATAGGAAATAAAAGCGTCAGCAGCTTTGTTAGATTCCTTAAAGCAGTGCTAGAATTGGCAATGACTACAGTTCAGTAGCATCCACATTGACTATTAATATCGGTATGCTGAGTGATTTAGCCATAAAGGGAGAGGCCCCCAAAGTTTTGTTAATAAGACAAGTGGTAAAGCCAATTGCTCTGGAAAATTCATGTATCCAACAAGTTCTAATCTGAATCCCAGTTAGTGCTTGGGATAACTGATGCATCCATATTGAGTTTGAGTTTCACTTGTGCTGCCAATGGTGCACTTCTAGACAATTGAAAGATTGATACCCTGTTAAATAATAAATAAATAAAGATTGACATATTGTGGGGAAAAAAAATCTCAAAGAATGGGCAGCTCTCTAATTTTTCTTTTTCTTTATTTATGCCATTCATGTGACATATTTATTGGACCTTAAAACTTTTTTTTTTTTTTTATACAAGATAGAGATTCTACTATAGCCTAATCTAAGTGTATATATGTGTGAAACTCCCTCCTGAAGACTTGAATGCACACAATCCATTCCTCCTCTCGCTCCAAATCTACGTGCAGCCAAAAACTAAGTCTAGGAGCTTTCTAGATGAGTGCAATGCTAATTGGTAAAAGATTAAATCTCATCAAATAAAAAAAAGGGGTAGAAGATTAAATAATAGGTTCTACTCATCCATAAAAAGGAACTGAAAATTGTGTTCCCATTAAAAAAAAAAAAAAATATTGTGCATTGAACATAGTTAATTATATATGGGTCAAGATCTCTGTAACTTAGTGGTAATTATTTGATATATTTTATAAGGAAAATCTATGTTCAAGCCACCTATCTCTCAAGATTCAAACTTTCAAATGATAGTTCAATGGTAAGCCTAATGGCATCATTTGTGGAGCTTTGGAGTTGAGAGAAAGCGAGAGTGAAGATGGTGGTGCGGTGAGAGAAAGTAGAAATGGAGAGAGAGTTTTGATTTTGCTGAAGAAGGGGAAAAGGGTGTTAAAAGGCGGGGGTTTGAAAATTTTCAGGGGTATATTTGTCTTTTCAGGTGTATAACGTGTTGTATGCTGATCTGTTTCTTTTAGACAGATGTCACATTTTTGTTGGACTTAGAAACACCAACTAGGTGCTGAGATGGAGTTCCTGAAATATCATATACTTTCTCCAAGTCCCCAGCTCCCCATTTCCCACTATCTACTTATAAAAAATAATTCTCTTCCACTTGTATTTATATATATATATATATATATAAAGTTAGTAATATATGGTACATATTATGTACGAGTTTCATTAGAGAATTTTTAAAAAGTTATAAAAGAATTTTGAACGATAATTCTAGACTAAAATAACAACTATATATGTTAAATTATTATTTTTATTATATTCCAATTTAGCAGTATACTGATGTTATTTTAATATAAATTTATAATATGTTATAAAAATTAATTTAAATATATGTATATTCAATTTTTAATTGTTAATGAAGGAGATGATGTTCATATATTCTTTCATTCACTTACTTAGCAAAAAAGAAGAAGAAGTATTTATTGTCTCAATTTAAAATGATTTTATTTTATTTATTTAAAATCTAACATACACACATTCAAAATTTTACATGGCAATAAGATCTATTTATTCAAATTAAAAAAAAAAATCTTAATAGATTAAAAGTTCAATATTATAATAAAAATATGAAATATTAATGTTTTATATAAAATAATAAAACTTAAAATATTGATTTTGATAATTTCATTATTATATATAATGATAAACCTTAATGAAATAAACAATTATACCATAGATAAAAGTATTGAAGTCAAGTCAAGTTGAAGTATTATTATAAAAAAAACATATATTTTTCAAAATATTTTTGTTTTGTATGGTAAATGAGATTTAAAAAAAAAAAACACATATATCATATAAATTATATTAACGTTGAACCACAATTAAAATCCAAATTAGTTTATAATTAGTGTATAATTTTGTGTCAAGTGTCCAATTTAATTTTATTAATTTTAGTGTCAACTATTCATAATACTTAACATGAAAGTGGAGATAATCACCTCATTCACCTAGATAAGACCACATTATCATCATTGCTGTCAAATGTTTCAATGACTAGTACGATGTGTGTATTTTACCAGTGCTTTGGATAAAAACCATTGGATGTTACTTAGGCTCCTTAATGATTAAACCAATTAAGGGAATGTGGAATGACATTCTTGATTCAAAGAGATGTAAGTAAGATCTCCTTCTTTCTCTCTCTAGCTTTAGCTTTTGATTTGGTACCATAAAAACAGTAGAAAGAGACCCAAAAAAGAGAAAGGAAAATGCCACAATATCGCTGCAGCTAGCTATGATAATAATAATAAGTATGTCAGCCGAAACATCAGATTTAAATTCCAAACAGATCACTCTTTTGCCTTTTCCCTCTTCATAAACTTTTGTACTCTTTTTGTGGTTTTTGCACCTTCTCTTGCTTGCAGTTTTCTACAACCCAATGCCTCCTTTCTCAAGTTTCTAATATTCTTTCTTCTCTCTTTTAGTCTCTCTACAATTCAAGAAATCTATGATTCTTCTAGTTTTATATATATATATAATTAAATACTGTAAAAAAAGATGAACTCTTCTTTGGAATAAAACCATTGGTGTTTCCTCTTGTTTTAAAATATCTTAGCTTCTCTATCATTATTCCAAGCCAGTAAGAATACCCAATACCAAATTAATAGCATTTTGGAGGGATGGGTGCTTGCATTCTTTGGTGTTTCGCTTTCTTTTCCTTCTGTCTTTTCCTCAGTTCAGGTGATTTGCATTGTCCTCAATATTTAGTTTTCTTAATTAGTCTTTCTAATTGTATTTTGAAATAAAAATTCTACCTCTAAATGTTATTTGGATTACCCATTTTCCATATGAATATTTGCCTTTCTCCCTTGGCTCCTGTTTGTTGCATACGAAAATAAAAATGGAAATTTGTTTTCTCTATGTGCATGGCAAAATGCAACAAGGTTGGTTAACGTACCTCTTTTCCCATGCATGGATGTTGAAAAAAATTTGAACTGCTAAGAGGAAGTTTTTGTAAAATAGTGTGTATTCTGTGGGAAAGAAAAAAATAATGATCATAGTGAAGCTATCATGTAATTGCAAGCAAAGTCTTGAATCTAAATTTTCAGAGGAAAAATGATTTTCACAGCAAGTAGGGCTTCATTTCTGATTGTAGTAGTTCCTGTTGGATTCATATGTTATTTGTACAGCTCATTTTGTATCTATGTTCATCAAATTTTCACTTGCTTTGAACTTTTCATGTTTTCAAGTTCATCTTTTAGATATCTTTCAATCTGCAATTGTTTCTTAGATAAGGTTCCCCGATGCTTTTCAGACCTAATTAATGCAGTAGATGAGATGTCAGCTTTAGAAAGTTATTATCTCATTGTTTGTTTCATTAAAGTTATGTTCTAGTTCTTGATGATTTGAAGTTTAACCAAAGACCTCACATCAATTTAAATCTTTAATTGCTAATGAAAATCATATTTTTGTTCATCCAAACAAAGAATTTACATCTTCAGTTCTTGTTAAAGAAAAATCTACGCTTATCCCAAAAAAAAAAAGAAAAAAGAAAGAAAGAAAGAAAAATCTATGCTTATCCAAAAAAAGAAAAAGAAAAAGAAAAAGAAAAATCTGTGTTCATCCCAATAAAGAGGGGGAGAGAGAGAGAGATTCATGTTTGTTTTTGCAAATCATCTATTTGTTTGACAGAACATGACTTAATTCTATGCTTCAGTTGCAACTCCAATGCCTCAAATAGCAATTTGCAAAGATTTCAGGGTATAGCCTCAAATAGCAGTTTGCAAAGATTTCGGGATATAGCATGATTATTTGACACAAGTAAAACTTAGATATAGTTACTTAGGTGCATTATTAGGTTTCTTCTAATTAAATTGAAACACATGACTAACTTGAAGTTAATTGTTTTTGAAAAAGATAACGCTAGAACTTAACTTTCCTTAGATGCAATATGTTGTCCGCAGCTTCTTTTTATCATGTCACTGAAATGAAAAAGAAAAGAACTTATCTCTTTGCTTTTTATTTCGTCAGGTTCAAGTGTTGCAAAGAAACCTCCTTCAGAAGCAATCCAGCAAAACAGATTATTGCGCAATCAAGAAAATAGAATGCTTTTCTCATCTTCAGTGTCCATTACACAACTGGATACAGTTCCCATTGTCAATCCAACAACTCCAAGCACAACTCCTACAACTCCAAGCACAACTCCTACTCCCATTGTAAATCCTTTTTCCCCACCAACACCAACCATGACACAGCCAACCATGCCTCCACCGACCCCAACCACCACAACTCCGACAACCCCAACCACAACTACTCCCCCAACCACAACAACTCCGACGCCTCCAACAACCCCAACCACAACAACTCCATCATCATCAGGTGGTTCTTGGTGTATTGCAAACCCATCTGCTGCAGAAACAGCTTTACAGGTGGCTATTGATTATGCTTGTGGCTATGGAGGTGCAGACTGTTCTGCAATTCAACCAGGAGGAAGTTGCTACAACCCAAACACCCTGCGAGACCACGCCTCTTATGCCTTCAATAGCTACTACCAGAAAAATCCAGCACCTACTAGCTGTGTATTTGGAGGAACAGCACAACTTTCCTCTACTGACCCAAGTAAGATGTGTTAGTGATATAGCATAATCATTACCTTGGATTTAGTCTCATTATTGAGACTATATTTCACCAAATATCTGCTCAAAAGACAATAAGATTACCACCATTTTTTTTTGTGTGTGGAGTTATCCATAACTTGACTTCACTAGTTGAAATTATTTCACAGAGTTCTTGAGTAAGTTCTAAATGGCTTCAAAGCCACCAAAAAAAAAGGGTTTTGAATGGCTACTTTATGCTTCCCACATGAATAATTTCCCGTATTCATTTTAATTTTCATTATTTTAATAATTTCTTCTACTAGTTCAAGGGATACCCAGTGGTTCTAGCACTTCTTGTGATGCTTAAGCACTGGGGTTCAAACTTCAAACACGACCAGCCCCTCCCCCATTTACCTAGCAAAAAATAAATTATCACTGCCACTTGAATTGACACAACTTGGAGATTACCTTTAGGTGTGCACTCAAATACCTGTATTATGGCTAATATTAAACTTTTACTTTCCTCTTTCTGCAATTTTACAGGTACCGGAAGCTGTCACTTCGGATCAACTGCATCAAACACAACACCACCCAGGTAATCTTTTATTACTCCAATTTCATTTTTCCTATCATAGGTTATGGTAACGGAAAATCTCACCTATTTTTGCCATCAACAGCATAAGCTCACCGACTATGCCGAGCCCAATGACCCTAACCCCACCGGCCCCAACCACACCGACCATGGGTATACCCAGTGTACCAATGATAGATGGTTCACCAACAGGGAGCCCCAACTCAGCCAGCTCAGTCTCCTACAGTGCGATGGCACTCTTCACCACAGCTTTCTTGGGGGCACTTGCGGCAAATTATCTTTAAATGAAGGAGATCAAGTTCAGTTATTCACTAAAAAACAAGCTGGCAAATTCACTGAGTCTGCCAGAGCACTTCATGAATTCCAAGGAGGCACTTAGAATCGACGATGAGATTTTATGTTATCTCAAGGCCTTATTCTCACCATTAAATTATTTCTATAATTCACCTATGTATGCTTGATAGAGGACTAAAGAAGCACAGCAGAAAGCGCAGAAGAGCAAAAATATATTAGGTTCTTGTACTTGTAGACTCATAGTTACTTTCTCTGCAGTGTTAGTACAATAAATTATTAGACAAGTCCATCCAGCTATAGGACTACTTCCCAGTGAAGAAACCTGTACTTGAAATGAGTTAGGGCATCAATTAATTATATACCTACATGAGTAATAAAAACTCAGATATTTTTGGTCAGTATATTCACAATATTAGATAAAATTAGCTTATGTACTGACCTAATAAGCATCAAGGTATTGGATAGTTAGTAAAAGGTATAGCCTGTGACGAAGATGACTAGGGCTAGATTGTATTAAAAATACAATTTTCCGCTCGGAACAAATTCACATGCCTTGTCAAGTTATTACTGAGTTCGCAAGACACGAAACTGCATAAAAACTTGACCTTCTGGAATAATTATGAAAAATATAGCGAAAACTAAAACTACATTTGGATTGTTAAAGTTCAAACCATACAAAATTTTGCATTATAATGCCACTCATGAAATGAACCAGTTCAGCAAGTGGTACCCCCAGTGAACAGAATGCTCATAGACTTCACCATCAAGAACTCCAAATGGCATTGCATCACAGACCAAGGATAGTACGATTTTATGACCCCAAGCATATCAATAGAGCTTATGCAGTGGGCACATATCATACGCTTGGTGATAATGTTGTGTCCTTCAAAGAACATCCTCTACAAAGAGGTCAACTTGATTTCAACCTTATAACAAGAATACATTGATTCTTCCATCAAAGGTACTATAGGCTTAATCTGAACCATTTAATGATCCTTCAGTTATAAATCTAAGGAAGTTTAAGCTTGAATGTGAAAAGCACGGCCTCTGAGCTAGAAATGTCTCACATACAATTGCCACACAAGTTATAAGGTCACAGACGAATTGCAAATAAAGCTGAGCATGCAATAGCAATACTTCTGAACCCTGAGAATGACATCTGCTTAAACAGTTGTGGGGAGTAAGAGAATAACCAGCACTCAAACTATTAACCAGATAAAAAATTGTAAGTTCAGGTACAAGGGGCAAAGAATGTTGTAGGAATGTGCAAATTAGGGCTAAGAATCTACAATAATCTTGTCTTTCCAGAAAACAATAAATGCCCAAATCCGTTTACCATGAACGTTAACTTCTTGTTTGTGCAATTAACCTCAAGAAATCCATCCCGAAGAGAGGCTTTAAAAAATAGTAGGAAGGTTGCGTTGATTTATAGACTTCTAGCAGGTAATGAGTATGTCAGAAGACAAGCAATTTCCTTAAACCTGGAGAATATGCAAGGACTAGTGCATTCTAAACTCCACCAAAGAGAGTCAAGAATAAAATCTGCCAACTATTTTTGACAGTGGTTTTCTCTACTGTAAGAAAACCACATGTTTTTGTTATCCATCCAAGAGCAGCTAAGGAGGGCTTAGGAATTTAGTTATAGATGAAAAATGAAGTTTGAAATAGTAATGTGCAAGAAGTAACCCGAGACAGAGGAACCGGCTTAGGCCACAATAATATAATGAACAAACTCATAAAAATTTAGAGGCAAGACCACACCAGTCATAAATACTTCATTTAAAAAAAAAAATGCAACTACACATTCAACATTTACTGTCCTTATTAAGGATATTACATGGACAGCTTTTTTTTTTTTTTTTTTGATAAGCAAAGGGATATTACATGGACAGCTAACAAGAGAAAGAAAGAAATTATTTCAATATGTAAGAGATGACTTAAAGACTGCTCTTATTTATGATTTGGAAAAAGAGAAACTCAGATCAAAAGTAATAATGACACAGCAGTGGTGCAAACGATGGCTAAGGTAGCTACAATTGAACCTTGCTCAATTGATTTCTGCAAGCTGCCTGCTCGTGAGAAATGCTGGAAAGCCAAATATCCCGCAATCAACAAGGCAACAATAGCACCTTGCTGAGTTCCCCTGTCAATAAAATATAAATAGAAGCATAAAAATTATGAAAACACTAATAATGATTTCACTTGGTCTCAAAAAATGCTTCTACTTACTGAAGGTTCATAACTTGATAGGGAGCCACAATCACCAGTATTAATGCTAAAAACGGCAGCTCAAGCTCACCTATAAACAAAGAAGACAGATATAAG
This sequence comes from Quercus glauca, assembly GCA_023736055.1. Classification (NCBI taxonomy): domain Eukaryota; kingdom Viridiplantae; phylum Streptophyta; class Magnoliopsida; order Fagales; family Fagaceae; genus Quercus; species Quercus glauca. Next base: position 62,689,213 of record CM043319.1, on the reverse strand, counting down.
ACTGATTTGAATTTTTTCCTTTAAGTTAATAGCAGAAGGTAAAAAACGGAGCAAGACATCATGAAGCATAGACAGAACAACTCTTTCATTTCTTTTTAATCTTTAGTCTTATTACTCACGGCTTGTTTGTGGTAAGTTTATTCCTCACTGTTATAATACTGGGACCTTAGTTTTTCCCCTGCCCTGAAAGGTAAGTAAATCACAAACCTCGACAGGATTAAACACATGACCTCACCCTCTACAGTTCCACCCCTTCTTTATTGGGAGAGGAAATGCCAGTTGGTTAAAGGATCATCAGCATTAAACATACAGGGACCCAAGGTTTCTCAAAAGAACTGCTGATATTTCCTAAGAATTTTACTTGCAATTTCTTTTGCTAGGTAAATAGGGGGAGGGGAGGCTGGTGGGGTTCACACCCCAGTGCCCAGGCACCACAAGAGGTGCTGGAACCACTGGGGTATCCCTCAAACCCCAGAATTGCAATTATCTCCCTGTGGATCTAGGACAGTCATCTTTCTTTTCTCCAGTTATCCTGTTGACAGACATGAGACACCTTGACCTCTAGTGGTTCTGGAAGGGTCCATACCCAGGCTAGATCATAGATGAAAACTTTGTAGGAGCGAAATAGTATATAAATCCTCTCATACATGAACCAAAGTAGGCCAATTTTAAAAGATCAGAAGCACTCAAGAAAGAAAGGTGAATTCTTCAATATTCCCAATGCTTTTGTACAAAATTAGAGCAAAAAGCTGATTTTATTACCCATAAGAAAATCACATAAGCTATTGAATTCCATGTCATCAAGATTTGAGAAGTAGGCCATTAAATCTTTGCCTAAGCTTAAACCAAGTAACTAAGAAGACCTACCAGGAATGAAGAAGAAGAGACGAATGAGAAGTGCCAAGAATGCAGTCCACATACCATATTCACCCCTGCAAATAAATTTTATATAAGATCAACAGGGTATGTATGCATTCGAAACTTAAAAGGCTTGGTTGATCCATGAGAGATGCTTCCGCAAGATAAATGCCTTTAGGTTCTATTGGAGTAAACTTTTGGAACCAGCAAGCATGAATACAATTAACTTCCACTAAATCAATAAAAAATGATAATGAAATTGTTTCTATTCAATGAGAGAAAAGAAATAATCTTTTTTGGAAGGCTTACTTAATCCATGAGACAACAGTTGCTGGAGCTTGTAGAGCAAACAAGGGAACAAGAAAGGATTTCTGAATGGCAGTTCCCTTGGCAAAAATTAACACCCTAAAAAAGAATTTGAAAATTTATCAGAGAACACCATCCGATTGATTCCCTAAACAAAGGCAAGTGACTAAGATGAACATATTTCCATATAAATGCTCAAAGTACAAAACTCTTTTAAAATTTAATTTAAGAAAATAACAACATGATCATAATTTCATTGCAATCTACTTTTCCCAAGCAAAGAGAAGCAGCCAATTAAAGAGCATGTGTTTACCAGTTGTTTTTATAATCTTGATATCCCAGCCATACACCTTGATTCAGTGTTTAAAACAAGCCCACTCGAGAACCCACATTACATGGTCAACTTGCAAGGTCTCGAGTCGAGCATTGTAGTAATATATTGGCACAAATTGTGAAAGTAAAGTGAAATAGTTAAGACATGTTGGACAATTGATGTTGTCAACGCTACCTTGACAGGAGTGAAAATTAGATTGAATACTATAGTTGGTAGTTGACTACTGTTCTGACTCTCCCCATGCCAAGGAGTAGTGGACAAATCAACATCTACCACAAGTCACCTATGGTTAATTCCAACATATCTTCAACTACCTTAATACTTCCACATCCCTCTCAAGCATTATATATGGATCCATTGCTAAACTTAGCGCCAATCGCTATTCTACGCTCATTTCTTGATTTGTCTCAACATCATCAAGACAAATGATAAAATCCATTCAATATATAAAGAAGAAAACTTTCATGGCCTTATAATATTAGCCATTGCATGGTCAAGAATACTTGGAACATTATTTCATGATTGCTAGCTAGCCAAAAAATGGAAGTCACACAAGATGCAAGCTTATGAAGTGCATGTTAGCCAACATACGGTAAATACTTCAAATAATTTGGGAATCAGAAATGTGGGGAACTAAGAAATATAGAGAGACGAATATCAACAGTTATGGATAGTCGAAACCAACTCTTTGGCAAAAATTCCAAGTACATGTGGCATTCATTGAAGTGAAAACGGCATAATTATTATTCCACATTCAGAATTAATGGTAAACGCTATTGAGAAGTTTCGAAAAGAAAAAAACTACCTCATTGTCTATACAGGGAGGAGGGCTATCCACAGAGAAGGCATCATGCATCATCCATCATACTTCTAGACTTGCAAATTTTTTTTCTCTAGTAAATAGTTTCAACGTAATCTAGAAGAAGTCTTAGTAACACTTAGTAGATTAGCTCCAATTGATGATTTCAGAAGTTTCAGGCTCGAAATCACTTCCACTCACACTTTGATTTATCCTAGAAAGTTGCTTGATTTTGATTTATCCTAGAAAGCTGCTTATTTTCTGCTTTATCTTCAAACCCTCTCAAGCACAAGTAAAAAAAAAAAAAAGCGATCTTCTAGAAAACAACTTGTAATGAATGAATACAAAAGGTTGTAGCTTGACATTAACTTCAGATTAAATTTTGTTCACTATTTTTAAAATATATATATATATTATTTTACAGAAATTCAAGAATTTATCCAAATTGGTAGCTGAAGTCAATATTTATGAAGCAAGTCAAACTTGGATATGTGATGGTTGCAACTTAAAAATATAAAATTATATAAAAATAAAAATAAAAAGCCACTTCCAAACATTTTCATATGATCGTCGTTCAGTAACAATTTTCAGAATTTACTTTCCCAAACGCTATAATTGAATTTTTTTTTTATTAACAAAAAACAAAAAGAGTAAGGAAATTCAATTATATATATATATATATTATAGAGAGAGAGAGAGAGAGAGAGAGAGAGAGAGAGAGAAATGAAATTGTGAAAGAGAATTGAGCGTAGAGGCTCACAAGGAAGAAACAGTGGAGATCCACTGCAGATTACGAGCGGTGAGAGGCGCAGCATAACAAACCGTACCAAATCCTTTCTTCTTCTGCTGCTTCTTCATCGCCATTCCCACCGAAGATAATCTTCAACAACAGTATTATTAGTATTATTGTAAGCACAATTATATATAATTTTCAACAACAAAAAAAATAAAATAAAAATATAAAATCCAGTTTTTGTGTACCTGAGGCTGAGGGGATTGTAGTAGGCGAGTGAGGTAGAGCTTTGAGCGCCATCGACGAAGAGAAAGGCCTTGTTGTTCTTGTTCTTGTTGTTGTAGTTGTAGTTATAGTTTAGAGGGAAAGTTGTGAGCGGCGGTGAGGAGAGCGAAAGAGGCACCATTTTTTTTTTTGAGACGAGAGAGAGTACTGTGTAGTGTACTGGAGACTCTTGTGAGTGTGAGAGACAAAATGAATCTTTTTTTTTTTTTTTTATAGCTGAAGAGAAGAGGAAGGAAGAAGGTAGAGGATGCTAATTTCACTGCACACTTGTTGTGTGCGTATCATCACATTCACATCATGATGAGGAGGACCGTTTTGTGCTGATACTACACGTGGAGGAGGAAACCAGCTGTTGGACTAATTATTGAAAGAAAGAAGCTTATCGAAAAATTATTGAAGAAGAAGAAACAGATAATGACATATGTCTCACAGATTTTTATGTGGCAGTGCGTCGGTCTTGTAAAACAAAAACGTGTCCCTACGTGTGGCTCCCACGCATCCGTCTCAACAAATTAATATTTCTTCATAAATTTATTTAAATTCTACCGAAAATAAGCGGTGCATCAGTCTCACTAAATTAATTAAAATTTTTGAAGAGGGTGATAGATTCATTGCTATATTAAATTTCTAATAAAGTATTGAGGTTGACGTATGTATATGAAAATAACAAGTAGCTAATTAAGTAAAAGTAGGGTTTTTTGAATTAGTTTAGTTATATATTTGAGGAGACAGATATGAATGCTTTAACTCAACGATTATAAAATTGCGTTCGCATTGTCTTCGTTTATAATAGAAAAATGTGTAAAATTTACATAGTTTTATCTAAAAATGACCCATATTAGTTCATGTATTGTGTAAATTTACAAATTTGTTATAATAACTGTGTAAATTTACACTAACATTATTTATTTTGTATATAGTTATTTATTTTTATTTTTTACGTATCTCGAAAATGAGAAAGATGATGGATGGTGGTTATTGTGTATAAAGATAAAGAAACAATTTAAAAAATTAAGAAAAAATGATATTTTAATGAAATTTAGTGTATGTTTGGATAGGAATTATTTGTGTCTGGCATTTTGCCTTTTTTTTTTCTTTTGATTCACACGTTTTCTGCTTTTTGGAGACAAATAACACTGTTCATCACTGTTTACGCACTATTCATGTACTGTTCACGCACTGTTTATGGGACCCACAACCACTTTATTCAGAAAAAAATATTAAAAATGGGTCCCACGGTACTATTTATACATTTAAAAATTATTTTGTTACAGTGTTTTCAGTTTTCAGCAAAATAAGTTGTATTCAAACGGACATTTAGTGTCAAATCAAGAACAAGGCCAAAACTTGGAGTTAGGGGCGACTCTACTGCTCGTTGTGTGTGACAGCTCCTGCCTTTAACTCTACTTCTTAACCACTAAGGATTTTTGTTTAAAACTTTTTAAATGGCCAAGTTGTTTGTTTTGGGTAAAATAGATTGATTGAGTTTAATTTTTTTTTTAGCTTTATTATTGGTAATTTTCGTTGTTAGACTAATTTTTATGGGCTTGTATATTTTATTTTATATTTAATCTATTAATTTTTATGGCCTTTAAAAGGTGAAAAATGCTAAAATTACAATTTTTTTTTTTGTAAATTGCTAATGTGGTAAGTAGTTATTGGTAAGTAAAAAGTGGTGTGAATGTGCGAACCAGTAAAAATGTGCTACCTTAATAGTTTGTAAAAATATTGTAAAAAAGTTTATGGTTATAACACTATTCTTAAAAGAATTAATGACTTTGTTAATGGGACAAAATGTAATTTTATTAAATAAAATTGCTAAAATTAGTACCTATTAATATAATAATATTTTGTATAAAAAAAAAAATTTGGGGAGGCCATTGTCCTTAGTCCATATATTCCTCCATTCATGTGTCAAATTAAATAGATAATTTGATTTTGAGTGTTTTAAAAAGTGAGTATATAAAATAAAAAAGATAGATTCTATGCTAAAATAGAAAGAAAAAAAAAATTTCTCAGACCAATGCAAATGCTTTGATTCTTGGAGAGCGAGGCCAGTTACTCGTGATCGGAACGAGCAAAACATAAAACTATGGGTCTGTTTGGAATCCGCTTATTTTGTTGAAACTGAAAATTTTTTACTGAAAGTACTGTAGATAGAGATAAAAGTTAGTTGAAATAGTACAGTGAGACCTATGAATAGTACAAAAAAGTACAGTGAAGCTTATGAATAGTAATAAAAATAAGTTGAATAATAAAATAAGCTGATAAATTTAATCAATGCCAAACTCACACTATCTCAAGTGAAATTAATGCAATCTGATGGGCCCATCACCATCCAATAATTTCCGTGATCCAATAAATTTAAAAAATCGTAGGGGCTTTAAAAGGTACGATCTAGATAGGGTTGAGTAACCAAATTGACCAAAAAAAACTAAAAACCATATTGAAGTTTGAACCAGTTGCTTTATTTTTCTGCATGGTCCATGGCCTTCACTGGATCTAGGAGAATATCGAGAGTATTGGTATGAAGGGGTATATACTATGGAGTAGTCTAGGGAGTGTGTTGGTACAGTTGTAAACAACAAGTTTCAGTGATTGAACATTGAAACTTGTATTTTTATAATATTTTTTAACCCACACGTATTTTCACAACGCTTAAACAACGATACTAGAAATTTGACATGTCTCTTCTTGGCTTGTTTGAAATCATGGATTTCAACACATCAATCCCCAATAGCTCTAAAAAAAAAACAACGATACTAGAAATCTTAAACCAAACAAATCCCTAAACTTTAGGGGCCCCGTTTAGTTGGGAGGATGAAAAAGTGGAAGAATAAAAAATAGGGAGATGATGAAAAAGTGGGAGAATATAAAAAATTTTAGTTTCCATCATTTGTGTTTGGTTGGAAATGTGGAAAAAGTGGAAGGATGAAAAACTTTTTTATTTGGTTGAAAAGAGAAATGGGAGAATAGAAATGGAAAACTTTTATGTTTGTTTGTTTGTATTTATTTTGTATAAATTTACTTTTATATGTCCTTATTAAAAATAATGCTCAATTCAAAAAAAGAAAAAGAAAAAAGGCAAACAACCAACCAAAAAAAATGTAATCACCCAAAGTTTATTAAAAAGGAAAATTCATGTCTAATAAAAAATAAGAAATAAATTTAAAAAATTAAAAAGAAAAAACGTCCCAAAAAAAGCACTGTATGGTACTATGGTGTATCACGGATTCGCACATCATCATATTTATAATAATAATAAAAAAATCAACATCCAGTTAAACCCAAAAGAAAAAATGGTAGGCAAGCCACATTTACAGCCAGGTTGAGGTAGCCAAAAAAAAAAAAAAAAGTAAAAAGAAAATGTGGGCAATTTTTCCAAATATTTTTGCCCACTTTTTACTCTCATTTTCTCTCCAATTTGGAGAGATTGTGTGTTTGGAGAGGGAGGAGAGAAAACTTGTAGACCCCACCAAAATCTCTCATCTTTTTAACCCTCAACTAAACAACCAAAAACATCATTTTCTCTCCACTTTTATCTCCTTCATTTTCCATCCTCCCTAGAATCACTCCAACCAAACATAGCTCAGAGACTAACCCCTGCATATAGTTGTATTGTGTTTAGAGTGAAAGTATAAAACCAAATAGATGCATAATAAGGAGCACGGTGCAAGAGGCAAATGTGAATTTACAAGCCAAAGTACAAGGGGATAGCCAAAAACACTAAGTGTGCATTTGGGAAGCGCGTTTGTGCTTCCGAGACGCATGTTTTGCGTTTCGGCAGGTTTTTGTTTGTTTTTTTTTTTGTGCACTATTCACAGACCCACAAATTTCACTTTTCAGCAACTTTTTCATTAAAAATGGGTCTATGGTATTATTCACACATTTAAAAATTATTTTGTTACAGCGTTTTTCAATTTTCAGTTTTCAGCTGTATCCAAATGGATCCTAAGGGCCTGTTTGGTACCCCATCTCAATCTCACATTTTTATATTTTAAACAACATTACACACTTTTTCACTTACACGTATTTCAAAAAACTACAAACAACATTACTCAAATTCTACCTAACACCTCCTAACTAATAAGCAAGCAGAAAAGCAAAAAAACACTCTGTAACATCAAATAGCAAAACCCACGTTCCTATTCAAAAGGGAACTGTCGCACTCACACCCATTTTTACTTATGAATTTTCAATGCCATTTCTCTTTGATTTATCAGGCCCAAAAGGTATTTCTACTTCATTTAGCAGCACCATCCAAATGCCCCTCCTCGTCATATCTCCCCAATCTAAACTAGAATACTATTAAAATCACCCAAGACATACAAAAACATCATCTTTAACGCTATGGCCTATACCAACACTCATATTTTTCTTTAATATTATGCTTTTGTGTTGATTATCATATCTTTCTTGATTGGCGTTGTATTTGTAAACGTGATTGCTTGTAGCTTGATTATGCAATAATGGTGAGTCACAAGTCCAACCATAAAGGGAGGATTAGATCCAACCAATACTCAGTAAAGTGAAGCTTTAAATGTCTAATTAAACTAGAGCTCTCCACGTGGAAACTCATCCACAATCTCATTCTCTTGTCCTGTCGAGTTCTCGTAATGGGTTATCACTAGATGTACGAGGTTGCCATTGGATGAGTACTTTGTCACTGAATAGGTAAAATTATGGCGAAAATAGCAAAATATCACTTTTTGGCAAAATTTATGGTAAAGCATTATTTCGAAAATATTTATTAATTTATCACTTTTTTAATGCTTAAGTTTCACAAAATTGAGTACTAAATAGTAATTGAGTTCCAAGGTGAGCCATCAACGTGACACTACTATCCTGAAATATGTGTAATTAAAAAAATAATATGGTACTCGATATTACAAAAATCGAGTACTTTTTTATAGTACTCGAGCTTAACAAAGTCGAGTAATTTGTTTTTGTTTTTGTTTTTTGTATTTTCTACTTTTTGTTTCGTACAAAACTTTTACTTATTTCATCTTCAACTGTTTGTAATCGTTGTGTCCACTAAACTAAAGTACAATTTCTAGACTTGAAAAAGTTCAAGTGCAAGTAATTAGAGTTGCAGTTAGCTAAGCAAAAGTAACTGGAGTTGCTTGCTCACTCACTCACGTAATTCTTCAAGACTACACTTTAGTCTTCAGTGCACTGGACATGTTAGGATTCATACACCAACACACAAGCCGTCTCTTGTAGGGTATATATTATTTCTACCATCTCAATCTTTTAAATCTATCCAACATTTTAATATAATTATTTTAAATTATTTTCCTTACATTTACTAAATAGAAATCCTATTTTCATTAGGGAATAAAATAATAGTATTTCTCAGAGCGTTCAACAACGAAGGAATTTCGAACTTGAATCAAATAATTTATTAACTACATCTTTTTTAAATGAGCTTTCAAGTAATTATCACATAGGGTTGACGAGTGGACGTAATTAAAGAATATAGATTATTCTAAAACTGAAAAAAATACAAAGAAAAAAAAAATTTCTTTTAAAAATCTTCTCTTATCACCCAAAAAAGAAAAAGAAAAATCTGTCCACTCAGAAAATTCAAAATTCTAAACAGAAAAAAGGTACAAAAAGTTAACTAGTTGTGGTAAATCAAAATAGCAAGTGACACTCACACTGCCAATCTCAGACCAAGTAAAAAAAAAAAAAAAAAAAATGATGCAGAGAGCTTCTTCAGCTCTCTGTTCTTCAAACCCACTTCCCTCTTTACCGACCACTATTCCGACCCGTCATCTCATCGGAGCTCCGTTCCATAATCGAACCACCCGTCCCTACCATGTTCAATTGCCCTTCAAACACCAGCAAAATTTCCGACTTGCCATCCCTGCACCACACACCACTGGTAATTTGCCTCTTCTCTTTGGGTTATTATGGTCTTTTGCAAAGTGGGTTTGCTTTATTGTTCTAGTTATTTCTGTGTTTAATTTGGAACAATAGTCTGTTGTGTTTGTGAATTGGCTGTGTTTTAAAGTTTTGTTGAACATTCACTGCTGTATTTAGAATACTCTTTTTATTTATAACTACTATGTAGATTACTTCAAAATGTCACATAAATTAAGAATCTTGTTTGGTCTGCTATCTATGTGGTGGAAGCTTCTTAAATGATTGTGTCAAAGTTTTTCAAGTTTGGAATGGGAAAGAGGGTTCCAGTTGAGTAAAATCTCTTGTCCTCGAATAAGAGATTTTTGGTTCAATTTCCCGCCTACGCAAAAAAAAATTGATGTCTTGGTCTGATGATAAAAAGTAACTGTCAGGGGCATTGCCATAGGTTGAAACTATCTCTAAAAGAAAAGTTTGGGATGGGAAAATCCTCTTATTGGTAAAATTGGTATGATGGGCTTGAATTATAGTTTGTTTATATTCAGCTTTAACTACCCAAAAAAACACAAATAAATTCAAACCAGCAAGATTGTTCAGAACTCTTTGTGATTGGACACGTACTTAAATGAGTCTTCCTGATTGATTTGGATTCTTTGGTCTATTTTGTGCTGCTTTTGTGGTATTGTTTGTTTAGACTTAAAGGTCTTTCTTGTAACACATTTATTGTTCATGAAACTGTTCTTTTGAGGGGAATGGGATTGATTATTTTAGCTTTTGTCTATTATTTCATTTATTTGTGGCTTTTTCCACTGTGTGCTTTGTAGACTACAAAGAACATGTATTGTGACCCGTGTAGTTTTTTTTTTTGTGTCTTGAGTTTGTGAATTCTGATTTATTTCACTTGAGCATCTCAACTCTTTGAGACATTGTTTAAATTAGTAAATCTAATATAGAACTTATCCATTTTAGAAATGTTTGCAATGCTTATAGAAATATTATTGCCATCGACGGTTTTCGAGTACCTTTTTTTGTTTTTGTTTTTTTGGTTTCCTAATGCAATTTTGGTGCTATTATGTTATTGTCTACAACTCTGCCTCAGCTACTAAAAGTTTGTTCAGATCAAAATTCAAATCCCATGATGAGTTTGAAATAGTCAATGATATAACGGGTTTATTTTATTGTTTGTTTCCCACTTCAGCTACTCAAGAGACATTGGAAACCTCCAAGACTGAATCTGGATTTGTTGAAATTGGATACATATCTAATGTTCATGGACTTGAAGGAGAGATTCGTGTCAAAACCAGCACTGGTTTTCCTGAATTGCGATTCTCTAAGGTAAAACAAATATTATTTTTCAGAATACTTCTGGAACCTTTTGATATGGTCACTTGTCATTGAATATTCTGTATAGATATATTATAAATAATAATTACTATTATCTTAGCCTGGGATAAGATGGTTGAAGCAACGAGTTTCAAGTGAAGAAACAGTTCGGGAAGTTGAGCTGGTAGAGGGAAGAGGACACGCTGGTCAGAAGAGTTGGATACTTAAATTAAGAGGAATTGACACAGTGGACCAGGTGAGCTTTTCTCTAGCAATTTTTTTCTTGCGTTGCTTGTGTGCTAATTTATACTCACATTCACTTCTCTTATGCTATGTTTGGATGTTAGGGTAATGAGAGGGAGTAGAGTAGAGGGAGGGAGAGTAATTTAATTACCTTGTTTGGATATTTTTTAAGGAAGGAGAGAGGGGGATTTGGAGGGGTTTGAACTACTTCCAACCCCTCATTTTTAATTCCCCCAAATTGGAGAGATTTGGAAGGAGAGTGGAGCATAAAAATGCTTGACCAAATGAATTATCAAATTTACCCTTACCATATTAACAAAATTACAAATGAAAAAACTAATTATTCCCCTCCCCCTTACTTAATTTTAAAAACATCCAAACAAGGTGGATGATAACCATTCCCCTCTACTTTCCTCTCCACTACTCTCCTTCTCTCTACTCCCCTCTACTCTCCTCTCTCTTAAAACTTCCAAACATAGCATTAGTTTGTGTGCTTCTATTGTATTGAATACGTAGAGTGGGGTATTTGGATGACCTAGAGGACTCTTGATGAAATTTTGCAATCTGTTTGAAATGAGGAATAGATACAATTTGGAGCCTTCTTCTGAGAAAAATTAGTAAAAACCAATTTGGATCCGTTAGATTGTTGAATTTTACTCTTAGTCTTCCCTCGGTCCATTTATTCAAAACTGTTGGAAGTTATTTGCTTTGATTAAAAAGAAAATTATGTTTTAATAAATTAATAACCATTGAACTTCTAAGTTATGAAAGAAAAAAAGAAAAAAGAAACAACTGCTTCAAGTGGAAACTTGATTATTAGTATATTTACAGAAAGACTGAATCTTTTCCAAATCAAGAACCTATATGTTGTGTTCAGTTTCATGGAAAGGTTTTGTAGAAGCTTAGAGCAACTTTCAACTTGGATGGTGTAAGTATGCATTGTGTTATTCAAGCTTCTATAGAAGGAGGAAGTCCCTTTAAGATTCTGAACTTACCTGGCTTCATTCTAATCAAACTCAACTTGACTCAATAAAGCCTATCCCAAGTGCTTCGGGTCAGCATGATATTCTTTCCAAGATTCTTGCTCTTTTTGTTATGAATACTTAAAATTTTGGTACTTTTTTTATTTAAAGAAAGTTTTGGTAATTTTTATTAAAAAAATGGTACTTTTATTGAGACACTCACAATATTCATGTAGTGGTGACTTGTTTTATCATATTAACATGCATGCCTTATCTTTATTGTTAATATTAACATGCATGCCTGTTCTTCTGATTTTTGAAATATGTTCAGGCTAAGCAGCTTGTTGGTTCTACTTTACTTGTGAGAGAAGAAGACAGGCCAGAATTGGATGAAGGCGAATTTTATACTCCTGATCTTGTTGGCATGAGAGTTGTTCTTAAGGTTTGTGCTTATTATGATTTATGATGTTTGGAAGATACATTTTCATGTGTGCTTTTAACAAGGTGGGTTTTTGTGTGTGTGTGTGTGTGTGTGGTGATAAATTATCGATTGTGCCAAAAGCTTAATCTATTAGGAAATGGTGAATTTAATCAGTTAATCATTATTCTAATGTTCCCCCAACCATTGTGGATCCAGACTTCCTCTTAAAAAATTGGGCCCAACATGTGAGAATTTTTAACTTTTAAATGGGGAGTAGAGTGGAGACAAGGCTTGAACCGAAGACCACTTGTTCTAATACCATAATAAATTACTGAGGTTCCAAAAGATTAAGCTGTTAAGAAATGGTGATTTAATCATTTAACCATTATTAGTCCAAAATGTTTGTTCTTAGAAGTAGTAGGACAAAGGTTTCTTCCATATATAACTTGGAATTTGGGATTGTTTTTGGTTTGTGGTACAATCAACAAGGTGTGATCTTCTATAGTGTTTAAAAGATGATTTTTTACATGTTATATGTGTGTGTGTGCGCGCGTGTGCGCACATATTCATTATGATGTTTAGTCTGATACTACTGTGTATCCTTTCATTTAAAAAAAAATTCTCTTCTATATTTTTTTGGCTAATCTCTCGCGCCCCCCCCCCCCCCCCCCCACCCCCCCTCCCACCTCCTTTTTTTTAATCTGTTACCTTTGGAAAGCCATGGTTTTTTCAAGTCATCAATTGTGCTTTTCCTTTCAGGAAACTGGTGAATCTGTGGGAACTGTCGTTAACGTTTACAACAGTGGGGCAAGTGATCTTTTACATGTTAAGCTTGATTCATCTGTCAATTTGCTGCCTAAAACTGGAGAGCTAAAGACAACAGAAACACGTGTTTCTGATCACCTAATCTGGGTACCATTTGTTGAAGCAATAGTTCCATATGTTGACATGAATAGAAGAGAAATGCAGATTACACCTCCCAAGGGACTTCTCGAGTTAAATTTACGTTTGGATGAGAGGTCCAAGAAAGAAAGGCGGCAGCTTGTGAGGCATACTCTTTTTTATTCTACTATTGATTCATTAAAGTTATTGGTTGATATCAACTTCATCTGAAGATTAGATACTTGCAATCATTATGTCCATGTTACATGATATTTACTAGGCTTCTTTTGTGGTTATCACTATCAATAACCTACAAATCAACAATCATATTATTTTGCATTAAATGGTGCTATGGTGCTTGATCCAATGTAGATTATTTGTTCCTTTTTTCTCATATACTTGCACACATTGGTTTGTGTACAGTTAAGGTCATTCATCTTTTGATATATTTCAGGAATGGAAGGAAAGGAAAAAGTTCCAAAGGCGCCTCATAACAGCGAAAAAGAAATTATGTGAAATGGAGCAACAACATGTATTTCATGGGTTTAGATTTGGGGAGAAAGCCCAAAGGAGCTTGCTTGCTGATCAGATTGTTGGTGTCAATTCCAATTTGCTGCAACTGGCATTACAAAATATTGAGATACCCTCTAATAGGTGAAGTTGATATGAACTAACTACATTTTGTTAGTAGATCATTAGATTTATGTAGGAGTTGATGTTAATGTTGATCTTTCATATTTGATTTGGAGTTCACGGGAACTAAGCTGTTCTATAATTATATCATCATATTAGTCATTTCTAACACGACAATCCTGTGATTCGCCTGGTTGAAATAATCTATTACCTGTGTGACGCCTTTGATTGAGTAGAGTTATTTAAACTCTTCTTTGTTTGCATGCCTGGTTGATTGGTTAATTCAGTCTTTTTTTTCTTTGATAAGTAATAATGCTTCATTCAGATAAATATGAAAAATACAAAAAACCCTTAGTACACAGGCAGTATACTAAGGGCAAAACAAAAATCAATCAAAAGTACATATCTCTAAAATGGTACATTTCAATTACAAACCTCATTTTGCCAATTCATGTTATCCACCACCATGGCCTCTATATTTTGAGCTATACTGAACAACACCAGGAGAATCCTTCAAATAGTATCCCCACACTAAGGATCAAGCCAAAATCATACTCGACCGTGATTACCCACCCCGTATTTTACACATTGTGAGAATCTTCCCCATCCTCTCTGAATTGCTTCAATATTTGGAAATAATTGATATAGTTGCTAGTTCATTACAATTTATAGGACCAAGGGTGTTTTCATTTGTCTACTCTGTCATAAGTGTTGAACCTATTACTTTCAGTCTTTCATCTTACATCTTGAATCAGATGGAATGTAACTGAGTTGTTCAGAGCCACAGAAGCCAAGCTAACAAGTACTCTGAAAATATCAGAGGAATGCCTCACTTCTTGTGCAAGTAAAGAAAAGCTGGGTACGAATTCATCTTTTCGAGAAAAGGGACTCCATCTCCTGTCTAAAGGAAAATCAGCCATTGTTTTAGTTGTGAATGAAAGTGAAAGGCAAGGATGGGGCTATGACCCTGATCTGGTTGACTTTGAAAGCTTTGAGACTTCACCATCTTCCCTCATTCAGACATTGCTTAGTGATGATCAGAGATTTGTAAAGGTATATACTCATTTTTAGTTTTTTTTTTTTTTTTTTTTTTTTTTTTTTTAAATTTAAAATTTGAAAAGTTCTTTTCTAATCAGATTTTATAAGGATGAAGAATCTTTTAATCATAAGTCCTTTCTTATAGTGGTGTTTGTTACCAATTTATGATCACTTCAGGTCCTGTCTGTTGAGTTATTTACTGTATGTGAAGGGGGACTTATATTATATTATAGGAAGGCTATTAGTACTTCATACGAAAAATCTGGAGAGCAATTGTTGGAGACCCAACTGACAGAGCTCTCAAACCAACACTATCTTTAAATGGGTTAATATGAAAATAAAACCAATTTTAGCACTAAAATTAAAATTTGATCAATTTGAGGTCCCACTAATGTAATTCTTAGTTCTCTACTAATGTAACTATTTTGGTTTGAATTTTAAAAAATAAAATAAAAATTGTGGTATTGTTTAAAGAATTTTATTCAACATAATCCAATGAACTGTGTCCTTTACAGATAGAAGACCGTGCATCTGTGCCCTTGATTTTGGTTTGCTCAGCTCATGGAATCCAAACTCTAAGAAAGCTGTTCTTAGAAAATGATTACTTTGCGTTTGACTCACAAAAGGTCAGCATTTACAGCCGCATGAAGAGTACCTCTTTTATTTTGATATTTGCTGCTCTAGGAATGAACTAAATTGTATATTGAGAGTATCATTTTCATTTTGGTTTAGGAAATTTGAATGTTTTAAAATCATGGAACTATGTCAGTTGTTTCTATTGTTACTTAAGTTAATGAGGATATGGTTATATGTTAACATGGAGAGCCAATGTTAAGCAGCTTAAGTTTGATAAATATCCAAGATTATGACATTATAAGGCATTTTAACATTTTAGATTCTCAAAACTACAGTATTTCAATAATACTCTTGACAGCTTTTGACGACCTTTTGTGGCATGGCCTTGAACCACCATGGTGTGTGTGGTTCAATCTAATGTTGTGCCAGAGTCGAGGATCCTGTGACCTTAAATATTATGAATTTTATGGAGGGGAAAAAAAAGAGAGAGATAGCTGTCCTACTTGTATATAGAATGTATCTTTGTTGTCTAAGACGTCCATATTGACAGCAATAAATCACATTTCTTCTAATATTAATGATCTGTTTTCAATATGCTGCTTACTTGTCCTTTATATGTTCTATTTCTCTCATAGGTCTGGTTTCTGGAAGAAGAGATGCTCCCGGTTGTTAGCAATTCACTGGAAGAGCGGAACAAGCATAAAATTTTGATGAAATCTCCATGGGAAATACTCCAATCACCTGTTGGTTCTGGTGGAGTTATCAGCTTGCTTTCATCACACAACATTCCTGATAATCTTATCGAAATTGGTGTGGAGTACGTTGAGGTTAGACATTCATTGCATTGTTCAGATTGTGTGTTGCGACTATGCTACCCTAGCCTGTTGTTAAGATCTCTAAGACTGCTTCATTAGGCAGGGGGAATGCTACCCCTGTAGTGTAGCACATATTGGGATCCATAACCTTTCCCAAGTCAGATATAAAATGGGATATAATTTCTAGAATTTGCTTTTTTTGGAGTAATCTCTCTCTCTCTCTCTCTCTCTAAATATTATTTTCTGCCCTTTTCTCTGTTGCTGAATGGACAGAAGAAATACTTATGAATTGTGAAAATGTCATGTATGCATCTAACTTCCTTCAGGCTACTGTAATGTCTAGGGGTTTATAAAATTTATATTGCTAAAGTCACATGTTTTTCATGGATTTTCTGTTCTTTAGCGTCTAGCATTCAACCACCAACTCGTGTAACCATATAAACATTTTCCTATGAATGGTATAACAAAGGATGTGCACATGCAGTGTTATACCTTCTGTTTATATGTGCATAGAGAGAAAAAATCCGTATCTTGAAAATGATATGCACCATTTATATGGTCAGCCCTTTTGTTATGACTCAGTGCAAATCAAAAACCCTATGTAGCTGCTTATCAAAATAAAAACCCAAACTACTGCGTTCATTATTATTTGTTAAATTGTGATATATTAGAACAGTTGAGAAAATAACCTTGAACTTTTGATGAAGTAATGGGTTTCCCTTGTCAAAGTCTTTACCCTTGGTCATGTTGGTTGGCAACTCGGGTGATATAAATATGAAACTTTGTGCTGAAGGGAATATCAATTTATTAATTTGGATGTTCTACTCTTACAGCCTTGAGATAATATGGAATTTGTGGTATGGCTACATATCATATCATGTAATATTTCTTGTGTGGTGTGCTTTCCCGTGCGCTTCTTAAACTTTCCTAGTTTCATACTTCAATTGATTTATTGATGCTTTATGTTGTTGCAGATATGCAGTATCAGTCAAAGATGCATCGGTGCCAACCCGCTTCTTCTTGGATTTGTTAATTCGCGTGAAGCAGATATTGGGATCCAAATATCAAAAGATGTAGAAAATTTTGAGGGAAATTTTGACATGATATTCTCAATGAACTTTATGAAGAAGTTGATGAAATGGATCAATAAGCTCCAGTTCTTTTTAATCCCAAAGCCAAATTCACATGTTGAGTTGATTGACAAAGAGTGGGTTGATGTTACACCCTCATCTCCCAACTCATTTGAGCTTTGTTGTACAATTTACAGTTCCTTGAATGCCTGTTCTTCTGAAAAGGTTTGTATAATGGAGATCACAGAGTAATATATTGATAAATTAAATATGTATAAAGGAGATCACAGAGTAATATATTGATAAATTAAATTTACAAACTTCTGTCTACCGTTACATCAGAGCATATCATTGGCCTTTTTTCTTGTTGTGAAGTATAGGAAGCCTTATATTTTCATTATTTATGAAGAGATAACATACAGAATTAAAATGAGTTAAATCAATCTCTGACGCTGTGGTATAAATGGGTTATATGCAGAATAAACTGTTGGTTCTTATGTTTTTCCTTTTTCTCTTTTAGATTTCCAAAAAGTTAATCAAATGTTTGTTCATCCATCTTGTTTTGTTGGGTTTGTAAATCTCTTTGGGAGGAATATACTACTAAATACCACTGTGGATTTCACAACAATTAATTCCTATAAGATATTGTTTTATGTGTAATAAACCATTAATTGTGATCCTTTAGAGGTTTTGAGTGTAGCAAAAGTCCTCCTTTGATAATGATTTGCGTAAAAATAATGTAAACATGTGTCATCACGAATAACTCATGGTCTATTTTTACAAATGTTTGATAGTTTACACAAAATGCAATATTATATGAGGTTATAACTTATAAGAGTTACATTTAAAATTTCAGGCGAGTTTCGTGTTTTACATAGAAACCTCGAGGTTCTGACTTCTATTTTTCTTCCCTTATTTTTTGTGGTTGCTTTTGAAATTTTATAATTGGAAAAAGACAATAATGTCAAAGTGCCAAAATATTAAAAACTTATTTTTGGAGGGGAATGTTCATCTGAAATAATCATATTTAAAATTAGCATTTAAAAAAAAATATTTATGGTCAAATGTTGAAGTTGAACTTAAAATATATATATATATATATATTTTGGGTTGAGAATGAAGTATAATTTTTTTTTTTTGAGGTAAATAATATAGAGAATGAAGTATAATTAAAACTGGATATATTGTTTTTTTTTTTTTTTTTTGAGAAACGGATATATTGTTTCTAGTTGGCCAGATTATATTAAAGCAAATCCTAAGTTTTTTTTTTAAAAAAATTTTTGAACCAACATCCTAAGATTTAATACATGGTGAGAAGCCACGTGAGAGGAAGACATGTTTCATTAATTCAGTTTAGAACGTACCCATATGCTGCTATGCATGATGTGATTTCCTGGATAACATGCTTTATATCTGATAGACTATTTTAGCTGCCTTTAATAATAAACTAGCCTATTAAACTCCTTTTTTTTAATAGAGTTTCAACTTATGATGTCTGCTTTTTATAATTATAATCTTTATTATCAGACAAACAACTTCTAGGAGAGAGAGGGAGAAAGATTTTTTATTTTTATTTATAACTGAGAGAGAGACTTAGTTTGAAAATTAGAGTCAATATATAATAGTAAAATATTAATGTGGGTGAGAAAGCCCAACGCCATACGTTGGGCCTGAGGCCCAGTTCGAATACAACTTTCTGTCCGAAGAGGTTAAAAGTATCAACGCTTTGCCATCCTGGTGAGAGTGCAACCAATAAGGGACAAATGCTGCGTCCAAAGAGAACCTGGCCGGTCCAAAGGGATCCTATCCAACGGATCTCCCCAGAACTTGATCAAGTAGGTACGCCGAAGATTCCCCTGCCAGGGCTGAGCTTTGGGCACGCCTAACTGCGTAGATATCATGAAGTATCTTCCAAATAAAGCTGCCACCACCGCATTTAATGCACTGCAGCAACTTTCCTGGCCGCATTTATGTGGAGAAGACACCTGAACAGTGCATCCTCAACCACCACCACTCACTGCAGGTTAAAGCACGCCTCTGATGTGACTAGTACTCGAGTGGATGCCTGGATGAAGGACAAGTGTGCGGTGGAGATGAGAGAAAAGGTGTATATATAAGGGAAACAGGCCTCACGGAGAGGAGGAAGAAAAAAATTGTATTCACAAAGCTTTTGAATGTTAAGCCTCTTCAGACCAAGGAGATTCTTGTTAAACGCTAGCCTTGATCCTTTCTTACATGGTTTTGTTTGTATGAACCGTTGCTAAATTCATAACCAGCCCAGTTGTTTAACTCATTCTCTACAAATTTATTGTTGGGAATTTGTTGGGCTCACAATACAAAGAGCTGGTACCTGGCCTAACAAATTTGGACCCTATAATTAATATTTGGAAGTGGTTTTTGATGCAAATAAGATTTCAATTGTGATCAAATACATCTTCTCCTTTCTGTTTTTTATTTTTTTATGTTTTATGTGTCTTAGTCTTCATATAATTAGTTTTTTTTGGGTCCTTTTAGTTCATTTTAATTAGAAGTTTTCGTATGCTTGCTTTATCTAATTAGTTTTGGGAGTGATATTTGATTCGGATTGGGTTTATCTAATTAGTTTTTGTTGGTCTTTGTAATTAGAAGTTGACATGAACAAAAAATCTAATGTTAATCTAATATTAGTTGGTTTTAAATGTTTTTTTTTTAAAAATCTAAAAAAATTTCTTCAATTTGGTGAAGTCATTTGGCGCAACCACAGCGTCTAAGCCCAACTTTTATTATATAGTATATAATGATATGATATAATATACAGATAAATTTTTTAAGTACTCAATTTTATTTTATTTTATTTTTGAGAATCATGTAATTAGTCTTTTAATAAATATTATAAAAGCTATTAAGTCTTTGAATTTTTTCAATAAATTAACAAATTCTTTTCATAAACTAATACGTTAGTCTTTTTATATAATACTAATTTTGTAAGTACTCAACTTTCTTGATTCTGGTATCGTGGAATTTTTTGAGATTAGGGTTTGTTTGGATACAACTTATTTTTATTGAAATTGAAAACTGAAAACACTGTAGCAAAATAATTTTTAAATGTGTGAATAGTATCATGAGACCCATTTTTAATATTTTTAAATGCGTGAACAGTATATGAACAGTGCATAAACAATGTTTTTTGTCCTTTGTACAGTAAATTCATGTGATGTTACTGCTCACACATTGAAAAAAAAAACAAAAAAAGTCTGAAAACGCAAACATGGGTTTGGAAACGCGGTATCCAAACCCACACTAGAAGGTGTAAAATGTGCAAAGTGTGAAAGCTAAGTGAATTAATGGAATATTCCTAGTATACATAAAAAGCTTCCATTTTATCTTTTGAAGACTTTACTCCCAGCCAACAACAAACAAACAAAGATACACGTATGAAAAAAATTATAATTTTTTTTAAAAATTATTAAAAAAAAGGTTTAATACCTTGTAGCATCTTTGGTGTGGATAGAGGAAACAAGATTTATCTCACACATCACTCCTGACATCATTAGTTTCATACGATGACTGGCAACAGAGAGTATTATCCGTATAATTTTTAGTTTTTATGGTTATTATCCGTATAATTGAACTTTGATGGTTGCTGCTATAAATTATGGCTCAAAAGTCAAAACTTGAATTCAAGTTGGTTTGGTTCTCTTTCTCAAAAAAAAATGTTGGTTTGGTTCTACATTAAGAACTGTGGTTAGCTGTCTACTAATATTGGTAGAGTAGTTTGAGATGAGATTTTTATAGTTTTTTGAAATAAATGTGGGTGAAAAAATGTGTGAAAATATGTGTAATGTTGTTTAAAATGTAAAAATGTGAATTTGAGTTAAGAGACCAAATAGGCCCTAAATCAGTCCAAATTAAATATTTGGGATGGTAAGATTCGATTACACAAGTTTCTTTAGCGTTTTTTTTAGAGAAAAGAAAGATATAAAATGTATAAAAAGTACATAATTTCTTAAGAGATACAAAGTTTCCTAATTAAATGTGATGCACCTATAAATCATTGCATATTGGAATGGAAGTTCAAAGAAAGTTCAATCAATAATCCAAATTAGATTCTAATTTTGTGTCAAATATTCTTTAATTATCCTATAACTTGATGTTGAGTGTTTTTAAATTTTAAATACATGTTAAGTGTTTGTTCAATTATGCTCTAATAATGTATAGTTATATTTACATGCAAATTCATTTGTCTATTCTAAACTAAGGTTGTCCACAGGTCGATTTTGGACTCAACCTGAATACAACCTGCTCAAGTCAGGTGGAAGAAGTCAAGTTAGATTGGGCCCGACCTGCTTAAGATGAGACCTGCCATCGACCATCAATTACCACAAGTCAAGTCAAATCAAGCTCTAGAAAACGATCAGTCAATTCGATCAAAACCGATGAAGGAGTGGCGGCAGGCGAAGGAGAGCAAAACTTGGTCAAATCATAGTAGAGGAGAGCAAAATGTTGTCAAATATGAGTTAAGGAGTACCAAACATCATTGGATTTGAAATAAAGGTCACAGAATTTGAGAAAATTAAAGTCGGATTTGAGCGGAGGAGAGTTGATTTGAAGTGCTAGTTGGTCGGGTAGGGTGGCTCAAGTTTTAGAGGAGAAAACCCGCCACTCGACCCGCTAGACTTAGGTTTTGAAGGCTGAGACCCACCATTGACAGCCAGAGTTATTGGATTAGGCGACAAACAGGTCGGTCTAGGCGGTTTGGTTAGGTGTCCAGGTTTATTGGACACCCTTAATCTAAGCTTCACAAAACAAAATATTTCTCAAATTTATTATTATTTTATATAATACTATGAATATATACAATTCATTATCGTAATTATACCAATGTATACACATGAAGTTGTATACTAGTACAAATAATTGATCCATCTGGTCCTCAACCTGCATAGAGTATCATTTATTTACTTTAAAAGGGGCTTATGCGCGAGGCCAAATTTAAAACGTACAAAGGGTTTACCATTCATTTTGCGCATATTGCGCTTCTCAAATAAAAAAAAAAAAAAAAAAAAAATTTGCGCATATTGCATGAAATTATTTTTAAAAACTCAATATACGAGTAGAGTGAAACAATTATATGAAATTGTTTTTCCAAACAAATTTATAATAACAAAAGAGAGACATTTTAGGGTTCTAGCATTCTAGCATGGGAAGAAGGAAAACTAGTTAAAGAAAAAGCCAAGGAAGTAGTGTTCCCTATTATTTACTTGTTGCCCTCGCCCATACTCTCACACATTCTCCATGAATTAACATCGCCACTCAATAAGCATCATATTCTTTCAAAAAATTCTTTGTTGTTTTTGTCAACATAATTACTTACTTTTTTTTTTTTTCATTTTAAATAGAAGGTTTAGGGTTTGATAGTTATCTTTCTTTTCATCAATAGAGATTGAGGGATTCAAGTTTACTTGCTTTTTCCCAATACCGCCCATTCCAAACGTGAGGAATATTGCATTTTCTCTTCCCATGGCCAAAAAAATCCATTGTTCCTCCTCATAATCTTCATATGTGGCATATCAATCATACTTATACTAGAAAAAAAAAGTGTTTTATACTACTAAAAAATTACAAGACCAGGAGGTGCGACCTATACTTTGAGGAATTGCAAATTGAAGTTGTTGAGTTGTGTTTGATATTGGTCTTCACAGCCTTGGAGAGGTGGTTGTAGACCATGGCCATTGGTGGAGAAAGGGATGGAGTAGAAGGTGATGCATGGCTATTGTGAGGAGAGCGAGGCCAATCAAATGGTCTAGGTGAAGACTAATGTGATTGTCCAGTGCGATTGGTGAAGTTTGATTGTCATCTCTTCATTTCTCTCAGGTTTGAGTGAATAAGATAAGAAAGAGATGCAAAGTTATTTACATGGATAAAATAGACTGTTGAGGAGTTGTTAGAACTTGCAAGGTGAATTTGTGATTTTTTTTTTTTTTTTTTTTTTGAGGGGGCTTGATAGTTCTTCATAACTTATAGGTGTCAAGTTTTAAGTGATGCAACATCACTTTCACAAGATTGTACTATAACATATAATTTTTTTCCTGCATCAATTACAATATGTTAATTTAACTAATACGAAACAAATTAGAGAAAATTTTGTGTCCCCTAACTTTATTCATATCATTAATGTATCGATACCATTAGTTTGTGACCCCTTATATTTTTATATAATTTAGTTGAAGGCCTCGACATTGCCTGATATTGGTAATAAACTTATAGAATCACAAACACACATATATAACAAGCACAATCAAAATCCAAAATAGTTTCTAATTGCTATCTAAAATTGTTTCACATGTCCAGTTTATTTTTCTTAATTTTGGTGCCAAGCGAGATGAAAACCTCACTCACCAAAGTAAGATCATCTCCTCATCACAACTGCTGAATATTTCTGTACATAAGTACGTGTTACAACTTAGAATATAATTGATTTTAGGGGAAATTTCACTTTTCCACCATAAACTATCACCCCAATTACTATGAACTATCACAATGCACAATCAACTTCCTAATCCCAAAAATACGTTACACTTATCCCCTTACATTTTGTTTTGTTATTAACTCTGATGTAATTTAGCATCGAAAAACCAATTTATCCCCAGCTACAAGTTGTAAATTGGAAGAGGTTTAAATTTAGCATTGTTACAGTCTAGTCTGTTTGTTCGAGAGATGTAAAGTGGTCTTTTAATATTAAATTCTGCTAGACTTAACATCAAAACAAACGGTAGGGGTACATTGAAACAAAGATAACTTTGGGGGGGTCAATCGTGTTTTTTGATAGTTTAGAGGGATTAGGTGTAATTGGGGTGATAAATTAGGGTGAAAATGTATAAATTGCCATTTATTTTATAAACAATAACTCTATGAATGATTATTACATGATTTCAGAATTATCATCTAATACTAACAGTCTCATAATAACATTTAAAGTTGCTTGTAACAAAGTGTATGCATCTAAATCGTGTATGTAATTGAGTTGCAAAATGATGATCGAAATTGCGATAAAATTTTGATTCTTCAATAACTTTGTTTATATATACATATATTTAAAAGTCTTATAATTATTAAGTTAGTTGAGACATAATGTGATGGATCTAGATGTTTTAATTTGACAAATGAGTGAATGAGCCAGCAAAATAATAAAATATATACTTTTGTGTGTGATTACATCTAGCAAAATAAGAAAGCAGACATATATTTGAAGAGAAATATTATGTCTATAACATTTTCACAACACTTTTACAATAAATCATAGGTGACAAGCTGTTAGTTGCTGTTACCGGTGGACAAAAAAAGTAATGTCCGTGATAAGGTTTAAATTAAAACAAGTAATAATCTATAATTTGTTGTGAAAGTATTGTGAAAATATTGTGGACATAGCACATCTCATATTTGAATATAAATTAGGTGCATATAAGTGTTAAAAAAAAAAAAAAAAAAAAAAAAAAAAAAAAAAAAAAAAAAAACCCTGCTTGGAGCTTAGTGGTGGTGGGGTACTCATCTATGTTGATGTAATTCTTGTTTATATTGCAATACAAATTTGTTTGTTGTTTATATTAGATATCATTAGGGTAATTGATGCCCTAATTATATGTAACAACCTTCATAAAATGAAAAAAAATAGTTGAAAACATATTCTTAAGCCCGAATTTCTACTCTATAGTTTTTTTAGTCTACCTTTCAAGTATTGAGATTGATAATAGTTTTGAATGATCTTGGGGGCCGTTTGGTATATGTATTTAAACAGATGTTTTCAATTTTTAAACAACATTACACATATTTTCACACGTTTTTTTATTCATACGTATTTTCAAAAAATACAAACAACGTTATTAAAATGACGTTACCAAACAGCCCCAAAACATATCAATTCACATATATTCATTTGAATTGCCTTTATTTATTTTTAATAGATACTATAGAAATTCAATTTATGAGATCCATTTTATGAAGTTTGCTCATTATTTTCATGCTGAGATACCAAAATTGGGAAGCAGAGGTGATACTTTTCTCTGTCTTCAAATTTTTGTAGAAAAAGTGTGATCCCTTATGCAAACTTGGTGGACTTTCTAAATCTAAAAAAGATTTGTTTTTTTTTTTTTTTTTTTTTGGTTTTCGGGCAATAATGCAAACCAGGTTGTTGAGAAAATTAACTATTGATAGTAACCAAACATATCACAATAAACAAAAAGCACATGAACTTAGATTTTCTATGCTTCACATTGATAATGGAGAATTTGTCCCATGTCGGTGTCTTGTCGTGCAATTTTTTTTTTTTAATTTCTGTTTTCATCTTATAAATGTATATTTCGTAAACCAAAAATAAAAAAATTGTCAAAATTCAAATTTAAAAATGCTAAAATCACATCACTTTTATAATAAATGATAAATATGTGAACAGATATAGACTTTTTTTTTTAAATTTTCTATAGTGTTTTTTTAAAACTTTCAACTAGAGACTAATTACTGTTCGTAACGAGTGAGCCCATAACGAGGTAAATTGCTGGCCCAAAGAGTGTTTTCAAAGTGCTAGTATCTGGAGAACCGATATAGACTTACTACTACACTTTTACCGCTTCAACTCGTCACGTAACAAGTTGTTATATAATTGGATAATTTTATATAATTCTAACGTGACTTGTTTGGAATCATAATCCTAAATAAACGGAGTAATTGCATCATCAAGCTAAGCTGGTTCTCTAAAAAAGTCCTTAAAAAGAACTCAGGATTGGCTGATGTGACTCGTCATTATCCCCTTAAGCAACAAAACCAAATACCCATTTTTGTCCTTCTTTTTTTGGTCAAAATTACCATTATCCATTCCACCCCAAATACAAATTAGTCAATATAGTAAATTAAATTAAGATCATTATGAAGGTCAAATTTTTGGATAAGGATCATTTATTACTATCATACCATTTAATTCACAAAGCTTCAAAATTTTCAAATGTCAAAAAAATTATTAATTAATTAATAAAACTAATACTAATAGTACTAAAAATAATTATTTAAAAAAAAAAAAAGAGAGAGATAGTATTAAAAATTTTGGACACCAAAAGCAATTTAAATAGAGTTGAATGAATGAATCAGCCACATTCTAAGAAAGAAAGAAACCAAAAACTCTCTCTCTCTCTCTCTCAATCATTCTCTGCTCCTTTTTCACTTCTTTCATCCAATCATAATTTCTCTCTCTCTCTAAGAAAAAAATTGCATTCCCATTTGGGCTTATGGACAGAGAAAGCTAGAACTAAGTACTAACAAAGAGTAGCATATTTCTCTCCCTCTCTCTCTCTCTCTCTCTGATCGTGAAGAGTCTCTCTCCCTCTCTCTCTCTTCTGTGAAGCTCTAGGGTTTGCTTCGCTGACTTTTTGGTAAATTACTGTCTCTCTGTCTCTGTCTCTGTGTGTGTGTTTCTTTTACTTTTTTGTTTGGTAGCTTAGCGTAATGCGAAATTGTATTGATGTGAATGGTTTTTACTGGGTTTGATCGAATTCGTTTCCCAAAATTAGTGTTTGGATAGTGATTGTCTGGAGTTTAATTGGTTAATTTTGTTTTAAATTTTGGGTTTTTTTTTTTTTTTTTTTGCTTTACCTGTTTGGTTTGAATGGAGGAAAATATTACTGTTCCGTATAGTAATTTGTTAAAACTTTGAACCTCACTACTTCATCCCTCTCTCTCTCTCTCTTTACTATAACTTAGACACTCATGTAATTATGGGTTTTATTTTTCTTTGGGTAAAGTTTTTTTTTATTATTATTTTTTTGTGTGGGAAAGTATGTTAAATTGTTAATATCATTTGAATATGTATGGATTAGACTTAATCATCTGTGACTTTTATTAGTTACATCTTTTGTAGTTATTTTTTGTGTATAGGATGCTTCAATTCGATACATTTTGCATATGGTCGTACCCAGTGTACAAAGTTCACACTTTTTCTGGGTCTGGGAGAAGTTTCAAAGTACAGCCTTTCTAAATTTCACTTTTTCCTAGAATCCCATTTTCGGAAACCCAAATAATAAGCTGTACCAATCGGGCACATAGGAGTTTTATTTTTATTATTTTTGATAGGTACTTATAGTGCAGTTTTATTGATAACAAAATAGTAAAATTTTTGAATTCATGATGATGGACGCAAAGTAGCAATGAAAAAAAAAGTACAGAAATCAAATGGCTAGTCTAAGAGAGACAAGGAACTAACCCAACACCTTGACCAATCAAAAAGAGTGCGCTGGCGCAAAGCTTTTAGTTGATCCGAAGAGTTCTTGGTATCCTGACGAACGCCCAAACTCCTAGCTCTGCACCTAGGAGTTTTATGCATTGGTTATGTGTCCTGATGAATGAAAGTTAACTATGCAAAAGAAATAAGAAATTTTGAGTGTTTTAGTTTAGAGCTAGAATTGCGAACCTAGTTTGATTTGCTGCGTCCTCGCACAAACTTAAGTGATTCACTCTTAAGAAATGTTTTGAAAGTTATGCTTGGATTTGTTTTATGTGTTATAGCAAAGCGGCACTGCTTTGAACTGTATGATATGGATGCGTGTTTGGATGACTCTTAGGCTAATTACTGTATTGCAAGGGTTGCTTTTGTTGCAGTTGAAGTTCCAGTGGTTTTTGTTATTAAGGTTTAGAATGTGCACCATGACCCTTTTTTACTGGGGGCAGTATCATGAATGAAGCTGCCTAAAATTATTTAATACTCAGTGGATCTTTTTGGATATTGTTGGGTGTTATAAGTAAGGAAGGGCAATCATGTAACTTTATTTTGTTGCTAACATGCACTGTGACCCTTTTTACCAGGGGCAGTATCATGAATAAAGCTGCCTATACTTATTTAATAATAGGTGGATATATTTGGACAATGTTGGGTGTTATATGCAAGGAAAGGCAATCATGTAACTTTATTTTGTTACTAACATGAATAAATAGTGAAGCCAGCCATCTAGGATTGAGCTCTTTACAGTCTTTTCATATCTTTTTTCTCCTTAGCTTGTTAACAATTTATGTTTAGAATTTGCATTTTGTATGAGCCCTGAAGTTTATAAGATCTATTAATTTATCTTTTCTAGTCTGTCATAACCTGAATTTCTATAGTTTTCTTATTTTTCAAGTTTTATGGCTCTCTAAGTGTGCTGCTATTTGTCATGGTGCTTGAGTACAAGAGTTCATCATGTATGTGGCTGCTTTTTGTGATTTTTTTATTTATAAGATAAGTAAGTTTTGGCTCCATGGGGTGAGCGGAAGGGGATGGGTCCTCTTCTTGTGATGACCTTCATTCCCCAGAGCAAATAAGATATTATCTTACCAGCCATTCACAGTAATAATTTACTTATCATTCTGATGCACACAACTTTTCTCTTTCTTTCATATATCTTACCGCTGCAGAAGTTGATTCTCACATGTGTTATCATTTTTTAGTCAGAAAGGTGATGCAATGAAGCAGTTTCCAAACCATTCATCTTCAGGTAATTTTCTAAAAAATGTCCATTGTGTTATGTGGGGAGTAGATGGCATAAAATTCTGATGGACAAGTCTTATGAGCTTCTTTTGATAGGTCTTACTAAGATTCCACCAATAAATGTTCCTAAAGAGGCAGGCAGTGGTGCATGGGGGGTCATATCTGGATCTGATTCCTACCATGCCTCTAGTGATGCTAGCCTTTTTTCAAGCTCATTGCCTGTTCTTCCTCATGAAAAATGTAGGTGCTGGAGATTTCTTATAGATTTTGTATGCCGTTTCATTGCATGAATTCTTACTTGATTTGTCCAACTTTCAGTGAACTTGAATGAAACAGAACATGGATATCAATCTATTGGTGATGATTCACTTGAAGATCCTGAAAGTCATGCAATTGGAAGCTTTCTTCCTGATGACGAGGATGAACTTTTAGCTGGCATAATGGATGATTTTGACCTAAGTGGGTTGCCTGGTTCACTGGAGGACTTGGAAGATTATGATCTTTTTGGTAGTGGAGGAGGTATGGAATTGGAAACTGATCTACAGGAGAACTTGAGCATGGGTATGTCAAAGATAAATTTATCTGATGGTGTTGGGAATGGGATGCCTCCCTATGCTGTTCCTAATGGCGTGGGAGCTGTTGCTGGAGAACACCCATATGGTGAACATCCTTCGAGAACATTATTTGTTCGGAATATTAATAGTAATGTTGAGGACTCAGAACTAAAAACTCTCTTTGAGGTAATTAGAGTTATGCCAAGACCCTCTTAGTATAATCTGTAGTATACATTTTTGTTTTATCATGTGATTTGGGACAGTTTCTTTTGTCGATTTACAACTGCAAATGCACAGGTGGATATGCTTCATGGATAAAATTTGATGTTTTACATATTCATCCAAGAAAGAAGTTGACGTTTCACACGAAACATTGTTAATTTCTTTACTGTCACTTTCTTGATTTCATTGCTTGAGTTTGTTTTTGTTTGAATTCTTGTGGCATCTATAATGCTTGAGGTTTGAACCATTTGAATGAAATTTGAGAAATATCTCCTAATCATGTTCTCTGCTCCTCCACCTCCCTCCAACAAGTAAAGAGGGAAAAAAAGAAAAGAAAAAAAGATTGTGGTCCATGATCAATAGGTTTTACCTTTCTTCATTCCTAGTAATGCACTTGTTTATTTGCTTGACCTGTATCAATGTTTCACATGGTTTTCCAGTGTTTTTTGTACAACTTCATGCACATCCTGGTTTCAAATGCTAAGGAGGGCATTGCCTTGTTTTGTTTTTGTATAATATGAAGTAAATGGCGTCTGGCTTATAGAATACATTCTTATGAATAAGTAGTTAATTAAGAGCTTATAACTGATCCTGGCGTCAATTTTACAAGGACTAGGGTAAGGTTTTTGGGTGCAGAAATTGATTAGCTTTCAGGATTGCATTTTTTTTTTTTTGAAAACTTTGCACCATTTGGAAGTCACTTGTGCTCATATAAGTGTCTGTTTGCCTTCATTGTTGGGGAGATAGGATTCTGGGAGGTGGAACAAAGGTCTGGGGTTTATATGGAGGTTCTTGTGCTCATATAAGTGTTAGACGAGGTGGTGAGGGAATTTGAGAGCACAGAGGATACAATAAGGCAAGGGGAGTTTGTCATTCAAAGCGATTAACGAAACTTTTTTTTTTAATAAAATAATTAACTCATATCTATATTTTCAACTGCAATTTTTCTTGAGTAGTCAACTTATTATCATGTCTGCCAAAAGGAACTCAACATTAGTTTATCGAAGCATGTTTCCTTCATTACCTGTTATCGATTAAATTATAGAGGTTTTCTCAATTGTTGTGCCCTGACACTCAATAATTGTTGAGTGCAGAAACTAGTCAGTGAGTTCTGAGATTCAATTCATTATATATTCTTATTCTTTATTAACTAAATACTAATGGTTTCATATCCTTTCTATACAAATTATGGTGCTAAATCATGTTTTAATATCTTTCTTCTTATTATTGTTTTGTTTCTTTTTGTAGCAATATGGTGATATCAGAACTCTGTATACTG
Organism: Quercus glauca; assembly: GCA_023736055.1. Lineage (NCBI taxonomy): Eukaryota > Viridiplantae > Streptophyta > Magnoliopsida > Fagales > Fagaceae > Quercus > Quercus glauca. The sequence continues at coordinate 62,658,533 of CM043319.1, read as the reverse complement.
CATGTAAACATAGGGGTTTTGTGATGATATCTTACTATGATATCCGCGCTGCTCGAACTGCTATGCGTGGATTACAAAACAAGCCATTGCGAAGGAGGAAACTTGACATCCACTTCTCAATTCCAAAGGTTTAAGATAAATGCCAATTCCAAGTAATCTACTTTTCTGGTGTTGATACTTCAATCATCATATGATTCTATTTTTTTCCTTGTATTACACCAGGATAATCCATCAGACAAGGATATTAATCAAGGAACCCTGGTAGTTTTTAATTTGGATCCATCAGTTTCAAATGAAGATCTCCGTCAAATATTTGGGGCTTATGGCGAGGTCAAAGAGGTGATAGTTCATCTCTGTTTAAATTATTCCTTTCCTCATTCTCTACTGGCATATTTTTTTGCATATATGGTTAACATCTGTGCATTTTGGTAATTTTGTACAAAGCAGATAAGGGAAACACCACACAAGAGGCATCATAAGTTTATTGAATTTTATGATGTCAGGGCTGCAGAAGCAGCACTTAAGTCATTAAATAGAAGTGATATAGCTGGTAAACGCATAAAGCTTGAACCTAGTCGCCCTGGTGGAGCTCGTCGAAAGTGCGTACACTGATATGTTTAATTTTTTCATTTTAAATATAACCTGTCAAAACTATTAATTCTCATGTAATAGTCGTTTTAATACTTGATAAAAATAATACTTCTTCACTTTGTTTTTGGTGGCAAATTAATTGTGCAAAAATAATGTTTTTCTTTATTTTTTTGGTGTTGAACTTTGGTATCTGACATCCATCTATTTGATGGGACGAAAGAGTGCACATGATTTACTGCAAACTTACGTTCCTTGAATCTGTCTGTACTGAGATGTCGACCATCAAACTCTCCCTTTGACTTCCTGCCGCTACTCTGCTTGAGAGAAATTTACATTATTTGGTCTTTTTGTTTCTTGTCTTTGGATGTTATGGTCAAGAGTCTTGTAGCTCAACTAGTTGGCATCTTCTAGTGTTTGTAATGGAGACATCTAGGGTTCGAATTCTCCCACCCAAACTATCAATGTATCAAAACAAATGTTGCGAGAATTCATTCCTTGATGCATTAAGCTTCCTCCTAAAAGACAAGTTAACAGTAAGGAAGTGGAAATTGTTGCTAGTAGAACTATTATTGTCATGGTAGTAGAGTATTCTGTTTTGTATCCACTCTTGGTGTTTCCTGCGAAGTATCAGTTGCATTTTTTTTTCATCTACTATTTATTATTAAATTCAAAGTTCTTAATAGCTGATTTTTAATTTCCCCTTATTTTTGTTTTGTTTTTAGCTTGATGTTGCAACTGAATCAAGAGCTTGAACAAGATGAATCTCGGAGTTTTCGACCTCCAGTGGGTTCACCAATTGCCAGCTCTCCACCAGGTAGAGTCTTTTGTTATTGACTTCTCATTCCTTCTTCTTTTTATAACTTCTATTTCTTTGACAAGCTGAGGTCAATGCAATGTTTATGACAGGTAACTGGGCACAGTATAACAGCCCTATTGAACATAATTCTATGCAAACTATCAGTAAATCCCCTGGTTTCAGGACCACGAGTCCAACCACTAACAACAATTTGCCTGGATTGGCTTCAATTCTTCATCCTCAACTATCAAACTCTGTGAAGGTTGCTCCTATTGGCAAGGACCAAGGAAGGGGTGGTCATGTGGACCATATGTTTACCAATACAAATGCAGCACATGGAGCTGCCTTGCAACAGTCAAATTCATTTCCAGAGCCCAAGTTGAGCCAATACCATCAAACAATATCCTCTTTTGGCCCTTCTACTTCAAATGGATCTGGCATTGAAACATTATCTGGACAGCAGTTTCTCTGGGGAAGTCCAAATCTGTACTCAGAGCACACCAATTCTTCGGCTTGGCCAAGACCATCTGTGGGACATCCATATACATCTAATGGAAAGGGCCATGCCTTTCCATTCTCGGGTCGGCATGGCTCTTTGCTTGGCTCTTCCCAGCCACTTCACCATCATCATGTTGGATCTGCTCCTTCTGGTGTTCCATTTGAGAGGCACTTCGGTTTCTTCCCGGAGTCACCAGAAACTTCATTTGTGAATCCTGTAGCTTATGGAGGCATGGGCTTGGGTCCTAATGATGGAAATTTTATGGTAAATATGGGTGCTCGTGCTGCAATTAACCCTGGCATTAATATACCTGGGAGCATGTCTGAAAATGGTTCATCAAGTTTCAGGATACGGTCCTCGCCAAGGCTTAGCCCTGTATTTTTAGGTAATGGTCCTTACCCTGGACTGCCACCTACCAGCATGGAGGGCATGACTGAGCGAGGGCGGAACAGAAGGGTTGAAAATAGTGGGAACCAGGTTGATAGCAAGAAACAGTTTCAGCTTGACTTAGATAAGATTAAAAATGGGGAAGATACTCGGACTACTTTAATGATAAAAAATATCCCAAATAAGTAAGAATTAGCTCTATGTTTCTGTTATTTGTGAATAGATAGCCATATATTTGCATTATTGAAAGCCTAGTCATAATGATTCTTTTGTTATTGCTGTTCTACAGATACACCTCAAAAATGTTATTAGCTGCTATTGATGAAAACCATAGGGGTACTTACGATTTTCTCTATCTACCAATTGATTTCAAGGTAATTATATATGGTGATAGTGAAGGAGAAGCTTCAACAATTCTTTCTAGTTTGTATTTGTATGTTTAGCCATTAATTCTTCTTCAATTGGAACTAATTGGCATTTCTTTTTGTTGGTGCAGAATAAATGCAATGTGGGCTATGCATTTATCAATATGCTGTCTCCTTCTCACATTATTCCATTCTTTGAGGTTTTATTTTTAATGCTCAAGTGTATTTTTTCCTTGGATCAGTTCCTTGGGTTCTCTTAGTTGCCTGCTATTTTGAGTCAAACCTTACCCTTGACCTCATAAATGTTAGTTTTGGCTTAGCAACTGATGAGGTCCTTGCATGTTATAAAGTGAAAGGGGCTTCCGGGTTAATAATGTACTGAAAGACAAATTGTAGATCTAATTTAATGTTTCTAATTTTATGCAGGCATTTAACGGAAAGAAGTGGGAGAAGTTTAATAGTGAGAAAGTTGCTTCCTTGGCATATGCTCGAATCCAGGGTAAGGCTGCCCTTGTGACCCATTTCCAGAATTCAAGCTTGATGAATGAAGACAAGCGATGCCGTCCAATTCTCTTTCACTCAGAGGGTTCAGAGGCTGGTGATCAGGTAATAAAGTTTTAACTGCATAACATGCTAGTGGATTAAGCTTGATTGTGGTGATATTAGTCTCAATGATGGATATCTTTAAGTTTCAGAAATTTCTACCATGCTGGAATTTCCTTGATTTATCTTTGTCTTATGTTTATCGATGTGACTTCAATAGACAATTGTCTGTAAATCAATTTGAAGAAGTACTAACAGTGTGGTCTAACTTGTCAAGGTCATGGCTTTTGCTGATTTTTTATTCACCTGGTTTATGTATAGATCATCCAAGAACATCTTCCCTCCAACAGTTTGAACATCCAGGTCCTTACACCAAATGAGTCACACTTGGTTGATTCTTCAGGAAGCCCGACAAAGGTTGGCCCTGGTGAGGGGCCTGAGAATTGTTAACAGTATTTAATGCAGATTGTGATCAGCCCAAATTGATGGTGGCTGGGAATGCTAACTTTGGCGTATATAATCAAGTGTATAAATTTTAGGAAGAAATGAATCCTATTAATAGGGGAAAGGAAAAGGAGGTATGGAGATTTTGTATCCTAGTATTATATAATTTTGCTAGAAAGCTCTGGAAGAAGCTGTAGCCTGTAGGAGCATTTTGGTGATATGCATTGCAGATCACTGGCTTGATATATGAGGGAGGAGCAAAGTTGAAGCATATGAGTAAACATAACTATCTGAGCTGGCAAATGCAGTATCAGTTGTGCCATGATTTCTCCACTGCTCTTTTCATTTTGGGCTCGTTTTTGTTTTTGTAATTGGGTGTTGGATAAATTAAATCTGCAAATATGATGTTTATATGGATATGTGTATCGAGGGTGGAGGTTTTTGAGGGTTTTGTGATTTAACATGGGGCACAAAATTGTATAGTGGGGGAGACGGAACAGATTTTTTTTTTTTTTTTTTTGTGCTCAATCCTTTGTATTTGGTATTCTTGCAATGGAAATTCGCATGTTGTATTTGAAACATGACATTGTACTGATTGTGGTGCTACTCGCTCCAGTTTTTGTTGTTTTGAGGCAGGCATGGTTTATAATTGGCATAACTATTTCTGAAACTCTTAAATACTGGAGGTGTTAAATCCAGATGTGGGAAACTCCCAACATCTTTTAGGTGGCTTTTGAATGGTTCCACACTATTTTGTGCAGCATTTGGAAGAAATATTGCGTGGGTAGAGCCATTACTGTCTAAACTGTATTGAAATTAGTAATTTACCTTGTTTTATGAAGCCTTCAACCGATATATTGGTCAGGCTATACATGATATTTAGTAAATCACATCAACTTAATTCTCGATGCTGACAGGTTAGTCAAATGAAGTTGTCTGGTATTGGCAACTCAGCTGCTAGTTAAATATTTTGTCTCTCAATTGTGCAGTTACAGTCTATTCATTTATTTATCATTGTGTACTTTTATTATTCGTATTGTTCTTTGTCTTTTTTCCTAGAGATATCTTTGGGATCATTGAATTCAATGTATGACCATTGAACACAACAATTACGATATCTCAAAATGAATAAGCTGGAACCAAATAAGAAAAAGCAATTTTGATTTTAAAAGCCCCAATCACAATTTGTGAAGCTTACAGATTTCTTTAATGGAAAGCAGAAACACTGTAAAGGTGAACAGTACACTAAACTCATCTACTAGTAAATCCTGAAATTAAAGAGACATTCATGCTATACGCCTCAAATAGTGAATCTGACATGTTGCCTGCAATACATTTATTTAGGCTGGAGAGTCAATATACATATCGATACTACCTCAAATTGGGTGGCATACAGTGAGGAAACAGTTTGTATGGCAATGGATAGGCTTAATTGTCAAAACTAACCAAATGGGAAGTGCGTTTTGACAAACCATGGAGAGTTCACCAGAAATTTGTTGACATATCCATGCACAATTGAGGTGCCCTTGCAGATAATCTTCCTGAACCCTAAATATTATAACAGTAGTTCGGGAAATGGGAAAGTTAAGTTGTCCTGCCTTTATCTGTCCATAAGTCTCTTTTGCCTTTCTTTCCTTGTTTTAAGTTCCAGGTCAATGAGGAAATAACATTGACTATGCTCTCTAGCATAGCGAACCTGACCGTTCATCCTGTTGAGAAGTTTTCGAGACAGGTTGAGCGCAAAGCCTTCCTGTGTCGAGCACTGGTTTCCTCCCTCAAACATATCTTGGATAAGAGCAGAAGGAAGGCCTTGACCAGGGTGAGTCATTCTGCATGCACAAAAAAATAGAATTTTAGTATGCACAAACCATCTACTTGTTTTGTTTTGTTTTTTTTTCTTTCAAAGTGATTATGGAACTAATTGAAGCAAAAATGAGAAAGACAATCACGGGTACAAGGTCATCATTGCACAAACTGGTCTAAAAGATAGTATAAAGCGTGCGCATGAAATAAAGATGAAATGTTAGGAGGGTTTTTCTCTCTCTCACTTGCCTGCTTGGAGCTATAAATGGTATCATGTGCAATATGGATTTTCCAGTTTGAACTTTGCTGCCTAAAATGGCAACATGGTATATTAGAGAAGCCTATTTAAGATACATTAACTGGAACTAAAAGATCTGAGAAGAATGGCGCAGGAGAAACAAGTTAACAATGTATGTTCAAGACCTGCAAGCACGTCTAAAGCCTAAACATGAATAAATACAAATCCCCCTCCAGCCCCAAAAGAAAACAGTGTACATTTTCCAATATCATACAAGAAACAGTCTGTGTGTTTCTGTGAAGGTATAAAAGGGGATATAGAACACCAAAGAGGACAGGCTAAATCAGAAAAAGGAAACCGTGATGTGTTAAATTCTGAAGCTTTTGATTGAGAAAAGCAAAGGTTGTGGAAATACAACCAAATTTCTCACTGTAAACACAACCTAATTTTTGGACCTTTTGGGAATATTGAGGGGTTTATGTTCTAACAAATAAATAAATTAAAAAAATACAAATGGAATTTTTATGGGGGAATTGGTGTTAAAGAGAGTTATGAAAAAATTAATTTTGGCCATTAAGGACAGGTTTCCTTTAGTTATTGGACAGAAGTTGTGTTGTTTTTCTATGAGGTAGAACCTCTTTCTAAGTTTCTTGAATTTTCTTGCATCTCTACTCTGTTATTACGTCTAAACATAACAGAAACATTATGGGTTTCTAAGACAATTCAAATGAACGTCTGAATGTGTTTTTGGAAACCTGAAATACTGCATTGAGCTTCGGACAGTACACACTACACAATACACATTGAACTGAATATAAGAAGGCCATACTGCATCAATGAAGCGATAACAATTCTCATGTGCAACCATAGTCAATGAAGGCAACAAAATAAAATTTTAAATTTGGGTTATTAACACGCATCCCCCACCCACACACACACACACACACAAAACTTATTTTAAATTTGGCCTTTTCACATACATATTCCCACTAAAATTAACTTTAAAATCTGTTTCTTTTTTCTTTCATTCTGAGAATTTTCCATCCTAAATATTTTGGACTGTCAAACTGATATAAAGCATATTGAAGAAGGCTTTGTACAAACACTTAGCATCCAAAAAGGAACACTAAAGAGAAGCCTAAAAGCCCATAAGCTATCTATGTAATCCATTTGGTTTCTTTTCGCAGCTGTTTTTATGTCTCTTAAGTTTTTATAAAATAATTCATATGACATTTTTAATACATGTGACCGTTGTAGGATAGATTTAGTAACTGTTAAATTAAATTAAAATTATTGGTTGTGATTGTGTCTTTACTAATAATATTGTATTATTAAGGATTTGTTTAAGTCGTAGTGATAGTTTTGGTGAATTACTAGATGAAATTTCAGCTAACGTATGTGGTTTTCTCTCCTTTTCTCTCTGGAATTGAGTAGAAATGTTCTTGCTAAATTTATAGCTTGAACTAGCTTTTTAATTTCCCTTCTTTAACTATTTTGTTCTCTCAATCACATTGCATCAGTTGGTATCAAAGCTGATAAGTGATTTTCAACAGTTTATTGATTGTTGTCACATCTGTCAAGTGTGAAAGGGAGGAACTACCAATGCTGGTTTGTACAGACCATTGCCCAGTCCAACTAGTTCATGGACTGATGTTAGTACAGATTTCACTCTTGGGTTGCCTCGAACATAAACGAGTATGGATTCTATTCTAGTAATTGCAGATGGATTTTATACCATGCTGGAAGACTTTGGATGCTTCTCATGTAGCTAAATAGTACTTCAAGGAGATTGCTCGCCTGCTTGGTGGGCTGAATTCTGTTACTTTTGATTAGGACAAATTTTATAAGCCATGTTTGGAGAACATAATGGAGAATATTGAGATATATGTTAGAATATGTTAGGATATTATCATAAATGTGTAACCTACAGAATATATCAAGATATTATCATAAAAAACGTAGACCATGGTTTTCTATAATACCACGGGTTATTATGGTTTCAGGGTTAGTATACTAAACCTAATGCACCTAATGTATTCTTATATATACCCTAAATTAGATTCATTGTAAAATACAATTCAATAAGGCGAAGACATAGCCACTAAGTGCTTTTGGTTGTGGACTTAGGGCATCAAATTGAACCACTTTAATTCTCTTGCCTCTGTTTTCTCTCTCTACATCATTTTATTTTTCCTCTTTCTATTTCAACAATCTAAACTGTCTATGTACTGCATATTATCTGCCATCCATTAGGCAGACCAAACTTATCAATAAAACTCTTGGAAATCTGATTAGACGGTCAGTGGGCAATAATCCTAAGCAATGGGTACTCTGTCATGCAGGATTTTCATATAACTAATCAACTAACACAACAACAAAGATAAGTTTATTAAAAAATTTCTAAGGCAGAATCCCAACAGTGGTTTAGATCTGGTTCCTTTGCCCTTGAAGGATTGTGTGAGCTGTAAAGAAAAAGAAATGGTAGAACACATAAAACACATTCATGAAGACAACAATAGGAAGTAGAAAAAATGAGTGGACAGGGACAAGAGAGATGTAATCTTTTAAGCTAGTGACTACGGTTGTGGGCTGTTTTAATTTGAGATGGGTAATACAAGAAGCTCAGTGAGGAAAATTGGCCCCTGTAAAGTGTTAGCGAGAATCAATGACAAAGCTTATGGATCAAAGTTGTCAAATATTGTACTGGAGTCTGTTTCGGTTTGGACGGGGACAAAATATTTTAGTATTGAATTAATACCAACGTACCATTTTAGGGTTACCACTATGTGTGTGTGTGTGTGTGTTTATAAACATAGAAGTTAGCCCAAATTGCATGTGTTATAGCTCTTCTAATTGTTTTTCCTTTTTCTTTTTTGATTTTCTTTTTCTTTTCTTGTATTGTCCGAAATATCAACACCTGACAAATTCCTGGTACAATCAATGCAGATAGGTATTTTATCCATATGTTTCAGGGGGTTATTCTTACTGGTTTAGTGGCCAGTACAGTAAATACCATTTGGTCCAGTATGGGTTGGTACAATATGATATTGACATCATTAGTGTGAACAGGAAGACTGATGAATTAAGCAATAACAAAGAATTGATTCAAATATGTATGAAAAGAATTCATGAGCATTATCAGATCTAAAAACACAAATTCAAACATCAAACTTATTATTTATTTCAATGTAAAAAGATTGACAATGGAATATGTGGGAGGACTTTCGTCTCGGCCCCCAAGCAGGTATTGTCTTCTTTGGAAATGGCGTTGAGCCTTAGTCCTCAAGGATTTGCTCAATCCCACATCGGGGAGAGACGCCTTCCACTCATGCCTTATAAGCCTTTGGCCTAAGGATGAGTGTACCACTACTACACCTTATAAACCTTTGGCCTAAGGATGAGTGTACCACTGCTACATAGGCGTCTCTCCCTAATCACCAACTAAAAAAAAATGACAAAAAATCTAGGACTCAACTCAACAACATGAAGGTATCCTGTCTCTCCCTAATCACCAACTAAAAAAAAAATGACAAAAAATCTAGGACTCAACTCAACAACATGAAGGTATCCTTTCTATTCTAGGACTCAACTCAACAACATGAAGGTATCCTTTCTATTCTAACGTAATATATTTTTTTTTAAAAATAAAAATTAATATTTTAAAACGCAGAAATTATGATAAACAGATAATAAGATGAGAGGTGTTGTGAGAAATTTCTCCATTAGGAGATTTAATGTGGCCCATATAAGGATTTATCCTGATTATCAATTATTGCATATTCATGTTTATATTATTTATTTAATATTAGTGCGATAAAAAAAAAAGATTCAGCCTATTTGGATTCTAGTGCTGAAAGGTTGTGTTATGAACAGTTAAATGAAGTATCTGCTAATAATTATTGTTAACTAACTCCAAAGAGTTTAGAAAAGAAACTAACAGAAAAAGAGGTGTCCCTAGCCTAACCTTTTGAATGAGCATATGGTTCCATCAAAAGGTTTCATAAAGGTAGGCCAAAAGCTAGAAGGTTTCTCTCTGAAAAATCTACCACAAGTAAAATTTCTCTTCAAGAACTCGAACAATCACGGCAGGAGGTTAGTCTTTAATTTTTGTGTTGTTTTACAATTTGTTACAGGTGTAACTCCTTAAAAGCTCATATATTAACTCAAAAGTACTTTATAATGTAATGAAAATAGCATCAAAGGAAATAGCAGGGATTTTTAAATATACTAGCTGTGCATATAATTAAAAATTAATTAGTCATGGTTGGGATACCTGAATTGTAAACGGATAAATTCATTGCCATCTTGTATAACCTTCAGACCAGGTGATATTTTGATTTCCACCCAGCCCTCTTGAGAAGGTGCATGATGCACCACATTAAGCAGGAAATCTGACAAGACCAGTTGAAGCCTAATTTGATCACCATATAGAGATAGTGTTTTGATTTCTTCTGGAATCTCGTGAAAAAGCTGTAAGCTTCTTTCTCTCAGCAATATCATAACTTGACTAACAATGGCATCCAAAACATCTCCCAAGAGAAATTCTTCCATGTTTAACTGCAAGCTACTGCTGTAACCAGGATTAGATAGTACACACTTAGGGGTATTGCTACACAGGTTCATAAGTGCAAACAATGACTAATCTGAGTCTATGGAGAGCGGTCTCTAGGTGTTTAACAATAATTTGGAAAAAAAAAAAACCAAAAACCAAAAACAAAAAAGAGAGAAGTAAATATGATTGAGATGATAGAATGAGATCATTTATAATCAAAGGAGTAACAATATATTTCCAAAGATAAAAACACCAAGTAATAGAAAGAACAAATTGCAATTTGCAGAATCAAAGAAACTACAGTTAAGGAAAAGTTAAATCTGATTAAAATAGTACTTATAAATGAAGGAAGAATGAATTCAATTATCTTTTCCTATGTTAAAAGAGGTGGGGGGGGGGGGGGGTGTATGTCTTTCTCGGACCTTATTTAACAACTGCAGTTAAATACATGGTAGCAACAGAACTTGGAAAGCTTAAACAAGCATGTGTGTCAGTGTCATGCATCAAAGATAGAGAAATAATGATGAGAAAGGTCCTTCTCCTGAACCTCTAATGTAATTAATTGCTTTTCATATAAAGAATTTGGCTGAGTTCTATAGCTTATGGTGATGCTTGGATATAACCTAGGAATCAGCACCTATGGTTACTTAGAGTTAGCACCAAGCATAGGAAAACGAATAGAATACCTAGGAACCAGCATTTAGGGTTGCTTGGAATCACCACCAAGTAGGGGAAAAAGGATACAAAATCTAGGAGTCAGCTCCTAGAGTTACCTAGAATCAGCATTGAACATTGAAAAGAAAGATGCCTCCATGCAAGGATATTCTCGATTATCAGTGCCAGTATTTGTCAGGAAACTGCACCAGCACTGATTGAGAAGCATTCTCAGCCCATTTCCACTATAAAAAAAAAAGTCATTGCCATTTAAACATCTTTGCCAGTCCAGGCCCTTGATTAGGATAAGCACTTATGCATGGGGCAGGTGGTTGCTAAAAGCATGGCTTCAACACCAAGAGTTGCTTAGAATCAGAACCAAGCATTTGAAGGAAATTCCCAAATAAAATTTATGAATCCATGATAAGCCGACTACATTAGAGAACCCTGGGGCCTTTAAATAAATCATAATCAATTACATTAAACACGAAAATAAAAGCTAATAAAATTAAATCCTAAATAGTCTTCAGAATCGACATCACTCAGCATTAATTATGCTCAATCAGGTCAACTGGAATCAATCACCATCAATCAGGTTCAACAAACATATATGGTGTCTGCACCATATGGGTTGCAGATGAAGAACTTAAAGAACCAATAAAATATGACAAAGAATTTAAAATGTAATGCATGTCATGGGCCTACATTGAGAATCCTTACCCTTCCTCCACACTTCTGAAATCTATGTCGTTGATGATTGTCATGATCTGTCTTTCACATGCGTCACTAGTGTCCAGAAATTGCTTCTGATGTTCTGAAACAGCTGTAGTTTTAAGAAGGCTGTGGGTAAAGCGAATACCATTTAGAGGATTTTTCATCTCTTGTCGGATGTAAGCCAACTCCTTTGATTTTGAAAAGCATTCTTTATCCTCCTGCCTGCGTCCTTCTAAGGCCTGCTGCAGGTCAGGCACAACAATCTGTAAGAAGCAAAAACAACCAATTACATTTCCACCTGCATCAGTCCTCTTGTTTGCTGTTAAGAACACCTCCACAAATTTTCCATTTCTATCAAAAAATCCAAAAGGGAACTTCTCTGTTTCTTGACCACTAATTCCTCGATACAATAAAATCATAAATTTAGTCAGTGTATCTTGATCTTTCAGCTGACAGAAACCATCAAAGATTTCCCCAGGGAGCATTTTACCCATAACTTCATCTCTCGTCCAACCGGTTAGCTTTTCCATGGCTGGATTCCATTCACAGCAGCAGGCATTCTCATCGGAAGCAAATATGGGCGGAATCAATGGATTCAGACTTTGTATGATAGCCTTATAATCACCTTGCAAGCGGATGAATTTTTCCATAACAACTTTCTCAGATGTAATATCTTGACCCACAAAGCACACTCCAACAGCATTGTTTTCATAATCCCTACTTGTGCAGGCATTAGCCATAATGTATACAACTGACATTTGCTGACCAGACCTAAAGTTTTTCAACTTTAACTCAATGTTTTTGTCCTCCTCACCTGGATAGTAATAAAAGTTAAACTAGAAATGATACCATTAGGGTAATGTTATGAAGATAGAAGATGAGCAGGCTGAAGTCTGGGAATTTCTTGAGGAAATATAAAAAGAAGTGACATTCAAGACTGCAAACTGAAAGGCAACCCCCATATCTTTGCAAATATTTAGCCTGAATAACTTTGTACAGTACTACAATTCAAAGTAATACTCATAGTTCACCAACAACAAAAAAAAAAAGTTTGTTCTGTGCCCCAAAGCATTCAATAAACAGAAATTAAAAATAAAGTCAGAGGAAGTTTCTTTGGAGGCTTAGGCATGGCAATGAAGAATAAGAATTGTCACAATTATAAGAGTCATTTGGTAGTGCTTCTTTGGCACTTAAAGCACTGCAAAGGGTCAAAAGGAATGTGATCTGATGATTTGAGAGAAAAGATGGCTCAAGTCACTATAGAATGGACAAATTTATTCATGCAACCACACCATGTACTTAAAATGTGCGTCTGTGGAGTTGAGTTGAATGAATAGGATTTTCATGCATTGAATGCCAACAGAAGTCATAGAAGTTAGATCAGGAAGCTATTTGTGTCATACAGATGTTATGAAATGCAATGTAGTTTACTATGATATTTGAGTTAGATAGTTAACTCAAATTCAATGAATGTCATTGTTAACGTAAAAAAAGATTTACCTTGCAAAGCTCTGGATAGAAGATTTTCAACCGTTCTGCATGAGTCCTCATAAACCACTTCATTGGCCAGGGACTTCCCCATAGCATCACTAGCTTGTAATCCTGTCAATTCAGCAATTTTTACATTCCATCCATTGATGAGACCGGCTGAATCAACCCCAAAAATTGGAACTGTTGCTGTTTCAATCAATCTGACCATCTCACATGCCACTGAACTGAGTTCATCTATCCCCTGAATCTCAGTATCATTCTGCTGAATGAACTTCAATGCCTTAGAATCGCTGTCCTCCATATCCTGAAATGAGTCTCTCATAATAAGCTGCAAAGAATGAATTGCATTAATTTCTGAAACCTCCCAAGGCAAGCTTCTACTTTTTACTACTTCAAGAAAAGCATTAAACGATGATCTTGGGTTCATTTTTCTGCTGTCGTCTTTTTCCTCTGGATGATGCTTGGCTCCTCCCCATTTTACTTCCTTTGCAGTGTGAGACCTGAACCAGAACAAGAAATCCTTTGAAGTGATTCTTGCAGTAGCCATGCCACAAACTTCATCACCCAGTGAAGCAGCACCTGGATAACCAGCATCGGCCAAACAATCTGTGCTCAACCCCGTAGAATCCCCATGATTAGTGAGCAGCCACTCTGCAATATCTTTCAGCTGTGATTCAGTTGGAGTAACACCCAATAACCAACATTTCCCGCCATAGAGCAATGCAGCCCCATCACACTTAACGAGATCCATGATACTAGGAGATTGTGTCACAATACTAAATGGAGCATCCCGGAGGAGCATGTCACATAGTAAGGTTTGCGTTCGGAGAATTTTCTTCTCTGCCAATTGTGATGCCAGTTGAAGCTCCATGTATAGCTGAAGCCCAAATGCCTGCATAAGGAACTCACAAGCATACCGAAGGGGGAAAGGGACATAGCGGGTGGAGGTGTGGTGGCACACTACCAATCCCCAAAGCTTCGACGAATCATTACTATTGATGATAATTGCCATTACCAATGAGGCAATAGAGCCCATATTATCCATATATTGCGCGTGACATTCATGTGGGGAACGAAGAGTTGAATTGACCAAGCAAAGAGGCTGCTTTAGTTCTTCACTCTGAATGATCCCTACAGATTTTGCATGGCAATCACAAATCATCCTTACTCGATTCTGCTTGAATAAGAAGCGGGAAGCTTGAGGGATATCTGTAGCAGGATAATGTAAACCCAAGTAGGATTCTAAATCCGACCTTCTGATTTCAGACACAACTTCACCGTGATCATCATCATGGAACTTGTAAACCATAACCCTGTCATACCCAGTGAGCTTCTGAACATCCTCCACAACTGTATCACATAACACACCAATATCTCCCCCAGGGAGTGACTGCAGCCTAGAAATCGCCCGAACCGCCAGTTTCTGTGACTGCACTGCCCCTGCAAGGGACAACACAGGATCACCAGACTGCGCAGGCTCCAAATCAATCACAATCCCCACATCAATTCTATGCAATATAGCATAAAATGGCTTCTGGGTACTCCTGGAGTTAACCCAAACGGGGTTTAACAGAGAAATCTCCCTAGAAGAGGCAGCTTTCGTCAAAGAAACTCCAGAAGAAGGCGTAAACAAGGTTCTAGCATCGGTTCCAATCAGACCCTTTAACTGTTTTGACTCAAATTGAGTGTCTAAAGTCAAACCCAACAACTGAAAGCAGTTCTCACTGTAACTGATAATTCTAAAAGTGGGTTCCTCAATTGCAAGCATACAACCAAAGGGCTGAATTTGACCACCCCTTTGGATTTTTGTGAGATAAGCAGTTATTTGTTGTTCAGGCACAGATTGTGGACCGTGCAATACTGATCTTGTGTAGTTAAAGGACTTACCAGACGCACCAGACTGCTCAAACTCAGCCAACAGCCCAGCATCAGCATTGTACTGAGCAACTGCTTTGTCTCTTTTATCCTTGTTGTTGTTAATGTTTGGCTTCATGATATTGCTTGCAGCTGAAGATGAGAAGGTTGTTGTGCCTCTTTCTCCACTTCCTGGACCCATATTTTTTTTTTTATATTTTGAGATACCTCTGACTCTGCCTCTGCCTCTGCCTCTACTTCTGCGTCTTTAGCTTGGCTGCATAATAGGACTAGAACTAGTAGTAATAGTAAGAGCAAAAGTAGTTGGATCATTATCATAACTGTACTTGCCGCTTCTGTTGCTTGATTCTGCTGTCTGGACCTTCCACAAGTCTCTGTCTCTCTCATTTTTTGCAGTTTGTGATTATCTTCTTCTAAACAGGAATTACTCACGGCTAATCCAGTCTTAGTAGTAACTAGAGGTAACTCTTTATTCTTTCTTTATTCTCTAATCCAGTCTTGGCATTACTCTAATTGCTAATCCAATATTATTATTCTCTTATTATATTTCTTATCAAAAAAGGTAACTGATGTGGTAAGGTTGTTTGGTTTTGAAAATATTTTTTTAAAAAAATTTAAAAATAATAATAAATAATTTTTTTACACATTTTTTATATATATTTTTATTAAAATAGTGTTAGAATTTTTTAAAAATATTTTATTAATGATTATTCTAAAAAGTACTCTTTAAAATGATTTTTTTTAATTAGTATTTTTTAAAATTTTACTAATGTGTACCTTAAGATATATATTGTAATAAACTATTTTAAAATATATTTTTTTTTAAAATGAAAAATTATTAAGGGTTGTTTGGTAATGTTATTCTAGCATTGTTGTTTATATTTTTTAAAAATACATGTAATTGAAAAAGTGTGTAAAAATATATTTAATATTATTTAAAAATTAAAAATATATGTTTAAATACATGTACAAAACGGTATAAGGAGAACTTTCTCAATTTTTCTTATTTTAATAGCTATGTCTTATTTTATAGAGAATATCAAATTTAATTCAAATTTCCTGAGTGTCTCAGATTATTTTATGAGTAATGCTACATATACAAACTATTTTACAAAAATTTTACAAAATGTTGATGTGGCCAACTCTTATTAGTTTTTATTTAAACCCATCATTAATATTACTTTTACATTTACCAATAATTATTCACTACATCAACAGTTTGTAAAAAATTTTGTAAAATAGTTTGTATCTCTAGTATTATTCTTATTTTATTGCATTTGTTTCCATTGATAGATATTGACCACATGTTTGACTAAATTTTTTGTGGACAACAAAAAAGGAAAAAAGAATGAACAACGTAGGTGCTTGGAAATCAGTGCAAAACATGTGAGTGACATGTCACACATATTCCAATTAAAATTTTGCCAAAAAGTTGTCTTTATGTTATTTGAAGTATTCTTAAAAATAATGATTCTCATGGTGGCCCATATCAGCAAAGGAGCCTAGAAGACGTATAGTAAAAGTTTGGGTGGAGGAGATTCCTCTCAGATGTTTATTTCTGTTTGTTGTAAATTCTGTCTTGGTTTAATGAAATTATGATCTTTATATCAAACATTAGGGGAAAAAAAGGGTCTTTCAAAATAACAAAACAATAATGATGATGATGTTGATGCAATGGATATCTTATCTACCATAGCATTGGGCCATATGGGGGGACCAGCATGAAAGCCCAATACCTCACTTTTTTTTGGGGGGGGGGGGGGGGGGGGGGGGACAAAATTGTTTGGATACCATACTTAATGGAGCATTATGGTGCAGCTAATATGCAAAAATAAAATTGAACTTAAATGTGCTTCATACAATATTTTCTTAAGATTGTACAAATTTTTTTTGTCAAGTTTGTATTGTAACATTTGCTTACCCACAAAACATTTTTTTTTTTAAGATAAACTTCAATATATATATATATATATATATATATAAAATCAAACCAAAATAGGGGCACTACAATTAGCCTCACAAACTATCCTTAAGACATCTAGAAGACTGAGTTTATTGAAACAAAAAGACTCAAAAGATGAAAGGGAGAGTTTTGCAGCAACGTGAACTGTTGAATTACATTCTCTCTTGACCTAACTGAAATTACAATTAAGTAAAAACTCTCTAAAACTAAGGATATTATTGACAGTATTATTGATAGTCCAAGCTAGGATGGTTGGCGAGGAGGATAAAGAAAAAAAAAGGCAATTTTTCATGTCTCTCTCAATGATTATGCATGACCATTTTTTAACCTTAGCAAGCTGGATAATAATATACTAAAGTTGAAGTACAATCAAAATTCAAATCAAATCCAAATTAGCTTCTAAATGTAGTCTAATTTTGTGCCCAAGTGTCCATTTTATTTATTAATTTTGTATGTGCGCGCGCACGCATTAAATAACCCATTCATCACACTTAGCATGAAAGCTGAAAGAACTATTAACAGAGAACTATATGGAAAGCAAGCAAATTGTAACTCTAACTAAACAAGTACCAGACCTAAATTCTAAGGGAGATCCAAAGCCATTGAGTTCAAGGAAACTAAGTAATCTATGATAATTCTAAGTATCAAAGCCATCATAAAATTTTGATGCCTAGACAGTTCTAAACTAGTAAACAGATCGACGCCTAAGTAAACAAACTAAGCACTAAATTAGATCGATGATAATGCTTTAAAGATCAAACAAGATTAACAATTAAGAACTTGAATCAAACTAAAGGAAACTTGTATAAACAAGATTAATCAAAGTAACATATTAGAAGGAAATGAACTTACTGACATGAGCATCTTCTAAAGAGATATGAACTAAAAGGGTCTATTAAGGAACTACAATTACAAGCAAATGATCTATATAAGCAAGTTTGTCAATGGAGAGTGATCTACTTTCTTGAGAATGAGTCCTTTATTTATACTTAAAAGGCATTTAATAGTTATACTGACAATTGTGTATTTTACGTGTCTCTCGTTCTTAGGGCTTGAATGACACTTGTTGCAGTGTTAAATGTTGTTTTTAACGTCTTAAAACTGCATTGATGTCACTTTTCTTATTGAGTGCATTATTACATGGATTAATAACTTACATTGGGTCTACATCTACTTCCCGCGTCTTTTTTGAACATTCTTGTGCTTTTTCATGTATAAACTCCCTGTTCCGCCACTTGTTGCACTATTAACATCCTAAGAAATTTTAATTTAGTGCAAACAGATATAGTAATTTTTAAAATTTCAAGTACCTATTAAGTCATTTACAATAGGTACTTGAAATTATAAAATTTTGCAACCAACACCGACCAGTTAGACTAGCGTCTAGATTAGTGAGTATATTAATATTAAACTAAGGTGGTAAGGCCAAAATTTTTGTAGTTTATGATAGATAGATATCCACTAATTTATTAGATATAGACAATGATTCGGATGGTGAGACATTGTAAATTAATCTTAATTATTTTTGTTTTCCTGATAATTAGATAGTTATAACTGAAAAATGGGGATTTAAATTTTTTATTTCTCTTTTAAAATTACAAGAATATGTCAATTAATTGAGCTACAAGCTTACAAGACTCTTTAATATAACTTTCAAATTTAGGTGCACCTTATCAATGCCCCATATTTTAAAGTGGATATCCATAACGCCATAACAACGCCAATGTCATGTGAATCCCGAATGATCACTACGTACCTTAATGCCACTAGAACTAGCTTCCTTGAACTGAACCACAACCGCATTTGCTTTGCAGTAGTGGCTAGACTAACTGTGTCAAGCTCTGTCTCTACTCTCTAGCCTTTTAGCTGTTACTACAGTAACCATAATCTTTGTTTAAAGCTCAAGTGATTATCTCTCTCATCACTCATCAATGCTGATGGCGCAATCTACTTTGCATTGCACCCAATCTATTTTCACTTCTATGGGTTCATAATAACGAAAGGAAAGGTAAGAAACATATCTCCAAATGCTTTAGAACCTAGACAATATGGATACTTCATTTCAGGTGTCCTACTCATGTTCTACCGGTGTCATATCCGTGTTATACTTAGAAACTGCTCATATCGTACATCCGTACCATGCTTGTGTCTGTGCTTCCTAGTTTAGAACTCATTCCACTAAATCACGAAAGCCCACAAGTTTGCTTAGAGATCATCATAAAACACTTCACTTTCTCGCTAAACCTCCGCAACAAATTAAGCAAAAGCCGCAAAACCACAGTGCATGAGCACGTGATTTCGGTTTCCGCATCACAATTCTCGCATGCTTGTTTTTCTTATATTCAATATGTACGTCATGTAAGTGTAGACTAGCATTTTTTTTCCCCTTGTGAAGAATTTCAGGTTTTCTTTATGGATTAATTTTTGAATGAGTTTAGTTTTAATTTCTTTTCGTGTAATGGATGACATTACTGCATGGATGGATTCAATTTTGTTTGACAATGAGATTCCTTTGTTGACCAATTTCTAAATTTACCAGGTAAGATGAGTACTTAATACCTTCTTACCTTCGAGCTTAGCCTTCAAGCTTAAATCGACTGATCTAGATTAGTTATTGGCAATGTATTTATTACATTTTAGGTTGTAACTAGGAAATAATGCATTATAGTTTCCACTTTTAATAAAAATGTGAATGATCTTAATTTAGTGGTAGAAGACTAAAGAATATTTTAATAGGAGAAATTACAGTAAACCCACCTGTGGTTTGGCCCATTTTCATGTTGTCTACCCGTAGTTTAAAACTTAACAGTTTGCCTACCTGAACTTCAATCCATTTGCTCTCTGTTACCCACCTCACCCTCAGACTTTAGAAAAACACAATTTTATTAAAAATTAGAACATAACACAGATCAAAAACACAAACCATTGAATCTTTTCCTCACGAATCCTAGAAACATGAAAAACCCTTGTATTGAGCTGGGGTTTTGACTTTTCTAATCGTGGTGCATAACACTTTCATGTGAGGGTGAGATTTTGACTTTGGGTTGTCCTGAGGTATTGAATATTCGAAGATAGATCATCACCAGGTACGGAATTTCTGCTTTATGTGGGTTGGGGTTTCAAGTTTTGGTGGTAGCTTTGATTCACAGGAAATTTGATTCACACGAAGTTGATAAGTGATGTTTTCTTCGAGTACAAATTACTCAGGTTCAAGTGAGCATATGTTTACATATGAGACTTGTGTGTTAAGAACAAGTCTGACAGTGGATAATTTTGGGAGAAGGTTTCTGGGTTGTAGCCGATATAAGGTAAGTATAGTTTTTACTTAATCTAGTTGACTCAAGTGAGTTTGGAATGTGATGTGTTCAATTCAATTTATGAACAGGTTGGTCTCAAGTGCCCTTTCTTTTAATGGATTGATAATCTCACTTGTATGCGTGGGAATGAAGCTGTCCATTTAGTGCAACAAAAGCTGGATTTATTGCGGAGTGAGCTGTAACTTGCACATGAAAGAGAAAGAGTAGCTACCCAGACAACAGTAGAAGCTACCAAAATGGCAGAAATTGCTCAAGAAAGGGCAGCAAAAGCCACTAAAAGGGAGAGAAAGTTTCGAGCTTCCTCTGTTCAAGCCAAGGAGAGCAATGAGAGCTTTAGAGTAAGAGAGAAAGTGCAGAATTGCACTAATTCTGTCATGGTTTTTTTATTTTTATTTTTGGTTATATTGTTTTCATGTTTTGGCTCAAGTGAGAATGTTGGAATGATGAGATTGAGTTTGCCTAGTGGGTTATAATGTATAAGCTGGTCCTCAATTGTATTGTAATAGAACTATGTAAGATGGTAGATGTTGTTGGATTGAAGCCACTTAATAATATAAGCTTTTTTAAGATAAAGTGTTATTTATGTTAGATGTTGTTGGTGTTTTTATTTAAAGTGAATTGGCTACTTGTAAGCTGTAAGCTGTTGGTGTTTTGTTGGATGTTATGAGCTATGTTGGTTTGTGCATAAAGTGCATTGTGTGAAGATAATTGTGTTGAAAGTGAATTGTTTAAAGTTTAAAGTGCATGACAATTATCTGTCAACTTGCAAGAAAAGACAAAAAATGCACACATAAACCTGCTATTCAACACATATACCTCATGTATTCAAAAGTGACTGCTATATTCAATACATAAACACATAAACAAACTTATATACGTTCAACTACAATAATCAACCACATGACAGCAACTAGTCAAAATAATAATTCTAAACACCTGCCATTAAAGGTGTGTTTAGATACCGCTTATTTGTTGAAAATTGAAAACTTATTACTGAAAACACTGTAGCAAAATAATTTTTAAATGTGTAAATAGTGCTGTAGGACCCAAATTTACCTAGAAATCTACGTTTTGCTAAGTTTGGTGGTCCATGAACAGTACCCATAGGACCTACTAAAAAAAGGCAAAACGCCCAATCCAAACTCACGCTAAGTTGGGAAATTGTATACACATTTAAGGTGGCATTGAATAGTTTTTCATCAACCACCAGTAAATATAGGGCATTTGATACAAAAACAACCAAAACAGTTGCACCTACCCTTGTTTACAAAACTTACAAAAATACAAATAAATCCCAACAGTGTTTTAACAGCATACATAATCAACAACTGTCTACCCTGCCATTGTCTACAAATTACATGTAACCCTAACATTACATAACCCTAATACATAGCAAAAAAAGTGTCTTGACATAGTTTTCATTTATTGCCCCTGCCCCTACCCCTGCCTCTCCCACCACAGCTGACATTTCCACCTTTTGTTTTACATTTTTGTGTCCTAGCTGCAATACCCCTTCCTCTCAAAGCGGCTCCTCTGGTAGTAGGTGATCTTGTAGGCTACAAAGTACAAGAATTCACATGTTAGCTACTAGTATCACAGTTTTATGAATAAACATCAAATATAAAAACTATAGTACCTGTGATAATGGTGCTCTAGTGTCCCATGTTTCTGCAGGGGTGTGTGGTGCTGGCTAGCCTGAAAAAAACCAAGGAGTTCTTCTAACTGTGTACTTGAAGTTTGAAGAGTACTATTGACTTGATTGTTGTGACCATGGAGTCTAAGCTGGTGGTTGTGACCCTGCTGCTTGGTTGGATGAGGCCATAGTGTAAGGCTGATGTGTTGGTAGGGGCTGAGATGATGCTAAGGGTTGAGATGAGGATGGGGCTTGAAAAGCAGATTGGGCTTGAGATGAGGATTGGGCCTGTGATGAAGATGGGGCCTGGGATCCTTGTTTGCATGTTGAAGACCTTTCACTTGCCTACAACCAAATATGAGCATGTTTACAGTGTTAGTTATTGGCATTTTGCATATAATACATTTTTTTTGTAAAAACTTATATATTTCTTTTTCTGCAATCTTTTCCTCCTCTCCCATGGTGTCTCACCAGTGACATTGGCCTTGCATCCCCTTGCATTGTGCCTTTCCTTTTGACACCTTCCACACCTCACTGGCTTGTTTGCTCTAGACACCCTATAAAAGTTCCTTGGCTTATCAACCTCTCTCTTCCTTTTTATGAGTGGCCTGCCTAGTAGCTTATAGATAGTAGGTGCAACAAGTTTGGGTTGGCTACTTGAAATCCACTTAGACTGGCCAGGTTTGGGAGGTATGGGTGTCTTGTATGTCTCCACAAAAACATTCTTATAGTAGCATGGATGGGTATAATCCTCTAGTTTCTCACGATTCAAAAAATGGCTGCAACTCTATGCTTACAAGGGATTCTTGTCAAGTCTCATACTCTATAATTGCATGTCCTCCCTACCAAGTCCACCACATGTCTTTCCTTCTCATTGTCAACCTCATACACAAACCTCCCAGATGGCATTGCATAGAAGTTCTTAGACTCTAATTTCAACTTCTCTAACTTGTCCTGTATGCTTGGACACAACTAGCCACAATACTTTTCTATGCCAATCTTCTTTATATACAGCTTGCTCATAAGCCTAACTCTGATCCACTCCAGCATTAATAAGATTGGCTTGTCTTTAGCCTTCACAATCATAGAGTTAAAACTCTCACTCAGATTGTTTACCAGAAAATATGTTAAAACTCTTGGAGAAAAGTGGGATTTGGTCCACTATGTAGGCTCTATATCTGCAAGGTACTTCCAAGCTTCTTCATCCAAACTCTTAAGATGCTTCATCGCCCTCTCAAATTTTTTGAGTGATGTTGTGCCAGCACACCTCCACAGTACACTCTTCAACTCCATGCCCATGTGGTTAACCTTGAAATTGTTGTATATGTGCTTCACACAATACCTATGCTCTATAGCTGTGCTCTATAGTTGGGAATAGAGTCTCCATTGCAGGTAGAAGGTCTTGCAATCAAGTAAGCAAGTACGCATTCAATGTCAGCAAGTAAGCATGTAAATATTCAAGTAAGCAACTATGCAAGTAAGCAACTATGCAAGTAAGCATTCAAGTAAGCAAGTAATGAAATCATAAACATGAGCTAAATGATAATACCTTCTGCTTGTCGTTGATGAATACCAGATTTAGCTCCTTTAGCCTGCCCATGTCATCTGCAAACTTCTCCAAGAACCAAATCCAGTTGTCATTGTTCTCTTGCTCAACCACAGCCATTGCCACTGGGAATATATTGTCATTTCCATCCTTGGTAGTGGCAGAAAATAATTGCCCACCAAACCTACCCTTCAAGTGGCATCTATCCAGCCTAACAAAAGGTCTACAACCACACAGAAAACCAACTTTCTGAGCATTGTTCCTAATGTACATTCTTTTAAACTTGGGTTCTACATTCTAATTTTCCATCTCTGTTTGCAGTATCACCTTGCTTCCTATATCTGTCCTCCTTATCATTTCTACATAATCTCTAAGTAGGCCATACTGAGCCTCTTCATTCCTAGTGATCAAACCCCTAGCTACCTTCCTTGATCTATACATTTGACTAAGACTTAAATCAACTGAAATCTGCTGCATCACATGGTGCTTAACACCTGGAACCTCCCAGTTAGGATTCTTACTGTTGTGGGTCTTTTTGCTATGTTGGGCTGGGCTGTCCCTTTGTGATTGCAGGCCCGAGTGTTTTGGATTGCGAGAGTTGAGACCGGGCCAATTGGGACTCAACTTGGCCGGCTTGTGCGCAAATTATGCCTCGTCTGCCAGGGGAGTGCTTACCGCAGGCTGAGTTGAAATAGAGAACAGCTTACGGCCAGCAGAGCTGTATCGCTCACGGCGGCAGAACTGTTTCAGAGGAAAAAA
Organism: Quercus glauca; assembly: GCA_023736055.1. Taxonomy (NCBI): domain Eukaryota; kingdom Viridiplantae; phylum Streptophyta; class Magnoliopsida; order Fagales; family Fagaceae; genus Quercus; species Quercus glauca. Next base: position 62,634,363 of record CM043319.1, on the reverse strand, counting down.
CTTACAGCAAGCAAATATGATTGATAAACAAAACTACGAATTCTGGAATGACCAGATAGCTCCTTTAATGGAAAAGACCAAGTAATCCGTAACTATAATAATATCAATCAACCTTTGACAAATAAATAGTAAAGGAGACTAGTAATAAAATTAATCAAAACAGATAGGGAGCAAATTCAGTTCGGTCTGTAGGATTAATGCCAAAGAGGGAGAACGCCCCTTCTCAACGCGATTAACCTCCGAGGAAAAGACATCCTGCCATGGGGGTTAATGGGTTGAGGGAGGCGGACCTGAATGGGTAACATCCGAAATAAATATGGAAGAGGACAAGTTTTGAGAGGGAGAGAAGGAAAAGTCCTGTTGGTGCATGCCACTAACTCTCACTTTCTTTTTTCTTTTATCTTTTCCTTAGTGATTTCTTTCTTTTCATTTTTTCTTGTTTAGTGCTGTACTTCCCCTGTTTTCATAAGTGTGTTGCAGAGTATTTCTTTTCTTAGTTTTTTCCCTTATGTTGCCCGCCCCTTTGTACACGGTAGAGGCTTCCTTTTATAGTGCTTACCGTGAACGAATTTTACTATTCTACCCTCTAACCACTTTTGTCTGGCCTGGGGTACTTGCCGACCATTACTGTTCTGTTCTGCGGGTACCCTGCTTCAGACAAAGACAACCACTTTGTCTGTTAGCCTGCCGCGGCATTTCTACCTGCCGCGGTGGTGTTTCTCTCTCTCTACTCTCTCATGGCATGCACCCATTGGTTCCAACTCAGCCTTGTCTCTTTTGGGTGGTATATCATCCCAGCAGGACGTACCCCCCAAAAGAGCTGGAGCAGGAACCTTGAAACAGGCCTTCCCCTCTCCCCACCACCAAACCACGCCCTCTTACCTCTGACCCCACGACCCCACCATGTCCTGTATTGGCTGGGTACGGGTTGGTGGTGCCTGGTCTCTGCGCATGCATATGTCTGAAATCTGCCTGCTGTTCATGCATTTGCCGCGGACTGGAAACTTTGCCTGCCTGCCGTCCGTTTCTGGCCCTTTGCGAGTTATTACTCAGACTCCCCGCTCCCTTAGAATCTGGGCTTTGCTCAGTATTGGGCTCCATGTTCCTTTCAACCCAATTTCTAATTGCCTTTGCTTCCTGCGGCGTTACTTAGTATTTCTTTGTCATATTTCCTTCCTGCTGGGCCTTTTATCAGGCCTGCCGTTCCTTTTTCCCCCAATGGCTTAATGTGGCCGTTGGTGTGCTTCGCTTGTGGGCTCCAATGTCCCTTTGTTTTCCTTGGGCCTCTCCGGCCCATTTCTTTGGACGTCCTTGGTCCATTTACTAACTCTGCATCCCATGGGCTCTTACTAACTTAATTGGGCTTCCCCGGCCCAATTTCCTCATTCTCATCCTTGGGTTCATGGGCTTGCCATTATTCCCTACTTTCTTTACTTACTTTCTTTTGGGCCTGCCGCGGCCCATTCTCTCTTTTTCACAACACATACTGCCCATGGGTGCCTATTTTCTCTCTTTCTTGGCCTTTTAGGCCCGCTTACCCTCTCAAGACCCATTCATTCGTATTGAAGGGCCTGTGATCCATTGTTCCTGCCACTTAGGCCTAATGGTTTTCCTTTGCTTGGTCTGCCGCTTCTCTGCTGCCCACGTTGCTGGGTTGGGCTGCTTTTTTGTCAATTTCTAACACAAATGATCCTCAACACTTACTAAAATCCTCCAAATACCTGTTTGCCACATAAGCTGATGTAACTTGCTCATTTTGAAATGTTAAGGGGCAGGCATACTTAGGATTAAGTGTCTTGATCTCAAATGTGCACTCTCCAGTCACCATTGAGACATAACACGTCTATCCACTATTGTTCTTACAATGTACAAAAATCTTCTTCTTCTCATTCAACTTCCACTTGATATCAATGTGATGCTAAATCACATACTCCTTTAAAGCCTTCCTAAAAACCTTGGAGTTTGGAAACTTCATCCCTTTTACCAACTTAACATTTGTCATATTAGTCATCTCATTGAATTCTGGGTTGCCAGGCCTTTGCTTATCATCAGAACCATCCACACTTGCAATATCATCATTTAAAGCTGGTTCAGCCCACTCTTCATCTAAATCTATGTTTGGAGGAGGAACATTGCTTAGCCTAGGTGTATCTATGTTTGGCTGAGGTGTATTAGTGTTTGGTTGAGGTATATTAGTGGTTGGAACAATGTGAGGCTCAGATGGAACTGTGTAAGGTGGAGAAGACTCACAAAAAATATCATCAGCAAAGTCTTCTCCTTCCAGACCTTCATTCAACCAATCAAACTTCTCCTCTACCCCCACACTAGCATCACCCCCTGAAGCAGCTCCTACACCACCCCCTACACCCTTTGTAGTAGCCCCTGCACCAACCCCTTGACCAACCTCATCAGGAACTTCAACTGCAAGTGGAGCATGACCACTCTCCACATACAGTATGATGGTGTCTCTTGACCCTCCCTTATTAAGCTTACACATGGACACTACATCTTTATCATCTTCTATCAACCTCAAGTCTTACTCCAAGTTGCCCCTAAGAGCTACATAATGAACCCTAGATGGTTCATCAATCCCTAATTCCTCGCATATACCTTATATTTCAAAATAACTAAGCCTATCAGGATCGTTATACATCATTTCAACTTTCCCACCAAAGTATTCTAAACTTGGGTTCCACAGAAAAGTACCCCCATAATGACCCTCGAACTTCACTTCCTCATCATCCATCTGCAATAACAAATTACCATTTGACACATACACAATTAACAATTAAAGAATTGTAAATAACAGACATGTAAAGAGTAAACACTTGTACGTTTTTGTTTTGCTTTTGGGATGCAACACACACATCAGAGGGACTACATTTTCTGCTTTGTTTTTATTTGTGTTTTACTAATAAGCGTATGCAAACACTAAAATTTAAACCCAATAGAAACTTGGGTCGATTGTGAGACACAATCACCACAACAAACAAAATGCCCATAAAATAATACAAATCCAAACAACAAGTGGTCACATTTTTCATAAACATTAACAAACACAACCAATATTCTCATTTTGTTATAGGTAACATTGACCATTGATTGATTACTCAAAAAACTATGAAACAACCACAAGCCCAAATCAAAAACCCAAACAGTGACTGATTTCTTACCAGGATTTTAGTCCCTCAAACAACCCGTTGCTCGTTTAGGTTTATACTTGCAGCATGATTTCAATATCAGATGTAGAATGGGGTTTTTCATGTTTCTAGGGCTCGTGAAGAAAAGACTCAATGGTTCATGTTTTTTATTTATGTTATGTTCTGATTTTTAATAAAAGGGTGTTTTTCTAATGTTTGAGGGTGAGGTGGGTAATGGAGAGCAAACTGATTGATGTTCAGGTGGGCAAAGTGTTAAGTTTTAAACCACGGGTAGGCAATTTGAAAATTGGCCAAACCACAGGTGGGTTTACTGTATTTTCCCAATTTTAATAAAAATGTGAGTGATCTTAATTTAGTGGTGTATGACTAAAGAATAATTAAAATAGACAACATTATGGTTGAGAATTTTGAACAAGAAACGAGCAAGCTAGGGATAGGCAAAGTATGTACGAACTTTTGGGCTTGAGATTTGTTGATGCTCATTTTTGCAAATCTGTACCCAAAGGCCCATAAGGAAGAAAGGCTAATAAGAAGCAAGGCCCAAAGACCCACAAAGAAGACCGAAGAGTAAAGAAAGAAGTGCAAGTGAAAGCCATCTGCTGCAAAATACAAATCTGCTGCAAAATACAAGTCTGCCGCAGAATACAGATCTGCCGTAAAATACAGTTCTTCAGCAGAATACAGATCTGCCGCAGAATACAGTTCTCTGGCAGGATGGTTTCGGCAGATGAAAATAAATTGGGCCCAATACCCTTTTGATCCAGTCAACATTATTTGGCCCACAAAGGCCTAAATCCTTTTGTATAAGAAAATAGGCATGAAAACTGATATGATGAAGCATGATGAAAAGAAACAAGGAACGACAGGAAGTGTTAGCAGCAGGAATTGCATGAAGAGAGAGTCAAACTAAAGGAAACGACAAATGCAGCAGGAAACGCATGAAGAAATAAGACAAAAACACGCAGCAGACAAAACAGAACTAATCTGCTACGGCAGGAATGGCGTGGGAGACAAAAACAAAGGACAGTGGAGCAAGCACAGAAGGGCCAGGGCACCACCAACCTGTACCCAGCCAATACAAGGGAGGTGGGCCCACGGTCAAAGAGATTCAGAGGGCGTGGTTTGGTGGTGGGGGGAAAAGGGGGTCTATATTTGGTTTCCTGCCATAACTTCTTTTGGGATATATACTTTGCTGGGATGGTATCTTACCCAAAAGAAGTAATAGATGGTTGGGACCACTGATGCATGCCATAGAGCTAGGTAGAGAGGTAGAGGTATACAGCAGGAACAAACAAAATGGAATTTTGTCGCGGAATAAGTAATGGTGCAGCTGACCTATTCTGAGCAATGACAGGGGCAACCAATGGGTGGATGGGTAATCTTGAAAGGATGCCCACAACAAACCAAAAACAGTTGGTGAAGCCCTAGGGGTAAAAGGGAGAAATCCCATTGAATTAGCTCACTATAAAAGGGAGGTAACCATGGTAGAAAAAAGAGGGGGACAGCGGAGGACGGCAGAGGAAGAGGAAAAAACAGGGGAAAGAGTGAAAAACAGAGGAAGAAAGAAAGTGGTAAAACAAAGAAAGAAAATACGGCAGGAATAGGGGCATGCATCAATAGACCATCTTTTCCCTCCCTCTTAGCAAACCCACTCTTTGAAGTCTCCAAAATTAATAGCTAGTAGCCATCTAGGCCTATTCTCCAAAATGCACAACTTTTACGGCGAGAGCCTATGAAAAGGTTGTTCAAGTTGGAGTTTAGGTTTCCTTTTTGGTTTACTTATCCCATGGGAAGATTTAATACTTGATTTTAATTATACATATATATTTGATTTCTCTCATTATAACTTATATTTGCCGTATTTAGTCATCCTGCCATAACACGTTTTTTATCAAGTTTGCCGCATCAGTTGTCCTGCTGCGGTGCCTTTACTTGCTGTACTTGTTATTCTGCTATAGTACCTTTTTTATTATGTTTACCGTGTTAACTATTTTACCAGCTAAACATTTCCTGCCGAAGCTTTCCTCTTTATTTGTTATTACGTATTTTACTGTTGACATAAGCTAATCATTATCCTGCCATAAGTATACATATACATATATCTTTATTTATGAATATGTAAATATATTTGAGAATATGCTAACCCATTTAAATTAACACTTGTTTGATGGGTATTTTCTTTGGGTTTTAGATTTGTTCATGTACAGGAAGTAGAAAAGTTTTTTCTGCAGTAAAAGTAAAGAGTGGTTATTCACATTGCAGAAGGCTTTAAAGCACCGCAGACAGACTTAAAGCACAGCAGACAGCTTTATTACACAGCAGAAGGCTTTACGGCAGGAAGCTTTACTGCACAGCAGAAAACTTTATTACACAGCAGGCAGCTTCACTGCATAGTAGAAAATTTTATTGCACGGCAAACGGTTTTACTGCACGGTAGAAAATCTTGCTGCACAGCAGAAAAGTTAGACCTGTGGCAGAAACTGGAGAATAGTCCCTTCTGCGGCAGAAAAGTCGGACCTGTGGCAGAAACTGGAGAAAAGTTCCTTCTGCGGCAGAAACATCAATCCTGCAGCAGAAACTGGCAGCGGCAGAAACTGGAGAAAAGTCTTCTGCGGCAGAAACAGAGGATAAGCCCACTTTGCTGCGTCTTCTCTTGGACTTGGACTCAACGTTTGCGCACAAGCCGGACCAAATTGAGTTGCAGTTGAACCGGTCTCAACTCCCTTACTTAGAATACTCGGGCCTACTACCGCGAGAGGCAGCCCAGCCCAATGCACAACAAAAAGGCCCCTACAAGATTTATGAAGGGCTTGCTCGAGCAGGATGATTATTACTCGAGTGAACAGTTGCAGTAATTGTGTTTTCTACAAGATTGTTGCATAAAAATGAGGGGAAAGAAGCCTTTTGAGTTCCTAACAACTAGTAATAGTGAAGACAATGTTTTAGATAATTTGTTCCAATTATAGTGACATTTCAAAGATGCATTTTCAATGGCAACTATTCATTAGTTATAAATAATCATTCATATATAGTTATTCACATTTTTTTTTTTTAGCTTTTAAACCTTTTATAGATCTTGTTTTAGAAAAAAATTCTTAAGATTCTCCAAGATTGTAACATGTAGAATCCACGCTTAGTTGTATCTTGAACACGATTTGCTTGCAGCCCGATAGCAAACACAATCAATTAAGGGCAAATATCATCTTAAAGAAAATAGTTTATTTGTGCTTCTAAGCCTACTTCAAGTGGTGATTCTATGTTTATATCCCTCAATTTAGGGGACATAATGTGAGAAATCTTAAAACAATAGAAGAAAATACAACATAGCCATTGTTGTTCAAATATATATGTGAAAATTTTTAAAACAACCGAAAAAAATACAACAATCATTGTTGTTTTCAAGTGATTTATAGAGAAAAAAATCCTAATGTAAATTATTGAATTTGAAGAAATAATACCCTTTGATGGAGAACAAAGGCTTTTAATTTATAAGGCTAGACTAAAGACCCCTTCAATTTTACGTTGTTTCTCTATTTATATTCCTTCCATAAAAGAGTATATATGTTCACCAAAAGACGCATTTTTCTTCCAAACAATATTATAAGTTTCTGTTTACAAAAAGAATCTTAATAAGATAGGTATTTATTTATGGTGAAAAACTCATTTTAGTCCCTACATTTTCACGCGATTCCCACTTTGGTCCATTTTTTATTTCACCGCTTTTAGTCCCTATTTAGAAAAACGTGTTCTATTTTAGTCCCTACCGACATCTCACTAACAGAAAATATCTACGCACCAGACGGAGTGCACTATTGGCACACTAAAAGCTTACGTGGCCATTAAAATAATAATAAAAAATTTATTTGCATTTTTAAAAATGCCATGTCAGCAATTTAATTTTTTTTTAAAGCTACATCAGATAAAAATAATAAAAAAATTTCTAACCTAATTATTTTTTTTAAAAAAGAACAGAAATTAGTTAAATTATTTTTTTTCTTTTTTTTTGGAAGAACATGAAGAACTTAGAACTATGTGTTCTTCATTTTCTTCCCCAACTAAGTTTGCCCAGAAAATTAAAAATTCTAAATTTATTTTTCTTTTCTTGCATTTTCTTAGCAACCAAACCCATAAAATCACTCAAATTTACAAAATAAAAAGACATGCCCATAAAAATTTACAAAACAAAACACATAGACATTCAACAGTTACACAAAACCATTCAACAAGATTTTCTTATGCTTTGAAACCAAACACAAAACTTAAACCAAACTCTCTTAATATTCTCAAACCTTCCTCTTTCTCTTCCAAAACTCCCATAACTCTTTCTAACTCCATGGCCGGCCTTTCTGCTCATCTCCATTGCCGCCGCCACTAAAACCGACGGTGGTTCATCGCCTCACCACCTCTGACCAACCCACTCTCACGATTCACTCAAGTCTCTCTTTGACCACCTGTGACCGACCTACTCTCACGAATCGTTGTCTCTCTCTCCCAGATAAGCAAGTTTCTCTCTTTCATCTCTCTATCTCTCAGCTTTGTGGTGTAGATCTGGATTTGTGGGTTGTGGGTTTGTGAGTTTTGCTGATCTGGGTTTGTGGATTTGTGGCGGATTGGTGTACTGATCTGTGGCAGATTTGTGGGTTCGTGGGTTTGTGAGATTTGTTGATCTGGGTTTGTGGGTTTATGGCAGATTGGTACACTGATCCATGGCGGATTTGTGGGTTATGATTCCAAAGGCTGGGTTTGAGAGAATGGTGGGATTTGGAGGATGGTGGAGATCGGTGGGTTTCCAAGTTGGATCTGATTTTGTGTTTCGATGGATTGGTGGGTTTCCAACTTGGAGATTGGTGTTGATTTTGTGAACAAAGAGGATGCAGGTCTTTTGATTTTAATGGGTGTATGTTGGGTTAAAATTTCTGAATATGCAGATCTGTTTATGGGTTTGATTGTTGGTGTATGTTGATTTCTGGATTTTGGTTGGTGTATGTTGATTATTGTTTGAACAAAGTTTTGAATTTTGATTTGTTGGTTATAAAGAAAGTCTTGGAAAGGCAAAGAAAAGAAAAGACAAGAAAATAGGAATTAATTTACTAAAAACATGAAGAATATGAACTGTAAGAACACGAAGACGATCTTCCAACAAAATAATGAAAAGAAAAGAAAATTTTATTACAATTATTAATTATTATTTAAATAATTAAATAATAACTAAAATTTTATTTTATTTTTAAATAATTAAAGAAAAGAAAAAAGAATGATGTGGCTTTTTAAAATTAAATTGTTGACGTGACATTATTTAAAGGCTAAATTAAACTTTTTTTATTATTATTTTAATGGCCACGTAAGCTTTTAGTGTGTCAACAGTGCACTCTGTCTGCCATGCAGATATTTTCTGTTAATGAGATGACGGTAAGGACTAAAGAACACGTATTTCTAAATAGGGACTAAAAGCGGTGAAAATAAAAGATAAGGACCAAAGTAGGAACTCCGTGAAAATGTAGAGACTAAAATGAGTTTTTTACTTTTTATTTATTGCACTTATTATAAAATAAATAAATTCAAATAAATAATAATTAAAATAAACGTACACGGACGACGTCAAATATTTTAATGAAAATAATTAGCAAATTTATGATTAGTTTTTATTTTATTTTTTTTGAGGGGGAAATTTATGATTAGTTTTTATTTTATTTTTTTTGAGGGGGAAATTTATGATTAGTTGATCCTCCATTTTGGAACATGTATCTAAGGGAATGCCCAAAAGTCGTAGTTCGCACATATGGTCAAAATGAAACACTGGCTATAACAAGTAGACAACGAATAATGTGTCAATTCACATTTCTTGCACTATTTTCCTCTCACATTTCCTCCCCCATGCATTCAAGTTGATTTTAATTCAGTGGACTATAGTGGAAAACGAAGAACACCAAAGACTACACCCTATTTTCTTTTCCGTACATGTTCTGCTTCTGCTTCTGCTTCCCAAGTCCCAACCAACAAAGTGAAAAGAACTCTCTCTTTAATTCCCCCTTTCTATTTTTCTTGCCTAAATTCAGCCTAACCAAACGGTCCAAACCTAGTCCAAATCATTCCAGACAAGTAGCAGATTCTTATTCAGCATTATAAAAATTAAAAAAAAAAATGTTGTAGATTCTTAGGTTTAAAATATTTGAAGTGGTTGCCACTTGCCATTGCCATTGCCATTGCCATACTCAACCATACGCCCATACCTGGCTTACATCGGATGTACATCTCTTTCTTTTCATTTTTTTAATCATGCGTAAACCCATTTAACTAATCAAAGTGAAATTACCTTTGAGTGTTGTGAGTTTCACAACATTTACACCAAAATTTTACAACAAATCCAAATTAGCCCGTGGTTATTGGGTAAATGAAAAAAAAAAAAGTAAAAAACTATTACGGCTATAATATTTTTGCAACAAATTTTAAAAAGTAAGTTGTTATTGATTATAATTTGGACTCACTATTCAAATTACTTTTTTTTTCCATAAATAATAGTCAGCTATTTAAAATTTGTTGTGAAAGTTATGTAAAAAAATATATATCACTAGTGGATCGATATTAAAACTAATAACAATTTATCATTTTATGATTAGCTTTGTTACGAGTGAGTTTCGGTTAACTCAATTGATAAAATTTATTATTATCAAATAAGAGATATATGGTTCAATCATCGTCTATACCAAAAATTATTTGATATATTCTTCTAATAATTAAAAAAGTAATTTCTAGTTAACTCAACTGATTTGAAACTTCCTTTAAAAAAAAATAAAAAAAAGCAATGGCAAAACAGTAAATGAAATAAAGAACACAATACAAGTTATATATAGGCTTATGTAAAAGAGAACGTCAAAAGAGACACAACGTCTGCGAACACGCAACCGTCGAAGGAGAGAAACAAAGTAGTAGTTTTTTTTTATGAGTCCTACTATCCGAGTGTGAAGAGCACGCGCCAATAGAAGTAAGTGGGGGCGGTCCAATTCCGAACTCTCCCTCTCTTTCCGCGAAGCTGCACGTGTCAACGCGTCACGCTGAGCTGGTCTTTGCAGCACACGTGGCGCATTCCCACCGGTCTAAACCACTTCCCAAATATACCAATCTCAGCCGTCCGTATGATCCAACAGAACCCAACATCACTTCTTGTCTGACCGTTCGTGGAAGTTAAAAAGAGAAAGAAAAAAAGAGGAACAACTAAGTCAGAGACAGAACACACCCAGAGAGAGAGAGAGAGAGAGAGTTTTTCAGCTCCTATACCATACCAGGTATTTGTATTTTCTTTCTAATTCCACTGTTTTTTGGTTTCTTCATTTGGTTCAAAGCTAAATTTTAGAGTTTCATTTACTTTTACTTCAATCTGTTTTTTTTTCTTTTTTTGCTTTTTTTTTTTTTTTTGTTGTGGTTGCTTTTACTGTGTTGAAATGGTAGTTTAACTGTATAACCGTCATCTCAGCTTGGTCTTTTTAGGGTTTTAGCTTCATGGGTTGGTTTTAATTATGGGTTCTTGTTTGAATTGTTGTTGCTCCTCTCTTTTTTTTTTTTTTTGATGTGATGAATTCAACTTTGATTTTGAGTTTGGTCTTCTGAATTACTACTTGGTTGACTTGGGTTTTCTACTTTTCTTCTTGTATTAAAACTTTACTAGAAAGTTTTTGGTAATTTGGACTTGGGTTTTGGAATTCTTGTCTTCTCAATAAGTTGGTCTACTGTTTCTATACCCTTTTTTTTTGGGTTTCCTTTTGTTTTTGTTAGGACTTTAAATTCCACAATTTAGACGGCAATTACACATTAATATTATGCCTTAATTAGACACCTTTGAATTTTAACAGAAATGGATAAATTCTATTATCTGCTATCTTTGGATGTAGTCCTGCTCAAATGGATGAGTCAATTGACAGTGAATTTTTGATGTTGAAGTGTGTTTGGATGCACAGAATCGGAAAAACACATTTAGTGGAGTTGTTAATTGTGATCGGGGCTGTGTTGGTGTTGGAACCGGCGGTATTGACTTTGGTGATGGTGTCGTCGTGTTTGAATGTTGGACTCGTTTTCTTTTATGTTTGAAAAGGTCATTTAAGAGAGCCTTATTCATTAAACCTTCCTTACACATCATTTGAGTTTCGAAAGCAAAAACTGTGTCGATTTAAGTGAATTGTTGTCACCTTTTTCTCATTTTAGACCTTATTTTGTCGCATTACTAAATGTAATAAACCAAAATCCTAGCTTTGAAAGAATTTAAGGTGTTGATCATCCGTTACTCCCTCTCACTTGTAACATCATTTGTAATGTTTGTTTTTGATTTGTTCACCCCTGTATACTCCCTGTGTACTTCGGAGTTCCTCTCTTTTTGATTTCAATGAATCTTATTACTTATCAAAAAAAAAAAATTATTACTATTATATAGAGAAAAAGTTTCCTTATTTCTGTTAGATCTGCTATTTGATTTGTTTGTATTCTTTCTTTGTCGTGAGTATACCATCGTAAACACATTGCTTTTTTGCTATCAATAAAACTTTTATTACCTATCAAAAACAAGAGAAAAAGTTTTGTTTTATTTACATGTTTGAATGGAAAGTACTCTGTTACTTTTTTTTAAAAAAATGGTTAATATATAGAGAGGGGAAATATGATTTCATTTGCTTTATCTGGATATTTTATGACTTTGTCAATTACACGACGGCTGAAAGAAGCATGATGTGATTGTCCACCCGCGGGAGTATTTAGCGAACTTTTGTCCTGAAAAGGTGATCTTTCTCTGCATGGATGGCAGCAATGGAACAGATTATTAAAATGGACTGATCATCAAAAGAAAACAAATCAATATCAGTTGATAACCCAAGTTGATATATTGGGTAAGTGAGATGGAGAGATTGTCGATCACTTGCTATTACATTATTTGGTAGCTAGGTGCTTTTAGATGTTGGTCTTCTCCTTCGTTGGGGTGTAGTGGTGATGCGGATGCCACACTCAGTTGTATAGAAGTTTTCTGCTTGAAGGGGTGTATAAAAAGTGAGAGGTTTGTTATGCTTGCAGAGTAGCACCCCCTTTTCTAATTCGGTGTATGTATAGGAGTAATAGGACATTCGAATGCATAGAGTCAATCTTTGGCATGCTAAAGATAGCACTCCTGAGGGAACTGGTTTTATTAGGCATTCTGGCTTGGTAACATGTTCTTTGGCTTGGTTAGTGATGGTTCTGGCTATGATAATTATGGTGATTAACTAACTACACCCAACTAATTTGTACTAAACTTTCTTGTGTTCTTGGTGATAAATCTAACATAGATTATGGATCTGCTAGTTAATTTTCTTATGTGTTAATTACTGAAGTTCTATTTACAAACATTGACTTTAAAAGATGTTTGAGTGCATAAATACTATACTGCATGATTCTCATTGTTTCTAATGGTTGCTGAACATCTGTCCTCTTTATCTTTATCATTTCCATGATCCAGTCTCTGCTTCTGATTTGAGTTTTTAGAGGGTGTTGTTTCCCCACTGATGTTCCCGAATCAAGGTTGCAGTACATATCAGCAGTTCAGATCAAATGCCATCACTAAAAATGAAGCACAATTTGAGCATGCACTGTTTAAAAGAAAAATACGGTCTTCATGTCTGCCAAAAGTCGAGTAAAGTTTCCAAAAAATCATGCTCGTATGTCAGGATTACTGAACAAACAGCAGAATTTGACACTTGTATTCACAAATGTCAGGATGGTAAGCAACTACACCTAAGATTTTTTTCCTCTCAAACAATGTGCTGTGTATTTAATATGAAGGTTTCAAGTTCTCTATTATTGGCTATCAACAGATAGATATCCAGTGTAGGTTTAGTTTGACCAATTTGATCACCAAGGGTGGACAAAAATCTGTTAAATCGTGTAACATCGGTACTTTGTTTCAAAATAACATTTTAAGAACAGAATTATGTAATAGTAAAGCATAGATAATATTGCACAATGTTAGTGTCCTGTTATATATCAGTGTGTGTGTTATATTCAAGATTCAAAAAGTTTTGGCATGCTTTGAATTTAAAAGAGATAAATATGAATGCTTTCAGTCTTCAAGAATAAAAGAGCTTAGAATAGCACTAAAAGTTATCAAAAGCAAAAAAAATCAAAATCAAAATCAAAATGCGTCTTTTAAATGTTCCCTTAGTTTCCACCATTTTTTTTTATTAGTGTCTTGTTATATATATAGATATGTGCTACTTATCAATATATATATATATATATATAGATATGTGTGTGTGTGTGTGTGTGTGTGATATTCAATATTCAAAAACTTTCTGCATGCTTTGAATTTCAAAGAGATAAACAGGAATGCTTTCAGACTTCAAGCACAACTTGAATAGAAATGACATCTAGAAGGTTAGAAGAGCTCAAAAAAGCACTAAAAGTTATATGAAGCAAAGAAAAAATGAGCCTTTTAAATGTTCCCTTAGTTTCTACCATTTTTTTATTGGTAAGTTACATTAGCAACTTGTGGTTTTTGAATCTATGTCCTTACTCTCCAATCATTCTTATAAGAGGAGGAAGTGCCATTTTTGACAGAGCTAGTTCCACCAAATTCTAATCCACTTCTTTGCCCTCCCCCCCCCCCCCCCCCCACCAAAAAAACACACAAAAAAAAAAAAAAAAAAAAAAAACCCACTTTGAAGAAAAGAAGTTAATTACCTTTTTATCAGTTGTGGAATAGTTAAAATTGTTTGTGTGATATGTTGGTATTTTGTTCTGTTTTGTGTTCCACTGAATACAACCACAGTTTGATGTTACAAACAATGAGTTTTATTATTTCCAAGCTTTATGGGCTGACTGGGTTCATATTTTTGTAATTAGAGATGCACATTTCAGTTTGTTTTTGTAATTAGAGATGCATTGTTAATGCTTCTGATCATTCTTATAGTTTCTTCAAGCACCCAAGTGCCCATTGAGAACGTTGAAAGCATTGAAGCTACAGACTGTGCCGAATTGCCTAATGAAGAAACTTCTCAGTTTCAGAAACAAGCATCATTCTTTGTAGATTCTGCAACCATTGAAAGAATGGTAAAATTTTTATTTGCAAAGACCAGACTGTTATTTCTTTAATTTGTCATTTTGGGATACCCTTACAGTAGTTATTGAATCTGGTTGAGATACACTAATTGTTTTGACCAAAGATGATTTTGCTTTGTATTGTGACCCTTTCAAAGCAAACACATGAAATTGATGCATGTGGAGCACACAAGGTGCATGTGGAAACTGTGATGGGTTTATAGATATATAGTTGATTGCAACTATTTATCTAGGATTTTTTTTAATAAGTAAATATATATATTTTTCTGTAAGTAAAAATTTGAGAAAGAGGGCAGCGTGGGGAATGAGTAAATATCTGTGACATCTAGTGGATTTAATAATATCTATTTGAGCTTGCTCCTCCTTGCCTATTCGCTGTTAAAAACATATGGTATATCAAGTGGAGGCCACAAGTGTGGAGAAGTTATTTTCATTGGAAAACATGGAAATTCTTGTTAGATATGAGGTGTGAATGGCAAGGAGGCGAGTATTTCTTATCTCTCCCTGGACCTCCTTTCGAGTATTGTAGGTTACCTTTTGTTGTTAAAGACATTTTGAAAATGACTGGAAATTCTATTGTGCCGTTATATATGCATATAGTTATTCAGATAACAAAGAGAGCATATATGTATATGTGCTTCTCAAAAAGATAGCATATGTGTCCTTATTTTAAGTTTTAGTATATCATGATCTTATTGTGTTCTATGCTTCTTTAATCTATTTTGGTGGTAAGGTACCAACAGTGGTGGTTCATTAATTTGCAGGAATCTACTCACAATTCAAACTTAGAGACAATTTTCTCTCCTGCTTTGGAGCCCATTGAAAACGATACTGAACTAAAAGCTGATGGTGATACAGGTCTGACATGCAACTCTGTTGGTTGAAACTAAATCAATCTACTATATTTTATGTTCTCTATAGGTGGGAATGGTCATGAAAGACTTCTAGATGTGCTTCTGAAACCCCAACCAAAGTTGAAGAACAACAGTTACTTTTTATTAGACACTTATTTGTTTATTTTGAATACAACTTTACAAATCAATATGGTATGCTGAGAGTAAAAAAGAAAAGAAAAAGAAAAAAGATAGGAATTAAACAATGGTGGAATGTTCTTTTACCTGCCTATATTTCCATACATTTGCTTCATTCATGTGGACCAAGTCTCCCAATTTCTAGTCACTGAAGGCTAGATTTTGCATTTATGTTTTGTTAATTCAGGAGAATTATTTCTTCTTAAATGGGGTAATAGAAAATCTGATTCTTCAATAATGTTGTTTGTTTGAAGGCATGGAAAACTGGGTCATGCATATTTTGCAGCTTTTCAAAACCCTGACTAAGCATAAAAGAAATTGTAGTATTTTACACTACTTTCAACTGCTAGAAGTACTAAGAACATGAATTCCAAGCTTTTTCATCTGGAACATGAACCCTAACTTGCCAGGAACATGCTTTGCCTGGAACAATATTGTTGCAGCTGTAAATATGGTTTGTCTGGAACATGAACTCCAAATTGAATGTGATAAAGAAATCATAAAAGATATGCATTTTAGCTCCTGTTTACATACTTTAACCATGTCAAGTTAGCAACTTTTACATGCGTTTTTGAAGAGATTGTATCTGATACCTGACCTTTTTTGTAAATTGCTTTAGGGAATAACAATGATCCTGACATGCTAAGGTCGGGAGCTGATGACAGTGATGATAATAGAAGCTCATCTGATTATCAAACTTGTGATGTATCAGATTTTTATATATCTGACATGATAGTTGCTAGCTTACCTGTCAACGAGAATGCTTTTGATGGTGATATTAGTGATGTTTTTCCTAATTACGATTATACTGAGCCGAGTATGTTGTTTGATGTGGCTGAGCAATACATAATGTTGCCTTTCCTTGAGGAAACTGTGAAAATGAGCGATATCAATGATGCCCAATCTGGTGAAGAAGCCTTAAAGGACTCAGATAATAACAGCTTGTACCTAGCAATTGATCAGATGAGATCCTGCAACCAGGAATTTGATGTTAACTCTGACTCAGATCAGGCAGAGTGCTTTGATCCGCAAGTTTTCATAAAAAATTTACCAGAACTATCAGATGTGGTTTCAAACTTTCAGGCAACTATTTTGCCAAAGGAAACTGAGAACAGTAAAGCTGTAACACTAGTACTTGATTTGGATGGTAAGGAAATTGAGTTATATATAGTTGTTCCCTCACTTATGTTATCCTGAATTAGTTTAACATAATATCTCAATTTCTCCTGGCATATGGTTTGAACTTTAATAATTTGGGATTTGTAAGTCCAATTCATTCACTTGTACTGCAACCTGCTAGTAAACATCATCTTATATGGTCAAATATTTTTGCATTATATAGATGAGTACTTAATGACGCATTTGTTTTCCACAATAAGTTGATCAAACTCATTTGTACTGTTGTTATAGGATGCATCCAGTAGATGGTCATGTCACGGTATCTATACCTAGACATAATTTTGAATTTTCTGTAGCAGGAGGAGAAAAATTCTTATATGTTTCCATTGGTGTATTGTTCATCTTCATAAATCCCAATTGGCAGTTTATCATTAAAAAGATGAAAATAAATTTAAAAGCTAATGAAAGTGAATATAGTGAAAACTCAAGAACTCAACAGATTATGTTGGTCCCAGATCTGGCTTTGAAGATCCAACTAAAGTGATTGGCCTAAGTGATACAATCCTGAATAGTATTCGTTGTTGATCATCAGGCTTTTTTGGTTCGATTCTTAGATACTGTGCACATTGCTTGCACATGAGAAAACATCCCAAAGCTCTGAAGATGACATTGTTCAGTGAACCTTGTTTATTTCAGCTGACTTGCTTTTTGTTACAAAAACTTTAGTTGACTGCTGGACTCGTTGAGTTGTAGAAAGCACAAAAGCAGGCATTCAGTTACACATTATGTATAAGTTGATATGTTTGTATGTATGTTTTTTTTTTTTTTTTTTTTTTTTTTTACTGTAATATGATCTTGGCATAATTTGGAGTTCATTAAGAGTTTCTTGAAAATTTACTTTGTCCTTGGGTAAAGATTTTCTGAATAATGAAATTTTCTTTTCAAACCAATATGGGATAGAGGTTTAATAGATTCTTGATAATCTCAAGTGAATTTTGTTAAAAGAATATATAATCTGAGCCTCCGTTCTCGTGGAGCCCTTACATTGTGGTTCAACTTGGAATCTAAGAGTAGCATTTAACTTTAACATTTGTTCAATTTAATTATATTGTTATTTTTTATTTATTTTTATGTTTGGTCTTGACTTTCTTATATGCAGAAACACTTGTCCACTCTACATTGGAACACCGTGATGATGCGGACTTCACCTTCTCTGTTTTCTTCAATATGAAAGAGCACACTGTATATGTGAAACAGAGGCCTTACCTCCACACATTCTTGGAGAGAGTTGCAGAGATGTTTGAAGTTGTTATTTTTACTGCAAGCCAAAGCATCTATGCAGAGCAACTTCTTGATATACTGGATCCAGATGGAAAGCTTATATCTCGCCGAGTTTACCGTGAATCATGCATTTTTGCAGATGGCAGTTACACTAAAGATTTGACAGTTTTAGGTGTTGATCTTGCAAAAGTTGCCATAGTTGATAATTCTCCACAGGTACCTCACCTGCCCATTTTATCTCAGTAGTTTGGCCCTTGGCTTGGTCCCTTTTTTTTGGGTCACTTCTTGAGATGTTGAAAATTTATTTTAGTGGTGTTAATCATTAGGTTGATATTTGTGTCTTCAGATTATGTTAGGGGGTATCAACTTTTTTTTCTTGATAGATAACGAAAAATTTTATTAAAAAAGTAGCCAACCCGAGTACATTGGGGATGCACTGTGGGGGCAAAAATCAAGAATCAAAATTACAATGATCAAATAAAAAAGGAATGGAAGAACAAGTAAAATGCGAAAAAGCCACGCTCCAAGCAAGGAGAGTGTGACAGAAAAAAGATTTAATCTCTAGCAAGGACCGCTCACATCCCTCAAAACATCTAGCATTCCTTTCACTCCAAATGCACCACATCAAACAATGCGGCACTAGTCTCCAAAGGCCTTTATTGCGGTGACGCCCAAACTTACCTTGCCAAGATTCAAACACCTCAATTACCTTATGTGGCATAACCCAGTGAATTCCAAACAAACAAAACACCAAAGACCCCAACTCAAAAGCTATGGGGCAATGAAGAAGAAGATGATCCACTGACTCCCCACATCTCTTACACATATAACACCAATCAAGAACAATAATACACCTTTTGCGAAGGTTATCTGTTGTAAGAATTTTACCTAAGGAAGCAGACCATGAGAAAAAAGCTACTCTTGGAGGAACCTTCGATTGCCACACCATTCTCCAAGGGAAAGAAGTAAGAGTAGGAGGGTAGAAAGAAAGATAGAATCCTCTAACCTCAAAACCTCTACTCCTAGCTGGTTTCCAACAAACTTTGTCAAGGCCAACCCCCCTCACAATCGAAGAGTAGACAATGCCCATAAACCGATCAAAAGATTCTTGCTCCCAATCCTGAGGTGGATGACGAAATCTAACATCCCAATGAATCCTCCCACCAGACCAACCCATCATCTCTGCCACTAAAGCATCTCTTGCCCTACTAAGATAGTAAAGTTCTGGAAAAGCCTCTTCGAGGGTACAATCCCCACACCACACATGCTTCCAAAACTTCACTCTAGTACCATCCCCCACCTCATACCGTAGAAGTTTAGAAAAGATCAACCAGTCACTTCTAATATACCTCCAAAGGCTAACACCATACGCACTTGTCACCTTTTTCGTGCACCAACCACCCCAAACATTCCCATATTTCGCCTTTATAACCTTCCTCCATAAAGCATCTGTCTCTATACCATACCTCCATAACCACTTGCCTAACAAGGTAGAGTTAAAACTTCTCAAATGTCTTATACCTAGCCCCCTAACCTGCATAGGCCTACAAACCTTAGCCCATTTCACCAGGTGTAATTTAGAATCACCACTAATACCACTCCAAAGAAAATCTCTTTGTAATTTCTCTATGCGATTAGCCACCTTACCAGGAATA
This sequence comes from Quercus glauca, assembly GCA_023736055.1. Lineage (NCBI taxonomy): Eukaryota > Viridiplantae > Streptophyta > Magnoliopsida > Fagales > Fagaceae > Quercus > Quercus glauca. The sequence continues at coordinate 62,615,046 of CM043319.1, read as the reverse complement.
GGAAGAATGGAAAGAAAATAAGTAGGCAAGGAGGATAGAGTACTTTTAATAAGAGTTACCTTACCCCCTTTAGATAAATAAAGCCTCTTCCAACCTGCTAGTCTTTGCTCCATCTTCTTTAAAATAGGATTCCATACTAAGAGCTCCTTGAATTTTGCACCTAAAGGAAGGCCCAGATATTTCAAAGGAAGGGAAGAATGCCTACACCCTAATAATCCCACCAGATCATCCAGATTGTGCATGTCTCCAACTGGAACCAGCTCTGATTTCCCCAAATTAATTCTTAAACCTGAAACCTCCTCAAATCTAGTCAGAATCTCCCTCAAAGTAACTAATTGATTAGGGTCAGCGTCACAGAAAATAAGGGTGTCATCTGCGAATAAGAGGTGAGTCACCATCATCAAAATACCAGCTGTATTGCCTACATAAAATCCTGACAACTGTCCAGTATTTGCAGCCACATCCAACATATGGCTCAAAGCCTCCATGACAACATCAAATAGCAACGGGATAAAGGATCCCCTTGCCGAATCCCCCTAGAGCTACCAAAGAAATCCGAAGGACTACCATTAAGCAGAATGGAAAGTTTAAAGTTTAACTGTAGAAATGCAACACGTTATCCATTTTCTCCACTTCTTTGAAAACCCACAATGCTGGAGCATATACATTAGAAAACCGCAATTCACATGGTCATACGCCTTCTCCACATCCAACTTACACAACACCCTTGGAATTCCTGTCTTCAGTCTACTATCAATACATTCAGCAGCAATTAGGATGGAATCCAAAATTTGTCGACTTTTCACGAAAGCATTCTGCGAATCTGAAATAAGCCCATGTGCAACCATTCGAAACCGATTAGCCAACACTTTTGAAATAATCTTGTAACTCTTGAAGGTGTGCATTTCTTCAGAGATAGAGAAAGATTTTTTTTTTGGGGGGGGGGGGGGGGGGAGGAATTGCTGACCCGAGGTCTAAGACCTGGCATTTTGTTTGATTCCATGGCTTTACGTAAGACAGTATCTTCCCATCATCTGGTTCAGATATTCACAGTTCTGCTTGGCATTTCTAAGAAATTAAGAAGTAATTGATGAACTTTGGAACTTATGGAAATGCATATGTCTAGGCAGGAAATTCATACTAAAATCTGTCCGGTAAAATTCTAGGGAGGCAAAGATTTGAGTGCTAGCCCTTGGTATGAATAAGGTCTTCAGAACTTACTTAATATTGACATGAGAAAACAGTGTATGTTATCTAAAAAATAAAAGGGTGCACAGAAAGTGGGGAAAAGAAAAAAGAAAGACAAAAACAAAACAATAGTTGTACCTGTAGGGTAAACTCCTGATTCTGATTGTTTAAGCCTTTCTCATTTTGATCATTTCAGGTTTTCCGGTTGCAAGTCAATAATGGGATTCCTATAAAGAGTTGGTTTGATGATCCATCAGACTGTGCACTAGTTTCATTACTTCCTTTCTTAGAGACCCTGATTGATGCCGATGATGTCCGTCCAATCATTACCAAGAGATTTGGTAACAAGGAATAAGAGCCCCTTTTCTTTCTCATTAGCTTGAATATAGCAGCTCCTTGTCCCTCCTGTCTATTTTTAAGCAAAAATTTGGCTTCTAATTTAGATGCTGAGTTCCATTTCCTCTTTGAGCTCTTGAAATAATTAGCTATACAATAAACTATTTCTTGCCTAATTGTTGGGTCAGCTCTTGGTGTTTGTTCCGTTCCTTTTCTCCTCTTAGCTGACAAGTTTATGGAGTGGTTTCTCTAATTTTGTTGAAAGTTAGTCTTATAGATTTTCTCTTATATATTTAAAATGTACAGTTGAAGTTGCTATTTGATCGTAAGGAGGTGTATATGAATTGTTATAATATTGTGAAATATAATTCTTGCAGCCTGCTGCTTGCTTTCCTACCCTATGACCTGAGTTTTTCTTTAATAGCTTTTTTATTGCTCTTTATTATTCTTCCGTCTTTTATAAAGAAATACTGTCAAAATATGCTTATGCTAGTAGTAAGAGGTTATCTTTTCTACTTGCCTATTCATTTCTACAAAATTGTTTGAGGTTTTGACTGTTAATTCATTGTTCATTTTCAAAAATAAATTAGGAAGTACATTTAGTGGGATTATAATATGAACTATCTTTTCTTTCAGTCACACTTATGAAATGTATGGTGAATTCACAAGGAAATGCTTTAACTATTTCTAGAAACTCCCTGAATAGATGATTGCTCATGGGAATCACAATTAAATTTCTTTCAGAAGCTAGTTATCAAAAACAGAATATCCCAAAAAGCAAAGGTAAACTAAGATCACAAAAAATTGATGCTATTCCAACTATCCAGTTGACAATTGCATGGTTACCTAAAGGAAATTATTATGTAAGTTGAAATTTGAAACATAAAACAGTGATTAAAAAGTACAAGAACTTATCAAACCCAGTTTAATAAATTCTCTTACTTATCTGGGGGAAAAATGTAAACTAAAATTCGGATAAGGTTTTGGAGACCTGTTGGGTGATAAATAAGACCTACTTTGTTGGTTAAAGCTGAACCTTCATTTTCTCTTTGTTGCAATGTAGTCTTTTATTTTATTTTATTTTTCCGTTCATATCTTCAGTAAACCATCTCCTTAGCTTTAGGTTTAATTTCCTCCTTGCTGCTAGTATTACTCCAGTTTTCTATAGCTTGCTCTTGGACAGGCATGTTTGTGTAGCATGCAAATGTGGAGTGATTTTGAATTAGTTGTATAGCTGGAGTAGTTTGCAAAGAGGGGGGATCTTTATGAGCATATCAGTCTAGTTGTAACTAGTAAAATATATTGACTTTTAACATATTTCCATCTCTGCTATATGTGTAGCAAGTCAGTAATTTATTTGCTAATTTATTGATAGTAATGCACATCCAATAATATTTAGTTTGAATCAGGACTGCTCTTAGAGTTATAGGCCATTGCCTGTATTAATAAATTGAATAGAAGACATGGAGTCATAGAATTGGAATTAAGATTAGTTTAACTAAGTTGAAAAGATCTCATAAAGGTAGTTTTGAGAGGAAACTATGTTCTTTCTCAGAAGGTTTGGGTTTGAGATGTTCTAATGCTTGAAGAGATTAAATTTATGCTTTGATTAAGAACTCAACTGACTGACCTAGCATCCTCAACACCTAAGTTTACCTTATTAGTGACATTACCGGGGGGTGGGGTAGTTTACCTTACTAGTGAAATTTTTTAGGAGGCTACCTGTGCTGAATTAGAATCCCCTGTATTGGATGATCTGAATTGTGAAAACCTGTTACGATTTGAATTAGAAACTTTTGCGAAAACCTTTTACGATTTGAATTAGAAACTTATGAGATGATATATGGGCAAAGGGTTAGGAAAGGTAGTACTCTTGATATGGGGCTATGTTTGAATTGGTGAATTAAGAATTATATGAATGGAAGTGGTTGGTCTGTTGAGAGACACCATTGAGCAGATTGTGAAGAGAAAAATGGTTTGAACTTGTTAACTACATTGAAGAATGGGGGAACAGATGATGAGTTATGGGTGTATAAATTACCTGATTATCGCTGCTTGTCATGATCCTGTGCTGTATATAATAATCCTTTATACTTTCACAATTTTGTATACCTTTTCTGCAGGTCATTTGAAGAAACCTAATAGAATATCTGCTAATGGCAAAAATAGTAGGTACGTAGAGATTTACTGCTGCTTACCTTTATCAGAAGTTTGTAGGTAATAGGTATTTAACTTATAATGCATTTTTCTAACAATTTGTTTGTCTTTGAATATTTGAAGCAACATTGAGAACAAGTTACTTTTGTATTCTCATTTGGAGAAGATTAGATTGTTGCATTTTTAATTTTTTTGTTGTTCTTTTGTATCCTTTTAATCCCTACAGTTTTGTTGTTTCTTACTAACCAATGGCTATTATTTATGTAATATAACTAAGAGCATTTAGCTACAAGTTTTTCTTCTTCTAACATTAAAGATAGTAGTTTGATCATTTCTAGTTACAAGCTTTATTCATTTTGATGTTGCCATTGCTTGTATGATTCAAATGGTGGCTTTACCCTTTGTAATTTTAGATTTTAGTGCTTTTTATTGATATTTCTGCACTTTTAGGATCAGCTTATTTAAGAAAAAATATTCATTATTTCCACCATTTTCTCCTTGACATACATGGACGAAGATTGTTTGAAGTAACCAAGTTTCTATCCAGTTATTCTAAATAGCAATATCATTTCAGTCTGTCCATTGAGTGAATTTGGTACAAATTCCAGCCAGTTTGGGCAAAAATGTTTACCGTTTGATGTGATTTAGTAGCATTAAATTTCAAGAAAGGAAGACTTTGCCAAGGTAGGCATATAAGTCCCAATTCTATCATTAACCCAAAATTTTCTCCCCGTCCTCCCTTTTCATATTTGTCAGGAACTTAAATTTTGTTTGGAATTCCAATTTTCCTAGAGCACTCATCTTAATCTAAGGTGATCCAGTCTAAAGACTTGGGCAGGAATTGAGGTACCTAGAATATTAATAAGTGGAAAAAGTTGTGTGCTAATATTAAATTCTGTGGAAGCTTGTTCTTGGTAGCCAAGGAGTTGAATATTTTTATTATCTACTTCCCATCAGAATGCCTTTTTTTTTTATTACTATTATTTTGCACCATCAATCTAGGGTGGAACTACATACACTACGTAGGAAAGAGATGACTGTGGCTCTTAATTTGGGTTACAAGGTATGCTTAGCTTAGGAGTTAGGCTGCTATACGGAGCAAGCTACATGTCTTGACTCTTGACAATGGATTATTTTTTTCATAGTAATAAATGATTCCTATAATTTTGAATTTGTATATTTTTTTTTTCACTAATGGTTTGACCGTTTGAGGTATAAATATATTAATATATTATAGCAACAATTGGCAGGGCAAAAACACACACAAAAAAGGGTCTAAGTCCAAAGTCATAATTTCTCTCGTTGGAGCTAAATGCCTAAACCCCACCTATTACCTTATCCCTTGTATGCTGAGCATGAGAAAAAGGAATTTCATGTAGAAGAAGTCTTTACAATGAGGCCCAGATGATCAAGTTCAAAAGAGAGTTTTACAAGAGTTATTGGACTTCCAAAGCAACAACTTTTTTTTTTTTTTTTGAGAGGCTCCAAAGCAACAACTTTGGTGCTAAAAACTCTTGCCTTGCTAATGGCAATGAAGTCTAAGTGGGACTTGCGAGTTGTGAGGTCCAAATGATATAGCCCATGCGCAACACCTAACCTCTGCATTCAGCAAAACCAAAACCCAATACCTAAAAAAAAAAAAAAGGGGCGAAAATGCTATTTTGATCCCTACATTTGGGTAATAGTCAATTTGGTTGGTGCAATGATGTCGCGTGCACAATTGGCATAATGTAGCTAACAAAATTAATTATAAATTTTTAAATAAATATTAAAAAATTCATATCAACATTTAAATGACAAAAAAAAAAAAAAAAAAACACATAAAAAAGGCAATGGGAAAGTCTCATATCGTTCCATTACATTTGGTCAAGAATGTGAGGCAAAGGCAAAGCTAAAATGCGGTTTGTACAATTGATATGTAACCTTCAATATTTGTAAAATATTTTCTCTCAAATAAGAGATTTGAGGCTTAAATTTGTCTACATAAAAAATCTATTGTTGTTTTAAAAGTTCTATGTATCTATCAAAACATAGGTTTTTTTTTTTTTTTTTTTTTTTTCTTAAGAGAGATATTTGGGGCCGTTTGGTAAAGGCATTTGAATAGTGTTTGTGGGATTTAAAGGTGAAAATGGTCAAATATCACCATTTCATAAAATTTGTAGCAATTTAGCACTGTTTCGGAACTAAATGAGAATCTACCACTTTTTAGGTACTCAAGTTCCCTAAACTCGAGTTCTAAATGGTCCTCGAGTTTAGAAAACTTGAGTTCCTAGTTTCTATTCCATCGTGGCACTTGCTGAGCTGACATTTGGGCATTAAAAAATGCCACTTGGTACTCGAGTTTCCTGGACTCGAGTACTGTATTAATGTGGTACCCAAGTCCATTAAACTCAAGTATCAATCTGTATGGGAAGCCCCATTCTTGAGTGCAAAGCAAAATGATTCTAAACCGATTTGCTTTTGAAGGGAGATACTGAGGATGTACTTTGGTCATCATGTAGAAAGAAAAAAAAATTACATTTGATCTGCATAGCACTTGAAAGCTTTTGCATAACCGTTTATAATGAGCTAAATCTCTGTGTTTTGGAATTCATATTCATGTTCTTTTCAAATAGAATAATATCAATTTCTCAATCCTTTCGGATGGGGATTACTTTTTATTGATTAAGGCAGTTGTAAGGACATCTGGGCGACGCTGAAAATTTGTACTTGAAATTGACTAATGAAATTGGCTATACTAACAGGTTCACTGCAAATTTGAGCTTATGGACGAGACCTTATTCCTCATTGTCAACCTTATAGACAGGTTCTTAGAGCACCAAACAGTTCTCAGAAAGAAGCTTCAATTGGTTGGGTTGACAGCCATGCTATTAGCTTGCAAATATGAGGAAATTTATGTCCCTATTGTGGAGGATCTTGTTATGATATCAGACAAGTTTCTGTCCCTATTATGGTTCCCACTAGTTTCCTTTCCTTCCTTTCACTATTAAATTAAATTTAATGATTTCCCTTGCTTATAGGAGAGCTTTATGGTGAACACATTACAATTTAAGTTGTCTGTGCCTACCCCATATGTGTTTATGAGAAGATTCCTTAAGGCATCTCAATTTGACAAAAAGGTCAATAATCCAATGTCATAGAATCATCTTTGTGGGGCCCAAATATTTGGCAACTTCGGCCCATTCCATATTGGGCCCAAGGTTCAGCAGAGGAGAGTGCAGAATCCGAGGATAAGTGGGAGAGGCCAAGTCATCAAGGGACCTCGTTGAGGATGCCTACGTCCTCGGCAAGCCGACATTGAAAGAAGGAAGCTGTCACTCACCCATTAAATGCACGCCACCAACACTCTGGCTGCATTAATGGTGAATTGATCAGCAAATAGTGATGCCTTGGTTACTTCAATTAACAGAAAGCCTGCAAAGGCGGCTGATGGGACGAGCCCTCAGACATAAGTTCAGATGGCCAACAAGTGGGCGGTAGAGATCAACTGAACAAGACTATATAATAGATAGAACCCCCAAAGTAGGGGGGGTTGGCCCTTCGGTGGGGAAGTTAAGGGGTTTTCAGGGTGTTCAAGGATAACCCTTGTATTTATTGGTTCTAAGGAAAGAGCTCCTCGGACTGGGCCGAGGACGAACTTTCCTTAAGAACACTTAGTCAAATTCTTGTCATTGATCTTGTAAACCCACGTTAACTGTTGTCTTTCTTGCTAGTGCCTAATCTTTCTATCCACTCTCTACAAATTTATTGTACGGGGGCCGCCCGAAACGGGTCCCTACAATCTTGATTTAAATTAGATTTTTTTGGGTCAAAATTGATACTTATAAGTTAGATTTCCACCTATGCACAAATGTCAAAAAATTAAATCAATAAAAACAAGAATATCTAGTATATAGTTGCCACCATTTACATCAAGTGGAAATTGCCATAGTTACCCCAACAAATAAGTAGAGTCAAACACCATTTATATCAGTAAAACAATTTAGCTTACTCTCGGTTGTAAACAGACATAATATGCCATAGTTACCACAACCAATAAGTAGAGTCATATGGCCTGTCTTTTGTTCCATATTCCACAATTTCTCACCTAAAGTTGTAATTGAAACTCAAATGTCTCCTTGTCTTTGATGCCTCTGTAGGTCTAAGTGAAGCAAGTGGTTGTCTATTAATTTTCACCTCAAAATATTGTTTTTCTGTTCGGTTAATGGGATTGAAACATGATCTTGGTTCTGCATGTAATGACTATGAGTTGGCTTGCATTATTGAATATTCTTCAAAAAATGTTTTTTACAACCTCTTCATTTGCAAACCCCACTTCTTAGGATTCGATCTTTCTAAATCTCTGCTTAAAACACAAGCAAAGCTTGAATTTATATTTATAAAAGTTCACCTTATCCACACACACACACAAATAAAAATGAAACATAACATAAACAATCAAATCTTAAATTGGAGAAAAGAACACTCACTGCTAAACTACTGTTGGATTAGCAGTCCAAAAATACTAATTAAAAAGATGGATAATCTAAAATGTGTAAATCCATGCACAAGTTATTTTAGGCAGCTTATATTGAAAAAATAAATCTTCAACCTATTTCAGTAATACACATTAAACAACAAGAACATCAACCACAACATCAAATTGTAGACAATAGGTTAAGCATATATTGAAAAAAAAAATCTTCAACCTATTTTAGTAATACACATTAATGATTAAACAACAAGAACATCAACCACATCATCAAATTCTAGGCAACTGGTTTTTAATATCATCATTACTGAATCAAGCAAGCATTAAACCTTCACAAGCAAAGAAATCACTATAATAGAAGTAGTAAATAGAAGTAGTAAACTGACTAATTGGTTGTGAGCATAAAAATTTGACACCTTTAATTAGCAATGTACTTGAATGGTAGGGTACTTGAAGATGATCATGTTAACAGAGGCCAAGTCAAAGTTGACACCTTTCATGGTAGGGTACTTGAAGATGATCATGCTAAGGAGAGTGCCTTCACAATTGTAAAATATGCAATCAAAGAAAACTTCTAAAATCCAATAGGTTAAAAGTGGAAAAGTGAAATCGTGGCCAACCCACAAATGACCTAACACCCTTCAGAGAAAGAAAAAAAAATGAAAAACATTACATTACACATAGGGCAATTACACATGACATTACATTAACCAATTAGTATGCAATTTTTGCAACAAACCAAATGGCAATGCTAATGACTTTTTGTGTGCATCCTATAGGGCAAGTAGCTTATGGTATAAATGCCATATTTGGTCCTTAAAATTTTATCCAATTTTTCTTAAGTTTTAAAAATACATAATTGAATGGCATATAGCATGCATTTTGATCTAATGGCATATATCATGCATTTTGTTTCAAGTTGCATTTAGAAGGATGCCATGGTTCAACTTAGCGTACCTAGTCTGCGAGACCACCACTTGTCGGTACCTCGTTCCGCTTTAGGCATGTTTTTCGGTTATGCCCATCTTGGTCACACAACCTGCATTGCACCTTCCTCCCCTCCTCCTTCCATGGTGGTTCTCGGCTGTTTCCTGCCCTCGTCCATCTTATTCCTAACTCGTGTTGAGACATGGCGACCTTTCTCTCAGATCAATTGGGAGTTAGGGACGACCCTTCGAGTTTCTTTAGGATCCAGCCATGATAATCTATTTTTCAACGCAGGGAAAACGGGAGCATAGCTCTGGAATAGTATGTCCACGCTATAGCATGGGTTAATGTACTGCTCTGCATCATGTAGATACCTAATACAAATTGCAATGACATGTGAACATGGTATCTTGTACAGTTTCCATTTCTGACATGTGCAAGTTCTTTGCAGCAGATTAACTCCATGTGTGTGATCCCCATGTCTAGTAGTCCCTGGATTATGCAGAGTATCTACTTGATATGATTGTTGTTGCGCGCTCAATCTTGTCACCCTATGATGCTCCGCCTTTGCCTCATTTCTCATGAAGATATTCAAGGCATATTTACACCATTTTTTCCCCGAATTCAATTACGCTATGCTTTTATTGCGATGATCACCGAAGTAAGCATTTAGTTTGAACTATGTGTATTTCACCATTGCCGTAATTGATAGGCTACGAGCGCCTTTTAGAACACCATTGAAGCACTCGAAGGCGATTGTAGTCATTGCCCCATAACGGTAACCCTCTTAAAATTTAGATCCCATTTCTCTTTGGGCACATCCTTCAGACATTGGTGCGCATCCTGATTGACATTCTCAATTAAATCAAAGGTGGCATTGAACTTTTGCTCTTAGGTAGCACTTGCTGCCCTCCATACTAGATTCTTTAAAGTTTCATTGTTCCATCTAGTGTTGACGTTACTACATTGATGACAAAGACAGTAACGATGTTCTGTCATTGAAGGCTGCAAAAAGTCTCAATTAGTGCCTTTAAAGACAGCTTGTATCCTAGAGTGTCTGTCAGATATGACACATAGCTTGCTCTGGTTGGTAACATACCTTCTTATACAAGCCAAGAACCAACCCCAAGTCTTTGTGCTCTCGCTCTCGACAATGGCAAAGGCTAGTGGATAAATCTTATTATTAGCATATGTCGCCATTGCAATCATCAATTTCCCTTTATATTTTCCATAGAGGTGGGTTACATCAATGCTAATCACAGGCCTATAGTGCTTGAACCCAACAATACATGGACGAAATACCCAAAATACGAACTTGAATGTACAGGTTCCCCGTTCATAATTATCGTCCACTAGTAACACATACTTTGTACCCGGGCTTGCATCCTTAGATCCTGCCAAAAAACGCGGTAACTCTGCATAAGACTCCTTAAAATCCCCGTATATAGTTGCAACGGCCTTTTGTTTGGCATCACATACCTTGTATGTGAACCATAATGATTACGTTAGAAATGAATACAAGTTAAATAATTATAGTTGAAGAAAACAAATCAAGACTTGTAAGGCTATAAGACGAAGATAATATTTCTTTCTCTTTATTCCTTTTTATTTTCTTTTTTTCAATTTCATTTTTCATAATATAAGGTATTCATGGGTTTTGGGAAAAAATATCATGCTTATACTTCCATGAAGATTGATGTCTCTACATTGTATTGAAAAAAGAATGCAAGTTAAAGAATACCTTGTAGTGAGATACTTTGTGTTTTAAGTCTGCTAAAGCAACGTGGGGTAAGTTCTTTATCTTATATGCGGGGTCTTCTCGTATATAGCACTCAAGTATGTATGCAAAGAACATCGAATCAATCATTCGACCATCATGAGTATTCTGAATTTTGTCGCACGTGTGGGGGCCCTTGCATTTTGCCATCTTCCAGGTCTCCCTTGCAACAAATCGCACGGATTGACTATGGACAGGAATCATCCTCGCAACTCACCATAAGCCTCTCTGAGTCTGAATGCTCAGTTTTGAAACTAAAATTCTCTCGCATTACGTACCAGGTCAACGCATGTCGCACTGCCAATTTAGTTGTGAATACCATCCTTTTCATTGGTTGCTTCCCAGGCGTCCAACTTGATACTTCCGCTTGCATAACCGGTGATGGATCAAACATATTATCCCAAGTGTTTTTGGTGAACCATTCCGGCGTAGGATCGGGACCGAGGCATGTGTCTCTATTCTCTTCTACAACCACATCTTCGATATGATAAACATCCTCATGTTCACCCATGGTATCTAGGAGCTCCTCGAAGTCATCCCTAGTAACATTAAAATGGGTTGCATCATCACCAAGTCCATGATCATCTTCATTTTCGAATGTGCCCCCATGTAGCTTATCATAAGATAAATACTCTCCTTTATGCACTTCCTAGGGCCCTTCCTCCTCCTCAGTCGAGTTCACATGAGGAAATGTCTGCCACGGTTCACTGTCATACCCATCTCCTGTGTTCTTTGCACACCCTTGATAAGACTGTAATGGTATTAAGTCGATGTGCTCATCTACAGTTCCATCCAAAACAGTATGTTGTGAACCCTCTCCAGCCTCTACTATGGCAGGCTCAACAGTGATATAGAGATTTGAAGCAACAAAATCCTTTCACCACCATTTGTTCAACAACTTCCCACATCATCTTCACTTCGGTGCCACCCGATAACTGTAGTGAATTGTAAAAGATCTGGGTATCTACAACTCGTTGAGGTGCTCGATACACGATGGAAATGTTATGCCTAGAGTGGTCTAATCCCATCGCCTTCAATATTCTTCGTTGTAAGTTCATAAGGCCTATTCCACGCTTCACTTTAACACATTTTTGCTTTTGGTTCAAGCCTTGGTATGACAACCCATGCAACTCATGATAATACGTCTCTCCATCGTGTATACATAGAAAAAGTGAAAATCCATTACCGACCTATTATTAACAATATAAAAGTTGTCATAATCTATAACCACTTACATAAATTTGGCATATGATAAAAACAATTTATATTCAAACTCAACCTCCTCGACTTTGTGTATAGACATATAAATAATTGAATCTCGATCATTCAAATAATTTATACACATAGACATAATGTGCACTTAACCATATATATATATATATTTTATACACATAAAATAATAAAAGGTCAAACATTTCGACTTTATTTTATTAAGCCAATTTCTTTGTTGAGTAATGAATTTATATTATTATGAATACCCTTATTATTGTAAAAGTTAACAAAATATCACATTACCTCTATCTATCAACCCATGAGTTTTATACAATTAAGCCACACGTGAATTATATTTGTCACTAATTGGGAATTCAACTAACCTTTACTAGTTTTAGCACTTGCTTATTTTGAAGGCATTATTGGATTGAATATTTAAAAGGATTTGCTTAATTTTATTGTGTTTACACCACTACGTGTATGTGTGTAACTAACAAAATAATCTTACTATGCATGCTCTCTATTTGCTATTATATGGTCAAACTTGATTCTTTTATATTTGTGCTCCATTTGTTTTGATAAAAAAGTTATATATATATATATATATATGCAATTGTACATTGTTAATATTGCAAAACTCATTACATGAAATACACCTCATGCATAAAAATCTCATACGAACCTCATGCAAATACAATCTAAAACTGAGCATTTAACTATTACCTTTATGTACTGGTCACAGTAGGGTTGACCTAAAAGTTAATAGACCGCATGTTGGTCTTGGATGGAGACACTGACACTGAGAGTTAAAGACTTGCAGATGGTGACCCAACTACTAGTAAAGCTTCTGCTTCCAGTAAGCGTTCTGACTTATCACATGGACTTGGAAAGATAGGTACTGAAAATAGCTGAAAGCTGGCGAAGGGTTATTTTGTTAAGAGGTACTTGAGTTCATAGAACTCGAGTACCATTCATTATGCATTAACTATAGTGGTTGGCGCCAGTAAGTAGGTGTGTAATAAGTATGCCATTTGGTACTCAAGTTTCTAGGACTCGAGTATTGTGTTAGAAGTACCTGAGTCCACTAAAGTATAATAAGCAAAATGAGTGAAAATCATCCAGATTCATACTTGAGTTTCTAGGACTCGAGTACTATGTTAAAAGTACCCGAGTCCACTAAACTCGAGTATGGCTCGGGTATAAATGAGTGAAAATCATCCACATTCATACTCGAGTACTGTGTTAGAAGTACCCAAGTCCACTAAACTTGAGATGTGGGCACGAGTGTGTGACACCGACCAGATGTGGAACGCTGACCAGATGTGGGATGCCGACTAGATGTATGACGCTGACTAGATTGACGGCCTCCATGCCCTTGACATCCACCTGCTTGCCGACCACACCCTACAACCGGTTCACTTGTGTTGCTCGCAGTGCATGCATCGTCTAAGGTCAACCGATCGATCTTTTCAACAGATTGTAAGGCATTAATACAGTCGGTGTAGATCTCAGACCCTGGTTCACACTTCGCCATAATCCTCAACTGTAATTCAACCTGTCATAAGTATGCAAGAGTAGTGTTAGTAGGTTGAACTAAACTATGCGAAGCGAGGTACATTTATAACAAAATAGTCTTTGTAAACTTACCAAAGTGTCCCTGTACGAGGTCTCTTTTGTAATATGGCGAAGAGTGCGGGGACGAAATCACACCATATACTCGTCATTGTAGCTCATCTCCTCATGAAAAGGCAGTGCATCGGCAATTGTGGCATGCACAACCTATTTAGCAATATGCGTGGCATGTTCTTCAACCCAGTTTTTATCTTACTTGCCCTGGAGTGTTATCTTGTGAAGTTTAGTTGAAGTATCGACATCGACCAGTATGCCTTGCTTCATCCCAAACTGTCGGAGAACACATTCAGGGTGATGGCCTTTAACCACCCAAAAATGTATGAGCGGCACGATAAACCTCCATATGTGTTGGCCTGCCATACAATATGTGGGCAGGGAACCCAAATAATTTTTGTATGGCTCCCAGATAATCTGCAATGATCCAACAGATGCAAAAAACCATATTAACAATATAATTAGAAGTGTGTAACGAATGTGAACAATACATGGTAACAATGTTTAACTTTGAAATAAAAAATGTTTATTCATTCGAAAGCGAATTGTAAGTACAACAACTACATGCCAAAGCGGTTCCCATTTGTAAGGCACGATACTTGATTTGGGCGTAGTAAAGCAAGCAACACACAATATGCGCGTAGGACATGCATTGGATGTTCAGTTGTTATCTTAGCCCCTTTCCATCTAGCAAACAACACAGACATAACATTCATATTAGTTACTTACATAATTCCCATGCGGAAATGTAAAACGGTAACTATCTAAGATCCTACATACCTGATAGCAAGTGGACTTGGGGGCAGTGCCTGGTGTGGATGCCTCATCACAGGACATATGTGTGGAAACCTTGCCCACGCCCACAACTACACTAATAGCAATGCACCGCCAATCTGCTTGGCTGTCTTCTCTGATGCCTTATTGAGGTGAGCCAACTTAGTACTGCACTACCCTAACTATAATTCTTTCCGTTGCTGATTGGATTGAAAAATTACAGATACATAATTGAGAGTCGTTCGCTAGACTTGTCCATAAACAGCATACCACCCAACATCCCCAGTATGTAAAACCTAGGATATTGCTGCACAAGCACCTCAGTGGCGTTAGTCGGGAAAGGGTTGCAAAACCACTCCTCAAGCCATTTGGCTTTTACCCTCGGCCCTTCCATTACTGCAGTGTTCTTACCAACATCGACTTATTTGTTCGGTAGCCTATACCCTACAATTCGGTGCAGAGGTCGCCTTAATCGTCCATAAGGGTAAATCCCACCACCGGCAAGCCATCTACAGGTACCCCCATTATAACCTCCATGTCTGGTAGCGTGATGGTCATCTCACCGTGAGGCAAGTGGAATAAGTGCGTCTCTGGCCGCCATCTCTCCACCAACGCCGTGATTAATGCATGGTCAAGGTCTATATTTGGGACCCGAAATAGCCCATCTAACCCCGCATCTGTGATATAAGCGGCAATCCGTGGATCTAACCCACCTTCAAGTAGACATTTCTTTCAGTGATGACAAGTCAGTACACCTGGCACTTCCTGCAAACAGAGCAGCTTAGTATTAATAATAGCATTCACTAAGCACGTAATAATTACGCTTCAAACTTAAATGCCAAAAATCTTTCTACTACATATATTGACTACAATTTTGGACAAGTGCATACCTCGCCTGCCAAGGGAGCATCCTAAAGCAAACTTGAATGATGCACAGCCTGCCTCGTCAAGACAGTCCCTATAAAGGGTCCTGCTCGATAAGGGTCTATATCTGACATAAATTAAAGGCGATTAATGGCCCATTAAGTGACTATTGGCCCATTAGGTCAAATGCAAAGCATAAACATTCTAATTCTCTTTTTAAGGAGCATGACACATGAGGAACCTTAGCAATTCGGCGCAGAGGTCGCCTTAATCGTCCATAAGAGTAAATCCCACCACCGGCAAGCCATCTACAGGTACCCCCATTATAACCTCCATATCTTGTAGCGTGATGATCATCTCACCATGGGACAAATGGAATGAGTGCGTCTTCGGCCGCCATCTCTCCACCAACGCCGTGATCAATGCATGATCAAGGTCTATATTTGGGACCCGAAATAGCCCATCTAACCCCGCATCTGTGATAAAAGCGGCAATCCGTGGATCCAACCCACCTTCAAGCAGACATTTCTCTCGGTGACGACAAGTCAGTACACCTGGCACTTCTTGCAAACAGAGCAGCTTAGTATTAATAATAGCATTCACTAAGCACGTAATAATTACGCTTCAAACTTAAATGCCAAAAATCTTTATACTACATATATTGACTATGATTTTGGACAAGTGCATACCTCGCCTGCTAAAGGAGCATCCTAAAGCAAACTTGAATGATACATAACCTGCCTTGTCAAGCCAGTCCCTATAAAGGGTCCCGCTTGATGTGGGTCCATATCTGGCATAAATTAAAGGTGATTAATGGCCCATTAAGTGACTATTGGCCCATTAGGTCAAATGCAAAGCATAAACATTCTAATTTTCTTTTTAAGGAGCATGACATATGAGGAAAATTCACATAATTGAGTTCCTACTTTTTCTTTCTTTTTCTTTAATAAACTTGAATTTCATTCAAGAGAGAATGGCTATATTCCTTACAAGCAGAATAAATGAACTACTAGATGAAGAAAAAAGTGTTATTTGTATTATAGTTTATTGGCAAATTTAAAAGAAAGAGAATTGCATTAGGGTAAAGTGAAGCCATTTGTTTTGGATGTGTTTATGCCTGGTAGGTAAACAGAGTCATGGCATTATGTTGAGGCTCATTTTTTTAAGACCCAGCAGGCCCAAGGCCCAAAGTTGTGGGCAAACTGAAAGAGACAGCAAAAAGGAGAAAAAGAAAGCATATGCATGATTTAAGGGTCCATGAGATGGGTCCAGAAGAAGCAAATGGGCTTAAATAAGCCCGGAAAGAGAAAAGAAACGAATCCATGAAAAGGATGAGGAAAAAAAGAAAGAATGGGCCACAGCAGGCCCACTGCAATAAGGAAAAAAAGAAAGTAACAGGCAAATGGAGAACCCATGAGCCCAAAGGATAAGGTTTGTAGAGAAAATTGGGCCAAGGAAGCCCAAAGTGAGTTAGCAAAGAAATCCATATATAAAGCAAAGCCAAAATGGGCCAGGGATGCCCACAAGAAAACACAAGAGACATAGAAGTCAGCAAGAAATGAAAAAGAAGCCCAGCAAGTATACTGGGCTACGGAGAAGGAAAGTATACGAAAGAGCCCAGCAGGACTGGGTTGGGCAACAGAAATAGCAAACTGGGCATGGCAGGAGGCGCACAGCCACAAAAGCAAAACGCCCAAAGGGGAAGCCCACCACAGAGCTCAACCCTCCAAAGAAAGGGACAACGCATGGACATTGGCCTGCCGGAAAATAATCCACATCAGAAAATGCCAAAAAGCGCACGGCAGGATATGCACACCCATTTTCAGACCTCGGCAAACGAACAAAACATCAATAAGGTAACGCATGCGAACGATCCAGGCATCACCAGCCTATACCCAGCCACTATGGGAAAGGGTGACGTCATGGGAGAGGGCATGGTCTGGCGGTGGGGGAAGGAGCGGGAACCCATTTTTGCGATTCTTGCCCAGACTCTTTCGGTGGGCATAGTCCTGCTAGGATGACATGCTACACAAAAGAGGCAAGGTTGGGTAAGGACCGCTGGGTGCATGCCATGAAAGACCGAGAGAGAGAGGACACAGTGGACGAAGTAGAGAAGGAAGTTTCGTTGTCTGAAAGCCACGGGTCAATGGTGGATCAGAACCATTTGACTCGGTATGTGGGTGGCAAAAGGTTAGGATAGCAGAATAAGGCCATAAAAAGGCTAGACCAGTAAAATCGGCCACGGCAGGCCCTATATAAGGGACTCGCGGCTGTGGGAAAAAGGAAGGAGGGGGAATAAAAAAAAAAAACAAAAACAAGGGAAAACAGAGAGAAAAGAATTGAAAGAAAGAAACAGAGGGAAGGAAATTCTAAGAAAGGAAAAAACAGAGTGCTTATGGCAGGCATGCACCCAAATGGGTTAACCTCATTTCTCCCTCAATAGCCTTGTCCTCAAAAGGTAATACAAAATCTATACCTGGGCATATACCATCTGGGACTGTCCTCTCAAAGCAATTAATTTCATCAAGTGAAGTTACTTGCATTGAGAGAGTAGTTTTCCCTATCGTGGTTGAAGTCCTGCGGCAATACCAAATATGGCAGACTCCCTATTTTACTCTGCTAATTCCGCTCTACCATTTTGTTCAAGCGTTTTTCTTTAAAAGCAAGGTCTTTAAGTCATTTATCTTGTTCGTTGCGAAGGAAAACAGTAAATACCTTTTTTTTACGTTTTCTATTTTATGTCTGTTTGTCATAACTTGTTAACAATGACTTTGCTTGCTGTGAGCTCTTAAATGAACTTTGGCAGACACGGCAAAGATTGTGCACAACCCGGGCCAACGTGTGCTCCAATTGGGCCGATCCCAACTCCTCATCCAGAAACTACCCGGGCCTAGTACGGCAGGAGCTTGCCCGAGACCCCAAGCAGGCCCACCCCCTTACAATTGGCGACTCCACTAGGGAGTTGGAAAGAAGTTAGGGACAAAATATAAAATCCCTCGCAAAATAATGCCACCAAAGTCCAGAGCGACGCGAAACATGAGTGCCATGCCATCACAAGCAGAGTCCAGGCCAACCACACCTAGCCAACAGCAGGTTAACCAGGCAGAAGGCGCTAATGGAATGGGGGTTGGTCCCCAGCCACCGCCAAGGAACCCCGCAGACAACACCAATACTTTCATTAAGATGTTACAATCATTACAACACTCTCAGCAACAAATGATGGAGGAGATCCGTCAGCTGAAGTCAGAAAAGACAAAAGAGAAGGGGAGTCAGCATGTCCCCGACCATGCAACAGATAAAGAGGAAACACCAGTCCCTTAGAATACAGAGCAACGCTTCATCACTATGGCAGAAGTAGCAACTCTCCTCGAGCAGGAAAGGGCTAGAGCGCCTAAAGAAAGGTTTTATGCACGCAGACCCCCTTATCCATTAAAGGTGCTCAGCAAGCCATACCCTGAAAGGTACGAGCCGCGGACTTTTGCCCAATACGATGGCAGGAGAGGAAGTGCTATTGAGCACGTAAGCAAGTTCATACATACTCTTGGCCCCTATGCGGCAGACAATGACTTGTGTCTGCAGGAATTTTCTAAATCATTATGCGACCGAGCGTATACCTGGTACATTGGCCTAAAACCAGGATCCATTCCAACATGGGATGACATGGTGGATGTGTTTTGTACTAAGTACTTTCATGGAGAGGAAACAATAACGCTTGTAACTTTGCAAGCAACCAAGCAAAGGAGCGGCGAAGATTTGATGTAATACATAAAAAGATTCAGGGACATAGCGCTTGACTGCTATGACCATTGTGAAGAAAGGGCCTTGGTAGAAATGTGTATGACTAACATGATACGGGAGTACAGAGCAGTCTTGGAGAATCTAGACATCTCGCAGTTCGCACAGTTATTACAAAAGGCCAGAAGGACAGCCCAGTCAGTAAAGCCAAGCGCTGACAAAAGAAATGCTCCACAAGCAATGACGGTGACTACCGGTGAGCAAAGAAGGAAGACAGAAGGGAAGGAATACGATACTCCCCCACCCATACCATGCACTCCAAAGGAACTAGACGTGCTGCTAGATAAATGGATAGCAGACGGGGTCTTTAAGCCCAATCAGGTCTCGAAAGAGCCCACGGAAGAAGAACGAAAGGACCCACGCTTCTGCCACTTGCACAACTATGTACAACATCCTACTGCAGAATGTTGGGCGCTTCGTAGATTGATACACCGCAGGATCAAAGAAGGAACCCTGGAGTTGTCCCAATCAGAAGTCCAAACAAACCCACTCCCAAACCATAAAGGGAAAGGTGTGGCGGCGGTCGTAATCTACGCGGACCCAGGCGGGGATGAAGAAGAGAATCTAGCTCTGCCTGCCACGGCTATCACCACTCTACAATAGAGTACCAGGTTTAAGAATTTGTTTGACCAATTGGGGTTCACTATGGGAGAACGAAAGGTAGCCACAGAGGCTTTGGTAAGTATCACCTCCGGAGAAGGGTAGAATGTTTAACTACAGAAAATACAGGGGACAGGGTCCTCTTACAAGAATCAAGTGAAATCACCTTCAGCAATGAAGACATGGAAGTGGAATATCCAGATCACAGAAGGCCGCTTTACTTAGCGGCATCTATAAATCAAGTCCCCGTAAAGAGAGCCTTGGTGGACACAGGCGCCTCTGTGAATCTCATCCCGTTAAGCACTTTGCAAGCAACGGGAATCTCGGAAAAAAAAATCCAGGGGTGCCCAATGGAAGTAACGGGCTTTGGCGGAAAGGGAGAGTATACCGCAGGATACATTCAGCTATGGTTAAAAGTAGGCCTTATAGCTTCCCTGGCTCGATTCCATGTGATAAAGACAGAAGTTTCATACCATGTTCTACTAGGGAGACCCTGGCTGCACAAGCACCGGTTAGTCCCATCCACCTATCACCAGTGTGTAAAAGGAAGGTTAAATGGCAAGATGATACGCATAACGGCAAACCAGTCACCGTTTGAGCAAGCAGAAGCCCATCTCGTAGAAGCTGTGTTCTATGACCAATGGGCACCATCCGGAGAAAACTCTTTAGCAAGGCCCCTTGGTACCTTTGTGCCTAGGTGGGAAGACATTCAGAGTAATCCAGAGCCCGATTTGAAGGAGTTGTTAGCACGAAAGAAGAAAAGGAAAACAACGCCTGCCGCAGGAACAGAAGATGCGCCACAATGCGTCAGAATCCGAGGTCCTGATGGCAGAATTATCTACAAGTTATGAAGGTGCGCGGGGCCCACGAGTGAGACATAAGCGGGCCCCAGGCAAAAGCGGCAACACGAGAATCTGGTGTGTTGCGCAGTCCAAGATAGTTCAGAAGAAAAAGGTAGTGAAGAAAGTCACGAAGAAGCTATGGCAGAAAAGGATCCTCAGGTTGTGGCAGAAGAAGAACTAGAGGAGGTCAACCTGGAGCCTGACTCACAGGAACCGAGGCCTATTTCAGTTAGTTCGAGATTGACGGAAAAGGAAAAATCAGAGTTGGTACAATTATTAAAAGAATTCAAGGATGTTTTCGCGTAGGACTACAGTGAAATGCCAGGACTTGATCCAGGGCTAGTAGTGCACACATTGAACGTTGATCCAGGAGCCAAGCCGGTAACCCAGCCTGCCAGGGTATTCCACACGGAAATATAAGGGCAAATAGTCAAGGAGGTACAGAAATTGTTAGCCGCAGGATTTATCAAACCCATCCAACACTCGCGATGGCTGTCCAATATAGTGCCAGTAAAAAAAAAGAACGGGCAGATAAGATGCTGTGTGGACTTCAGAAACCTCAACAGAGCCTGCCCAAAGGATGAGTTCCCGTTGCCAAATATGGATTTGTTGATAGATTCTGTGGCAGGAAGTGCTATGTTCTCATTCATGGATGGATTCAGCGGGTATAATCAAATTAGGATGGCACCGAGGGATGCGGAGAAAACTGCCTTCAGGACACCCATAGGCAATTTCTACTATACAGTAATGCCATTCGGATTGAAAAATGCGGGTGCAACTTACCAACGGACAATGACAGCCATATTTCATGACATGATGCACAAGAAATTGGAAGACTATGTGGATGACATAGTAGTGAAATCAAAGAAAAGAGAGGAGCACTTTTACGCGTTAAGGCAAGTGTTTGAAAGATGCAGAACCTTCAAGTTGAGAATGAATCCCCTCAAGTGTGCATTTGGGGTGTCCTCAGGAAAATTTTTGGGCTTCCTGGTCCATAGCAGGGGAATAAATGTGGATTTTGCCAAAGCCACAGCCATAACAACTATAAAACCGCCAGCCACAGTGAAAGAATTGAAGAGTTTCTTAGGAAAAGTCTCATATATCCGGAGATTTATCCCTGAATTGGCATCAATCACTTCCGCTTTCGCCAGACTACTCAAGAAAGGGGTAAGTTTTGACTGGAGAGAAGCACAGCAGGCAGGTTTCAAAAGGCTACAGCAGATCATGATGAACCTCCCCACAGTGCAAGCCCCAGTCCGCAAGAGGCCATTGCTGCTCTACCTAGCCACCAGTCCGCATGCCGTAGGGGCGTTGATTGCTCAGGAAAACGAAATTAACATAGAACAGCCAATATACTACATCAGCCGCGCTCTAAAAGATACGGAAACTCGCTATCCAATAGCAGAAAGGGCGTGCCTGACCGTTGTGTATGCCTCCTAGAGATTGTGCCACTACTTCTTGGCCTATGAGGTACAGCTGATGACTAAGTCCCACGCTATCAAAGATTTATTGCAACAACCAATCCTCTTTGGCAGGTTATCCCAATGGTTGTTGCAGTTATCACAGTACGACTTGAGAATGGGGACACCCAGGGCAGTCAGAAGTCAAGCAATAGCGGATTTGTTGGCACAGTTTCCAGGAGAAGAAGAATTCCTGCTGGATGATGAAGTCCTAGGAAAAGTAGCCATGGCAGAAGAAATGAGAGAGTAATGGATAATGAAATTTGATGGGTCCTTTACTACCCAGTCCGGAGGGGTGGGGGTAGTCTTGTATCATGAGGAAGACAAGGCAGTGGCACTGTCATTCAAACTAGAATTCCCTTGTTCAAACAATACAGCCGAATATGAGGCCTATCTAACTGGGCTAGCTACAGCTCTCGAAGTCGGAGTCAAACATTTGAAGGTACTAGGTGATTCGAACCTAGTGGTCTGCCAGGCCAAGGGAAGTTTCTCTCTGAAGGAACCCAACTTAGCTTCGTACAGAGCGATGACCCAGAAGATGGAGGAAAGGTTCTTTACCTTTGAAATAGAACATGCCCCAAGGAACGAGAATCGATTTGCAGATGCGTTAGCGGCGTTGGGTTCGCAGATAACCTTTGAGGGAGATAGTGCCACGGTAGAGGTCAGCAAAAGAAGAGAGTCTATCATCGAAACCTTGAAGGAAAGGTTCCAGGAAAAACAGGACGAGAATGATTGGCGGTTCCCCATAAGAGAAGCTTTGATGAAGGACGAAGATGCTGCAGAATTAAAAGTGTTAAAAGACCACGCTTTGGTGAAATGAGAATTATACCGCAGGATACCAGGTGGGGTCTTGTCCAGGTGTGTGGGGCAGGAAGAAGCCCAGAGAAAGTTAAGAGAAGTACACGACAGGACCTGTGAATCTTGTGGGGAAATTAGTCTCTACCGCAGGCTCCAAAGAACGGGCTTTTATTGGCCAAGCATGGGCAAAGATGCGGATCAGATTCAAACTCGATGTGGGACCTGTCAGCTAGCGGCAGATAGAGGAGAAAGTTATGCCGTGTTGACTAGTGAAGACTGGAGAAGCCCATTCAAACTATACCTAACAAAAGGCATCCTGCCACAAAAGCATTCTGAAAGTTATAAACTCAAGAGATTGGCAACATGTTATTTCTTGCATGAGGAAGTTCTTTTCAAAACAGGATTTGATGGGGACCCATTAAGATGTTTGGGCCCCGAGGAAGTAAAGGAAATAATAAGAGAAGTGCACTCAGGGGAATGTGGGGAACACCAAGGAAAGAAGAAGCTATACAGGTGTCTGCTACAAATGGGGTATTACTGGCCTACCATGAAGAAAGATGCAGCAGAATTTGTGAAAAGATGCCACAGCTGTCAAGTACAGGCTAATCTCATTCATACCCACCCGCAAAGCTTGCATAGTATGGTTACTCCATGGCCCTTTCACACTTGGGGGCTGGACTTGGTGGGACCAATTAACCCTCCGTCTCGTGGATATATCTGGATTTTGGTAGCCACTGAATACTTCACCAAATGGGTAGAGGCAATACCACTTCGCAAGGCCACAGGAGGAGCAGTGGCAAACTTTATAAAGGAAAATATAATTATAAGGTTTGAGGTGCCTCACAGAATCATCAGTGATAATGGTACGCCATTTGTCAATAGTGAAGTAAGGAAGATGTTGGCGTTCTACCAAATTAAACATTACCGTTCGTCACCATATTACCCCCAAGGAAATGGGCAAGCAGAGGCAACTAACAAAGTTCTCATAAAGATCATCAGTAAGATGAGTCAAGAGTATACTGGGGATGGGCAATGCACTTGCCAAATGCTCTTTGGGCTTACCGAAAATCACCAAAGTCGGCCACAAGATTTCCACCTTTTTCCCTAGTATACGGAACGGAAGTTGTGAGTCCTGTGGAGATAATAATCCCATCACTGAGAGTCATGCAGATGCAAAGGAAGGAAGAAGAAGAAATCTTTGCGGCAGAAAGATGTGAAGATTTGGAAGGGCTGGACGAAAAAAGGGAAGAAGCCCAGGAATATGGCCGCAGATACAGGCAAAAAATGGCAGAAGCCTATGGCAGGATCACTAAAGAAAGAACATTTGCGGAAGGACAACTCGTGTTAAAAGTAATGGACTATGTCAGAAGGGGCATGGCAGGACCATCCAAGTTTGCACCAAAATGGGAGGGACCCCTCGTGGTAAGAGAAGTCTACCCAAATGGATACTATGGACTAACTCAAATGGATAGTAAAGACCTGGTGGATCCCATCAACGGGAAATGGCTGAAGTGCTACTATGCTTAAGGTTGAGAACAAAAGCATTGCCCTCCTTCTAAGCTGTGTTTCACAAATGCTAAGATTATTTTGTTCCCTCTTCTGCTTTACTACTTGCTTTCCTCCAAGTGACCATGTCACAAGACAAGTCTACAGTATGTTTTCATGAATTATGCAATGAGAAAAATGAGAAAAATATGCTAAGTATTACAAAAAAAAAACTTTCCATGACATAAGTAGTAGCAAAAGGTGATTAAGTGTAGTATGTTAAGTTACAAACCCCAGATTATATAAAGTCTTGCCAAAAAAAAAAAAAAAAATAGTTAAACAAGTTTCCTAGAAAGCCATCATAAAGTGTACTGGCCAAAAAAAAAAAAAAAACACATGATCAAAGGGGAGCCTGCCATCATCAATAAAGTCCTGAGAGCAAAGACTGATCTCCAAAACGGTCATGCCCACCAATACTGGCAACCAAGCGCTCACGACGGCCCTCTACATCTGCTATCTCTTTCTTCAAAGCTTTAATCCTTGCATCCAGGGCATCCACAGCAGGCCGAACCTTCCTCATTAAGAAGGCCTGGGCAATCTCACGGAGATGGTCTAAAAGGAACTCCACAGCAAAACCCACATTAACTAGCTCCTGCACTGCAGCTCTCCACTGTAGAATCCTCTCAGAAGAAACAGAGTCAATAAAGCTGTGCTCAATGTCGTTCAGCACGCTCCCCAGCATCTCCAGGAAGTGTTCCCTGACAGAGCGACCCAAACGGAACCCCTGCATGAAGTCACCACGGCTGCTGTAAACTCCCTCTAGGTGAGAAATACACTCACTGGGAACTCGGAAGCCGTGAAAGTCCACATAAGGAAAACCTGCTCCCTAGAAATCTGCCGGGTCAAGATCATTCGTCTCAAGCTGATCAAAACGGATGAAGAAATTCGCAGCCTCGCTCACGGGGTCTGGAACTGCAGTAGAACTCCCTCCTGCCTCAAACTGGGAAAAGGTGGTGGGAGGCAAGCCTAATAAGAAGTAGGAAATGTAATATGAGTATTTACGATAAAAAAAAAAAATAATAAGTTCGCAAGAAAGCATTAAAGGTGAGAAGACTTACCAGAAATTGTAAAGATGGGAGTAACAGGATTTGCGGCTGAAACAGAGACTGGAGCTGCGGCTGAAGCAGAAATGGGGATGGCAGAAACAGGCACTGTAGGGGCAGCAGGAGGAATGGATAACTATAGCTCCGCAGTTACTGCAGCCTCTGGTTCTTCAAAAGCCTCTGCAATTAAGAATGTGAATGTGTTGAATGAAGGAAAGCAGTATATAAAAATAATAATAATATAAGTATATACACACACACATATATATATATATAATAAAACCAGGAAGAAGGAAAGAGGCACGTACCTGCCAACTCAGTCTCACTCTCCTCATCATCAAACTCCTTAGAAGACAAGTCTGCAGTAGGCCCGCGGATGGCAGAATCAGGGATGGAAGAAGGGGTGACTACCAAGGAAGAACCTTCCTTCGCAACTTGAGAAAGGACTGCAAAAGGATCACTGGTGGAAAGAATAAGGGGGGCGGCAGGAGAGGCAACCCCAGTCTAGACAGCAGGAGGAGTGGCCCTTTCTTGAGAAGTGGGTGTGTCGGCAGAAGTGGGGGTAGCCTCCCCAATCCCCTCAGTATAAGTGCCCTCCATGGGCACTAGTTTAGTAGAGAAGACCGGGGTCTCAGTAGAAGTCCCTTCAGCCATGGGATGGTATATGGAAAAGGGCTCAGGTTGCTCCTGCAACAAAAAAAAAAAAAAAAAAAAAAAAAGGAAAAGAAAGTGAAGGTGATTAAGAAAACCACAGTAACACAGAAAGAAGGAAAGAGCATAATTGAGGGCATAAAAAAAAAAAAAAGAGAGAATATATCTATATATGTATAATACCACAGGTTCTGGCTCATCGAGAAGTATGGGATGAGCAGCAGATGCATCTTCTCTGTGCTTAGACTGCAAGAGAGATGAGGTCAACATGCACAAGTGTTAGTTGCAAAAAAAAAAAAAAAAAAAAAAAAAAACCAGAAACGAGTAAAGAAAAGACTAGAGAAAAATTAGAGATAACATACTCTCCGTTTAGTGGCACGGGCACGAAGGGGAGATGTCTTTCTTTTGCTACCTTGCGTCCTGCTAGAAGGAGGAGCATCTGTGGATGGCTGCGAAGCGGTATGTTTTGACTTGCTAGCGGTAGAACGTGTAGCAAGAACAGTACGGGCTTTAGAACGAGGAGAGCCTTGTAGAGCTATATGACCCATGGGAGGCAGATCACGCTCAGAAGACATTGCCTCATCCTTTTTCTTGGCAAACTTAGGTTTGACAGAACCTCCCTTGCCCAATGTAGGTGGGTTCAAGACCTTCACCTTCCTATCCCAACCAGGAGGGTAGTCACCCGCAAGCCAATTCCATCCTTTGGCCCCCTCATCCCATTCCAGAAGAGAAGATCGACCCTGTTTAGTGACATATGCTAACACAGACTTGGAAGGAAGCACCAGCTGAGGGTTGGCAGAAGCAACCATGCCAAGGCCATCAGGAGGAATCAAGGAAAAGCCACGGCTGCCCATTAAAGCCTGTTCAAAAGATGTCATTACAGCCCGCTAATATTCGTGCATGGGAGGAGTGCAAATACCTTCCCTTGAAGAACTAGGGACAGTGACTGCAGTAAAGTGCTGCCTCCAGAAGTCAAAAGCAACAGGCCGCAGGAATGGCCTGACAGAAGTGGGAGACTCTGCAAGAAAAGAAAGATCATCTGGAGTATCTTGGTCTAACCCGAACTGCCTTCTTACTCGGTTGGCAGGATAATACACAAATCGAACCCCTTCATCAGATAAATAAGGCAGCCACCCAGCATTAGTGGCTGCCAAGTAGGTGATCCCCCTCTCGTCAAAACCAACCAAAGGGTGAGTAGTACCAATAGTGTCTGCAAACTGACCCATAACAGAATCCTCACGAGTGTAACCCGCACCCAAATGTCTATATGCTTGCCAAGAAAACCCAACACTCTTATCAAAGAACTTAACAGCAGGATGGTAAATAGGCTTCAAACCAGACCAACGGAAAGCCAAAGGAAACTCAGATTCAAATCTGCCACAAAAATCGATAATCACCCTCGAACAGGAAACATACTTCTCTTTTGCAAAACGAACCGGTCTGCACTTAGCCAAGTGTTTTGCGCAGCGTTCATACAATAGATGCTGCAGGATAGTGCTGTGAACCGAAGAGGTAACTATATGGCAGGACCTTGCCTGGTCCTTATCAGCCCGCAAGATGTCCAGCTGTACATACAAGTGTCCCAGAAACATGGGGGCTAATGGCAAACTTATCCCCGCAGCAATTTTAATAGCCAAACGAAAAAACAGAGGTTTAATTGCATAGTAAGGACGCGCACCAAACACAAACTTACAGAGCCAAAAGGAGATGAAAGCCGCACGGCGAGCGGCGCCAGAAAACTTAGAAGAGGAACTGACCCAATAAGATAGCTTGGCGTTCTTAGCCATTCTTGTCCTCAACTCGGCCTCCACGGCCGCTTCCTCCGGAGAGAGTTCTAGGGTACTCGGATCAACGTCACCAAGAATGGGCAAAAGAAGTTGGTTCGCCACATCCTCTAATGTCACGGTAATCTCACCGCAGGAGAGAAAGAAAGTGTGGGTGGCAGTGCACCATCGGCGGACCAAGTGGCGAAGATTGAAAAGGTCTCTGCAGTTCGACAAACAACGAGACGCAACAACGGCCTGCAACACACCAGCCTGCCGTAGCAAACCCATGAAATCCACATCCAACAACTCGCGGTCCACCCATTCCTTCCAACCCAAGGCTTGGCCTGACCCATACTCAAAGTGAATGGGAATAGGGAGCGAAATACCCTGGCGGATGACAATGTCAGGAATTGAAGAGGGTAACGGAGCCCAAGGAGCTTCGGTGCTACGGCGGCAAAGAGCAAGCCACACCCGGCTCGGCGCCGGCGGAATGTAATCACCAGGTACCTTTGGAAAGTACATCATACCACAGATCAATCAACGAAACGACCTCGTCGTCAGAAGGGCGGCGTGCCTCCTCCTCGTCGGAGGAACCCGGTTCAGAATACTCAACCTCCTCACCCTCGTCGTGAGCGGAGGGAGGGTCAGAGGCAACTTCCTTTCCCTTGCGGCGTGAGGAAGCTCGGCTTTTCACCGGCGACATCATGAATCGGAGTAGGTAAAGAGAAGTGTTTGGAAGGAAGAGCACGGCGGAAAGAAAAAAGAGAAAGAGAAAAGGAAGAGGCGCTTGTATGGAAAAGAGGAGAAGAAGTAGTTGGGAAAGGAAGGAGATTCCTTAAATGCCACCATCATTAAAATCGAAGTGAAGGGAGGTGATGGGTCAGCCGCCGGATAGGGAATGGAATTAATGAAGCAACGCTGCTCTTCAAAATAACTGCCAAACTTGGAAATTCGAAGAGACAACTCTGTTCGTGGCAAAAGGAGAGAAAAAAATATATATATATATATATATAAATAGAATAATATACACGTGAAGTAAAAAATTACTGTTTGAAAAAGCCCGCAAAGGAAAAGAAGAAGAAAAGAAAAAAAAAAAAAAAAAAAAAAAGAGAGACAAGAATAGTCTTTATTCGCATATAAACCGCAGGAGTATTTCATATACTCAGGGGGCTAATTGTTGAGGCTCATTTTTTTAAAACCCAGCAGGCCTAAGGCCCAAAGTTATGGGCAAACTGAAAGAGACAGCAAAAAGGGGAAAAAGAAAGCATAGGCATGATTTAAGGGTCCATGAGATGGGTCCAGAAAAAGCAAATGGGCTTAAATAAGCCCGGAAAGAGAAAAGAAACGAATCCGTGAAAAGGATGAGGAAAAAAAGAAAGAATGGGCCACAGCAGGCTCACTGCAATAAAGAAAAAAAGAAAGTAACAGGCAAATGGAGAACCCATGAGCCCAAAGGATAAGGTTTGTAGAGAAAATTGGGCTAAGGAAGCCCAAAGTGAGTTAGCAAAGAAATCCATATATAAAGCAAAGACAAAATGGGCCAAGGATGCCCATAGAAAACACAAGAGACATAGAAGTTAGCAAGAAATGAAAAAGAAGCCCAGCAAGTATACTGGGCTACGGAGAAGGAAAGTATACGAAAGAGCCCAGCAGGACTGGGTTGGGCAACAGAAATAGCAAACCGGGCATGGCAGGAGGCGCAAAGCCACAAAAGCAAAACGCCCAAAGGGGAAGCCCACCACAGAGCTCAACCCTCCAAAGAAAGGGACAACGCATGGACATTGGCCTGCTGAAAAATAATCCACATCAGAAAATGCCAAAAAGCGCACGGCAGGATATGCACACCCATTTTCAGACCTCGGCAAACGAACGAAACATCAATAAGGTAACGCATGCGAACGATCCAGGCATCACCAGCCTATACCCAGCCACTATGGGAAAGGGTGACGTCATGGGAGAGGGCATGGTCTGGCGGTGGGGGGAGGAGCGGGAACCCATTTTCGCGATTCTTGCTCAGACTCTTTCGGTGGGCATAGTCCTGCTAGGATGACATGCTACACAAAAGAGGCAAGGTTGGGTAAGGATCGTTGGGTACATGCCATGAGAGACCGAGAGAGAGAGGACACAGTGGACGAAGTAGAGAAGAAAGTTTCGTTGTCTGAAAGCCACAGGTCAATGGTGGATCAGAACCATTTGACTCGGTATGTGGGTGGCAAAAGGCTAGGATGGCAGAATAAGGCCATAAAAAGGCTAGACCAGTAAAATCGGCCACGGCAGGCCCTATATAAGGGACTCGCGGCTGTGGGAAAAAGGAAGGAGGGGGAATAAAAAAAAAAACAAAAACAAGGGAAAACAGAGAGAAAAGAATTGAAAGAAAGAAACAGAGGGAAGGAAATTCTAAGAAAGGAAAAAACAGAGTGCTTATGGCAGGCATGCACCCAAATGGGTTAACCTCCTTTCTCCCTCAATAGCCTTGTCCTCAAAAGGCAATACAAAATCTATACCCGGGCATATACCATCTGGGACTGTCCTCTCAAAGCAATTAATTTCATCAAGTGAAGTTACTTGCATTGAGAGAGTAGTTTTCCCTACCATGGTTGAAGTCCTGCGGCAATACCAAATATGGCAGACTCGCTATTTTACTCTGCTAATTCCGCTCTACCATTTTGTTCAAGCGTTTTTCTTTAAAAGCAAGGTCTTTAAGTCATTTATCTTGTTCGTTGCGAAGGAAAACAGTAAATACCTTTTTTTACGTTTTCTATTTTATGTCTGTTTGCCATAATTTGTTAACAATGACTCTGCTTGCTGTGAGCTCTTAAATGAACTTTGGCAGACGCGGCAAAGATTGTGCACAACCCGGGCCAAGGTGTGCTCCAATTGGGCCGGTCCCAATTCCTCACCCAGAAACTACCCGAGCCTAGTACGGCAGGAGCTTGCCCGAGACCCCAAGCAGGCCCACCCCCTTACACATTACAATGGGCAGGGTGTCTAAACTACAAGCATGATCTTTGAAATTGGTATGGCAGTTCACAATTAGAAATTGAAAGTATTATGCATCTTTTAATAGGTATTATGCAATCCAAACACACATCTTTTACTTGAACATCTAAGGGTTATCGTGTATTTGGTGACAACAGCAATCAGGGGAAAATTCACTTCAAATACATAAACTTTCTTGTTCTTCTTCTTCTTATTTATTTATTTATTTTTAATTATAAACATATTTGACTGAAAATGGCAATAATATATATCTAATGCAACCTTCACTGATTTCATAATAAAAAAAATGAATTAAACTTTAGCATGTTAAGTAGATTATAGCATATGCAGATGCCAATATCGAAGAGCTCATAGTTAAACTTCACACTCATAAGGCATTATCCAAAGAAAGCTAGAAACTTGCTAAATCATTTTCATTACAAAAATGTAAACACCATTCAATATTCAAGAAGATCTAGCTTTCAATGAGTAAGCAAACAAAGCACATTGTCCATTACAACACTGCAAAGTAGAAGTAATGCACTTAAGATGACAATCTACAACCCTAGTGTGCAAAAGGAGCCTGAAGTTGCCATCACTGACATTACATATGTAATAACCTAGCTGCATGGCAATATTTATGGTCAAATTTGAAGTAAAAGATGTGCATCAATTCAATCATGTTTTTTAAAATAGAAAGTAATCAGAAATAGGCAACAATGTAATGATGACCCGATCAAGAAATAATGAAGTATGTAGTGAGTGGGTTTAGCATATTGTGTAAATTTTACAATCTAATTGATCAATTGGATTACGAGATACCAAAAAAACAAAAACAAAAAAAGGAAAGTTAAGATCAGAAATGACATGCAAGACAAACCCTAGATAGAGTGAGAGAAAGACAGAGATAAAGAAGTATCGTTTTTGATGATAGCGTTGGTCTTTAAACTCTTCAGCGGAAAATTTGAGAACGGTGGTGAAAGGTGCTGCCTCTGGAATGCTAAGAGAGAGAGAGAGTTTGATTTGAATGAATGCTTTGAAGGGAGAGGTCAGAGTCACTTTGAAGGAAGACTGAGAACCAGATTGCGATAGTGAAAGCGCGATTTGAGACAGTGAGAGGGAGATTGAGAGAGTAAGTCTGAGTGAGAGAAAGGAAGATTGAGAGACTTAGGGAGACTGAGAGCGAGATTGAGAAAGTGAGAGAGAGATTGAGAGAGTAAGACTGAGTGAGGGAGATTGAGAGATAGTGAAATGGTGAGTATTGATAGTGAGTGGAACAGTGAGTGAGATTCAGCCAAACCTAAGCCATACTCGAGTTTATGGAGC
This sequence comes from Quercus glauca, assembly GCA_023736055.1. Lineage (NCBI taxonomy): Eukaryota > Viridiplantae > Streptophyta > Magnoliopsida > Fagales > Fagaceae > Quercus > Quercus glauca. The sequence continues at coordinate 62,582,909 of CM043319.1, read as the reverse complement.
TCGGGTACTGCTAACACAGTACTCGAGTCCAAGAAACTCGAGTACCAAGTGGGATTTTTTAATCCAAATGTCAGGTCAACCTGTGCCACGGTGGCAGGACTTCTAGGAACTCGAGTTTACTGTAGTCGAGTACCATTTGGAACTTGAGTATGTAGAGCTCAAGTACTAGAAAAGTGGTACATCACTAATTAGTTCCGAAACAGTGCTTTTTTGCTACAAATTTTGCAAAATGGTGGTATTTGGCCATTTTCACCGGATTTAAATGCTCAAAACAGTAACACCCCGGCCCCCCAGCTTTGAAGTTAGTTGTCTGGTTTACGATCTCTTTATTTCTCTTTCTTCACCTTAATTACTTCTCATCTCATCTCTTTCTTCTTTATTTTTTTTGGATTTGGGGTTTATTTCAACATATTTTGGTTGTAGATGTGTGTTCTGCAATGCACGTGAGAAACATTATAAAAAAAGATTCATAATAAACAACGTTGCAATTCACGACTAAATTCAATTTAAAATTTATAGAAGGTAACAAAGTTGTTTGAGGACATTGAGAAAGGAAAATGAAAATATTAGACTGTTAGAAACTGAAAGAATATGGACAGACACCCAATGTGAGCATGTCCCTCTATTTGCCTCAGATTGTAACATTTAGGAGTTATGGAGTAATGGTATTGGACCATTACATTACCCCACTAAGTCCACTATCCCACTCAATATTAATGGAGTGGTGTGTAAAAAATATAAACATCAAGAATGGTACCCATTGAACATGGGGATGAATTTTGCTTTCTCATAGTGTTTATAGAGTGTTGTGAGGTTCTTAGGTTGTGGGTTATGTTTGCATCACTCTAGTAGTGTGCAACACCATCGGAGAAACATTTTTGGTTTGTGGGTTACACAAACTGGAATTCAAAATGTGTTTGGATAGCTGGTTTGTGTGGAGGCTGGCTCTAGATAGCGTAGAACAACCTCAAAGTTCTTGGGTGACCGTCGGTTTAGGCCAAGAGAGGTATGCTGAAAAAAACCGATTATTTATATTCCGCTGCAAAGTCAATTTCTTACATAGACATTTGAATGTAATTGAAGCAGTTTGATAAATGATATCCAAGATGCAGGCGGCATATTTACACACTTCAAGTGAACTATTTATGTTGGATTTTCAAATCAATCTTCTTCCTCTCACTCCCTGAAACAGATTAGGAAAACATGTGAGAATACAAATACTAAAAAAAAAATATTGACCAAACGAAAAGAAGGTACAGAAAAATGTTAGAGAAAATAAACTACCTAGTTTTTCTTTTTCCTACTTGTTGATAGGTAAAAAATCAATTTGTGGAATTGACATAATCATTAATTCCTTTTTAATTTTCTTCAAGTTTTCATCCTTAACAATAGTGTCAAACCATACTTGTAGGAATCTTGAAGCTAACTGACTTGCCAAAGGATAATAACTTTCATGAAAATCCATCTTTCATTCAGTGCACCTTTTGACCAGAAGAAAAACACTTCCAATAGTAAGTGACCTGTAGTGTTACATTTTATTCACGAAAATCAATAAATAAATAAAAAAACATAAGAAAACAAATACAAACATAGATCTTAAAAGAAAAAGAAAAAAAAAAAAAGGGAATCAAGGAGAAAATCTTAAGTAGAAAATTTTTGTTTTTTAATCCCTCTCTCTTGCTTGTTATCATAGATCTAATTCATAGTTTGCTAGCATAGGAAGATATAATCTCAGCCATGAACTGATCTAGATCTAGGGTTTATTTGAGATTCGCTTATTTTGCTGAAATTGAAAATTTTTTGCTGAAATTATTATAGATAAAAGTAAAAATTAGTTAAAATAATACTATGAGACTTATAAATAGTAACAAAAATAAATTAAATAATAAAATAAGTTGACAAAATTAATTTTTGCCAAACGTACACGTAGAAGATAAAAGCTTTAAAATACGTTCTTTCACGTTTTCAATCCAACTAGCCCACCTTAAGCCCAAACAGAAAAACAGCCCCGGCCCGCCCAATCTAACTAGCCCACCTTAAGCCTAAACCCCTCTCTCTCTCTCTCTCTCTCTCTCTCTCTGACCTAAACCCACATAAACCCCTAAAACTAAAACTCATCTCTCTCTCTCTCTCTTTCCAGCAACCAAAATCACGAGCCACCGCCGAACCACCAACCCGCGGCGGAACATCTGGTCTAACCGGCTGAAACCCATCTCCTCTCTTCTCTTCTCTCTGTAATTTTTGTTTGTTTGTTTGTTTGTTGTAAAACCAAAATGAGCGTGGTGAAGGCGACTAAGGAGCAGAAGGAGAAAGAGACTGAGGAGGAGGAGATACCAGAGGACTTAGATTTGAAAGTAAAGAAATACCTCAGAGGCGGCGCCGCTAATTTAGACGATTTGAAAGATAAAAAACTCAAGGGCCAGCTTTCCCATCGAGAGTCTTTGTATGGAGCTTCTGCTAAAGCCGCTGCTAAGTATGAAAAGGTCTGCACCTTTCTCTTTTCTCTCTCTAATTTTGTTGTTGTTGTTGTATTAGCGAAAATGATGATATGGGTGTAATGTATGTATGTATGTATGTATATATGTGATTCAGTGGCTTATGCCAAGTGAGGGAGGGTATTTGGAGGCGGACGGTCCGGTAGAGAAGACATGGAGAATCAAACAGGAAGATATTAGGCGCGAAGTTGATATCTCCAGTTCCAGGAATCAACATGATGTTATTTTACCAGGTTTACTTCTCATTTTTTGATGAACTACTTTTTATTTGTACATGGTTTCTTTCTAGTTTTGACTTGCCTTAGAAATATATATTTTCTTTTTGTGTGGCAAAACTTAGGTACAGTTTCTTAGGTTCTCCGATTAAATTCAACAGCGTGGTTGTATTGAATTGTGCTTAGGAAAAGACAACACTGTTTGGTTATTGTAATTGCGTGTTTGAATTTAATTGGAAAACCTACGGTACAACATCTAACTAACTGTACCTAAGTTTTGCTTGTTTTGTTTTGTTTGTTGTTGTTGGGAATGAGCAGGGTTACTGTAATACAATACTACCCTTTGAGCAGTTTTTTTTGTGGATAAATATTAAATAATGAAATTGAATCCCCTTGCCTCAAATTTTTCTATTCATTAGAAGCATAGATGAATTTGTTCTTTAGTTTGGTTGTATTCAACTAATTATATGTGTCTTTTCACCTTCAAGTGCAGAATTTAGTCCATACACTCTTGATTTTACCTCAAATGGTCAATATATGGCCGCTGCTGGACGGAAGGGTCATCTGGCCATCGTAGACATGAAGAATATGATCCCAAGGAGAGAAATTCAGGTATGCCCTGGTCCTAACAGATTGAGTTGGCCCTTTAGGAGATCCAACTAGATAGATGAAACCTCTTAATTAGTAAAATATGAATGCTGGGATTATAAATTTGTTAACAATTTCTTCTTTTGCAATTTTAAAAGTATCAAAATATGAGGCCAATGAACTCCGGTTTAAGTGGCACCTCCTCCTATTGAAAATTTGGAAGGCAACTGCATTGTGTGCGCTGTGGACTATTTGACAAGATAGGAATATTGGAATTTTTTTTTGGTGTTGAATGGCCTATACATGTAATTAAGCAAATGATGTTGCGGTCTTTATATGAGTGGATGACCATGTTAATTATAATTTTAAAAAAAAGAGGATGAACGCGTTGGGCAGCATCCTTTGTCTTCTTTTTTAGATTTTGTAGCTCTTTTGAATTTGAGATTTTTATGGATGAGGCAACCTGCATGTTGCGATTTGTTCTATTTCTTCTTATGAATGAAATTATTTTCAATCATTAAAAAAAAAAAGTTTTAATGCATTCAAGCTTGATCCTTCCCTTACACTATAATAGAGTCTGGTTCTCTGCAGCCTCGTACAAAGGGGTGAGTGATAAAACCTCTAGATAACAAGGTCATTGTGAGAGATCTCTTCGAGTTTTTTTGGTTAAAAGAGAAAAAACATTCCAGCTGTCCAGGTAGCCTCAAGCTTTTTTGCTTCTTGATAAAGTGCCTGAGGCTTTGAGATGTGCATATTTGCGAGGTTTCTTTGGCTTCTGAATGTAGTTTTCATTATTTCATGTGGTTCAAGTTCATAACAAAAGAATATTTTACACCACTGGTAATGATCAATTAATAGCATGAATATTGTAGGAATTTTTGTTAGAATTTTTATTCATTCAATTTCAGTTCATATCTGTGATATATAATTTGTAGGTAGACCTCCCTGATCACAATATGATAAATTTTGATTGTTAGTCTGGGATTTGCTGTTCTTTGTTCTTAGGGGATGTGGTTTATGCCAAACTGAGATAGTTTTCATTTAAGGTTAAAAAGGGATTTCTTAAGAAATCAAAATTAAGTAGATAACCAAATTTATGCTTTTCCTGGACTTTTTCTGGTTTGCGTATTTTGTACGTCAACTTTTACCCCCTGATTGCAAGATTAGACTAATTGACTAATTGTTGATTATTTAGGTTGGAGAAACAGTGCGTGATGTGGTGTTCTTGCAAGATCAGTCCTTCTTTGCTGCTGCGCAGAAAAAGTATGCCCTTCTTGTTGAGAGTTGAACTGTTTGCATGATTAAATTGAGTTATTTGAACATTCACATGGTAAATCTATAAAATCTAGATGTCACCTCAAGGGGTAGCACAATCAGTTGAGGACCATACCTCATGAAGTGAGTTCACTTGTTTGAATCTACCCTTCCTCCTCCTCTTGGGGCCAAAACTTGTCTAAGGGAAGAAAAAAAACTATATAATTTAGATGCATGTGTTTATATGGTTGAAACCTTGTCCTTTGGATCTAATTTGGTACACAGATTATATGGTTCCACTTCCACCTTAAAGTCATCTTAGCTATTAGGATATAGGGTTCTAGCATGATATTCAGTTTTCCTCATTTCAAAAGTGGAATTGAAGTATATATGCTATTTGAAGTTTTTCTCATCATGCTGATTCTTGTGGTGCATAGAGATGAAGCAATCTCAATTTAATTTCATGAATGACATGTCTTTTGTTTTGCCTTTTATCTTTGGACTAATTGATAACTGTTAAACTACCAATTGTCCCAAAAGTTTAAGCTATTAGGAAATGGTGAGTTTAAATGTTTAATCACTTAACCATAATTCTAATATTCCCCCTCATTTGTGGGCCAAAACTTCCCTTTAATAAGTGGGGGCCCAACAAGTGAGAATTTAACATTTTAAATGGGAGGTAGAGTGAAGACAGGGATCGAACTCAGGATCTCCTACTTTGATACCATCTTAAATTACCGATTGTTCCAAAAGTTTAAGCTATCAGGAAATTGTGAATTTAATCATTTAACCTATAATTCTAACATTCCCTCTCACTTGTGGGCCTAAACTTCTCCTAATTAAGTAGGGGCCCAACAAGTGGGAATTTAACATTTTAAATGGGAGGTAGAGTGAAGACAGGGATCAAACTCAGGATTTCCTGCTCTGATACCATGTTAAATTCCGATTGTCCCAAAAGCTTAAACTATTAGGAAATGGTGAGTTTAATCACTTAACCCATATTTCTAACAATAACATTTCGAGAGGTTGCTAAACCCGCTTAATCTAGTTTTGAACTGGGCTTCTTGTGTCTCATTTTGTTGATTCTTTTGTGTGGTTGCATGAAAAGGAATTAATCTCATTTTATTTTTTTGAATGGCGTGATATGATTTGTTTGTTGCCATTTGTGGAATTTTAACCAATATTCACGATCAAGCACTACAATTAGGGAACATTTGGTAGACTGTAATGGTAACGTAATGTAATTCTTATTACTATTCATTTGTTTGATGATAACACAATAATAGAACTTGAAGACAATGGAATGAAAACATTTTAAATCAAACTTAAGATATATTTTAGGAAATATCTTACTAATATAATTATATTTCCTAAAAAATAATATATATATATATATATTTTTAAAATTTGAAAGAGAGATTAGTTAATTTTTTATGATTTTTTTATTTTCATAATTATTATGTGTATTATGGAAAGTTTGTTTATTTGAAAATATATTAATTTTAGAAATTAATACATCTACCAAGGAATAGCTATTACAACCCTTTTAGAGAGAAATAGTTATTCCTCATTTTAAAGAATAGCTATTCATATGGAATGTCTATTCCCTGTAATAAAAATATAACCAAACTACTGAATTGTTAAATCATAGAAATCACTATTACATTACAATGTCTATTACAGTCTACCAAATATACCCTTATTATGTTTTTCAGTTGTTTGGGATACTACTTTGCTTCACCTCCATTGCCTTATGATAATTTGTTCTTGTTGCTTTTCTCCAGTCTTGGACTAAACTTGTCATTGTATTGGCCTGTGATTGTCACTGCTATCATGTTTTGCTTTGCGACATGATTTCTTGAAGACATCATGTCGCAAAGCAATTTGTTGAGGATGTGCCAATGAGCTCTAGCTCAATTGGCATGTCCATCCCTTGCAAGTGCTCAGTGGAGGGTGAGGTTGTGGGTTTATGACCATCTCAGTGCGTGTGTGACACACACACACACATTTGTTGAAGGCATATTTTAATTTGATTATGAATGAGCGTCGTTCTATGTTGAAGGCATATTTAATTTGATTATGAATGAGCATTGTTCTGTGCTTTATTGTTATTTATGTATTAAGGCTTTTGTAATTGTTGTTTGTCACGTGAAAAATCAGTTTTATTTTATGGTCATATTGTTTGAGATAGTCATAAAGGATGAACCTGCTGCATTGGGATAGTTCATTTCAGTTGCTCTTAACCAAGCTTTTATACTCGTTGAATTGTCATCCTGCCGCAACAAGCACCTTTTTTTATTTTTTAATATTATAACATTGGGTTTAGATCTTTGGTTGAAGCCTGGATCATCTATTTTGTTTAGGTTTTTGTAATTCATGACCTGCCAACTCCTTGCTGTTGACATTTTTCCTCATGGGGCCAACTTAAGTCTTTTTAATACATCGATGGTTGGGGGTGGGGGGATTTGATCCCTAGATGTTTTTGTTGGAATCATCAAGAGGTGCCAGTTGAGCTACAAAGCTCTTGGCTGGGGCCAACTTAAGTCTTAATTGATTAACATGTTCTGGTTGTGTCCTTGTCTTTCCATTAAATTTATCTATCCTTATTTTCAGCATATTCTACCATGCCTTGTGGTTGTCAATAGCTAGTTCCTAGTACGATTTAATAAATAGGTGTTTCCATTGGTCATTGCTTTAAAAGAAAAAAAAAATTAAGGCTATGCTTTTAAGTTACACCTGTTGTCCTGTGGTTTGAACATTTCTGTAACATGTTGTATCAAATTTTCTTTTCTTTTCTCTTATTTGGTATTTATTGATTAGTATTGTTGTACAGCATTCTGAAGCTATATCTGAATAGCTAACCACTCTAAATTATGACAGGTATACATATATTTATGGCCAAGAGGGCATAGAAGCTCACTGCCTAAAGGTCAGTTGCTGCCCTGGAATGAATTGTGTTTGTGTGTCTTTTTAAGCTATCATAGGCTCTTTGATTCTGTGTGAATGCTGGAGTTGTTTGCCCTGAATGAGTTAAAAACATTTACTCTGATAGTCACAGGTTCTGCATTCTTTTATCTTGTCCATGTAGGTTGATTTACCTGTGTGTATGTGTTAATATGCCAAAAAAAATTTCTTAACTTTTGAAGTGTAGTGTATGGAGTATGCATAGATCCAAAGTGTTCTGCATGGATTTGTAATAATCAATAAACGCTGCATTTGAAGCTGAGCTCTTCATATGAGTTTATAGTAAATCAGATAAGCATCATTAGAAATGCTACATCTTTCTCCTTTGTCTTCTTTCATAAATTAATTAGTTTTGTGTTGTGTATCATTTTCTTTTTCTTGAGTGGATCCAATAAAGTATCTTATGTACATTAGGCAGGTTACCTAGTAAAATTTCCAATACATATAAAAAAAAATAGCTCAATTATAAACTACGCCTCTGACTTATACTTATTTTCAATTCAGTCCTTTAAGTTTCTCTCTCTCTCTCTCTCTCTTTTCAGTCCTTTGATTTGTTTTCAATTTAGTTCTTCCTTTTAGTTCCGTCCAATCTCACTGTTAGTTTTAGTATTTTTCACTTCCCAAAACAATGTTGTTTTGATGTACTTAACAATGCAGATTGGACAGAAGTGAATGGAAGGACAACGTTGGAAACAAATGGAAAAGGACTGAAATGAAAAAACAAAATAAAATTAAAGGAAGGACATGAAAACAGATCAAATTTAGAGGGTGTTATATATAATTTAGCTTAAAAAAATGTAGTGAGAAACCAAGCCAGCAATAAAGCCATGTCCACCTGGAACATTTGAGTACAGGTCTGTCAAACTCTTTTTGGTGAATCACTTGTCGTGTATTGTTGTTTATGTATTCAATTGATGCTTTGTGTTGAGAAGTAGTAATGTCTCTGTTTTTGTTAGCCCTCTTTTTACTTCATTTATTTTCTTGGCTTTACTACCCCTTCCCTTTTCCCCACTCCCTCTTCAAACAATCGTAGTGTTAAGCTTCATAAAACTTTGTTGGGCTTTCTTAGAATGAGACCTTTCTTGAAGTGGCTGAGTTAAAAGCAGATGATGAGTCAAAGTTTCACTTATTTTTATCTAAATTTGGTAGCAGTTTCATTTAATTGTTGCTAACCCAACTTTAGATTTACATAAACCACATGGTACCTCAATTTGTTCAGGAGTCTAAATCAAATGCGTAGGCAGGTTGAACATGCTATAAACACAGTACATGCCTAGCAATGGGACAGATTCATGGATCCACTCTCTATATTATTCAGTATTATGATTAAGGCTTGTCAGTTCCTCAGCTTTAATCTTGAACTGAGAATCCACATGTTTACGCATACATGTGCAGCTCACTTTCAATGGTTGTCCCTAGATTGTAGGTCACAAAGGAGTTCCTGATGTTTTAATGTTAACCCTCATTGGATGTTAAATTTGAACCACATGGTACCTCCATTTGTTCAGGAGTCTAAATCAAATGCGTAGGCAGGTCAAACATGCTATAAAAACAGTACATGCCTAGCAATGGGACAGATTCATAGATCCACCCTCTATATTATTCAGTGTTATGATCAAGGCTTATCAGTTCCTCAGCTTTAATCAAGGCTTATCAGTTCCTCACTTTCAATGGTTGTCTCTAGATTGAAAGTCACAAAGGAGTTCCTGATGTTTTGATGTCAACTCGCTTTGGATGTTAAATTTGATTGGAGGTGCAGTATAACTGACTTTACATCAATTTTTCAGGATCAAGGTGCAGTGTTAAAACTTCAGTTTCTTAAAAATCACTTTCTCTTGGCATCCATAAACAAATTCGGGCAGCTCCATTATGAAGACGTATCGATGGGTGCTATGATAGGTAATATCCGGACTGGTTTAGGCCGTACTGATGTGATGCAGGTGAATCCCTACAATGCGGTTGTTGGTTTGGGTCATTCTGGTGGAACAGTTACCATGTGGAAGCCTACCAGCTCTGCTCCTCTAGTCAAGATGCTGTGTCATCATGGGCCCGTCTCCGCCTTGGCATTCCACCCTAATGGCCATCTCATGGCCACAGCTGGGAAGGAGAGGAAAATTAAGCTTTGGGACTTGAGGAAATTTGAGGTTCTCCAAACTTTACCAGGTCACGCAAAGACATTAGATTTCAGTCAGAAGGGTTTGCTTGCATGTGGAACTGGTTCTTTTGTACAGGTTCTTTCTGATTTCTCAGGAACTCAGAATTATAGCAGATATATGAATCATTCAATGGTGAAAGGTTACAAGATAAGTAACTTGCTGTTTCGACCATATGAAGATGTTCTAGGCATAGGGCACTCCATGGGTTGGTCTAGTATTCTTATTCCAGGATCTGGGGAACCCAACTTTGATTCTTGGGTGGCTAATCCATTTGAAACACGCAAACAGAGGGGAGAGAAGGAAGTGCACCTTCTTCTTGACAAGCTTCCACCTGAGACAATTATGCTAGACCCTACAAAGATTGGTACAGTGAAGACAGCAAGGAAGAAAGAGAAGTCAACAAAGAAGGACATAGAGGCCGAAATGGAAGCTACCATAGAAGCTGTGAAGGACGGCATCAACATGAAGAAGAAAACAAAGGGGAGGAGTAAGCCTAGTAAGAAGTTGAAAAAGAGACAGGAGATTATTGCTAAAGCTAAAAGGCCTTTCTTGGAACAACAGATGCAGGACGGACAACTATCTATAAAGAAGCAGAAAATCAGCGAGGAAGTGGAGCTTCCAAAATCTTTGCAACGGTTTGCTCGTAAGAAAGTTGCAACATGATTTTGCTAGTCTAGTCACTTTTAGTTTTTTCTTAAACCACTGTAATTTATTTCCTCTCTTCCTGTTTGTGTTTCACTATATTTGTGAAAATTTTGGTGTGTTTAATCATTAATTTATATTTATAAGCTGTTTTTTTTCATAAGCCCTTGTAACAGAACCAATCCTCTTTACTTATAAGCTGATTTTTCAAGAGTCTTGTAGTTCAATTAGTTGGCACTGCTTGATGTTTTTAACTAGGACATTTAAGATTCAAACTCTCTATTCCTCCATTGTACCAAAATAAATAAATAAATAGCTGCTGTCAGGCCAAGTGAATTCCACCCTAACGGCCAACTCAGACTGATATATGCATCATTTTGAAAATTGCCAGCATCACCTGCAATCACTACTGGAACAATAGGTAGATATGGATATGTATTCTATTCAAACTTAAAGTGATGTGTTGGGTAAGGTTGTAAATTTTCTTCTTTTATTTTGTGTGTTTTTGGGGGGAGGGGGGGGGCGCGGGCGGCGGCTTGGGATTGTTCTGGTTTGGGTTAGTAAATTTCAATCAAATGCTAACCCAAATAAATTGCATTGCATTATTGAAAGGACCGTTTGACTCCAACTACTAATAGGACTAGGACATGTGTCATGTCATGTGCAATGCAGATGATTATAAATTGCATTATTAAAATGATAGTTTAGCTCTAAACATGTTTGAAGCCTGGAGCTCTTTCATGAGGAATAAAGTGTAAAATGTGATATAATTTAGGATAGAAAAGTGTAATTCCTCCCCCCTTTTTTTAAGTTTGATAAAAATATAGAAATAGCACTTGATTTTGTAAATTGTAATTATTTATTCAATAATAGGCTTAATATTGAATATTAAAAAAAATAGTAAGACAATATTAAGAAATAATATAGATAGAATTTATTTGGTCGAGTGGTCATCTACACCACACTATAGATTCTTGTATATATATAGTTATATACATCTACCTATTGTAATTGAACTCACATACTTGCGGAAATTGAAAGAGTTCTTGATAGTGAAGTGAAATTATTTGATTGGAAAGATGGCAAATTTAATTGGTAAGAGTAGGGTGGCAATCTTGATCTATTTTGAGAAGTGGAATTACATGCTAAAAAGTGAGAAAATTTACCTCTTATAAGTCCTCCCTCTCACATGGGAAAGGACTCTCATGTGAGAGGGAGGACTTAGCATTGAATACAAAATATACCTCCTCTAAAAAGTGACACTAATGACCCAACTTAACATAATTTGACCTTTGTGGATTAATGTGCTCGTTGTTCTTGCAAATCTTGAGCTGACAACTAGAAGTTGGTCTCTTCCATCTTTTTTTGTTCAATTAAGAATTTAAACATCATTTATAAAAATTTAATATATATTAATTAAGGCAAAGGGATTCGAATGTTAAAAATCTTCATTGAAAATGTTAAGGAGTATTAAGATCATTATTAGTATATAAAAAGTTTAGTTGTTCATAGGTATTGAAGTCTTAACCATCAAACCGGACCTCATGAGAACCGACAAACTGATGAACCAAAACAAAAATTTGGTTTGGTATGAAAAATTTAGAGTTTACAAATAACTGTGGTTGTGTAGTAAAATAACAAACCAAGTTAAAAGAAAAAACCCATCCACACTATCAATACTTTGTTTTTGTTATGGTTTAAAAATTATTAAAGGTTTTAAGTAGAAACATTGGTTGGTTTTTTCTACTGTGTGTCACATATGACATAATGTTGACCCTCACAATAGTTAATCAATCAAAACATCATTAATTTGTGAGTTTGTTTATTCTCAACTTTAATTTTCTTTTCAAAAAAAAATTATAGCTTTACTAAAAGAGGGAATGGAACATTATGTGAAAGAACAATAGCAAAAAGCTGTAATTACTTATTTATTTATTTTCAATTTTTGTACCAAATTTTCTCTAGTCATCCTTATTACATAAAAATAGCTAAAACTTATTATGTAAATTCATTATATATGAGACAAATTAAATTAAAATATTTTAAAAGTCCTTTTTTTTAATAAAATATTTGTAATGCATATTTCGAGTTATCTTTTTTTATTTTTACAAAATATTATTATTTTTCTAAGACCCTTATTTTACATCTTTAATTTACTTGGCTAAAAACACATAATCCTACTGCACATCTCATACGTGATCCCACCGTGCTTATGCCTTTCTCGGTAAATTTGGAAGAAACTAGTTAATATTCTATCAATTTTATTCTATATTAGATAAAATACTATATTGGTACTTAAACGGTACTAAAAATTTTTTTTTGTTTCTAAATTAAAATTTTTTTTTTTAATCCATAAACTTTATAAAGAGTTTTTTTTTATTAATATTTTAGAAACAAAAATAGGAAGAATTTAAAAAAAAATTATGGACAAAAAAATCAAAAATTTGAAAAAGTTAAAAGACAAAAAGTAAACATTTTCAATATTTAGGGATCAAAAGAAAATTTTTTAGTAAAGTTTAGAGACCAAAGTATTTTACCCTTTCTTATTTTATATATTTAAAAAAAAAATCTCAAATTTCTTTAATTTTTTATAGTGTGAAAAATAGGAGTTAACCCGACCCGTCGGGCTAAACCCAAATCCGTTTGTGAGGAAAGTAGAATAACATTATCCAGCTTTCCAAACAGACCCGTATTGTCTGACTCCAAAATGAGAAACCCTAAACCTATATAGCCTCCATTGTTGCTTTATATAACGCCTCAGCAAAAATCTCAAACTCGGCGGCTAAGCAAAAACCCTACTTCTCTCTGTGAGTTTCTCTCTTTCTCTCTCTCTCGCTAGAGATTTTGTGTTTAGGGTTTCATATTTCTGTGTGTTTCTTACTCTGTTGAATCTGAGCTTAATACAATTCTCTATTGTGGAAATCTTTCAGAAAGGTAAGCAAAAATGGCGGTGCCGTTGCTGACAAAGAAGATCGTGAAGAAGAGGGCCAAGCATTTCAAGAGGCCCCAGAGTGATCGCAAGATCTCTGTCAAGGTATTGTGGTTTCTAAAACATTCAGATTTGTTATGTTGCTTTATGTGTTTTGTGAAATCATTTTTTTTGTTGTTTATAGCAAAGTTGAAAATTTGATGGGTTCTTCAGATCATTTTCCAAATTTTGCTTTCTGGGTAGTTTTTATTATGTTATTTGATTAATGGGTTTGTTTATTTGTTTTTCCTTTTGGGTTATTTTCAGTCTTGTTTTTTTAAAACTGGGTTTCATGGTGAAAATGATGATTGTTTATTGTCGCCCCAGTCTTACCTGCATCATCAAGATGTAGGGTGGTGATTGACATGTTATCTGATTCCAACAACCTAAATTTAACTAGTTTGGTTTTACAATGAGTGTTATAGTTAGTTTCTTATTCCATGTTTTTTGTTTGTCTTTCTGTTAAATCAGTTAATCTGGGCTTGTATGTTTTACAAGGTTTAGATAGTTTTTGTCACTTTAGTCAATGTTTGTTGTTTGATTCTTCCGTATAATTTTATTTACAGCCTATATTTCTCAGTTGGTTCAAGTGGGAATTATATGGGATTTGATGAGATAGTATGTCATTTCTATTACTTTTTGTTTTTGGGGGATGAAAATGAGTTTTATGCATTTGATTTATTGAAATTATAAGGGAGGTGATGCTACCTTTTGACACCCAGTCTTACTTGCATCCATTGATGCAAAATGGTGATAATGATTAAACTTGTCTGATCCCATTTGCTTTTCAAGCTATCATTGTTATTATATTGAGAATAAAGGTTTTGGTTCTGTTTGCAACGAGATGTGATGATGTTTAACCATCATTACTGCAATTTTGTGATGAATACATACATGCACTACCATCTGATCTCTGTTGCAAATTAGAATACTTGTATTTATCTAATTATTTATTAGTTAGTTTCTATTATGTAATTTTATGTGAATTGCCTTCTAAGTATTTATTGCTTTGTTGAAGATATTTTTCTGTGCGACCAATGATGCAAACTGTTTATCATTTCTGACAAATCTATGATTATCTAATAAAAATCACCATCTTTCGGCTGAGGTTGCAGTTGTAGATCAAGGATTTTAGACTTTCTTGTGTTTTATTGGGTACCTCTGTTTTTGGAAGAGTATATTTGTATTTGTTTTGTAAGAAGTAAACTGTTTTGCCCGTGGTATCTAATGTCCAGATTTTATGCATTGCAGTAGCTGGGCATTTCGTGTATAGGGCATAGATAAATTTACTTACAGGTCTTGCGACACAGTGAGCTTGATATCTCATTGGCTTCCTGTTACTATAACCCTGTTTACACTTTTCTTCCCTCATTGTAATTTACAAAAAAAAAAAAAAAAAAGAGGAAAAATCCTCCAATGTTGTTAGCTTGGTTTGAAACTGCTTTGCATTAATAAGTTTGGTTGAAACTGCTTTGCATTGATGATACAGATTGGATTTACTTTGTATTGATTACTTTGGTTGTGTGCTTCTTTGACAGCCAAGCTGGCGTAGGCCAAAGGGTATTGATTCTCGTGTAAGAAGGAAGTTCAAGGGATGCGCACTGATGCCTAACATTGGCTATGGTTCAGACAAGAAGACTCGTCATTTTCTTCCTAATGGTTTCAAGAAATTTGTTGTTCACAATGTGAAGGAGCTTGAGCTACTGATGATGCACAACAGGTAAAGTGAAGGCAGCCCTTGCAATCAGTTTTTCATTATCAATGTGGTTATATATGCTTATGTGCTTATGTTGGAATTTTCCTTATTTTTCAGGACTTACTGTGCTGAGATTGCACACAATATCTCCACAAGGAAGAGGAAGGAGATTGTGGAGAGAGCTGCTCAGCTTGATGTTGTTGTGACCAACAAGCTTGCCAGGTTGCGCAGCCAGGAAGATGAATGAGTATAAAATCCGTAATGTCGTTGGATTATGTTTTGTAGTGAGCTTTTTTTATTACTGTGAACCTCTATGGAGTTTTCAATATTTTTGCCAAGAAACTCTTGCTGACAAGAATTTTAGGTTATCTATTCTATTTTATAACAGATTATGGCATAGTTTTGTTATTATTCTATTTGAGGATCTCTTGAAATATATAGCTTTGTTAGTAAGGTCTCTTTACAGTTCTTACCTGTTCTACCCATTTGCGTTCAGATTAGAATTCAATGTTATGTTACTTATGTGTCGTCTTTTTCGCTAGAATTGATCTTTACTAAGATTCTATCAAAGTTATGGATTTCTAATTGTTGCATTTATATTTAATAATCGGAGTTTCACTCTTAAATATAAACCTATCACGTAAAATTAATCACAAATTTTTTTACAACTTCTTTCTACAACTCTGACATGGTAGAGTGTGATTAGTTATGAAAAATGGTGGGTTTATTAATCTATGTGTAAGTAATAGTTAATCACTCATAGCTTGTGATCCTAGAACTACTTTGTAATACCATCAATCCCTCTAAATAGGATTTTTTTTTCAAACAAGAACTAAAGAAGGGATGAGAAAATATGAGAGTCTAAAAGTTTCACTTGGGAAAAAGTATTTTGTATCAATTGATACCATGTTATTCATATTAAAATCTAATAAATGAGAGACGTGTGTGCAAAAATAACTCTTTACTCACTTTCTATTTGATTATAGATATCAACAATCAATTAATTGGTATAACAAAGAAAAGTAATTCCTACCACTATGTTGGTCCAGTTTAGAAAAATTTTAGAAAATTTGAAATTTTTAGGAGAATATTATTTAAAATAAATACAATTTACGAATTTTAAAAATTAACATCATTAATTTAATTTTGTAGTGTTTCTCAAAAAAAAAAAAAAAAAAAAAATAGTGTGATATTTAATTTTCAAATAAAGGGTAAGTCATAAAGATCAATATTGTGGGTGGGTAAATCAGGTCGGCCCATTCTTGGAACAATATAGGCCTATTCAGGTTTATCTCAGCCTAAGACAGGTCCATACTTGCCAGGTGGATAATGAAACTCCCTAAGCAGAGTAAGTAATGCCTTGAGGGAATTCACCCGTCGAACATAAGATTCAGTATCAGGCATAAGTTACCAGAGCATCATTTCAACGGCTAGACAATAGGGCCCATCTTTGATATGTGATAAGACATGATGGAACAATAAACAAGACCCCAGGAACCACCCAAACTTTGTAGGTGGAGGGACCTACTGTCAGATAGAATATTCTCCCATCATGGCAAACCTACCGAAATAATAGTATAAAATAGAAGGGAGGGGCAAGAAATAGAGGTTGGAACAAAAATTAGGAGAGAGACATCAGACATGAGAGAAAAGCGAGAACACAATTTTGGGAAAGGGAAATCATGCTCGGATTTCAATAAGGGAATTTGGTTGTTTGAAAGCCTTCTTGGCTGGGCTGAATTTGAAGTAACCCAACGCCAAAGTAGAATTAGGACATCACCCATCACAAAGCAAACCACTTCTGGAATCTCCCATTGTGGATTATAGCCGATCCAAAACACAAATAAATTGGGGGTTTGGGCCCAATTAGCCCAAGATTGTCAGAGAAAGCACCACCACAATTATTTTCATTTATTTTAAAAAAGAATTATATCTTAGGACATCTATACTTTTTTCACGTAAGAATTTGTGTTCTTGTAATTTTGCAAGTCAATATTTTAATATTAGTCGATAACTTGTGCAATACACTGAAAGTTTAACAAAATATAGTTTTTTTTTTCTTTTTTTCTCTTACATATTCTTTTCTATAGATATTATTAGACATTTATTATGATTATTTTTGTATATGGAATTATACATTCTTCTATTTTTCTTTGAAATGATGTTCCAAGATTCTAATGGAGACTTTAATTTTTTCACGTAAGATTTTGTGTCCTTGTAATTTTGCAAGTCAATATTTTAATATTAGTTGATAACTTGTGCAATACACCAAAAGTTTAACAAAATATATTTTTGTTTTTCTTTTTTTCTCTTACATATTCTTTTCTATAGATATTAATAGACATTTATTATGATTATTTTTGTATATGGAATTATACATTCTACTATTTTTCTTTGAAATGATGTTCCAAGATTCTAATGGAGACTTTAATTTTTTCACGTAAGATTTTGTGTCCTTGTAATTTTGCAAGTCAATATTTTAATATTAGTCGGTAACTTGTGCAATACACCGAAAGTTTAACAAAATATATATATATATATATATATTTTCTCTCTTACATATTCTTTTCTATAGATATTAATAGACATTTATTATGATTATTTTTGTATATGGAATTATACATTCTACTATTTTTCTTTGAAATGATGTTCCAAGATTCTAATGGAGACTTTAATAATAATAATAATAATAATAATAATAATGTGTAAAATTGTGAGATTTCAAAAAGGTTATGTGGTACAATTATAAGGACAACCAAAAATGTTTTTTCTTTTTGTTTCTAAAAAAAAATATTGAATGGTGGGATGGATACTGGATAGTTCAATATACAAACACTCATAAGTTATAAGAAATATCTATTAATAATTATCATAATTACTTATTTAATAGTTTTGTAAAAAAAACAACCATATATAATAAATACAATTAATATATACCATAATTATCAAGTTTCATATTTAATATTTAATATAGAAACACAATCAATACAAATGTCTATTAATAACTATCATAATTATCAAGTTTCATATTTATATACAAAATAAAAGAGAGATAAAATAATTTTGTTCTTCGATAAAATCATATTTGGGTAACTTGCTAATTATACCCCTAAAGTTTGAGGGTGTTTAGATTTTACACCTTAAAGTTTCAGAATTTGAATTTTATTTCCTGAAGTTTTAGAGTGTTTGGATTTTAAACCTTAATGTTTCAGAATTTGAAATTTACCCCCTAAATATTAAGGGTGTTTGGATTTTATTTCCAAAATTTGGGGGTGTTTAGATTTTTTTTTTCATGCATTGCATGAGTTGTTAAGTGTTAACACTAGTTGGTACAACAAAGAAAAGTAATTCCTACCACTCCGTTGGTTCAGTTTAAAAAAATCGAATTTTTTAGGAGAATATTATTTTAAATAAATACAACTTACAAATTTCAGAAATTAACGTCATTAATTTAATTTTCTAGTGTGATATTTAATTTTCAAAAAAAAGAGTAAGTCAATAAAGATCAATATTATTGTGGGTGGGCAAAAAAGGTCGGCCCATTCCTGGAACAATTTAGGCCTATTCAGGTTTATCTCAGTCCAAGACAGGTCCGTACTTGCGAGGTAGATAATGAAACACCCTAAGCAAGGTAAGTAATGTCTTGGAGGAAACTACCCGTCGAAAATAAAATTCAGTGTTAAGCACAAGTTACTAGAGTGCCATTTTAATAGCAGGGCAGTAGGGCCCATTTTTGATACACGATAAGACATGATAGAATAGTAAACAAGATCTAAGAGGCCACCCAAACTTCGTAGGTGGAGGGACCCATTGTCAGGCAGAATATTCCCCCATCATGGTAGACCCACTAAAACAAGAGTACTAAATAGAAGGGAGTGGCAAGAAATAGAGGTTGAACAAAAATTGGAGGAGAGACACATGAGAGAAAAGTGAGAACACGGTTTTAGGATCAGAGAAATCATACTCGGATTTCAACAAGGGAATTTGGCTGTTTGAAAGCCTTCTCTGTTGGGCTGAGCACCCATCACAAAGCAAACCACTTTTGGGCACTCCCATTGTGGATTACACCTGATTCAGAACACAAATAAATTGGGGGTTTGGGCCCAATCAACCCAAGGTTGTCGGGGAAAGCACCACCACAATTATTTTCAATTATTTGAAAAAAGAATTATATCTTAGGACATCTATAATTTTTTTCACATAAGACTTTGTGTCCTTGTAATTTTGCAAGCCAATATGTTAATATTAGTCGATAACTTGTGCAATACATCAAAAGTTTAACAAAATATACTTTTTTTTTTCTCTCTCTTACATATTCTTTTCTATAGATATTAATAGACATTTATTATGATTATTTTTGTATATGGAATTATACATTCTACCATTTTTCTTTAAAATGATGTTCCAAGATTCCAATGAAGACTTTAATAATAATAATAATAATAATAATGTGTAAAATTGTGAGATTTCAAAAAGGTTATGTGGTACAGTATTTTAAGGACAACCATTTTTTTTTTTTTTTTGTTTCAAAATTTTTTTTTTGAATGGTGGGATGGATACTGGATAGTTCAATATACAAACACTCATATGTCATAAGAACAACCATAATTACTATAAAAAATACTTAGGTTATTTTTGGTAATAGTTTTTGTTTTCTATTTTCAAAATTTTTTTGGGGAATATAAAGAAAAAACAATTTTCTTGTATTTTTGAAATAAAAAACTTGTTTGGTTAGTTGAAATAAAAAATAAAAAAAAGTATTTTGAAGAAAAAAAATAGAAAATACTAAAATATGTTGTTACCAAGAATTGAACTTTAATGCTAACTCATTAAATGAGATAAATTCATTAAATTAAATACGTTTTTTTCATTAACTTTTGAAGATTTGAAACTGAAAACAGCATTTTGCAGGTTTTCAGTTTTTTTCACAATTTGAGTTTTGAGAACAATTTTTGTTTTCTGTTCATTTTGGGTTTCCAAACAAGTTTTTTGTTCTCAAAAATAGAAATTTGTTTTTAAAAACAGAAATTAAGGAGAAAAAATAGTTACTAAACATAACCTTATTTAATAGTTTTATATAAAAAAACAAATGTCTTAATTACTTATTTAATAGTTTTATGATAGTTCAATCCTCCAATAGTTTTATCATAATTACTTATATAAAAAATAATTATGATAGTTCAATATCATAATTACTTATTTAATAGTTTTATATAAAAAAACCATATATAATAAATACAATTAATATATACCATAATTATCAAATTTTATATTTAATATATTATAGAGAAACACAATCAATATAAATGTCTATTAATAACTATCATAATTATCAAGTTTCATATTTATATACAAAATAAAAGAGAGATAAAATAATTTTATTCTTCAATAAAATCATATTTGGGTAATTTTATGATAAAATAGTTTTATGTTCATTTTGGGTTTCTAGACAAGTTTTTTGTTCTCAAAAATAGAAAATTGTTTTTAAAAATAAAAATTAAGAAGAAAAAACAGTTATTAAACATAACCTTATTTAATAGTTTTATATAAAAAAACAAATATCATAATTACTTATTTAATAGTTTTATTTTTAAAAAACAACAATATATAATAAATACAATTAATATATACCATAATTATCAAATTTTATATTTAATATTGTAGGGACTCAATTTGTAATGGACCCTTAACAACAAAAATTTATAGAGTGTGGGTGAAAGGACTTGGCATCACCGAAGTAAACAACGGTTGGTGTGAAGTTTATAATAAATAACTGATGACCTAAGATTCATAGGAATCTTATCGTGGAAATTTGGCTAAGTGTTTGCGAAGCATATTTGTCCTCGGCTCAGGCCGAGGATCTATTTTACTTAGAACTCATCTTGATCAAGTCCCTCTCCCCTTCTTAGGTCTTTTTCGGCCCCCTTTTATGCTGGGAGCCCTATTGGTTATATAGTCTCATTTTAGTTAATCTTAGCCATCCACTTGTCAATTATCTGGACTCTATGTACAGGGATTTGTCCCATCATCTGTATTTGCAGGCTTTATGTTAGTTCTTAGCCGCCTTTGCAGACTTTCTGATAGTTGAAGTGACTGAAGCATTAGGGTTTGCAGGTCACTTCACCATTAAAGCGGCCAGAATGTTGGTAGCGTTCATTTAATGGACGAAGGATATTTCCATTTCATCGAAGTTGGTTTGCCGAGGATGTGAGCATCCTCGGCGAGGCCCTTGGATGACTAGGGTTCTTTCCTCTTATCCTCGGCCTTTATATTATTCTCGGCGTGGGCCTTGGGCCGGATATAGAGTGGGCCAGTGTGGTTAATATGATAGGGCCCCACAATAGCCCCTCAAAATTCTGCTGCACGTCCCTTTGGGCGGGGAGGAGGATTTTGACTTCCTCGGTATATTTTCGCGCCCTGTTGAGCCTTGTCTTTATATTAGTGTTACCGTTACTCCAACTGCCTTTGCAATCTCTTTTTGGCGCTAAGGGGCTGCCCGAGGAGTTTTTTCCTTGTTTTTCCGAGTTTTTTCTTTTTCCGGAGTATACTTTCTTGTCTGAGTTTCTTATTCGTTCTTCTAGGATGGATAGGTTTGAGTCGTTTGTGCTTTAGTGCTCAATTTCTCGTGGTTTTCGTCCCTGATAGGGCTCATTATTTAGCGCCTAAGGGGGTTAGCTTTGCCGTAGATTTGGACTCGTGATCCATACAAATACCCTGGTTCCGTTCAGCGTTTATATTGCCCCATAGTGACTGGTTTCCATATAGGTTTGGGTTCGAAGACCATGTAAGACCTTGGTTTTTCTTAACACTTAGTATTCCATGAGGGAGTGGTCTCCCTATTGGCTTGAGTCCTTGGAATACGCAGTGCCTAAGTTTGTCCAACACTTGGTTCTTATTCTGAAGTATCTGGTTTCCCCTGAGGCTTGGGTTCGAGGACCATGCAATGCCTTGGTTCTGTCTAGTACCTAGTTTTCTCATTTATCATCTGAAGTATCTGGTTTCCCCTGAGGCTTGGGTTCGAGGATCATGCAATGCCTTGGTTCTGTCTAGTACCTAGTTTTCTCGTTTATCATCTGAAGTATCTAGTTTCCCCTGAGGCTTGGGTCCGAGGACCATGCAATGCCTTGGTTCTGTCCAGTACCTAGTTTTCTCGTTTATCATCTGAAGTATCTGGTTTCCCCTGAGGCTTGGGTCCGAGGACCATGCAATGCCTTGATTCTGTCCAGTACCTAGTTTTCTCATTTATCATCTGAAGTATCTGGTTTCCCTTGAGGCTTAGGTTCGAGGACCATGCAATGCCCTGATTCTGTCCAGTACTTAGTTTTCTCGTTTATCATCTGAAGTATCTGGTTTCTCTTGAGGCTTGGGTCCAAGGACCATGCAATGCCTTGGTTCTGTCCAGTACCTAGTTTTCTCATTTATCATCTGAAGTATCTGGTTTGCCTTGAGGCTTGGGTCCGAGGACCATGCAATGCCTTGGTTCTGTCCAGTACCTAGTTTTCTCATTTATTTATTATCTTATCTACTTATCTGTTGCCCTTTAATTCTACATTGCTGTAATTTATAATAAGTATTAAATAAATACACTTTTCACGCAACATAATGACACACGCAAACTGGAGTTGGGGTAGGATACGACCTTGCTCTGTTCTGCCTTTTCGTTTGACGTGACTCTTCTGATTACGAGGCGTCTCTTTAGTCACTCGAGCAACACGTTACGAAGCTTCGGTGCCTCCTCGTTAATGAGGCGCCTTCTCATTAATGTCAGTTTTGGATCCACGAGGATCTAACAGCGGATAAGCCTCCTGGGAATTTGGGCAGAATTATGGCCTCCGGAAATCGCTCCCTAGGAATTAATGTGGGTCTGGCCCTTACCAACTTTTCGTCCTCTATAAAAGGCATTCTTGGGGCAACCTTTTTCTTTGCTCTTGACAAACATCCGTCTTAAAATTCTCCCAGAAATACTGCCTAGAGATTCTGCAAGAAATGGCAACCTGAGCCCCCTCTAATGCATTGGCCCCTGGAAAGGGCGTTCCCGAGGGTGCTGAGCCCCTATCAGGAGCCGAGGATGGCACTCCGATCCTGGACGTCACGTTGGGGTTGGGGTGGGAGAAGTCCGAAGATTCTCCTTCTTTTCAACCTAATCAGAGGTGGAACCCTCCTTGCCGTTTGGAGGAGGATCCAGAAAGAACGTAACCTCCTTCCCTTGGGTATGGGCCGCTGACCCTCTAAGCCAGCAGCGATGGGGGTGGGAGGGAAACCAGGCGGAACTCAGAAGTGGAGCCGTCCTGTACCGCGACCTCTTCCACCTTCCATGTTGCCTTCTTTTTTCCTTTTCCCTCTTATCTCTTCTTCTTTTGCTCCTCAACGAGCCTTCCTTTTTTCTTTTCCTCTTCTTTTGCTTCTCATCCAGCCTTCTTTTCTATCTTTTGTTCCTCTGCTAGCTTTCTTTCTTTCTTTTCCTCCTCTCTTCCTTCACTTCTTTTCTATCTTTTGTTCCTCAACGAGCCTTCTTTTCTATCTTTTGTTCCTCTGCCAGCTTTGCCAGACGTCAGTCTTTGTAGTTAGCTTTAGAACAAGCCCCATGGGTATCACTTGTAAAAGATGTAATTTTTCTTCATATATGAATAAAAAAGTAGACTTGTTTTGTCTCTTTCTATTTTTCGCATATTCTTGTTCTTGTGATTGCTGACTTCTGAATGAATGTTGTTGCTGTAGATTGTATTGTTTTGGTGTTTTATTTTTGAAAGCGTTGCTCTTGATTTCTTTACACCAACCACCGCACTTGCTAGCGCATAAATCCGCCCCACGGTGGGCGCCAATTGTAGGGACTCAATTTGTAATGGACCCTTAACAACAAAAGTTTATAGAGTGTGGGTAAAAGGACTTGGCATCACCGAAGTAAATAACGGCTGGTGTGAAGTTTATAATAAATAACTGATGACCTAAGATTCATAGGAATCTTATCGTAGAAATTTGGCTAAGTGTTTGCGAAGCATATTTGTCCTCGGCTCAGGCCGAGGATCTATTTTACTTAGAACTCATCTTGATCAAGTCCCTCCCCCCTTCTTAGGGCTTTTTCGGCCCCCTTTTATGCTGGGAGCCTTATTGGTTATATAGTCTCATTTTAGTTAATCTTAACCATCTACTTGTCAATTATCTGGACTCTATGTACAGGGGTTTGTCCCATCATCTGTATTTGCAGGCTTTATGTTAGTTTTTAGCCGCCTTTGTAGACTTTCTGATAGTTGAAGTGACTGAAGTATTAGGGTTTGCAGGTCACTTCACCATTAAAGCGGCCAGAATGTTGGTAGCGTTCATTTAATGGACGAAAGATATTTCCATTTCATCGAAGTTGGTTTGCTGAGGATGTGGGCATCCTCGGCGAGGCCCTTGGATGACTAGGGTTCTTTCCTCTTATCCTCGGCCTTTATATTATCCTCGGCGTGGGCCTTGGGCCGGATATGGAGTGGGCCAGTGTGGTTAATATGATAGGGCCCCACAAATATATTATAGAGAAACACAATCAATATAAACATCTATTAATAACTGTCATAATTATCAAGTTTCATATTTATATACAAAATAAAAGAGAGATAAATAATTTTATTCTTCAATGAAATCATATTTGGGTAACTTGCGAATTATACCCCTAAAGTTTGGGAATATTTGGATTTTACACTCTAAAGTTTTAGAATTTGGATTTTATCTTCTAAAGTTTAAGATTGTTTGGATTTTACTAGAAATTTGTTTGGAAAGTAATTCATTTCCTAGAAATTTTTAATGTTGAAACAAGTAGAGCAGCTATAGGAAAACTTACGTGAAGATATTTTTTTTGTGTTTTCTTGCGTTTGGTAGTATCAAAAAATAGTGGGTCAAAGGAAAATTTTCGTGGAAAATAACTCTATTTCATGCCAAACTAAATAAGGTAAGTTAAAAAATATTTTTCCGACGCATTTTAAAGTTGCTACAAAACATAGGAAAATGAGAAATTTTTGTGAGAATTTTTTTTTTTTTTTGGAAAATGTTTTGTTTTCTAGACAATGTTAATGTTGAAACAAACATAGCTAAATTAAATTAAAATTGAAGAACAACAAACAATGAGGGGTTTAAAAGAATAAAAAACAATGATGAGCCATTTTTTGGGCAGGGGGCAAAACTTAGTTTGGTATTTTTTTTGAGGACAATTAAATTAAATGCAGTTATGTATTTGAATTGATTTGAAAAGATTAATGTAGTACACCTAAGGTACTATACCTAAAGTATTTATTTATTATAATTTATAGTGAAATTCTTATTAATGCTACTAGTAATGCCAGTGCTCACAAAGTCTGTACATAACAATATTTTATGGAATCTTTACAGACCATGGATGGTTTTCTGCAAGGCTAACCATCAACTAATTTGAGCGAGTGAAATTAAGATTACACTAATATGTGAATTCCAGTTCGCTTAACTAATAAAGTCTTGTGTTGTCAAATAAAAGATCCGAGAGTCGAACCCCACTTACACTAAAAATCTATTAGTGTATTGACTTGAAGATAAAAATCAATTGTCAAGAACGAATGCCATAGATTGAAACTCTATTGCACCTATAAAAAAAAAAGAATTACATTGATAAATTCAATCTTATTAACTATGTGTTCTATATACATTTACTATTTTTTTGATAAGCTCTATATACATTTATTATAATTGACTTTATATGGAACTATATGTTCTAATATTAGGTGTTTATTATGATTGCGGCTTTAAAATGGAACTATATATTCTAAAATTAGGTATTTAATATAATTATGCATGTATATGAAATTAAATATTCTTTTTTGAAATCCTGAAATTAAGTGTTCTACTATTTAGAGAAAATATAATGTAATAAAATTCTAATGAAGGGTTTAAATATAGAATAGAATTTAAACTTAATTGAAAGATATATATATATATATATATTATACAAATTATAGATGAATCAATATCATTCTTGATAAAGAACTTAGAAAAGAGGAAAAGAAAATGACCTCTCCAATTAGCTGCCTATCAATCTTGGTATTCCCTCTACTGGTCACCTCTCTTTTCTGCCAAGCTTCTAATGCAATAATTGAGGTGAAGGCAGACCAAGCCTTACTTGATAGTATTTGCCAGCAGACCCAGGACTATGACTTTTGCATGTCAACTTTTCATGGAGACGAACGTACTGCTGTAGCTGATCGAGATGGTCTTGCCCTCCTTTCTATTGCTATAAACACTGATACAGTAGAAGCTACCATTGATCAAATCCCAGATATTCTTAAAACGCTCACTGACCCACTGGATAAGTATCGAATTCAGAATTGCCTAACCGATTTCAGTGATGCACTAGTGAAATTGAGAGCTGCATACACGGCTTCAAGTGCAAAGTCTTATCGGGAAGTGATAGGTTTTATTGCGGATGCAGCTAGGAAAGCAGTCGATTGTGATGCTGAATACAAAAAGAGCCCCCCCGTACGTGAATCACCGATATCAGATAAAACTCTCAAAGTGACTAAGTTAACTGATATTACTTTCGCTATAATTAATACTATCATTTCAACATAATGTATATGTAATCTATAATTAAAAAAATATTTCAAGCTTCTTGTAACTCAATTAGAACTTTTTGTTGTTTTTAATAGAGATATTCAAGGTTCAAACACCTCCACTTTCAACTATTGAATTATCAAAAATAAATTAAATCTGTTTGTGCTAATATTTATGTGTAATCACCTCTCTCTCTCTCTCTCTCTCTCTCTCTCTCTCTCTCTATATATATATATATATATAATATCATTTTTTTGGTTAACTTATTTAATACTTAGTAGCTTAAAATCACAACTAAAATTGAAAAGAAGAATATCAAATACTTAATTAGTTGATTTTTTTTTTTTTTTTTTTTTTTTTTTTTTTTTTTATGTTAAAAAAACTGGAATATAATAAGAATTGACTTCATATATATTATATTTACCTAGCTCTTGCTTATTATAAATATATAACCACCATATTTTTATAACATATTTCGTAGAAATAATAGTTAGAATCCTAGATGAAAATTATCTTGTAAATATGGTTTCCGTCCTTAATTATCAGTTTGACGCTCATGAGCATTTAACATATTCATTCATATTATATTATTATATAATTAAGAAATAAATTAGGCATGAAATCTTATACACAATTTCCTTATTAATGTAATTCCAGATATTATGTGACATATATATATTTTCCAAACAAGCAGCTACAAATTTGTTCAGATATTATATATGATTTGTTCAAGATTCTAGTAAAAATGAAAAATCTACCGTGATTCATTTTCCTTTTCGTTTTATTTTTCCCAAAATTTTCCATATCTCAATTTATTATTTTGCCACATTATTCTCGCATACAAATATTTGGGGGAAGTTTTAAATTTTTTTTAGGAAGAAGCCCGCTATAAATAAATAAAATAGTTCTCTCTTTGCAAATACAAGTTATATTGTCTGATCAATTCCTTTTCATTGGCTGGTTTATTTGAAGCTATTTCAATGGGGTATCAGCATATGCCATCACCTTCGGTAAATATATCTTCTTCTTCTTTTTTTTGGACCAAACACACTTGTTCACAGTATCAGTATGTATATGCATTTTCTTTCTATTTTATTATTATTATTTTTTAAAAAATTTTTCTTTGAACAATGATCCTCTCCAATCAGATTTGTATCTTGAAAGTGGAGATCACTTGTTGTGATGAGTGTCCCATTAAATTGAAGAAGAAGTTGTTGAAGACCAAAGGTGTGTCTTGTTTTTCAATATGCAATTTGGGAACAACTTATTTAACTTTTTGTTGAAATTTTTTTATAATTTTCTTTATCTTTTTCACTTGTACCATATTTTGTCACATGTGATTGATTTAATTTTCATATTTTTAATTAGGAGTGACTTCAGTCAATATTGATTCAAAAAAAGGGACCATCACGATTATAGGTGACATAGTTCCTACAATATTAATGCAAGTGTTTGAAAAGATTGGCAAACCGGCAGAGCTTTTATTCTTTGAGAAGTCCCCCTCACAAGAGAAAAGTGGTTCTAATGTCAAGAACAATGTCCAATTTGCATGCGATGATAATGATGATGATGATGAGTATGTATCCAAAAGGAGCAGTACTACTCGCAGCACAATGCATGGCATCAAACATGGTTGGGTTGGATGTAACAGCAAAGTTGGTCGTGTCCCTCCCTCTAGTAGTTCAAGGTTGTTTAAGACACCATGGCCTGCATATAGATCACTCTCAAGGCCATTCCTTAATTCGATATGGCACGGTTTTCCCGTGCTTTCTCGACAACCACCACCTCCGCCATCACCATATGGATGTTTTCTATCTAGGCCTCCACAAAAATACAATCCCATTACCCACTACACAAGCTATTGGGACAATTACCACCTTTAATTGTGAGATATAGCTAGGGTCTTTCAAGTTGCTTTTTTCATGCATTACTCAAAGTTATTATTAGACATGGCATGGCTTGTGGGTTTTTTTTTTTAAACAACCACCACCACCACAGGTAGCATATAGACGTTCTTTCTATTTCCCTCTGTTCTCAAGATTAGATAACGAATTATCACTAGTGTGTCTACCTCACCTTTTTTGTGTGTGAGACTGTCTCCCTCTCGCCTTTTTTGTGTGTGAGAATGTATGAGAACACAGATAATTGAAAGTAAATTTATGGTCTATCATGTTTTACAGTCGCTGTCATCAATGATTGAGACCATCTTTTGTTGCTTGGATTTGAATATGAGGCACAATTTTATAATCTATCAATTTTGTTTAACCCAAGCTCATAGCATTTTACATGTTTGATTATCAATTTTATACAACATAAGTACAATGAGTTATACGAAACATACCATTAGCTCTCTCCCACCACTTATAGTTGCAAGTTGCAGCTATTGTTCCTTTGACAAACTTATTTCAAAGTATCTAATTTTTCTTCAATCCATTGCACTTATCCATATAGTTCTTAGTTCATCCTAGAATATTCCTTTCTAGTTACTAAAGAGGATATTAGGTTGATTACCCTGATATACCTCATCCACACAATTTTCACAAAAGATTGTCGTTAGAGAACTTTCAAATTTGAGATATTTTGGGATGATTTAGTGTTGAGATTTGAAGTCTCCTTTTTCTTACCCATCTAAACAAAACATAGGTTTATTAATGATGTAGCATGATGATCCATAAAAAATTAGGAACAAAAAAAGCTTTAAGACAGATCAATTGGCACTACTGGTCTACTGCAACATGGTTCATACCATTATTTTATATAGAAAAAGGCTTCTTTTTTTCCCCTAAAAAATAATTCTCAACTGAAGCTTTAAGACATATCAATTAGCAATACCATAACAATCCCAACAAAACAGCCATCTCAACTTAAAACCCTTTAGTTGTCAGTACTAGCAACTAATGAAGTGAAAAGCAATGTAGCAATAAACTAGTTAAGATGATGGGCTGAAAAAACATGAGAAGCAATATTAAAAAAAGAATTGAAACTTTTCAACAGTAGAGGAAAATATACTGCAACACAGGATTATATTTGCTATTTAGAACAGAACATGTTCAATCACATGCTTTCAGCATTTTCACACCTAAGAAAAAAAGTCTTTATAAGTTACATACTTCCTCTCAAAAAATTAAAAGAAATAACAGGAAGCAATAAGGAGCACTAACCGGAATCACTCAATCAAAAGGAATAGCCAAAGCAAAAATTTTGGAACTTGATTCAAACAAAACCTTAGTGCTATTCAATTGAAAGACAAAGTTTGCATCCCAAAGTTTCAATTTCAGTACATGTCTTTCCCCAAACAGTAAATCAGATGAACACTTCCCATCAATTATCACAATAGTATAATTTTTAACATAAATTAGACAAGCATTCGAACACCTTGAATACACTGAATATAAAATGAAGAGCCTAAAGTTTATTGCTACATTGCTAAAGTTGAACTTTAGGCTCTTCTTTAGCCTTCTCCACTGATCAATAAAACTCTTAATCAAAAGTTCAGTCCGTTTTACTCCAAAGCAAAGCAAAACAAAAAAGTGAACATATATAACGGGCAGGCAGCAGCTATGTCTATGTGGTCAATTCTAAGGCGAAAATGAAACTCCTTGAATACACTTTGAATTGGAGCAACTATTGTAGGGAATATATATGAAATTTTCAGATCTGTGAGATGCAAAATAGAGAAAAATATGCACCAAAGAAAACAATCACACAACACAATATTTACGTTGTTCGGTAATTCATCTACTTTCACGGAATTGTAGTAATTTCAGTATTCACTAGGAAAATTACAAGATGTGGCAGTACAATTTTCTCTCTTAAAATAACACACAAACCCTAATCTTCAAAACGACAGTTTTTTTTTTTTATCTTGTGTACATGATTCACAATGGGCTACAAACAGGCCAAAATTTTTTGGCTCAAGCCTTCGCTCTATGAACTAAGCCTCAGGAAGAAAAAAAAAAAAAAAAACTCATTAAAAACAATAACACTTTTATTTCGGGTCAGGTCATAATTTAGATTAAACATAACTAGGCTCTACAAAGCCCAACAACTATGTCTATGCATTCCAACACCTTGAATACACTGAATAAAAAATTAAGAGCCTAAAGTTTATTGCTAAATGAAGAGCCTAATTATAGTTCAAAGTTTAGTCCACAAAGGGCCATTATTGCACTTTAACAAGAGTGAAAATCTTATTAAGTTTTAACCATCCAACAAACATCGTAATAATAAATAGCAAAATTAGAAAAAGAAAAGGGAATACGCTCTGCTGGATGTGATGATAGGAAAAGTACAACTGGTGAGTGTTTTTATCTAGGAAATATTCTAGTTCCTTCAATGAGTAAGAAGTAAAATTTTATCTCTCTTTTTACTGCTGAAGTTGAATACATTGCTACGAAAAGCTGCTGCACTCAACTTCTCTAGATTTAGAAACTCATGCTCAATTATGGTATTTGTCAAAAACATCTGACCATCTATTGTGACAATTCTAGTGCTATCAATATTTCCAAAAATACTATTCAACATTCATAAACAAAGCACATTGAGATTCATCATCGCTTCATTCGTAAATTGATGGAAGATGGAATCTTAACTCTTGAGTTCATTCTTACCAAAGATCAAAGAGCTCATCTCTTCACCAAACCTCTTGATGGCTTGCGCTTTGAATTTCTACACCAATCTATTGGTGTCCTATCTCTTGACTAATATATTCTCTCATGCATTCATGCATTCCATCTAGTTCTTTACTATTTTAGGTTTTCTTGTTTATTTAGTGTAGACACCTCATTTTGTACCCATTAATAGATTTTAGTTCCTGACCCCAATGATGAGTTTGACATATGTCAACCAAGGGTAATTAAAGAGTCCACAATAATTTGGAAGCAATCACAACTCAAAAGTGCTTAAATTGCTTTGAAAATGATGTTGAAAAATGTCATTTTCTCATAGTTTTGACGATAACTTTTGATCCACATATAATTTTTGAGTAAGGTTTGTTTTATTGGAAATTAGACATCCCAGAATTCAATTTGAACATATATTTTGCATGATTTGAATTTATATTGAGTGAGTTGTGATCATTTGAAATTAGGTTACCAGTATAGTCAAAATTAGGGTTTTTGAAAAGCATGCGTATGCATGCCTCGAACTTGCGTAAGCAAGCTCATTCCCAGACCACCAAAACTTGAGTTTTGGGCCCCAAAACATAATTCTCTGATAGGGGTAGACCCTTGGGAACATCCAAAGGTGTCATTTAAAATTTTTTTTACTCAAAACACATTAATTGGTGTAAGAACCATGACCAATTACGACGTGGTGGTCACCTCACAAAGACTTCAATGGGAGGGAGGGTATGTCACATGCTTTAGCTCCATTGAGAGCATTAAATGCAGGATAGATTAGGATTTATAACTTAACTTCAATAGAAATAATTATATTATCATATAGTTCCCATATTATTATTATAAGAGATTTTCCTATGTGTGTTGATGGAAAAATTATTAGGTACTCCTAGAGTACCATAAATGCGTAGTCCCTCATCTCACATGAATGGTGGGTCCTACCATGAATATAATTAGTGGAACTCACTATTCATGTAAGAGAAGGGAGTATGCATTTATGGTACTCCGGGAGTATACAATAATTTCCCTTATTGGGTCCATTTGGATACAGCTTATTGTTGCTGAAAGTTGCTGAAAACTGATTGTTGCTAGAAACACTGTAGCAAAATAATTTTTAAATGTATAAATAGTATCGTGAGACCCATTTTTAATATTTTTTAATGTATGAACAGTGCGTGAACAGTGATGCACTGTTCATGCACATTAATTTTTGTCCCTCAGAAGTCAAACAATGCGGCAAGAAAAAAAAAAAAAAAAACTGAAAACGCGGAGGCCAAAACGCAACTCAACTTAACTCACTATCCAAACCCACACATTAGGTACTCCCGGAGTACCATAAATGCGTAGTCCCTCCTCTCACATAAATGGTGGGTCCTACCATGAATTTAATTAGTGGGATCCACTATTCATGTGAGAGGAGAGAGTACGTATTTATGGTACTCCGGGAGTATACAATAATTTCTCATCTTTATCCCCATGACTGTAGGGATTAACCTCTAGATTTCCTAGGGTATTCTACTAAATAAATTTCCTTAAATCTTAGTAATTCTTTAATGATTTAATGGTAGAGTACCCTAAGAAATCTAGAGGATGTGAATCCATAATTAGAGGGAAATTCTATTCTTATTATTTGCATTTACATGGTGTGCGATTTAGAATCCATTTATATATAATTATATATAGACATGAGAAAGTGCACATTCAAAACAAACTCTTTTTTTTGAGAACTAAGGATCAATGGCTTTCAAAGGATTTATTGTTTTATATGTCTTGTTATATTTTAGATCATTCCATAATGAAGCCATGGTAAAGGGGAATAATCTCAATGATTTGAATTCAGAATTACCACCCATCAAAAATATTTTGGTATTTTCCATTATATGCTTGTCAATTGTTTTACTTGTGCAAATGATATTCATTATTTAATATTCTTTTTTTTTTTCTTCCTAAATATTTCATGTCAAATTAGAGCAAAAGCAATTGCAATTTTCGTTCTAAGTATTTGCATTTCCTTATAGCTTGAGATTTAGTCTAACAATAATAAGATTTTATCCAGACTAAGCACGGAGACACCTATGATTGCGTGGATATATACAAGCAAGCAAGTTTTAAAAATCCTTTGCTCTGGAATCATACAATTCAGGTTCATATTGTTACTTCACTTGCGTTTAATATTTCTTCAAAATTTAAATTCAATTTCAAGGTATCGGAGTAAAGGAGCGGGGCATGCACAAGGTTACATAGTCTACACCGTAATCATTTTGAAACTTATCAATTTAATAATTCATATTAAATTTTACAAATCTAAAGTTGTATATAGTGACACTTTATTTTCAATTTTAAATAATATAAAAGACTATCAAATGTAGGAAATTTTAAAAGTTTGACCATACTTGCACATGAAAGGCTTGCTCTGATACCGATTGACGTGGGGGAAGTTGGGCCCGCGGCTACACGAAAACAACACAAGACATGAACAATAACTCTTGACGAAAATCTACAGGTTTCATTATAATAATCAATTTTATAAAACATCAACTTCCTTTTCCCAAGTTCCCCCTACACCCTCTCTTGGGTGTGTTTGATTAGAGGGGGTAAAAAAGTAGGAGGATAGAAAATAGTGTGAGGATAGAAAAAAATTTTAATTTTCCTCATTTTTGTTTGGTTGGGAGTGAAAAGTGGAGAGATAAAAAAAGTGAGTTTGTATAAATTTACTTATATACCCTTATTAAAAAATGATACACAATTAAAATAAAAAAATGACAAGCAATTAAAAAAAAAAAATCACCCAAATTTATTAAACAGCAAAAATTATGTCCAGGAAAAAAAAATCATGTCTAATTAAAAAAAAAAAAAAAACACTACGTACAGCCCAAAAAATCAAAAGAAAAAAGGATTAAAAAAAAAAAAAAGAGTAGGCATCATTCTCAGAAAGTGAAAATAATAATAATAATACTTAATGATGATAAATAATGCCTTAAAAGGAGCAAATGCTAGGAAAGCAGGTAGAAGAAAAAAAAAAAGAAAAAGAAAAAGACAATGGGACGAAATTAGTGTAGTGGGCAATTTTGTCATTTAACCATGATACTCCTCCAACACTATTTTCTCTCCATTTTGGAGAGATAAGTTTTAGGTGGGCCCGGGTGGAAAATGCTTGGGCCCCACAAAAAATTTTCCTCTCCCTCCCTCCTTACCAAACAACACCCTTTCTCATTTTCTCTCCAAATTTTTCCATCCTCCCTAAAATTCACCCATCCAAACATAGTGTTATAGTACAGGTGCACATACCGTAGACTTGGAGACTAAGGATAACAATAATGATAATTGTGATAAACAAGGACATGAAATGAACTAAATATCTTAATTCAAATTCAAATAGGCTCCTAAGTTAGCTAAGATACTAATAAGAGAAATAAATAAAATCAATTAAGGACGTGATTTACTGCTTTCCAACTTCTACATCTGGACTTTTGTTGAAGATATCTTCCACAGAACCTGTCTGTGATTGGCAAATTAATATTAAGCGTCTGTATGAGAACAACTTATCTAGTTTTTTGCTGAAAGTGTGTTAAAGTATACTTCTACCTCGAAAAAATTTGAAAAAGTAAGAAAGAAGTGAGGTTTTAAAAAGTTATACATAAAAAGTAAAAACTAAAGTTTAAGGCGATGCCAAACTCATGAGCAACGTAATTTTCTGGATACACTTGATCCCAAATAACTCTCAAATAATTTCCACAAATTGTCATCATTGTCTTGGTTATTGTTGACTTCCAAATCTCCAAGGTTGCTGCCGCAAAATGCATCATTCTTGTCAGTGAAATCAGTTATATATATATATATATATATATATATAAAATTTGATGTTACTCTAACAACTCCGATGCTTATTTTATAATATGAAAAGTGTTACGTCCACAACATTTTTACAACAAATTATAGGTGGTTAGTTGTTATTGGTTCAAATTTAAACCTAACACTAAGATTACTTGTTTGCCTCAACAATAGCAACCAGTAACAATCTACCACTTAAAATTTGTTGTAAAAATGTTGTGGACATATCATTTCTTTTATAATATTTCATTTTAAATGAAATGTTGATTTACTGAAGTATATAAAATACTCAACAGATGAGACCTAGCCATAAAGTAAGAAAACTAAGAGCCAAAATGCTATCCAAGAAGCTGTCGCCTGGTCATCGTTATGCAAAGATAAAGTTAGATGAAGCTTGCCCAAAAGGGACTGTCCCTGTTCTGAGGGTCGCAGACAAAGACCAATTGAAAAATGTATCAAACTTAAATAAGTCTCGATTTTTTCCGAATGATCAGTGGAATCATGGTTTAGAAGTAAGTGAATTACATGGTTTTCTCTTATTTAATGTTTGTCAAAAATTTTCGTTTTTCCTTTCTCTTCTTTATTTTTGTAATGCAATTAGAGTCTTCTTATCTTTAATGGAAAGATCATCCTCATAGTTTGCATGCATTTTCTTTTTCTTTTTCTTTTTGATAATCAGTTTGCAGGAATATTTGCGAAAACAACCCCAGACAAAATGTATAAAGGAGTCTCAGGCGTGATGACTGTATGGAATCCAAAAAAAGTTGGACCTAATCAATATAGTTCAGTTGCAATCTCAGCTGAAGTAGGGGAGGGACCTGACTACACTCGAATACAATTTGGGTGGACTGTAAGTATTAGGGAAGAGCAAAGGATTTGAAAATTGTTCGGTTATCATTAATTTTTATTTGAGAATGGGTGCGTTTGTATAAACCGTTGAAAAATAGCGTTTTGAGTTTAAAATGAATGTTTGTAAAAAAAAGTTATGAGTTGTGGTTGCAAAACAGAGTTTTAAATTTTGGGTTTTAAAAACGCTCTTTTTAAACTCCCAAATACATATTTCTTCTTACATGATCATGACTATATATAATTTATAATATGAAAATGTGGAATTGGTAACTATTTGTGGTATTCTTCATTCAGGTGAACCCATCCCAGTTCCAGGATAGTCTCACTCATTGGTTTTTTCAAGTAACCGTAAGTTTTTTTTTTCTTTAAACAGATTTAAGTTTCTTGGGAGGATAATATATATATATATATATATATATTTTAACGAATATAGTACTAACTTAATTTGAATTTCACATGTACTGTACATGAACTAGAACATAACAAATGTTCTAGGATGTTTTGATCTTAATTGCCAAGGTTTTGTACAAATAAATACCCAAGTTCCAATTGGCGCTGCTATACATGATGTCTCTGATTACGGTACCGACCATCAAGTGTTTTTGCGTTTCAGCCTCCTCCAGGTAATAATTACATTTTATGTTTTTTTTATTATTATTATTTTTTATAAGTAGTTGGAAATCTGTGTTTTAAGGTTAAAATGAACGTTTTTAAAAGTTACAAAGAGTTGTAGTTGCAAAATAAAATTTTGGGTTTCAAAAACGATCTTTTAATCTCGCAAAACACCTAGCTATCCAAATGGACTCAAAAATTTGCAGAATTTCTGATCTTAATTTTTTTTGTTTCCCTTTTTCTTTTTCTCATTTTTGATAACAATAGGATCCAAAGAAAGAATCACCTTGGTGGCTGTATTATAATGAAGAAACTACACCAATTGGGTACTTTTCAAACAAACTATTTACTAAGTTAAGCGATGGAGCAGACACATTAAAATGGGGAGGCTATGTTTTCACTCAGCCAGGTGATGAGACTAGCCCTCAAATGGGTAGTGGAAAATTTGATAATGAAATATATCAACGAACTGCTAACATGATTAATGTACGATATATTGATAACAACTATCAATTAGTTGATTCGCCAAATGATATTCAAACTGCGGAGTCTCGTTGTTACCTTGAAGGAGATCACTCATACAAAGACGACACAGTAGGTTATACTTTTTGTTTTGGCGGAAAAGGTGGCACAGAGGAGAGGTGTTATGGACATTAGTTGAAAATAATTTCAATTTTCAAGTAACATATTATCCATGATCATTTCTTGTTAAAATAATGGAAAATTTTTAATTTTTGTCCCTTTATTTATGGGGTGTTTTTATTTGTGTCCTAGATTTTTTTTACTATTTACTTTAGTTCCCAGAGAAATAATTGTTTTGCATAATATTTATATGGGATCATAGTTATTAAGTTAATTTTGGAAAACACCAAACCAAATAAATTGATTTTTAGTGAGACTCATAATTTTTTTGTATTTAAATTATCAAATAGGTTTATATTGGATAAATAACAATTGTTAAAAGCGGATGCCACATGTTAAAATTATCTTTAAAAAAAAAAAAACACCTTCTAATTTTACATATAAATTAAAAATATTATGATTTGTAGGACGGAATTACAAGCAAAATGATGAAGTTGAGAAAAATGAAGGCAAGCCCTCTTTCTTTTATTTAGTAGCAGGGGGAAAAAGAAAAGGAATAAAATTATAAAGATTGTATTTCCATATACGTCCAATAGTTCTTGATTTTTCTTATCCACGATAAAACCCAACAGCACCATGAAGTTTCCAAACCCAGGGATCTCAATTGTTTGAATAATTTTCGGGTTGGGATCTTTAATTATTAATTTTTAAAGTATATTTTGATAATTAAAAACATTAGACTTTGATTAAATTAGATTTGATATTTCAACAAAATCTTTAATTTTATTAATTTTTTTTATTCCATTTGGCATTATATGTGTCCACTGATGTTGGTATAAAAATAATTTATTATTATTATTTATTTTGGCAGTTAGCCACGTCAACATTTTCCATCAATTATTTAACAATAGAGACTATGGGTACCCAAGGATTGAGAAGGAATGCGAAGGGCCAAACTATTGGGCCGAGGCCCGAGGGAGAATAGGAAAGGCCCGGCATCGGGCCTAGCGTGGCACTGGCAGGGGCCCAAAGAATAATAATGCCCAAGGAGAGAGCCAGATCCAACGGAGCACCGCACCAAGTGCCAAAGGAGAAACCCCACAGCCGAAGGAGGTGGAGGTTAGTGGTAGACAGGCGGCCGCTAGGGTAGCAGCCCCTACTCACATCAATAATAAATGGCGCACACTAGTTCTGTCAGCTGCATTAAATGAGGAAGTGACCTGAACAGTGTCAGTCACAGCTACGCCAGCTATCGCTACCACCTGCTTCAAAGAGCGAGAAGGTGACAGGTGTCAAAAGAGGGGCGAGAGCCAGCTAGAGATGGACGGAGCGGATGAAATGGCAATGGGCTATATAAAGGGGAGGAAAAAGAGTGGTTCAGGGACTTAGAGGGAGAAAAAACTCGAGAGCAGACTCCATGCTTGTTGTACTATCTTATCTCTCATAAATTTTATTGGCTTGGACCAAAGTGAAAATTAGATTGTCTCATCCCCTACGGTGGGCTTTGTTTATCTTGCTTTTTGGTCCTTACAGAGACTATTTTCACAAAATAGCAAAGGGTTCCAAATTGACACACAATGCAAGAGTTAGAAACCAAAACTTGTAATTTACCCAAAAATGTTATAGGAAAATATGTGTGTCACAATGATTTAAGAATAAAAAATTCCATATTTATTCTCATCACTTAATTTTTTTCTTGTGATTTTGATAATTTTTTATTTTTAAAAAAATGTTATATGTCATTATCAATTCCATATTTATTCTCACTATACAACTGATTTTATCACTCAAGTCCCTAAGCCAAAAAAAGGAAATTCAAGATGACTGTCGTGGGTTTGGGATCCTAAGAGCATTCGCACCAGCTCGGCTATAATCTTCTAAAATAGATGTACAGTACAAAATTTACACATTTTGAGCAAAAAAAAACACCCACATCAGTGGGTGTAAAAATATGTAAATCCGTGTATATATTTCCATGAGCTATAGTACCTGTGTATATTTACACGGGTACTGTAGCTTGTGTATACATTAAAATAATATTATCAACTACCCAGCGCGCCAGAATAACCACCAACCACCAAACCCAGCGCCACCACCAACCACCGCACAGAGAGTTAGACCAAAATCAACAGAAAATTAAACCAAAAATAACAGAAAATTAAACCAAAACTCACCGGTAAACCCAACCCAAAAACAGTACAACCCCACCGGAAAACCCAGCCCAAACTATACTCAACGAAAAACTCACGTGAAATGCCCAACGGAGTCGGATTTGCTACCAGTGCTGCCGCCCGATCCGCTAGATCTTCCATTGCTGTCGTCGGTTGGGGGTGGGAGGCGAAGGATCGGTGGTGGAGGAAGAGACGGAGGGGCGAAGGAAAGAGGGACGGAGAGCTGGATCGCCAGAGGGAGGCCGAATCGGTGGAGGACATTGGCGGCGAGCTGGACCGCCAGAGGGAGGTCGAATTGGTGGAGGACATCGGCGGCGAGCTGGATCGATGGAGAGCTGGATCGGTTTCAGTGAATGGGTTTTGTGATTTGGAAGAGGAAGGCAGAGAGATGGGTGTAGAGAGAGAGAGCAAGAAATCAGAAAATTAGTGGAAACAGAGTGAGAGAGCACGTATTTAAGAGGGGGTAGTTAGAGAGAAATAATAAAAAAATAGGGTATAATGAATATTTTATTAAAATATCTTGTAAAATAAATGAATTGATGTGGGTGTTTTGTAAAAGTGAATGTGTAAAATAGAAAAAGTAGATTTTTAGTGTAAAAATAGATGTGTAAAATAGACATGCTGATGTGAATGCTCTAAAGGCATTACATGAAACTTTGCTGCTTAGTGAGGGAGGAAGGTCCACAAGTCTTGCTTCTTATTGAAAATCAAGTTGACTCTAGTGGTTTTCAAGGTTTGAAACAAAAGAGGCAGCCTAATCTACTGGGGTTGCTCTTTTGTGAAGTTGTTTGGTTCAAGGGTTTTGTTTGGAATTTCTTGAAGTTGCCAACCAAAACTCACTTCATGGATGTTATAGAGAGTGCTTCACACAAACTAGGGGAAATTACAATTTATCACCCTAAACTATACACTCTGATTACACTTTACACTCTAAAGTGAAAAGATCACAAACCTCCTCTTCCTAATCAATTAAAAACAAAACCACTCTCTCTCTCTCTCTCTCTCATGCGTGCGTAGCAGCCCTCTCCCCAAATCAAAATCATCTTTGGCACCACTACTACTCCACCACCACGACACCACCTCTCCACCTCTCCACCACTGCTCCACCATCAATCTACCATTGCCTGAGTTAATGTTTTGTAACTCAAGTGTCCTTCGAGTAATTGATATTGGTGCAAGAAGAGCAAATTGATGTCACTGAAGGTTCTATCACATGAAAACCAAAGTAGTTTTTGGTTCTCTTTAATCTTGTGCATAATACAAACCTTGTATATTAAGAGAATGCAACTTCTTAGAGCCTTTTAGATCCCACTCATGTATGTACCTAGTAGATGAAATCATAGAAGCCAACTTTTATTAGATAGTTTTTTTTTTTCATTTAATAAAACATAAAAAAAAAATTAAAAAATCAAAGAAAGAGAGCAAGTAGATTAAAACAATAATAGTTACTTTATCCAATGAAGTGATAAAGTAGTGGAGGAAAAGCTGATAAGAAAAGCAGGGCAGTAGAGAAAAAATTGATAAAAACAAATAAGCTATTGTTTTTATCAAAAAATTTGTTGTAATTTGGTACAATCTCTTGATGCAACCATGACTTCTAAGTTCGATAAGAACAAATAAGCTATTATTTTTATCAAAAAATTGTTGCAATTTGCTATAGCCACTTGGCGTAACTATGGTTTCTAAGCCTAACTTTTATTATATAACTTGTAAATTATTCATGTGATGCATGGATAATATTGTAATGTTTT
The DNA here is from genome assembly GCA_023736055.1 of Quercus glauca. Taxonomy (NCBI): domain Eukaryota; kingdom Viridiplantae; phylum Streptophyta; class Magnoliopsida; order Fagales; family Fagaceae; genus Quercus; species Quercus glauca. The sequence continues at coordinate 62,541,960 of CM043319.1, read as the reverse complement.
ATGTAAAATGGTTTTGGAGAATGTTGTATATGTATTATAGCATAATTAGTGGATATCTCATGAGATGTGCGGTGCATTTTATTTATGATAAATTGATTTCATGAATATTATTATTGTTTGTCATAAATACAAACCCGGTGGTTCTTAGGTGTCTTTATTGTAAGATTTATGCTTTATGTAAGGGCACGTTTTGCTTCCCAAGCCCAAAAATGAAAAGGACAAAGGCCCAAATAGCCCAAAACAATGAATTTGTAGATAGTGAGTTAGAAACTAGACTTCTATGAGTTGGACAACAATCACAGTAGGTTAAATGATACTACAAAGTAAGAATAAACAATTTTATGCAAGGAAAATCCTCCTCAACAAAGTCCGAGGAAGGCAGTTCGTATATATTTCTCTTGGACTTAAGCACAATTACAGTTCTTGAGTGTACAGTGTTTTTCTACAAATTATCTGATAATCCCCTTTGTAATAAGGGGTTTTTCTTCTTTATATTCCCCTTCTTTACTTCATTTCAGCCCTCCATGTGTAGATCAAATTGTTAGTTTTGATCCTTATCCCATCAGCACTATCCTGAAGTCTTTATGGGCAGCTGTAAGGCTGAATGTCACTATTCAGGGATCACCTTCAAATTAATGCGGCCAGAGAGTTAGCTGCAGAGCATTCAATGCAGTGGTAGCAGTTTTTTCTTAGATATTTCTCAGCTTTCCTTTGTCTTTTCCCCTTTTGATGCTTATCCTTACTAGTATGATCATCTGGTGTGTTGTTCTTAATGAAAGGTCGGACCTTTGATATCTACTCTGCTTAGTCGAGGAGGTATTTCTCCTCAGACTACACTCCCAATCCTTCATGACCAGACCTCTTCTATGGACTAATAACTTGTATGCCCCCGTTAGTGTCTTCCTGTCCTCGGCCGACTTAACGTCCTTGGACACGGCCCACGGCCTAATATCCATTTCTGGGCCCTTTATCCCTACACTTTATATATAGATTTTATAGTATTAATTTCTACATTTCTTATGCCACTAAAGTCTCTATCTCCATTATATCAACACCTATAATTTTTATGACAGTGAAAGTAGCTTTTCTTTAGTTTCAGAATTGATATGAGATAAAATTAAGGTCCATTAATATTTTAATTGAAGAAAAGTTTGATTTTCTAAGACCTTAATTATAATAAGGCGAAAATTGAAAGAATGATATCTTAATCAATTAGCTATAAAAATTGCTAGAATTTCATGATACAACAATAGAAATAATAATGTCATAATGACGCAATAATATCATAATTTAACCTCCAAATTTTAATTGAGCTAAAAGCAGCCAAAACACCAAATATACTGGAAATCCTTGACAAGTATATGCATCATACGGAAAACCCAAAATCTAAATTAGCACATAATATGAAAAAACCATCCTAACCACATTACAATGCTACATTAGTAAAAATGAATACATAAAATCTAAATAAAATATTAAAGACGAACATAATATTTTGGAAGTTAACATGCCTCTGAAAAAGGGAACTAAAGATATCGTGAGAGAAATTATAGAAGTTTGATTTCTAAGTTCAAAGGAAATGGGAATTTATATTAGACAAATGTGGAGACAAATAATCATATTACTCAATATTTATTGAATCTAACGCTTGCAGTTTTGCTTTAAAGTTAGTCTTATGCATAAAATTGAAAAATTTTCATAATTCCTATCTTTCTCATGGCTTTTTAGATCCATCCGTATCTATCCAAAGCATTTCAAATTATAAATGTATACAAATTCTTTCAATTTTATTAACGCATCGAAATAAATGCATATGTCATTACTTAGAGTGTGTTTGGATACTGCTTATTTTGCTAAAACTGAAAAATTATTGCTAAAAGTACTATAGATAAAGGTAAAAGTTAGTTGAAATAGTAAACACACACTTAATAGTTTGATATAAACGCTAAATTTAAATGAGGTGGAAGCCCAAATGAAAAAAAATTGTCAAACAATGCGCCACTTTTTAGAACTTCATGCTCTCGCACATGAGGTCTTTGCTTATATATATATATATATATATTGATTTTTTGCATTTAATAAAAAATAATAAAATAGAAAAGGAGAAGAAGTTAAAATACTAATTGTTACTTTATCAAAAGAAGTGATAAAGCAGTGGAGGAAAAACTATAGTAGAGAAAAAAGTTAATAAGAACAAATAAGTTATTTTTTGTATCTAATGGATTGTTGCATTTTGGTATAGCCACTTAGTGCAATCATGATTTCTAAGCTCAACTTTTATTATATGGTATATAAAATAATATGATATGAGATTGATGATTGATTTGTTGGGTATTTTTAGTAACCCAGTTAAGACTCAATTAATACTTATCTAATTGGGTAATTACTTACTTGAATCCACAACTTAAGATTTGTTATTGGTTCTAATTTGAATTCACAACTTAAATTACTTTTTTGCCTACCCTTAACAGCCAATAACAACCAGCTACTTAAGATTTATTGTGAAAGTATTGTAAAAATGTTGTGGATAGCATTTTTCAGTAATAGACAAAACTTAGATATATTTTAGGTAAAGTGTTGTATTTTAGGTTCCCCTTTTAAAAATAAACTACGTGGCTATTTAGCAAACACATCTAAACGAGATTAAAAGAAAAACTTATTCTATTCTCTCGTGAACTCTATCTCTTCCCTTGAAATCATAGAGATACAAAGTGTCAAAGCTCTTTCAGCCCTTTCTCTATTGGAAATAGAGCCGATCCACCATGGCCAGCTTCTCAAGCTTTTCTCTCCGCCTACTACCATTCACCAGCAGTGGAGGCTGTCTTCAACTCGAACCCTTATCACTCTTTCTCTAACCTCTCTCTAAGCCTAGCCCTAAATCAAGATCATCTTCACTGCCACTGCCTCCCATCACCGCCACCCTAGGTGGTGGTTCTCTCATCTCGATTTATCTCCACTTCTCTCTCTCTCTCTCTCTCTCTCTCTCTCTCTCTCTAAAACCCTATTAGATCCTCTAATTTACCCCTCTCCCTTTTATCTATCTCTTATATACTAAATCTTTAATAATTTAATGGGTCTATTTTTGGGTTTTATGCATATCAGTTTCAAACGGGTGATTGAACGAGGTTTTTCTTCAACTTTAGATGGGTTTTCTAATGAGAAACATAAGGTGTTTAACACTGTTTAGTGAAAATGTTAAGGAGTGGCTAAATTTTAAAAGGGCACCTAAGGTACAAGACTCTTGTACCTTAGTTTTGCCTAAAAATAATTTGGTGGATTTGGGTTTCAATTTATTGAGTGTGTTTAGGTTGCTTTTACCTCTCTAAAATTAATGGTGGCATGATCAAGAAGAGTGCAAGTACTTCTCAAAAAAGAAAAGAGACAAAGGTGCAAGTGCAATACATATATATGTCATTCTATATAAGGGTTGCCATTATTTGACATGATTCACGAACATAACACTATCAATTGTAGGTTAGTGTTTAATGAAAGTGGATTCATGTCAAAACAAGTCAAAAAACTTTAACATGGTTAATAAATGGGTCAATTTCATGTTGTATTGCTTAACCTGAAATTAACCTAAAATAACTTGATTCATTTAAATCAATGTCATTTTATAGGGAAAAAAAATTTACACTTTACCTTCCTAAACTATACTTCCTTTTACATTTACTTCCTCTAAACTATTACCTGTGTAACACTTTGCACCCCATCCTATAGATAATAGTTTAGAAAAGTAAGTGTGCATTCTCATAGTTTAAGGGGGTTAAATATAAAATGAGCATAGTTTAGTAGGGGTAATAAGTGTGCATTTTTACAGTTTAAGGGGGTAAAATGCAATGTTGTTAAATCCGTTCCGTTCTGGACGGAATGGCCGGAATATTTCATACCGGCATGCAATTTGTAACGGTAATACTACCCATTCCACCTCAGGTCCAATTCCAGATAGTTTCGGGTCATTCCGGCTATTTCTGTAAATTTTGGCCAGTAGCAGTTTTTAGCCAAAAAAAAAAAACTTAAACTAACAAACCCATCAGCACAGCATGTTCCCATCTAGCATTGATTGTTTGAAGAAGTTCAAATCAGATCTGCTATGGAGCTACCAAATGATTTGAAAAAAAAAGAAAAAAAAGGAAGAAGAAGAGAATAGAAATTTAGAGCCATTGTGGAGGAAGCTCAAGTTTTAGCTGTGTTTAAAACTTTCTTCTTCAATGCTGCACTTAAATTTCAGTTCTGGGTCTCTGAAACTTTCCAAGAAGTTGTAATTGATGGGAATTTGAAATGAAGAAGAATAAGAGTGGACGGCAAAGTCATTGCACGAGGGTGATGGAGTGGGGCTAGGGGAAAAGGGGGCTTCCTAAATGCTTCCTAGTATGTAAATATCCATCGATGTTTGTTTATTTACAAAAATGCCCAAATTTGAATTTTAAAATAATCAATCTAATTAATTTATTATTATGGTAGCATTTCTTTTAAAACATTGTATTACATTGTATTACATTCATTAAATGATATTACACATATAAAGTTTGGCTTAAGAATAGCATTAAGTAATAACTTTTTTTTTATTAATGACTAATATATATATATATATATATACATATATATATATGAGATGGGTTCAAGTTATATCTGGTGTAACTCTTAGACTTAGAGTCTAAATCTTCTATCCTACTTTTCCCGCTCTACTCTATACTCCACCAATAAAAATTTGCCACATGCTCACTTGATAAATTAAATAGGCGAAATTACACTATTGGTCCCTAAAGTTTACCATGTAAGTGCAATTGGTCCCTCAAGTTTCAAGTGAGCACTATTAGTCCTTAAAGTTTAAAAAATGAGTGGTACTAGTCCTTCGGCTAACTTCTGTTAAAAATATTACTTATATGGCTAACAGAAAAGTAACGCGGCATTTATAATTTTATTGCAAACACTTATAAACTACGTGGCAACTTAAGTGTCCTATGCCATATCAGCTATTTAATTATAAAGTTACCATGTAATCTTTAATTGGATTTTATTTATTCTTATGCCAAAAAAGAAAAAGAAAAAAAGATAGGGTTGGCTTCGGCCCCTCAATCTCTCCTTCCCTATTTTCCCTTTCTTCGCTTCACCGTTTTCCAGTTTTCTAATCAAGTGGCCGGACCACCTCAAAGCCAACAATAATTTACTGGAAACTCTCTTAACAAAAATCCAGATATGAGTTGAAGAGAACCGCCTTTGAGGATACAAAGTCTTTTATGTAACTCTCTTTCTAATCTAAATTGATTGGCCACAAATCCTCTCTTGTTAACGAGAGTAGTCTAGTGTCAGGAGCAAGAAACCAACAAATATTTTGAGAGCAACAAAAGTGATAGGCAACAAAGATTCCCACAGTGACTACCATTGGTTCATGGCAGAGAAAGAAAAAGGACCAATTTTTTTCAATTTTTTTTAAGGAAAATAAAACTTGAATATAATACTTCAAACATTTGAAGATTTATAACGAAACAAATTTAAACATTTTTTCATGCTATTTATGGATCCTTTGGAAACAAATCTGAACAAAGAAACATAAAGATCTTCAGGAGATAAGCAGTCGATGGACATTCATGGAGAATGGTGAAGGACAGAGCTTGTGTTGGCTGTTGCGGTGGCAACGAAGGTCATTTGGAGGAGTCGCTACGGCAGAGGAAGAGCAGTGATGATAGTGACGGCAGCTGCAACCACAATGGTTGGAAGAATGGCAAGAAAGGAAGATGAAGTGTTTGGGTCACAGGAAGATATATTGGAGAGTCTAAGATTTTTTTTTCGCAAAACAAAAAAAGATAATGACTTGTATGCCACTCATCAGTTTGTAAAAGCACTTGTAATAAGCTGTAAAAGATGTACAAGTTGTAAATAATTTTGTAATTTTTTATTAAAATACCACATTATTAAAAAAAAATGACAACTCAGCATTCTATTAACCACGTAAGCAATATTTCTAACTGAAGTTAATCAAAGGACTAGTACCAAATATTTTTAAAACTTGAGGGACTAATAGCGTTCACTTGAAACTTGAAAGACTAATTGCGCTCACAGGGTAAACTTTAGGGATCAATTGTATAGTTTTGCCAATTAAATACTACTATTAATTAATAGAGATGAGTTCAAGTTACACGTGGTATAACTCCACAAGAGTTACACATTTTTCAAGCCGTAGATTTATGAGAGATCCAACGGATAAAAATAAAACACCATTATTTATTACAACATTAAATACTTACCTAATTAATAGTCTCCTCATTATCTCTCTCCTCATTAAATATTTCTTATGTCTCTTTTCTCTCTCCTTATTAAGTCTTTTTTTTTCATTTTCTTTGCAATTTCTCCTACGTTTCTACTTAGTCAAAAGCTTCTGCCGTGAACTGAATGGCCACACTGCAAAATTGTTTAGCAGTTTCTTCTTTAGCTTCTGCCGTGAACTAAAATAAAGGAAGTCAAAAGCTTCCATGTTTTATTAAATGTATTCCAATTATATCATCATGTTATGCTCTTAGCAATAAATTTGTGAAACTGCTTGGTGTTTTTTTTTTTGGTTTTTTCTTTCTGTTGGTATGATAATAACTTTGCAAACACAAGTTTTGTTTGTATGAGTGTCATTCTACTAATTTCAATATTTGTAAAAATATGAATAATTTAACTTCTTCTGAATTAAATGGAAAGTCAGCGGTAGTAGAGTTAAACAATTGGGCCTATCTTGAGTTTCTCTCTCTTCTACATCTGGAGACGTTTAATAAAGAGAAAGGTATTTAAGATGGTAAGAACTTAAAGGCCTCTAGCCATACTAGTGTCATACGATGAGGGTAAACATTAGGATGAATTTGAATTACAAACAAATTCTAATTGGATCAAATTTGGATAGTTTCTATCTTATCGTAATCTATACAATCTAATAAAATTTGGTTTACTGTCTTCATCCATTTTTCTCTACTGATGTTTTCTTATTTCTCCTTATTTCTGCACTTTCTGGCATCCTTGAACGTAATTGATTTTTTTTTTTTAGGAATTTGGACACAATAGTACTTACTTGAAAATTTTATTTCGTTTTTTTCATTAATTTGCTAAACATACTATCAAGGAGAGAGAAAAAGAGACATAAATCTAGGATGAAGTGATATTCAGGATGATTTGTTGGAGAAATTGTAAAGAAAATGGAAAGAAAGACATAATAAGGAGAGAGAAAATAGACATAAGAAATATTTAATGAGGAAAGAGATAATGAGGAGACTATTAATTAGGTAAATATTTAATATTGTAATGGATAATGGGGTTTTGCTTTTATCCGTTGGATCTCTCATAAATCTATGGCTTAAAAAATGGGATTCAGATCCTCTAGAGTTTCTAGGGTACTCTACCAAGTAGATTTCTTTAAATCTTAACCGTTAGTTAATAATTTAATGGTCCTAGATTTTGCCATGTCAGCATTCCATTAATAATAATCTTAATTGCTTGGTTTTCAACATTATTATATTATTTTAAGAATATTATTAGTGGAATGCTGATATGGCAAAATCTAGACCATTAAATCATTAAAGAATGGTTGAGATTTAAGGAAATCTATTGGTAGAGTACCCTAGGAACTCTAGAAGATCTGAATCCTAAAAAATGTGTAACTCTACACCGTTGGATCTCTCATAAATCTACGTCTTAAAAAATGTGTAACTTGAACCCATCTCTAATTAATAATGGTAGTATTAATAAGTCAATAATGATAATATTTAATTAATTAGGTGAATATGTGATAAGTTTTTATTGGTGGAGTATAAAGTGGAGTATGAAAAGTAGGATAGAAGATTTGAGCTCCTTAGAGTTACACCTGGTGGAACTCTTAGAGTTATACATTTTTTAAACCGTTGGATTTAAGTAAATCTAACGGTTAAAAAAAGATCCACATTATTACAAATATTCTCATTAAAATCTCATTAATTACCCTCATTTATTACATTCTAAATCTATCTCTGAACCCAAAAACGTTTGATGGCTTACTCTCTCTCCGTTTCTCTCAGTGATCAAACGGTACGAATCACAGATGCTTATCATGTGAGGATGACTATGAGTCTATGAAGTCCGAATTTCCCTTGTTTCCACACGTGACGTGCATGGAACGAAAAAGAAATTGTTCTAGTAATTCCAAATTCCAGGCTATACGTATCAGAAACTAAAAAGAAGAAGAAAAAAAAGAAAATGAAAAATGAAAAAGAAAAAGAGATTCGAAATGCTTAATGGTTAAGTTAATAAAGTCACTAACGAATCTCGTTTGGCTTTATAAACTTCCGCGAAGAAACATTCTCCAATTTTCTTCACAGTATAGCAATCGAACCCATTCCATTCCATTCGATCCGATCCGAACCGAACCCCAACTCCACGGACCCGACCCGAATAAAAACCGGGTTTCACCGTCGTCGACAAGCATGATCGTGACGAACACTCCGGCGGCGGAACTCGCCCTCACGAACCTCGCTTACTGCTCGCAAGCCGATCTTCATGGCTTCGCCGTCCCCGGCACCAAGCTCTACCTCGCCTCCATCGCCGATTTCGTTGTTCTTTCTCTCTCATATCCTTTTCTCTCATTTCTTACTGCTCCTTATTTCGCTCTGAAATTTTGTTCCATCATGCACATTTCCAATTCTGATCAACCTTGATTCTGATCCTTTACAGTAGAATTTTCTCGCACAAGCTAAGATTTGCCATATCTTATTTGCTTAGATGTAAATCCGAAAAGTCGCTTTCAGAATTTGCTCTGAAATTTGTTGATTTCATGCATAACTAAGATTTGCGTGTAATTTTTGTTAAGATTGATGGCTTTTTTTGATTCTTCTTGTTTTGGTGGCCTTAACTAAGGGTTGATGATGATACTGCTAACGAGAGCGTACGAAATGGCCACATAGCTCTAAATGCGATTCAGTGTCGGTATGCTAGGGTTTCATCTGGTGATACCTTATCGGTTAACAGGTCGGAGCTCATTCGATTCGATACCACCACCACCATCGCCGTCTTTTTTTTTTTTTTCTTAGTATTGTTTCTAATTTTTGTGTGTGGTTTGTAATTTGTTTTAGATTTATTCCGCCGGAGAATTTCAACCTGGCATTGCTTTCACTTGAGTTGGAGTATGTGAAAAAGAAGACTAAAAGTGAACAGGTTATTATAGACTTTCAGTCAATAATCTTATGGCATGTTTGGAAGTAAAAAAACAGAAAGTAAAAAAGAGGGGGAAAAGTAGAGTAAAAAGAGGAAGGATAATTTAATTATCTGGTTTAAAAGTTTTTTAAGAAAAAAAAAGAGATGAGTTTGAAAGATTTTCAACTAATTCTAACTATAATTTTTATTTTTAATTTTTTAAATTAAAATGATTTAAAAAAAAAAAAAATAAAGTAAATAAATTATTGATTAAATAAATTTTATAATTTATTTTTTTTTAAATTATTAAAATTATAAACCGATTATATAAATAATAATTATTTTTTTCTTGAAAAAATTAAACACTAAGGTAATGATGTGTTTGATTGCCAAGAAAATGATTAAAGATACAGTGAAATTCTAAATCATCTCTTCCCTAACTGAGTCCAGATTCGAATAACCGCGCACATCAAGATAAAATTTCAGAGCTCATCACCAAATTCATTAAGTGAAAATTCAAATTATTTAGAATTTTGAAAGAAGAGGAGGTACTCAAGTAATGAAGGGAAGAGGAGACGATGGTGGATGAGGCGGCGGAGAAGAGCATCGGCGAGGTTTGAAGGCAGGCGCTCTAAACTCCGCCTCTGCCTCCGCCATTTCTTCACGCTCCCTCGGTTCTCGCACGCCGCTTCAATGCCCATCAGAATCGACGGATCGTAGAGCTTAACGCGTCGCGGAGCTCGGAGGCTTCGCCATCTTCGGAGCTGGAGCGGCAGAAGGCGGCGAACTCGGTCAGGGAAATGAAGCCATCATGGTCGGAGTCGAGCTCGTCCATGACGCGGCGGAGCTCGTCCTCGTCGGAGAAGGAGGAGCCGAGGGAGCTGAAGACGGCGCCAAGCTTCCTATGTGAAGCTTCTGGAAAATTTTCCATTAATAAATAATTTTTTTTAATTATAATTTTTTTGAGGTAATAAAAATTATTTTATAATAATTAATAGTAATTTTATATTTTTATTAGTAAAATTTGATGGAATGAGAACGTGGATTAAATAATGATTTAATTTAACAAATTAATTTTAGACTAATATTATAAGTTTATTTTTAAATAAAAATAAATTTGTTTATTTAAATTATTTTTTCTTATTTTTATTTTAATTTTTAATATATTCAAACAAGAAGAATGACTAATTATTCTCTTCTCTCTTACTAATTTTAAAAACATCCAAAATAGAGAATAACTATTTCTCTCTACTCTCCTCTCCTTTACTGTTCTTTACTCTTCTCCCTCTCTAAACTTCCAAACAGGCCATTAGTTTTAACTTCATGGAGGTTTTTATTTTATGCTTGAAAAATTGGTGTTCTCTCTTTTTTGTAGGTTGATGCTGTTTTGCTTGCTAACCAGCTTAAAAAGAGATTTATGAACCAGGTAGAGTTTATATGTTTATGACTTACTATTCCATTTTGTGTTTGGTAGTTTTACTTGGTTGCGCGTGTTGGCTGTAATTGATTGAGGATTTTGAAATAAATGGGACTTTTTAGGTACTTGCGGGTTTCTCTTCTGCTACCTGAATTTGTGATTTAGCGTTGTTGTTTGATCACTAAATGCTAATAAAATGAAAAGGGTAATTTGATTGGATGGCTAAAAGGTGAGTTGTGTTTAATGATATAGAAATGTAGTTAGTCATGAGAAACAACATTGCCATTGTGTAACTAGCTGAGATGAGGAAGTTGCGATGGATGGAAAGTAAGATTGGAACAGATAGAATTAGTATATGTAGTAATTGGTGAGAAGATGAGGGTTGAAATTATTGCTGAAGAATAGGAGTTCCCATGGATGGTTATTGTGTTAAACGAAGCCATCAAGTATGTTAGTAAGGAGGGGATTTAAAAAAAAAAAAAAAGTTAAAAAGCTATAAGACAAGGGGAAGGAAGGCTGAACAGATCATGGATTCATGAAGTGAGAGTTCACATAATTTTGTTAGTAATTTGAGCCATTTCACTCGATAAAGCTGAGTGGTAGGAAAGGATTAATGGAGGTTAGCAGTCTTGTTGAGTTGCTATTTATTTCTATTTAACTGCGTGTGAGCCATGTTCCCACAAAAATTGTAAATATTTGATAAATGTTGTTATCACATGATTAGGTTAAAATCAAAGTTCTTGCTTATTCAAATTGATGAAATTTTAGTAATTAACTGGGGTCTTAAGCAATTGTATTTGAATCTGTATTTGATTGCTGAAAATAAAGATGCTTCTATATACTTAAAAAAAAAAAAGGATGCTTCTATATCTTCTATGGTGAGTGTAGGAGGGAAGAATGGCTCCTGTGATTGGAATATGAGATTTATTCATAATTTTCATGATTTGGAGATGGAGGGGGTGTATTCTCTAATGGATTTGTTTTATGATAAACTGCCCTTTGCTGGAGGCTCTGATTGTGTGATATGGATACTGAATAGCAATGGTGCTTGATCGTAGTATGAACATTTTAGAAATGCTAGCTGGAAGCTTTTTACAAGGAGATGCAGTTGGTCTAGTTACGTGCCTAAGAAAGCATCATTCTTTGTGGAGACAGCATGATTGATGTATATTGTTACTGTAATGGGATGTATGGGAGACATAGGAATGTGTCATGTGGAATGTAACGCCTAAATCTTATGTGGGTGTTTTGGAGGGAGCAGAATTGCTGAATTTTTGAGGGTGTGGAGAAATCTTTTATTGAGCTTGAGTGTAATTTTTTGGGCAGTTTATGTTAATGGCCTACTATGCTTTGGGGATCTCTTGAAACATGTTAATTGAGTTTATGGATCATTTTAAGCTTATGACTGCTTTTGAGCTTCTTCTTTTTATTTATTTATTTATTTATAATTCTTTTAATAAAAGATTCTTTATTACTCACAAAAACAAAAGAATGGTTCTATTTCAAGGCCCCCCCACCCCCCCCCAAAAAAAAAAAAAACAACTCCGAGAGAGAGAGATGAAAAAGAAGGAAAAGCTATGTCCTAGTATGCTTCTTGCCCCACCTTTTTTTTCCCTAACGGGAAACATATGAGACGTGTATTAATGTTCCCAGTGTATTTATAGGTTTTGCCTGCCTTATTTTCTTCCTAAATCTTTTTGGATGATATCACTTCAAGCTGTGGGTTATTGTTCTTGTTGTACGCAGGTAATGACAGCAGGGCAAAGAGTGTCATTTGAGTTTCATGGTAATAACTATATTTTCACAGTCAATCAAGCTGCCGTAGAGGGGCAAGAAAAATCTAGTACTATTGAAAGAGGGATGATATCAAGTGATACATACATTGTCTTTGAAACATCAAATGCGAGTGGAATAAAGGTATATTTCTGTATTTGATTGTGTACTAGTCTTTATACGCACACATATTTTGTTCTTGTTTTGAATTTTTTCTTATTGGCAAATACACATGCACTAGTGGGTCTTGAACTCATTACCTTGCCCTCCACCTTGTTCTTACTAGGAGGAGATGCATTTGAGCTAGTTCCCATTGGCTTCTTTCTCCACTTATTCCAGTTAGCTATCCTATACTGGTTAGGTTTAATTATATTGAATTAGTGATAAGTTTGCTATCCTAGCTCTTGGGCATGAGCATAAAATGCTTTGCCTATCAGTGGTGAACTCCCTTGGATTACCTGGCAACTAGTTCTGGCAGATGGGTCATTTGCTCTTTAGGTTTTGCTACTTAGAGGCAAATCCAAAGGGCTTTTCTTTAGAAAAGTTCCTTACATTATATAAAAAAAGATGGTTTGCTATCCTAGAGTTTAATATAATAATACAAAAAACTTTCTATATACATAATGCTATTGACAAAACTAACTTCAGGTATTTTGTTTGATGTTCATGAAAAATCCTTCCATCATTTGTTTGTTTGCATAATTAACAAATCAATGCAATTAGATTGGTGGATTCTGTACCTGATATTTCTTTTATGCTTAATGCGTGCTAAAGAAGGTGCTGCCATGACAAATCAGTCAAAATATCTTTTACACTTGCATCTCCCCTTAATTATTTACCTCTTCCTCTGTTGAACAGAACGTGATCAGTGTAGCCTGATAAGCATTTATACAGATCACAGTTGCTCAGAGTAATTATAGGCTGATCAATTTGATGTCAAACATTAAATCCAGTAACTTATATTTTGACTTGCAGATAGTCAATCAGCGTGAGGCAGCCAGTAGCAACATCTTCAGGCAGAAGGAGTTTAATCTTCAATCACTTGGTATAGGTGGCCTAAGTGCAGAGTTTGCAGATATATTTCGAAGAGCCTTTGCTTCGCGTGTTTTCCCTCCCCATGTGACAAAAAAGTAATATTTTCAATTTGTCATTTATGCATTAAATTCTTCTAGTCTGTTTTATCTCCATAACATGCCCTTACCTGGAAATTTCATCATCTTCTAGATTGGGGATTAAGCATGTGAAGGGTATGCTGCTTTATGGGCCTCCTGGTACTGGCAAAACACTTATGGCTCGTCAAATTGGAAAAATGTTGAATGGAAGGGAACCAAAGGTTTGTATATGGTTTATTTTATTTATATATGTTTCAGTCTTTCACCAAATGATAAAACTTATAGCTATATGAGGCTAACACCTTATCATTTTCCATCTTTAGAATTAATAGTTTTTTTTTTACCTTCCCCCCGTCCCCATAAATGAGAGGGAGAGTTGAACCATTGAAAGGTTTTTTATTTTTTTATAAGTAAGAACCAAAGAAAGTTTTAATAAATGTTTCTTGTCAGTAACAATATAGTAATATTAAGTATAAAGACAAATGATTTTGATAATATTTTTAGACCCTGATGAAATTATAACTAGTGTTTTCTCAAGGCTCATAAGTTCGTATTCTTATTCACATGGCCTGCTAATCTTATTAAAAAATTTAGTGTTGTCATTTTTACTTTGCAATGAGCAAAGAATTGATTTGTTCTGTACATTTTGTTTATTGTAATTCCATAATTTCATTGACCTAAAGACTTTGAGTTCATCTTTTAAAACTGGTGTATGAAGTTTCAAAACAAGCATCTAATGCACGAAATTGAGTAGAATGAAACTTTTTAACTATCTCTAGGTTGGTAGTGTTGCAGTTGAATTGGTTTAGTAATTCAAAAAACAAATATCAAATGTTTAAGATTATTTCTGGTCTTGTTTGAGCATAGGCCATGAGTTCACTTACTATTTGACTGACATTGAACTTTATTCCATAGACATACTAATTTATCCTGAAATGATGACCATGATGAATCGCACTCTTTTTCTTTGATTTGTCAAGCAGAAATGCTTCTCAGGCACATGATTGACAAAAATCTCATGAAGATATATCTTATATGAGAAGGCAGGCAGCGTCATCACTATTTTATTTTCTTGCAACATAAAACCTAGTGCACATCCACCCATTCACTTTTGGTTATGTCATGGTTTAAATATCAATAGTCACTGGGTCTTTTGGTGTGCTCAATTTTCATTTGAGCATATGCTCACTTCTTAGTGCATACTTTTCGTTTTGATGCTGGAACATTGTTTTCGGGTTCCAAAGCTAACTAAACATGTCTGAATTCTTTCTTTTATAGCAACAAATTATTATTAGTATTCTATGCTGTTTTAATTACTTAACATTCATCATTGTGAAGATGAAGTAATTTTTTATCAATAAAATTTCTATTACTTATAAAAACAAATAAATTATAAGTATTCTATGCTTCACATTCTATAAGATGCTGAAAATCTATTCTTGCAGTCGATGGACCATATTTTTTTTTTTATTTTTTACCCTTTTTGTGACAAATTGTTACAGATTGTTAACGGCCCTGAAGTTTTGAACAAATATCTTGGTGAAACTGAAAAGAATGTTAGGGATCTATTTGCTGATGCTGAGAATGATCAAAGAGCTCGAGGTAAGGGAGATATAGCAGGTATTTTCCTAGGTTGGTCTTTTGGTGATCACTAATGCCATCATGTTCTTTTCCTTTTCAGGGGACCAAAGTGATCTGCATGTCATAATTTTTGATGAAATTGATGCTATTTGTAAGGTACATGATTCTTCAAATATTTGTTAACGTTTTTTTTTTTTTTTTTTTCTTCCTGCCAGTAGATTGATAGTGACAACAATTTGTTGCTTTTGATTGATATATATATATATATGCGTGTATGTATAGTTAGTTAATTAGCATTTTCCTCTGACTGAATCTATTGTTCTTGAATGTCCTGGAGTGTTATTTATTTGAATATCCAAGGTGTGCGGAATCTATAGATTAACTTCCTTATGCGGTTAGAAATGCTTTGTATAGTTTCATAACTCTTTATGTTGTCTTAATGAACAATAATGACCATTCCAAGAATTGGGACCCTGAGTCAAAGAATCAGCCTAAGTGACATAGTGCTAAGAGTTGTAGATGAGTAGGCCTTTGGACATAAAATATATTTATATTTGTGTATGTATAAATTAACTTGAATCCTAGTTCCCTTCTTGACCTCTAAGCGAACATGCTATTATTAGTATGATTTTAAAAGCTACAGCACAAGAACACATTGGTAACACCTACATGGTTAGATTTCCACCTGAGGTCTGCATTGTTTAATATGCCAAAGAAACACTGTCAATTTTTAGATTTAAGGTTGTCTGGTTATGTAATCCAAGTTTTTTAGCAAATGGAAAGAGCTCAATGCATGCTCTCATTTTGCATTTGCAGTCAAGAGGTTCAACTAGAGATTGTACAGGAGTTCGTGACAGTATTGTGAACCAACTTCTTACAAAGGTTAGTTAGAGGTTCAATTGCTTTTACAATCTTGCAAATCAGAGTGTTTCTCTGCTAATAACTAAAAGACTATTTACTTATCAGATTGATGGTGTTGAGTCTTTAAATAATGTCTTGCTTATTGGAATGACCAACAGAAAAGATTTACTTGATGAAGCCCTTTTAAGGTCTGTTTCTCTCCCTCTTCTGTGTTGCGTAACTGTCCATGCAACCTTAAATTGTTTTATGTCATGAAAAGCATGGATAGCAACTCCTAGTTAACATTGATGTACGTAGGTTGTAGCAACTACTAGTCAACATTGGACTCTAAATCGAAGTCCAATAAATTTTATTTATTTATTTCTGCCAATGAGCTCTAGTTCAGACTGCACTTCCTTGTAAAATGGGAGGTGGAGGGTGAGATCATGGATTCAAAACCTATTGGGTGCATGTGTAATTACCAATAAAATTAATTAATTAATTTGTTTATTCTTGATTAATAGACCAGGACGCTTGGAGGTTCATATTGAGATAAGCCTTCCTGATGAGAATGGTCGCTTACAGATTCTTCAAATTCATACAAACAAGATGAAAGAGAGTTCTTTTCTTGCTCCTGATGTGAACCGTCAAGAGCTTGGTATGTCCATTAGTGGGATATGCTTATGATATCTACTTATTCATCTATTATATGGCTGAAGTGACTGTTAAATGGGGACACGATTATATCTAAATTATATTTGCCGCCAGGTTTTGATTGGAGTTGTGTGTGTCTATACTAGAACATAATCTATACTAGAACATTCTTTAAGCTGGCTTGGATGGTCAAACTCATAAAAAGGTATTGCAGTTGTATGGATCTTAGAAAATTAAAGTGCCAAATGATTTATAATTCAATTTAATCTAATATCTCCCTTACACCTAGCCCCAAAAAACCACACCCTTAATGATTTTATATGTTACAACCAACTGTTAAGTGGTGAAACTTAAGGATATGATATGCATTATTATTATTTTTTTTGGGTTGGGGGGGGGGGGGGGGGGGGGGGGGAGGTGATGGGGGTGCTGTTTAATGTGTCCAAAATTGATCACTTTGAAAAAGTTGCAGTGATTCTTAAATTGTTTCTTACTTTATTATACAAATACTTTTGACCATGTCTTGAACATTTAAATTGTTGCAATGTTTTGGACTCTAGGAATGATAGATGAATGTCTTGGTTGATTCAGTTATCTATTTTTGTGAGTGCAGCTGCTCGTACGAAAAATTATAGCGGTGCCGAACTTGAAGGTGTTGTAAAAAGTGCAGTATCTTATGCTTTGAATAGACAACTAAGTCTTGATGATCTCACCAAGCCAGTGGATGAAGAGAGTATAAAAGTTACCATGGATGATTTTTTGAATGCACTGCACGAAATAATTCCTGCATTTGGAGCCTCCACTGATGACCTTGAGCGGTGCAGGTATAGTTTTGAGCAATTTGAAAATGCTTTTAGCTTTCAGATTTTATTTATTCATTTATTTTTAACTCACATCACATTGTCATGCTCGAGGTAAGTCTTCCTTTTGAGATTTTAATAATTTTGACTTAAATCCCTTTGTTGTGGAATAGTTTATGTTGCATTGCATGGCATATATGACTAATTTGTTTACCATGTGAGAAATTTGGGATAATGATGTTGTTGGCTGTCAAAAAATTGGGTAACAAATGGTACTCTGTTTCTGCTGGAAGCTTGATTCTATTTACTAACGTGATTTGTAGACTGAATGGCATGGTGGACTGTGGTGATCAAAATAAGCACATTTATCAAAGAGCTATGCTACTTGTGGAGCAAGTTAAAGTGAGTAAAGGAAGTCCGCTTGTTACTTGTCTTCTGGAAGGCCTGAGTGGCAGGTATGCGTGGTTTCTCTAATTTAATTGACTTTGTTAATTGCATCTTTTTTGAATCTTACCCTTTTTGGACAGTGGTAAAACCACACTAGCAGCTACTGTTGGCATTGACAGCAATTTTCCATATGTCAAGATAGTAAGCTCCTTGCCCTATACTTTGGATATTCTATCTTGTTACTTTCAAGGAATTTTTGCAGTCTCTTCTACTGTCCCTTCCATTTATACCTATTTCTAATTTTTGCCATTTTTTGGGTAGGTCTCAGCAGAATCAATGATTGGTCTTCACGAAGGCACTAAGTGTGCACAGATTGTCAAGGTTTGTCAAATGCAAAGGCCCTTTTGGAAGCAGTTTTTAAATTATAGTTTCTAGTATTTAAGTACTGAAAACTATGGGGTCCAAAAAAGAAAGTGTTTAGTAACAATATTTTTCTAGGAGTTTTTAATCAGTCTTCACTTTAGAGGATTTAAGTGCTGAATTTTGAGAACACTTCGGGCAGTTTTCAGTTTTGAGCAACAGTTTTCAAAGTTAGTATTATTAAGATAATAAATTTTTTTCTTACGTATTCCTCCCTTTCTCTCTCCCTCTCAACCTGTTTTCTCTCTCCCCTGTTTCTGTCTCTCTCACTCTCCCTCTCTCTCTCACACACACACACACACCGTAGAACTCTCAGTGATGGCGGTGGAGCACCATCCCAAGCGTTGCTGTGGCGTCGGATCTGGGTATCCAAATCTGACCACTGCCTCTCTCTGTTTGTCTCTCTTGCTCCTCCCTCTCTCTCTGTTTGTCTCTCTTGTTCCTCTCTCTGTGTGTTTGCGTCAGATCTCAGTTGAGAACTGAGACTGGGTTGTGATAAATTTTTATTAGATGAATATTAATACCAGTTTTTGAGTGAAAATCTCATGCCAAACAGACCAAGTTTTGTTTTGGTTGAGAAAGCATGTATTGAAACACAACTTTGCAAAACCCTTTGAAAACTGAAAACTGAGAACTGGTTTCACTTACTAAGCAGGCTCTCAGACTTTGACCATTCTTCGTTGCATTTTAAAAGATTTTTTTTCATCCTTTATGGGATAGAACCAGTTCCTTGTCTAAATTGAGATTTGATGTATCTAAGACAAGTTTATACTGCACTTGCAGAGCTATCAATTCTTTATTGTATGTTTACACTAGAAAGATATATACTTTTTAATGTTTTTCTTTGGTTTACGTGATTGGGAGGAAATTCTGAAGCCTTATTTATAATGATATTCTTTAATAGGTGTTTGAGGATGCATACAAGTCACCACTGAGCATCATCATCCTCGATGACATTGAAAGGTAAATCCACTGATGTGAATCGAATGAAGCTTTACTACTTTTCTCCAGAACAACACCCCACCCCTCTCCTGGTGCACCTTTTTCATCTATTAATGTTAATGAACAAGTGCCTTAGATGATTTTACTGTAATTGTTGATGCAGGTTATTGGAGTATGTTGCCATTGGGCCTCGTTTTTCAAATATAATCTCTCAGACACTATTGGTCCTACTCAAGCGGCTTCCTCCAAAGGTTTTTTGTTGTTCTTTGTCTTTATTGGCTGGACTGGTCTTATAATTTCCTATTATATTATTATCAGTGAATTTCATGAAGAATAATTCTTTATTCAAATTGTATAATTGTAAGGGGTGGATATATTTTTTTATAGGACAGGTTAACTGATGGTCTAAAAGCATTGGTTTAGGAAACGTTTATAAATACTTTTAATGGGGAAAGAAAAAATACTTAACTTTTTTGATAGCTTTTTATATTTTCCATATAAGTGGTATCAAAATTTTCCTAAATTGGTCCATTAACAAATGTCCTAAGGGCACCCATTAACTAGACCCTTCATTTATATCTGAACTGAGTGTAATTCATAGGATTCTATTCACCTTTTCAAGATATGTCAGGTATGATAAGATACACTAAATCTGGAAGTGAATATTGATAAATTGATGGGCAAATAAATGACATAAGATGTTCTGCATTGGGTGGTTCACCATCTGTTGAGGTAAATATTTGATATAGCAGCACTTATGAAATAAAATTTTTCACTAGGAAATTTTTTCTACTTGAAATAAACTTCCCAAAAGACTACTTTCACTGAAAATCTTCAATTTTTGAACAGGGAGAAATAACTTTTAACCAATTGAGTCCTTGATGTTTTTTACCAATTCACAATCCTGTAACCACCCTCATTCCCTGTGATGTAAATGCAGTACCTTTTTGGGTCACATCATATATTTTTTTTTTGATAAGTAAGAATGTTATATATATGAAAGGCTACTCTATGCATGAAGAACATAGAGCAAACCCAGAAAATACAAGAAGAAGAAAACAGAGAAAAAACAAAAAAGAAAACCAACCGAAAAATTAATTACAAAGAGAAAGAGAGCTAAGGAAAGAAGGGAGAGAATCACTAGTCGTGAGTCCCCAAGCCCGAGACCAATCAAAAAGAGTTCCACTAAAAGAAGCAAGCATTTGATCACCGCAACTAACCAAATTCTCAAAAGTCCGCCGATTCCGTTCCTTCCAAATACACCAAAGGATACACAACGGAACTAAATTCCAAATCTGAGACAAGTGCTTCCCCAACCAATTCCACCAGCCAAAAAGCAAATCTGGGATTGATCTAGGTGTAACCCAAGACAAGCCAAAAGTTATAAAGACAAAGCTTCATAACTAATAAGCCATCTCACAATGAAGAAGTAAGTAGTCTACCGTCTCTCCACAATGTCGGCACATAATACACTAGTCCACAAAAACCAATCTCCTCAATCTCAGGTTATCACTTGTTAGGATCTTATTCCAAGCTACACACCAAACAAAAAAGGAAACTCGTCTAGGGGCCTTGGCTTTCCATATAGCTTTCCAAGGAAAGACAATTGAGAGAGAGTCCCTTAATTTGTTATAATATGACCGGATGTCAAAATCCCCATTAGGCTTCAACTTCCATTTCATTCGGTCTCCCACATCCATTGGAGGAGTATTAGCTCCCAATATATGAAGAAAATGCAATCCTTAAACCATCTTCCAATCATTAAATTCTCGAATAAAATGAACATCCCAAATTCTTCTATCCTCTGCCCCCTGCCTTGACAAAGAAGCTTCTACAGAAACCTCCTTATCAATGGCAATACCATACAGCCTTGGGAAAGCCAATTGAAAAGGTTGATCCCCATACCACCCATCCTGCCAAAACCTCACTCTATTCCCCAACCCAACAACAAACTGACAATTTGTGCTAAAATCCTCCCATCCCATGCGAATACCTCACCACAAACCACACCCATGAACTCCCTTACCCAGCTTAATGGTCCAACCCCCCCATTCTTCCTCATATTTTGAAGCTAACCACCCTCCTCCATAACCGATCCTCTTCCTTCCCAAACCGCCACAACCATTTCCCCAATAAGGCCTTATTGAAAGTAGTAAGTTTCCTAATCCCTAAGCCACCATTGGCTATAGGCGCACAAATTTTATCCCATCCTACCAGATGAGTCTTGTTATCACCCCATAGAAAGTCCCTTTGCAATTTTTCAATTTTATTAGCCACATGAGTAGGAATTGTGAATAACAAAAGAAAATAGGCAGGAAGATTAGATAGCGTGCTCTTGAGTAACATCAACCGACCCCCCTTAGATAAATACAACTTCTTCCACCTGGCTAGTTTTCGCTCAAATTTTTTCAAAATAGGATTCCAAATTGAAGGGGAGTTATATGAAGCCCCCAACGGCATACCAAGATAAGACATAGGCAACTCTCCAACTCTGCAGGGCATGCAAATCATTTACCTCTCCTATTGGAACCATTTCACTCTTATGCACATTAACCTTCAAACCTGTTACCGCCTGAAAACTAAGTAACAACAACTGAATATGAAGAATTTGCTCCACATCCACATCACAAAAAAGGATAGTACCGTCTGCAAAAAATAGATGTGTAACACATTCTCCACCACCCCTCCTACCCTTAACTTTAAAACCACGGATCAAGCCAGCTCCCTTCACTCTTCTCAACATCCTACTAAAAACCTCCATCATAATCAAAAATAGCATAGGAGATAGTGAATCCCTTTGTCTTAAACCCCTCGAGCTACCAAAAAAATCAGCTAGAGACGCATTAATCAAAACAGAGAACTGAATTGTGGAGATACAAGTACGGATCCACTTACACCACTTCACTCCAAAGCCCATTCTATTCAACAAATTCAACAAAGCCTCCCAATTCACATGAACGTAGGCTTTCTCAATATCAAGTTTACAAATGACTCCAGGAACCCTACTCTTCCCTCAACTATCCACACACTCATTCGCAATGAGAACCGAGTCAAGAATTTGTCTCCCACCCACAAAGCTATTCTGAGTCTTAGAAATCAACTGATCTAAAACCACTCTCAATCGGTTTGCCAAAACCTTAGACAAGATTTTATACACACTCCCCACCAAGCGAATAGGTCGGAAATCTCTAATATTAGAGGTATCATTCTTTTTAGGAATTAATGCAATTAAGGTAGCATTAAGGGATTTTTCAAACTTACAATGTTGAAAAAACTCTTCAAAGACCGCTAAGACGTCTTTCTCCACTACTCTCCAACAATGATGATAAAACGCCATGGTAAACCCATCCGGACCTGGAGCTTTGTCCCACATCATATATTTCTCTACCTGTCATTTGTACCACAATCTTAAAATCATGTAATGCCCTGTGCTGGAGTGTGCGTGCTATCCAAAATAATTAAATAATGTGATTTCTTATGCAAAATTTTTCAATGAGCACGACACAATGACAGCAATATAGGTACATGTTAAAATGCTTCTATTCTGGTCAGTGAAATTCTCTGCATGATGTAACTGTTTTCCTTATTTAAAAAAAAAAAAAAAAAAAAAAGAAAAAAAAAAAAAAAGAAAAAAAGAAAAAAAAAGAAAGATTGAAAGAATTAGTGGAAGTTTAGTATTCCCTCTATACCAATTTGAATGTCTAAGACCTATCAAAATTCAAAACAAAAAACCAATTTGAATGTCTAAGTTTGACATGTCACATATTTAATGAGGAAGAAAGAGCATGCCACTCTAGCCAAAATGCCAAAAGTATTGATTGTTTTTTGAATTAGTTAGGGGTAATATGGGAAAGTTTAGGTATAAATGCTTGGTTTTTTATTTCTTTTTTTAGTAAGTGTGCACTCATTTTGGGATGTTAAGGAAAACAAGACACTCAACATCTCATGGAGGGAGTGTAATTTCTTTTGGAAAAAATGGTGGCTTTATCTCAAGTTAAATATTTAAACTTGGTAAGATGTGAGGCTGATGAGCTCTATCTCAACTGACACCTCCTCCCCTCATAAGAGCAAGTAAGGTGATTAATCCTGTACTCTAAGGGCAGCTTAGTCTACTGGGCACCTATGCCTCACAAAGCAGAGGTCACTAGTTTGAATCACCTATTTCCCCCTCCCCTTTAGGGAAAAGAACATATCAGAAAAATTATGCAAAATTGAAATGAAGGTTAATATTATTATTATTTTTACACCTCAGGTTCAAAATATTTTGGTTGATGTATCATGTATGATTTGGATCATAGGCAGTATGGAAATTCCCTCTCTATGATCAACTGTAGTGCATGTGTTATGCATGTTGGTAGTTACAAAACCTGTAGAACTAGATATAAATTGTTCACAAAGATGTCAATGGTTTCAAAGTGGTAGCAATTGTGAAATCCACTTTTAAAATTGTTATATTTTCTTTCTGAACTATGGTCATGCTATCTTTCCAGTGACACATTGAATATGTAGTCTCCACTCTTCAAACCCCTCTTAGACACACAACTTCGCTGAGTCTTACCCAGCATGAATGAGGAAAAAAAAAAAACACTGAATTCATTGTAGATTACAAATTTTGAAAGTGTAGCTAAGATCTGGGATCTCCTCCCCCATAACAGAGTGCAAGGATGAGCACTGGTTCTATCCCTTATATACTCTTTTGGGAGCTACATATATGCATAAAATCATAATGCTATTTGATGTATTGGCGGAAGTTGGTCTGGTCAATTGTTTGGGATTATTCAGCCCCATATTGGCACCATCACTTGCTGTACAAAGAGCATTCATCAATAGCCTTATGTGTGATATTTTCTGATATCTTTGGGACATGGTTTTCCTTTAGTAGTTTTGTGATATCTGACTGGATGAATGGTAATTTTCTGACCTTCCTGAAGTTCTCATTACTAGTTCATTTTGTGTGCTTTGTTGTCAGGGGAAAAAACTTATGGTCATAGGGACAACAAGTGAAGTGGGCTTCTTAGATTCTATTGGTTTTTGTGATAATTTCTCTGTCACTTACAATGTTCCTACATTGAAGACAAGTGATGCAAAGAAGGTAAAATATTTTTGTTGTGGTCCTGTACTTCTGTTCTTGTCCCAGAAATATGGGTAATTGTGGTATTCTTGTTTTTCTGGTTAGCTTCAATTTCCATCAATGCTAGTAAATTAAACAAAAGGAGCTAAAGAATACTGTCATTATGGTTTATGTAATTGCTTTAAGAGCCTGACATTTACTGATTTTTGTCTAGTAGTTGTGCACTTGCTAAATTGGGCACGAGGATGGATGGTGTGGTAATAGTGCACTTCTTAGGCTGAAATGGTCAAATTACCCTTCGTAAATTCCGGCCTATATGTTTTGAAGTACTAAATATAATTTAGGAAATGCTGCATGGATTATCATGAATGCAGGGCTGGAATTGAAAATTTTGCATATCATATTTTAAACTTTTAAGTGGGAATAATTTAGCCTTCTTTTCTTTTCTTTTCTTTTTTTATTTTAGAAATATTATTGGCTGGGGTCGGCAGTAATGCTGAAATGCATATGCATTGTGCAAGGAAAATGGAGTATATGATTCACCCCAAAAATAAAAATGGAGTATATGCCTAATGATACATCTAAAAATGGTGCTGATGAGTTGTTTTATGGCTTAACTATGATAAGGCAGTCTGTGTCCATTAATAAATGGGTGTATTTATTTCACTTTCATTGTGGTAGTGAAAGAAAGCTGCCGTTTAGGATATGTTTGTAAATTGACTCAGAAATTGTGAAATCTGTATGTAAGGCTTTTACAATTGGAGGTTGGTAAGAATTGATTCATGATTTACAATGCTGGGACACTAGGGAGTTACTTCCAGTAAAAATTCCGATAATTTCTCTGCTAAACAGATGTTTGGACTGATCAAGTGGTTTGTGGATGTCATTATTTCGATTCTTTCCTTGCTTGGTAGTGTTTTGGAGTCTAGATGAATGTTACGACCCTCAAGTTCATTTCATTACATATATTTCATGAATGCTGAAAGGAAATTTATATTATAACAAACATTTAGCTTCAAAGTTCAATGTATTTTAATCTACTCTTTTTCATCTCAGGTGCTAGAACAGCTGAATGTTTTTGCTAATGAAGACATCGATACAGCTGCAGAGTCCCTGAATGATGTAAGCTTATACTTGATCAGTCTTTTGTAATATTTCTTGGGTCATTTTAATTTATATTTTTACAACACTTCTTGCTTCTTAATTTTGTTCAATTTCTCCTCGTAGATGCCTATCAAGAAGCTGTATATGTTGATTGAGATGGCAGCCCAAGGTGAACATGGTGGAGATTCTGAGGCAATATACTCTGGCAAAGAGAAGATTAAGATCTCTCACTTTTATGATTGCCTTCAAGATATTGTCCGATACTAGTTTCTTCACAATTAGTTCCGTACAGATAATTCGAAGCAGAAAATCGTTCTCTCTTATTGTTTCTATGTGGTGATATTTTGTATTATTTTCTTCTTGTGAGTTGTGGTTTTCTCTAGCTTTTAGGCCTTGAAAACAGAATTTTGTAAATTTCTGCAATGCATGAGAAATTGAGAACAGAGAGGACGATTTGAGAAACTATTGTTTACTTTATTTTGTAGAATTTCCATATTTTCAGTGATTGCCTTTTCTTTATTCTCATGGTCCAATCAAATCTCTACTATATTGCCTCTCTCTCTCTCTCTCTCTCTCTCTCTCTCTCTAATAATTTCCATCGGTCACTGAAGGAGAAAAAAGAGGTGGCTTCACGGTCATGGTAAGAAATCCATCCAATGGTAGTAGTCACAGCCGATTTGTTTCCTGCTAAAATCATGCCTCGTGAGGTAAATATGAAATTTAAATAAGCACCCATATTACTGTGAGAAGGCCCTCGTAAGACATTTGTGTGAGTCCACTACTATTATTTATGATTTTAGACGTGACTTTCGGTTGGTTCAATTGACAAACTTTGTTATCATTATATTAGGAATTTAGGATATAAATATGCCAAAAGTCTTGTAATTCAATTGTTATATTTTATTGTTTCCAACAAAAATGTTTTGACATTTTTGAGGTTCAAAATTTTTTTCTTTTTCAAGTATTGAATTAAATATATCAATAAAAAAAAAAAATGATTTCTCACTGTAGCATTAATGAACTAAATATGTATTGAAAATAATGGTCATAACAACAAAGAATCACCCTATAATCTCGGCCATTTTCATTTTAAAGGTCTGTAATTATGGGGTTAAGATGCTTTAGTATTCTTAACTCGGGAATCTACTTTCTTTTGGCATACTAAATATAATCTATGCAAATGTGATGTCTTGGAATGTAAATATGTGTTTTAATTCGGAATCTTACAAGATTCTTTGGAAATGTAAGACCCCCACATTTGATTTATTTCCAAGAATTTTATAAAAATATTTATTTTTCTAAAAATATCCTTTGGATTATATAATGTCAAGTATATTACCCATCACTTAATGTTTTTTTTTTTTTTTACAAATACATAATAAGAAAATATATGCATCGTGAATTAAGTGAAATATCTTAAAATAAAAGTCTAAGGTTAACACATAATAATAAATATAATTATTTCAAAACTTTATTTTTCATAAAAGACAAAAAATCAAATAAGAGATAAAAATTAATGGAGAGGAATTATGATGTGTCAAGTTAGCTAGGTCTTGAACAAGCCAAATGATATGGAAGATAGGATTGATGAAGCGGTAGGTTGACCAAAGCGTTCAAAACTTGCCAACAATAAATCTCCACACTGCTCTTGAGGTTGGTCTTACTCATGTGGTCTTTGAGGGAGACTCTGCCGTCATCATTGGTGCTTGATGATGCCGAAAAAATCACCAGTGAGCCACACGGTTCCAACTCGCTCGATACCATACCTGCCCAACACAGAAAAAGAAGTAGATCTTACAGAGAGTACCGGTGTGGTACCGGCCAAAGATCCTCCGAAGGTTTAGTAAGAAGAGAGCTCCAACAATGCTAGAGATGATGAGCTTTAGAGAAATTATGCGTACCTTTTTTCTAGAGGGTCTTTGGGTTTTTATAGTAGCGTTGGGCCAGACTCCTTTGCTTGCGGAACAAGTCTTTTCCTCATGGGGAAGATACTTCATTAATGAGTGTATATTCTAGAATTCTACTCATATTAGGACTCTACAAACCAGGGCTAATTGTGTGTTGCAAGTATTTTCCATCTAAGGTTCCTTAGAGACCACATAATAATGGGTTGGATGCTAAGTGGCCGTTCGGTCCGTACATGCCACGTTTGTCCGTGCCACCTTCGTCCAAATAGCTCTGTCATGCATAATTTTTCCTTTTCAGTTGCCCCCTTCACCTTATGGGTTCGTGATCTCGGAGTGAAAGGACCCGTGGGGTGTCGGTTCGATTTGGATCCTAAGAGACTTGTCAGTCTGTGACAGGCTGGCCCGAAATTATTTATGGCGCAGGGGACTTAAATTTTGACCAAGGCACTTGTGAGTGGCTTAGTTCGTCCTTCCACCCATAGGTGGACTTAAATTTTGTACCAAGGCACTTGTTGGTAACTTGGTTCGTCCTTCCACCCGTAGGTAGTAGGACTTAAATTTTCACCAAGGCACTCATGGGTGACTCGGTTTGTCCTTCCACCATAGATAGTAGGACTTAATATTTTTTACCAAGACACTTGTTGGTGGCTTGGTTCATCCTTCCACCCGTAGGTAGTAAGACTTAAATTTTGTACCAAGGCACTTATTGGTGGCTTGGTTCTTCCTTCCACCTGAAGGTAGGAAGACTTAAATTTTGACCAAGGCACTTGTTGGTGGCTTGGTTCGTCCTTCCACCCGTAGGTAGTAAGACTTAGAATTTCCACCAAGGCACTCGTGGGTGACTTGGTTCGTCCTTCCACCCGTAGGTAGTAGGACTTAAAATTTTCACCAAGGCGCTCATGGGTGACTTGGTTCGTCCTTCCACCCGTAGGTAGTATGACTTAAATTTTTTTTACCAAGACACTCGTTGGTGGCTTGGTTCGTCCTTCCACCCGTAGGTAGTAGGACTTAAATTTTGTACCAAGGCACTTGTGAGTGACTTGGTTTGTCCTTCCACCCGTAAGTAGTAGGACTTAAATTTTGCACCAAGGCACTTGTTGGTGACTTGGTTCGTCTGTCCTCCCGTAGGTAGGAAGACTTAGAATTTTCATCCAGGCACTTGCAGGTGACTTGGTTTGTCTGTCCTCCCGTAGGTAGGAAGACTTAGAATTTTCACCCAGGCACTCGTGGGTGACTTGGTTCGTACTTCAACCCGTAGGTAGTAGGACTTGGAATTTTCACCAAGGCACTCATGGGTAACTTGGTTCGTCCTTCCACCCGTAGGTAGTAGGACTTAAAATTTTTTTACCAAGACACTTGTTGGTGGCTTGGTTCGTCCTTCCACCCATAGGTAGTAGGACTTAAATTTTGTACCAAGGCACTTGTGAGTGACTTGGTTTGTCCTTCCACCCGTAGGTAGTAGGACTTAAATTTTGCACCAAGGCACTTGTTGGTGACTTAGTTCGTCTGTCCTCCCATAGGTAGGAAGACTTAGAATTTTCACCCAGGCACTCGCGGGTGACTTGGTTCGTCTATCCTCCTGTAGGTAGGAAGACTTAGAATTTTCACCCAGGCACTCGTGGGTGACTTGGTTCGTCCTTCCACTCGTAGGTAGTAGAACTTGGAATTTTCACCAAGGCACTCGTGGGTGACTTGGTTCATCCTTCCACCCGTAGGTAGTAGGACTTAGAATTTCCACCAAGGCACTCGTGGGTGACTTAGTTCGTCCTTCCACCCGTAGGTAGTAGGACTTAGAATTTCCACCAAGGCACTCGTGGGTGATTTGGTTCGTCCTTCCACCCGTAGGTAGTAGGACTTAGAATTTCCACCAAGGCACTTGTGGGTGATTTGGTTCGTCCTTCCACCCGTAGGTAGTAGGATTTAAAATTTTGAATGAGAATCAGGTGCCATTGGCATCCTTGATCATCGGTATCCTTGGTTGTCGATCCATCCCATTGGGATAAGGATTAGGTGTCCGTCGGCTTCCTTTTTGTAGTGTGTAGCCCTGAGGTCTTGTTGAAGCGTTGTCATTTGACTTACACTTATACGTAGGATTGGGCATCCTTCTGCTCGGTAGGCCATTAATACACTGCCCTCGGGACGCGTGATGGAACTTTCAACCTTCGAGACGCGTTGTAGTCCTCTATTAGCGTCCCATTCTTAAGGTATTTTATCTGTCTACTTTGGATCAGGGATTTGCTGATGTGACTGAGTGTTACCTCGTCATCAAAAATTTTTTATTTTTATTTTTTTTTGGATGGATATGCATCCGTCCTTTTTTTTTTTTTTTTTTTTTTTTTTTTTTTTGTGGATGTCCATCCACTTTCTTTATGGACATGCATCCATCCTCTTTTTTTTTTTTTTTTTGTGGATGTTCGTCCACTTTCTTCATGGACATGCATCTGTCCATTTTTGTTAATGGACATGCATTCATTCATTTTTTTTTTTTTTTTTTTTTTGTGTGGATGTCCGTCCACTTTCTTCATGGACATGCATCCGTGCATTTTTTTGTTAATGGACATGCATTCGTCCTTTTTTTTTTGTGTGTGTGTGGATGTCCGTCCACTTTCTTCATGGACATGCATCCGTCCTTTTTTTTTTTTTTTTTTTTTTTTTTTGTGTGGATGTCTGCCCACTTTCTTCAGGGACATGCATCTGTCCTTTTTTTTTGGTTGTCCGTCCACTTTTTGGGTTGTCATTTTTTGGTCACGGACTTGTTGAGGTGACTAAGTGTTACCTCGTCACCTTGTTGGTTGTCCACTTGAGGTCGTGGACTTGTTGAGGTAACTAAGTGTTACCTCGTCACCTTGTTAGTCGTCCGCTTGGGGTCGTGGACTTGTTGTTAGTCATCCGCTTGGGGTCGTGGACTTGTTGAGGTGACTAAGTGTTACCTTGTCACCTTGTTGGTCGTCCACTTGAGGTCGTGGACTTGTTGAGGTGACTAAGTGTTACCTCGTCACCTTGTTGGTTGTCCACTTGGGGTCGTGGACTTGTTAAGGTGACTAAGTGTTACAGCACCACTATGTTGGTCGTCCACTTGGGGTTGTGGACTTGTTGAGGTGACTAAGTGTTACCTCGTTACCTTGTTAGTTGTCCACTTGGGGTCGTGGATTTGTTGAGGTGACTAAGTGTTACATCATCACTTTGTTGGTCGTCCACTTGGGGTCGTGGACTTGGACTTGTTGAGGTGACTAAGTGTTATCTCGTCACCTTGTTAGTCGTCCACTTGGGGTCATGGACTTGTTGAGGTGACTAAGTATTACCTCGTCACCTTGTTAGTCGTCCACTTGGGGTCGTGGACTTGTAATTTTCATCCTCTTGGGATGATCCGTCCACTTTGTAGTAGTGTTCACCCTCTTGAGGTGATCCGTCCATCTTGTAGACTTTGTAGGAATGCAGGTAGGAAAACATAGTTGTGTCTGAATATTCCTCTTATTAATAAAAAAAAAAATCATGCATTTGTAGAAAAGTACTTGCCCCCTTGGGCTTAAAAACATATTGTAGCAAAAAATTGACTAAGTAAAACTAGCAATTGTAGAAAAACTAAATAAACTGGGAAATTAGGGAGCGCCGTTGTTCTTCATATTATCTCTACTGGTAGTATTTTCGTAGGTGCTCCGTGTTCCATGGGTGCTATAGCTTTTTCCCGTCCAGTGTTTTGAGGTGGTATGTTCCCTTCCTCTGCCATGGTCCGTTGCTCTTTTATGCATATGGTCTGCTAATGATCTTCCATCTCCATCGTGGCAATGTAGCATTCGCGTGCAACCACCTGATTTCCTCGTAGCTCTCTAGCCCCGTACTCCATAGGAAACTTGATCATTAGGTGGTATGTTGACGTTACTGCCTTCCATGAATTAAGGGTGGGTCGTCCGATGATAGCATTATAAGCAGATGAGCAGTCAACCATAAGGAAAGTCATATCCTTAGTGATTTGTTGAGGATAATCACCTAATGTTACCGAAAGCGTGACTGCGCCCAATGGGAATACCCTCATACCTCCAAAACCAACCAGTGGAGCATTTGTCGGTATTAATTGTTCTTTATCAATCCTCATCTACTGAAACGTTGGGTAGTATAGGATGTCTGCTAAGCTACCATTGTCGATCAGCACCCGGTGCATGTTGAAGTCCCCCACCCATAAGGTGAGGACAAGCGCGTCATCATGAGGGTGGTAAAGACGTTGGGCATCCTCTACTGAGAATCCTACAATCGGGCTCTCTATTCGTGCTATCTTTTGTACGGAGCCCATTAGCTGGACGTTATGAACCTTCCTGAGGTATGTCTTTCTGGCCTTCTTGGACGACCCCATAGTTGTTGTGCCCCCTACGATCATTCTTATATTCCCTATAGGTGGTCTGGGGCACTCATTTTCTCATCGAGGTGGCTACTCCTAATGTTGCTGATCCGTCCTTTCCTTGCTGATGAACTTCTGCAATTTTCCCTGTCTATTAAGGGCCTCGATTTGCTGTTTTAAGTCGTAGCAGTCAGCCGTATCATGTCCATGATCACGGTGGAAACGGCAATACTTGTCCCTAGATCGCCTACTAGGATCTCCCTTTAACTTTTCGAAAAAGGTCAGGGATCCTTCGTCCTTGATCCGCATTAGTACCTGGTCTATTGGGGTAGTCAATGGGGTGAAATTCGTGAATTTCCCTGCAAGGGGCTTGGAGCGTTTGTCATCCTTTCGATCTCGGTCCTGGCCTTTCTCTTTTTCTTGGCTTTTTGTCTCGAGCCAAAAGTGCGTCCTCAGTGTTCATGTACTTAGTAGCCCTGTAGAGGACCTCCTACATCGTTTTTGGGTCATTTTGTATAAAGAGAAAAGGAACTTACCCTTTCGCAGCTCGTTTGTGAAGGCTGCTACCAGTATCTTATCATCGGCTTCATCGATCGAGAGTGCTTTCTTATTGAAGCGTGTTATGTAGGATCTCAGCGTCTCGTCCTCTCGTTGCCTGATGCTCATCAAGCACACTGTGGACTTCTTATACCTATGTCCCCTGATGAAGTGTGTAGTGAACTGAGCGCTTAGCTCCTTGAAAGTGCTGATGGAGTTCGGCGTCAGTCGGCTGAACCATACCTATGCGGGGCCTTTAAGCGTTGTAGGGAAGGCCCTACACATGATCTTGTTTGCTACCCCTTGAAGGTGCATTAGGGTCTTGAAGGTCTCTAGGTGATCCAGTGGATCCTTTACTCCGTCATAATTGTCTATGTGCGGCATGTGAAATTTATGAGGTAGAGGAAAGGCATTGACGGGGGCAGGGAACAGTGAGTCGGTTCTATTGATTAGGTCGTCAAGGTCGCTGGGTACTCGTCCTTTGAGAGCGTTCATCATGACTTCCATCTGTTCCTTCATTGCTTGCATCTCTAAGATAATAGAGGGTGGAGCCGCGTCCGTGAGGGATAGGAGGCTTATGTGTTGCCTCTCCGGTTTGCTCGGGGCGTTGCTACCCTCAGGTCTTTCTAGGTTCCTCCTTTCAGCTCTGGTCCTTTCTTGATCTTCTCGTTGGTCATTTGGTGCTGCATTCTTCTGGCATAACTGTTCTTCCAGGTCGTGGTTCTGTTTGGTTAGGCGTTCCACAGCAACGGCGAGAGTTTGGACTTGTCTCTCTAGAGCCGTCATGGGTGGTTCCTCTCCTCGAATGTTGTTAGTGGTTGTCATAGATCGAGTGAGTACCATGCAACCCTTTTGTCCGAGAAACGATAATATGGCTTACGAATCTCAACTACGTTTCCCACAGACGGCGCCAACTGATGATGCCGAAAAAATCACCAGTGAGCCACACGGTTCCAACTCGCTCGATACCAGACCTGCCCAACACAGAAAAAGAAGAAGACCTTACAGAGAGTACTAGTGTGGTACCAGCCAAAGACCCTTCGAAGGTTTAGTCAGAAGAGAGCTCCAATAATGCTAGAGAGTATGAGCTTTAGAGAAATTATGCGTACCTTTTTTCTTGAGGGTCTTTGGGTTTTTATAGTAGTGTAGGGCCAGACTCCTTTGCTTGCGAAACAAGTCTTTTCCTCATGGGGAAGATACTTCATTAATGTGTGTATATTCTAGAATTCTACTTATGTTGGGACTCTACAAACCAGGGCTAATTGTGTGTTGCAAGTATTTTCCATTTAAGGTTCCTTGGAGACCACATAATAATGGGCCGGATGCTAAGTGGCCGTTCGGTCCGTACATGCCACGTCTGTCCGTGCCACCTTTGTCCAAATAGCTTTGTCATGCATAATTTTTCCTCTTCAGTGCTTTTATTCAAGACAATGGTGAGGTGGCCAGCTATGGTAACATCTTAGAGGATATTAGGCAGCACGTAGGTGCTTTTCAGTTTGTTGTTTTCTCTCATACAAGTCATGTTTGTAATTCTGTTGCTGATGCTCTTGCTAAGAAATTTAAGTCAGTGGTTGGGGATCAGCATTGGTTAGGTGACATGCCAACTGATATTGCCCCACTTGTGTATTGTGATGTTCATTAAGTTTTTTCTTTGAATGAAGCCCTAGGCTTATGGTTTGGTTTCTCAACCCCAAAAAAAAAAAAAAAAATTATTACAGTTAGTTTAGGGATAAGAGCCCAAAATTATATATTGGGCATTGAGCCTTGGCCAAGGACGTTGGTTAGTCCGAGGATGAGTAAATAGTAGTGAAGGTGTTAAGCTCAGAATCCCATGAGTAAGATATGAACAGGAAAGGTTGGGAAAGGTGGTCCGAGGATGAGTATCTTCTCGGATAAACAAAGCACAGATCAAATGTATACCCTATCTTTCAAAGTGACCTTCTAGGAAATTCCATTGATAGGGACATGTATTATGAACGTACAAGAGGGATGGAAGTTTAGAAATATCTAAGGAAAAGCTGCTGCCATCGCATTGAATGCTATATAGCTAACTTTCTGGTTGCATTTATGTAGAGAAAACTCTTGAACAGTGCTGCCTTGGTTACCCCAACTCACAGAGGGCCAGAGAGGGTGTTCGATGGGACAAGCACTCAAGTAATAGTCTGGATGATCAGCAAATGGAGGGCGAAGATCAATCAAGCAGAGGTATATAATGTAAGAATTAAGAACAAAACTTGTAATCCAACTTGAGGATCAATACAAAAGAACCAATCTCCTTGGACTTTGCCGAGGACGATTTTCTTAAGTTTAAACTTGTCTATCTTCATTCCCTCGTCATCAAGA
The DNA here is from genome assembly GCA_023736055.1 of Quercus glauca. NCBI lineage: Eukaryota > Viridiplantae > Streptophyta > Magnoliopsida > Fagales > Fagaceae > Quercus > Quercus glauca. The sequence goes on along the minus strand of CM043319.1, from coordinate 62,507,598 downwards.
CCTACCTTATTTGCTGACTAATTCACTAAAGCCCAATTTTTTCAACCCATTCTCTATAAATTCATTGTTTTAGGTTTTTTGGGCCGAAGTCCATCCATCTTTTGGGCTAAGGATTCAAATCTGGTCCTTAAAATTGGTATCGTCTGTGGAAATCACTGGTGTTATAGTGAGTTTAACGTTCAACGATGGTAGGTTTGGGTCCAAACTAGGTAGAATCTTTGGGGTCTCAGCATCAAGATCACTTTCGTAATCTTGAACAACGAAGGGACTGGAAGGGAAGTGTGCATACTACCCACACTAGTAGGAGCCATTCTCAAGGTGGTAGCCATCTCTCTCATGAGAAAAATACCAAAGCCATGTAGCTAGAGATTGATCACCTAAAGAGAAGCTTACGTCATGAACAGCGAAGGTGAGCCCCTTCCCATTCTGACTTCTCTTTCGATGGTGAAGAGGATGGTAGCTGTAGGTGAGATCAAAGACTCCTCATAGTGAGTCTTTCTCGTATGATGAAGACTACCATCATAAGCGTAGAAACAGAAATTTGTCTTCGAGAGGCCTGGAAAATGATGCTATGAGTAGAGCACTCAACTAAATTTTTAGATCACCTTTCACACACAAGATTGAGGGAGGAAGACTTCCTCGGCTGTTCACTCAACCCACGTTCACCATGTATAATGGTCGAACAAACCCTATGGAACATGTCAACCACTTTAATCAGAGAATGGATGTGCACTCCAAGAACGAGGCTGTGATGTGCAAGGTATTCCCATCCAGCTTGGGGCTTGTGGCGATGAGGTGGTTTGATGGTCTAAGGGCAGGTTCTATTGATTCCTTTAAGGAACTCACTCAAGTGTTTGGATCCCGCTTCATTACGTGCATCAGGGTTCCTCAACCTTTAGATTCCTTATTGTCTCTGTCCATAAGAGAAGGAAAGACCTTGACAATATATTCGGATAGATAATGGGAGATGTTCAACGAGATAGATGGTGATTTTGACGACATAGCCATCAGCACTTTCAAGGTCGGCCTGCCTGCCGAACATGGCTTAAGGAAGTCTTTAACTGGGAAATCTATTACCAATATATGCCAACTCATGGATCGGATTGATAAGTATAAGAGGTTGAGGAGGACCAACAGCAAGGCAAAGGAAAAGGTAAGGTTATCCCTCAGGAGATGAGAGATTTCAAGTTGGACCGCTACAACAATAACAGACCTCGGAGGGATTTTGCTGGGCAATTTGGGCCTACAGCTCCTCAAGTGGTTAACACTGTATTTCGAGAACCAGCGCATCAAGTTCTGGAGAAGATAAAAAATGAGTCGTACTTCAAATGGCCAAACAAGATGAGTGGAGACCTCTTGAGGTGCAATAAGAGCTTTCATTGCCAATACCACCAAGAGCGAGGGCATACCACTGAGGACTGCAGAACTCTATGGAACCATCTAGAGAAACTTGTCAGAGAGGAAAGGTTACAGCAGTTTCTGTACCGGCCTAACAGGCAAGAAGACCAATCAAGGTCGGGGGCTCAGGGGAATGCTTCTTCGAGGCCCCCGTTAGGCACAATCAATGTAATCTTTGCTACACCTAGGAGAATTTGTTCTCATCCTTCCAGGGGCTGTCGCTGAAGACTCTAATTCTGAGCCGAAGAGGGCTAGAGTGGAGATCTGACTGTCGTTGAGTTTCTCAAATTAAGACTAGATTGGAATCATCCAGCCATATGATGATGCTTTGGTGGTCACCCTCAGAAAAGGAGGGTATGATGTGAAGAGGGTAATGGTAGATCAAGGCAGTTGTACAGAGATCATGTACCCTGACTTATACAAAGGGCTGAACTTAAAGCCTAAAGATCTAACAGCCTATGATTCACCTTTAGTAAGTTTTGATGGGAAAGTCGTCATCCTAAAAGGCCAGATTAGGTTGCCTATGCAGGGAGGCTTAGAGATGGTTGAAGTGGACTTCATTGTGGTGAATGCATACTCCCCCTACACAGCCATTGTGGCCAAACCTTGGCTTCATACCCTAGGGGCTGTTTCTTCAACTCTGCTTCAGAAAGTGAAGTATCCGTTAGGGGACCAAATTGAGAAGCTGTTAGGGAGTCAGTCCATGGCTAGGCAGTGCCTCGTGTCTACAATTTTGCATCAACCTATAGTTGAGTCCTCAGCCTCTGTTGAGGGAGGCTTGTAGTAGTCAAAGTCTCTGGTGTTACCTGTAGATAGGCTAGTCGAAGAGGCGAAATGTGAAGATTTAGAGAAATTTGCTGTAGGTGATGACTCAGAGAAGTTTTTTCATGTTGGAGCTAGGCTATCGCCTTAGGAGAAAGACGAGCTGGTAGAGTTTCTTAAGAGGAACTTTGATGTGTTTGCTTGGAATGCTTACGAAGCTTCGAGGGTGGATTCGAGCTTCATCTGCCATCATTCGAACGTCAATTCATATGTCATCCCCAGAAAGCAACCACCTCGGCGCTCATCTAAAGATCATTCTGACGCAGTTAAAGATGAGGTGATGAAGCTTAAGCAGGCTGAGGCTATTAAAGAAGATTTCTACCTAAATGGTTGGCCAACACTATGGTTGTGAAGAAGAAAAATGGAAAGTGGCGGGTATGTGTGGACTTCACAGATCTGAACAAAGCATGCCCAAAAGACCCTTTCCCCATGCCTTGAATCGACCAGCTAATGGATGCCACTGTAGGTCATTCTCGGATGAGCTTTTTGGATGCTTTTCAAGGCTACCACCAGATACCTTTGGCTTTGGATAATCAAGAGAGGACAACTTTTTTCACTCATATTGGGAATTACCATTACAAAGTAATGCCCTTTGATTTGAAGAATGCAGATGTTACCTACCAAAGGATGATGACTAGGATATTTGAGCCACAGTTAGGGAAAAACATTGAGATTTATATAGATGATATGGTGGTAAAGAGCAAGGCAGAGTCCGAGCATATTAATGACCTTGGGAATATTTTTGAAATCTTAAGGAGACACAAACTACGACTTAATGCTTCCAAGTATTCTTTTGGTGTCGGATTAGGGAAATCCTTAGGGTATATGGTTACACATCGCGGAATTGAAGTCAACCCTGACCAGATTAAGATAATTAACAATTTGCAACCACCTTGGAATCCAAAGAAGTCCAAAAGTTAATAGGGAAGACCGCCGCTCTAAACCGATTCATCTCTCGATTAGCAAATAGGTGTAGGCATTTCTTTCAGTTGTTGAACGAGGAGTGTGTCTTAGCCTTCCAGCAATTGAAAGAGTATTTTTCTCGGCCACCCATTATGTCCAGACCCGAGGTGGATGCGGTTTTGTTTGCCTACATTGCAGTGGCCTCCCATGCGGTGAGCTTGGTGCTGATACGGGTTGATAGTGGTGTATAGAGGTCAATTTATTATGTGAGTAAGTCACTACATGAGGCCGAGGTCCGTTATCTACCACTAGAGAAGGCCATTTTGGCAGTAGTGTATGCTACATGTAAGCTCCCTCACTACTTCCAATCACACACAGTTGTTGTTTTGACCCAACTCCCGCTTAGATCTCTACTTCGGAGCACTGATTATATAGGGAGCATTGCAAAGTGGGGTGCGATCCTAGGGGCTTTTGATATCAAATACATGCCTCGCACCTCTGTCAAGGGTCAGGTCCTCGCTAATGTAGTAGCTGAGTTTGCTGAAACCCTATTAGAAGAGAGAGTAGATGAGCAAAACATAGATGGAAAATCAGTTGCTGTAATCTCCTTACAAGAACCTTTGTCTTGGAAGGTCTATGTTGGTGGTGCAGCGAACCACAAAGGATCTTGTGGGGCTAGTCCTGGTATCTCCTGAGAGGATTACAATTGAGAAATCCTTGAGATTGACCTTCTCGGCTACAAACAATGAAGCTAAGTATGAAGCTCTACTGGAAAGAATGACCATGGTTCAGAAAATAGGTGGAAGAGTAGTGGAAATATTCTTTAATTCAAGGCTGGTAGTAGGCCAAGTCCAGGGAAAGTTGGAAGTCAAAGATCCCATAATGCAGGAATATATGAGCCAAGTTAGACATTTATAGTCTGGATTTGAGTCTTTTAATTTATCATAAGTCCCTAGGAGTAGAAATACATATGCGGACTCTCTTGCCACACTAGCAACCTCCTTGGCACAAAGTTTACCTCGGGTGATCCTTGTGGAGGACTTATGTAAACCAAATGAGGAAAGAGGAAATGTGGTTCATGTTCATCAAATAAGGGTTGGTCCTAGTTAAATGGACTCTACTGTACTATTCCTTAAGGAAGATGTCTTACCCAAGAATAAGTCCGAGGCTAACAAGGTATGGAGGAAATCTCCTTGGTTTTGGCTATCCAAGGACCAAAAGTTGTATAAGAGATCCCTTTTTGGCCCATATGTGCTATGCATACACCCTGAAGCAGTTGAACTACTCTTGGAAGAATTACATGAAGGAATTTGTGAAAGCCACACGGGGGTAGATCTTTGTCTCACAGGGCCCTCACACAAGGCTATTGGTGGCCAAATATGCAGAAGGAAGCACAAGAATATGTGAAAAAGTGTGACCAATACCAAAGATTTGCACTAAACATTTATCAACCTGGAAGAGTCCTTAATCCACTGTCTAGTCATTGGCCTTTCACTCAATGGGAATTGGACATTGTAGGTCCCTTCCCAAAAGCAGCAGGGAATAAAAGATATTGTTGGTCGGCACGGATTACTTCACCAAGTGGGTTGAAGCTGAACCATTGGCAAATATTAGGGATGCGGATACCAAGAAATTTGTTTAGAAAAATATTGTCACTCGGTTTGGAATCCTTTATACCCTCATCTCGGACAATGGATTGCAGTTTGATAGCAAGGCCTTCAAAAGATATTGCTGTGACCTAGGCATAACAAATAGATATTCCACCCTGGTATATCCACAAGGGAACGGACAAGCTGAAGCTATCAACAAGGTCATAGTGAGAGGGCTTAAAAAGAGGCTGGACGACGCAAAGGGAAAATGGGTAGAAGAACTGCCACACGTCCTTTGGACATATCGAACTATGCCCTGTAGGTCCATTGGGGAGACGCCCTTTTCAATGACTTATGGGGCCGAGGCTGTTATTCCTCTAGAGACTGGATTCCCCACACTGAGAACAAATTCCTTCACTCCAAGTAGTAATGATGAGTTACTAGAGTAGAGTTTAGACTTAATTGAGGAACGAAGAGAAAATACCATTGTCCAATTAGCCTATTATCAATATAAGCTCAAGCAAAGATATGATGCCAACGTGAAGCTGAGACCACTAGCACCTAGTGACTTGGTGTTAAGAAAGGTTTTAGGAGCTGCAAAGAACCCAGCATGGGGAAAATTGGAACCCAGCTGGGAATGGCCATATCGTATCACATCAATGGCTGGAATAGGTGCATATTATCTTGAAGATCTAGAAGAAAAGGTTGTACCACGCCTCTGGAATGTAAATATATTATTATTAATGAAAGTTTTTTTCACCATATTTGGGTTTGTTATATTGCGTGTCATGCGTTCTACTATCTAAGTATCATACAGAACATTGGTCATGCTTAGCTCCTTGGACCACATACCTTGGGTAAATTGATATCTTATAAGCATTTTTCTAAGTATTAAACAGAACATCAGCTATGCCTAACTCCTCGGACCACATGCTTTAAGTAAATTAATACTCCTTGACATCTATCTAAGTATCAAACAGAACATTGGTCATGCCTGGATCCTCGGACCACATACCTTAGGTAAATTGATATTTTATAATCATCTTTCTAAGTATTAAACAGAACCTTAGACATGCTTGGCTCCTCAGACCATATGTTTTGGGAAAATTAATACTTAATGACATTTTTCTCAGTGATTAAACAGAACCTTAGACATGTCTAGCTCCTCAGACCATATGTTTTGGGGAAATTAACACTCTATGACCTCTTTCTAAATGTTAAACAGAACCTTAGTCAAGCTTGGCTCCTCGAACCACATGCTTTGGGTAAATTGACACTTTATGACATCTTTCCAAGTGTTGGACAGAACTTTGGATATGTTTGACTCCTCTAACCACACACCTTGAGTAAATCAACATAACCTATTTATTTTCCTAAGTACTAGAATAGATCCCAGGTTACACCCAACTCCTCGGATCAGTGGCTTTGAGTAAATTAATGTTCTTGGATATTTATATAAGTGTTAAGCAGAATAAGGGTTGTCTGCCCTGTTTACTTTTTTTTTTTTTACAAGATATATTATTCATCTCCAAAAAATTCAACCTTCCTTACAGAAGGCCCAACTCTCAGTACAAGTATGTGATAATTCTCTTTATTGTTGGCACTTGTTCAATTTATTAGAATTAGCAGTAATACAATACTATTAGCTTTTGTTAAAGTATGAGTAATAACAGTCCATTATTTTTAGCAGTCTTCGTCAATACTGATAAAAGGGTAAAGGTTACAAGGAAAAAGAAAGGTTCATAAAACAAAAGGTAAAGTCTTTTCATTGATCAAAAGGAGAGTCTATTACAAATAGTGGTGAAATACCACAACAAAAAAGAAAACATACACGCGAAAAAAAGAAAAAAAAAAAAAGAAAAAAAGAAGAAGAAGAATATAAAACCCTATAACTATGCCTTTGCTTGATGAAGGTTCTCTTTGGGATCAACCGCCTTGGACTCAAACTCTGCATCCTTAGCCTTGGAGACCATATCCCTGATCATGAGAGCATCCTCGGAGTGTTTGGCCTTGATCGGTGGCTGAACCTCCTTACCCTTTCCAGTCCCTGTTGAGACTTCAGCATCAGGAGAAGGGGCTTAGGTGGTTAAGAGCTGCTCAGGAGGAGGGACAGGGTTAGCAACAGAAGGAAGGAGAGTCACTGAAACTTTTCGAATGTCCTCCGGGAAGAAGATGTTCTCAGCCTTCCTCAGCTTAGAGTCAGCAGGGACTCCCGCCCAGTTGAGCGCTTTTGCCTATGTCTTGGTGTAGTAGTCCCTGCACACTCTTGCCACCTCTTCTGCCAACTGGGTCTCCGTTTCCTATACCCCATGTTCATAGGATGTCGTATCTGTGGCCTTAGAAGCTTCCCTGGCCACCCGAGCTGCATCCTTAGCTTTTTGCAGCTCAGCCTTAAGATTCAAGACCAACTATCTCTAGGTGGCCAACTCTATCTCAGTCATGTAAAGCTGTTTGCGCTAGTCCTCGGTTTAGGTCTCCACGCTCTTCAAACCAGCCTCGGCACTCAAACGTGCCCTCTTCGCAGCAGTCAACTTCTTGGCCAACTCAGTTTTCTCCTGCTTGAGGGCTCCTAGGGATTTCTCAGTCTCAGCGCAAGAGTGGGCCTCAACCCTAGCCTCATTACGGGCGTCCCGAACCCATTCCTCAGCCATAAAAACTTGTTGGGTAACCTGCATAAAAATAACGAAGAAATCCCATATGTAAAAAAAAAAAAAAAAAAAGAAAAAAAGAAAAAAGAAAAAGAGGAATGAAAGCGCAGCTAAGCATTTAATTCAAAGATGTATTAGATTACTTACCATAACAAGGTTCCTCTTCAAGGACAAGAAGAGGTCGGGCTGTTTCATGCACTTGAGAGCCTCCATGTCTCTAGGGAGGAGAAGAGGATGCTCTAAGGTTTCAGCAATGTAGGCTGAATTCCCTCTCTGGAACTCCCAAACTGAAGCGTCCTAGGGGATGGCAGCACCATCCAACTCTAGTCGAAGAGCCCAAATGCGCTACTATCGGCGCACCTCGGCCCTAATAGGGTCCTCCTTGCTTTCCACAGAGAAGGCCCGTTTATCTTTAGTAGTTTTTTGCTGCTTCGGGGGGACAATCTCCCCTTCCTCAATGTCCTTCCCCTTCCTCTTCTTTTTTTGCAAGTTGGGATCAAGGAGCAAGCCGAGAGGAGAGGGAAGAGAGGGAAAGGGAGGATTGGGAGGAAGCTGAGTCTGTGGGCCATCCTTGGATGATGACCTCTTATTTCTCCCAGCTACTAGATCTTTAAGGCATTTCCTAGGGTTCAAGGTCATTTCTTCCTCTTTCTCAGAGTTGGTATCGACCTGGGCAACTACAAGTCCAGGAGAATAAGCCGCAGAAAATCTGTCAAATTCAACTTCAGAATCTGAGAGCTCCACAAGCCTTTCTAGCGCTTCTTCTTCTTCTTCGAAGTGAAATTGGTTAATCTTGGCCTCAAGGGAGAGACGCGAGGAGGCTGTTTCCTCCCTCGGAACAACTACTTCTTGAGAAGAGCGTTGAAGAGGCAATTCAACTGGTGGAAGGTCTCTTCAAGCCAAGAAACCAGGCATGGAAACGTCCATACAAGCTAGTCTGGGATCACCGGCTTTTATTGCTTAACCCACGTCCTGGAATATGTTTGACAGAGGCTTGAAATCGAGTATTAAGTGCATGGCTCGCAATTGCTTGTCCTCACTTATAAATATCTCTGACCTCAACAACTTGTTGAGACCTTGGACATTGGCCAAGCTGAGTCTTGAAGCAGTGTGCCTCCTATCTGCAAAAACATCCGAGGAGGAAATTAGGGTTAGACCAATAAAACTTGCCATCAAAGGAAGACAAAATGTTATGGGGAAAAGGTAATAAAACTAAAAGGGCTAAATCCATGCCGAAGGACCTAATCCTAGGGTACCCCACCTAGTTCTCCCTCCTGAGTTGGGCACTGAAGACCATCGTGCCACTCCCCGGACGCGATCAGGTGATCGTTCTTCATGCCGTTATTGGATTTAGGAAGACATGATACCATCCTAACGATGTTGGACCGAGACTTGAGGTAAAATCCCGCATCGACAAGGGAACGACACTCTTACATGTGAACAACGTCATGCCATGTGAGCCTTAAGCTCATCTGCTCATTGAGAGCATCTACACTCTCTAAGACTTTAAACAGGTTGGGAGTGCATTGGTGGGGGCACAGTATGTGGTTGATTAGGTAATCCTGGGTCACCCTACCCAGAGGAAGCGTCATTCCTCACTCTATAAAGGCGATCATAGGAATGACAAATTCACCTTATTTTCTATCTATAAGTATTCAGTCTAGGGCATAATATCACAGGGCTACTCCCTACGGAATGTGGTAATTAGCCCTGAAGCCCTCCATACCGGCCGAAGAATCTACAGGGTGCTTGAATTTACCCATCTAGGCGAGCTAAAGGGATGTGAAAGAAATTTTCAAAGAAAGAAAACAAAGAATAGAAGGCCGAGGAGTAAAAAAAAGCTTAAGGAGGTAGAAACTTACAAGAATAAGCATGTGTATTGATCCTAGAACCTTTAAAAGATTCAAAGGTTTTTTAAGAAAAAGACTTGGGAAATTTGGGAACTTAGACAGCCTTAAGGGCTTGAGTGTTTGGGATCTCTGGAGAGCTTAAAGACTTGTGAAATGAGGAAAAATGATTTCCTTGGGTGCCTTATATAAGAGTTGGAATCCAGTGGGAGTTATCCCACTCAAAATTCAAGGAGAAATGTCAATCGTAGGATCTACGTCTCACCATTGGATTCGGGGAACAAAGCGCTGCCTGGAGCAATTAATGACGCATCGTGGGCTCCGAAGCGTCAATAGCAGTTGTGGGGCGCGCAAAATGGTACTCCCATATGTGTAAACCAAAGAAATGAATGGTCTTGACTCTTAAAAATCAAAACCCCACTTTTTGTCCTCGAATAAGAGGGAAAAACCGGAGTTTTGAGGGGCTATTGTAGGGATAAGGGCCTAAAATTATATATTAGGCCTTGGGCCTTGGTCGAGGATGTTGGTTGGTCTGAGGATGAGTAAACAGTAGTGAGGGTGTTAAGCTTAGAATCCCTTGAGTAAGATACAAACAGGAAAGGTTATGGAAGGTGGTTCGAGGAGGAGTATCTCCTCGGCTAAACAAAGCACAAATCAAATGTATATCCTATCTTTCAAAGTGACCTTTCAGGAAATTCCACTGATAGGGTCGTGTATTATGAACGTACAAGAAGGATGGAAGCTCAAAAATATCTAAGAAAAAGCTGCTGCCACCTCGTTGAATGCTCTGCAACTAACTTTCTGGCCGCATTTATGTGGAGAAGACCCCTAAACAGTGCTGCCTCGGCTACCCCAACTCACAGAGGGCTAGAGAAGGTGTCCGATGGAACAAGCACTCAAGTAATAGTCTGGATGATCAACAAATGGAGGGCGAAGATCAATCAAGGGGAGGTATATAATGTAAGGAACCCCTAAGGAATTGGGGATCGAAGAAAAGAGAGAAAAACACTGTAAGAATCAAGAACAAAACTTGTAATCCAACTTCAGGATCAATACAAAAGAACCAATCTCCTCGGACTTTGCCGAGGACGATTTTCTTGAGTTTAAACTTGTCTATCTTCATTCCCTCTCATCAAGACCTACCTTATTTGTTGATTGATTCACTAAAACCCAGTTTTTTCAACCCATTCTCTATAAATTCATTGTTTTGAGCTTTTTAGGCCTAAGTTCGTCCATCTTTTGGGCTAAGGAGTTAAATCTGGTCCTTACAGTTAGATTTCACGACATCAACCCTAATGACTAAAGGATAACTTCGAAATTAGAAGGAAATGAATTACACAGGATTAAATTCCTAAAATCATGGCGTAATTCAATCTCCAATAGTAATACAACTAGTGAGCACTGAAAGCCCTAGGAGGTGTGAGAGAACAACTCTAGTTTATATAATCCCTATATCCTTTGGTGATATTACTTACTTGAGCAAGACTTAGGTACAGTACTTAGTTACTGTTCCTTAGGTTCCCCTTTTAAGGTTCTGCCATGTGGATTTTTTCTCATCGGATAGAAGTGTATTTTTTTTTTAAATTAAGTAGCTACATAATTGAATCTTAAGAGGAGAAGCTAAGAAACAGCACCTAAAGTACTGTACCTAAGTTTTGTCCTACTTACTTGGACATTGAAGAATTCCATTGTTGTGGCTTCAAATCTTTTATGCAATTGACACGCAACATTCATTGTGGCATGTAACTCAAAAACTTAGTATTTTTTTTTTTTTAATACCAATTTTCCACTTCTCAAGATAAGGCGTTATGTTACTCACCCCATGGAATAATTTGTCAAATCACACATGACGTGTCTACTTAGTTAACACATGGCATTGTTGCTAACTTACATGTTTCTATTGTCTCTTATATTATAAGTGAGTTCACGCCAATTATATATATATATATATATATATATATATATATATATAGTTCAAGCAATATATATAGTTCAAAGTAAATGAAAGTAATTTAGAATCGTCCAAGATGGCGGTAGCAACAAGTAGTATATTAAACAGAAAGCTAAAAATACTTGTTATTGAAAGTAGAACAAACACTTACAGTAGAAGTGAATACAAGATCTCAACAGTATAGGTTAACAGTTACAAAGCTTGAACTAGTCCTAGTTACAAGGTTTGTAGGGAAAGTAATAGTAAGAACAAGGTAGTAGGAATTCTCTAACTCAAAGGAAAGCTTTTAAGGAAAGAAGGTTTTCTAAGGAGAGAATTCTGAGAAAATTCTATGAAAACTTCTGTCCTAAGCTTAAGGGACAACCCCCCTTAAATAGGAAAATTTTCGGAATGAACAATGTCATGAACAGTAAAAAGTGAACAGTAATCGGTAAACAGTGCTTTTTTCATCTTTTTGGCTTAAAATCTTCAATAATTGGGGCCTTGTCTGATTCTCCAAACCAAAGAAAGCTTGAAAAGGCAAAAGGTCAAAAGAATATCCAAAACACTATCGTGTAGAAGACTTTGAAATGACTTCCTTTTCTAGTAAGTGATTTAACAGCAACTTGAACCATTTTAATATGCAAATAATTGAGTTTTTTAGCAAGGAAATCATTTATATTTATTTTAGAAAACAAGCAACATTTTTCATGAGTTTTTGAAATAGAAAATATTTGTTCAACAGTTCTAACTTTGTAAATGGGATGAAAAGTAGTTTTAGCCCAGCTAGTTTTGCAAATAGTTTTAGTATCAACTTTAGGAATATTCCATTTCTTGAAATCAGGGAACTCATGTTCTTCAACAGTGTGATCTTCTTTACTTACAATATTAGGAGGACAACTAGTCCTGGAGCTAACAGAGGAGTTGGATCTCCACAACTTATCCATACTATCCTAGGTTTAACACTCGATTATCATGTTTTTCTCATAACCATTGCATTTCGTAACACATACCCTAAGCAACCCTATACCTCTCATGCCTTATATGCCCTCTCTGGCTCAAACGGACCTTACAATTCGGTTTTGGGAATTCACTTTACATCTAGGGTGGCGCCAATAACGGTGAGAAGGGAACATAACAACAGAGTATCAAAGTTTCGAGTAGACACAGACAAGATACAAAGACACAACAACACTATCCCCGGCCAGAAAAGAATGGCTCTGATACCAAAATGGGGGAAGGGGATGCACAGTTGAAGAGATAGAAGCACAGTATAATATATTGAAAGTAAAACAATAGTAAGGCAGTAGAACCAACCAAGTAATATATATAGTTCAAAGTAAATGAAAGCAATTTAGAACCGTCCAAGATGGCGGTAGCCAACAAGTAGTATATTAAACAGAAAGCTGAAAATACTTGTTATTGAAAGTAGAACAAACACTTACAGTAGTAGTGAATACAAGATCTCAACAGTACAGGTTAACAGTTACAAAGCTTGAACTAGTACTAATTACAAAGTTTGTAGGGAAAGTAGTAGTAGGAACAAGGTAGTAGGAATTCTCTAGCTCAAAGGAAAGCTTATAAGGAAAGAAGGTTTTCTAAGGAGAGAATTCTGAGAAAATTCTACGAAAAATTCTTCCTTAAGCTTAAGGGACAACCCCCCTTAAATAGGCAAAACTCGAAATGAACAGTAAAAGAAAAAGTAACATGAACAGTAAAATCTTTGTCCAAAGCATGCCGAAAGTGGACTCAGACTAACCAAAAGCATGGGAAACCCAGGGAGAATCTTCATCATCATTAGTGGAGTAAAGCAATAGTGAAATTTCACCAGGTATGAATACTATAGCATTTTTGGCTGTTGTGCAGGCCAAACAAATCAATCATCAATCATCTGCTAAATCAGGGGCATCATCTTCATCATGTCCAAACCACTCCTGATTGTAGGGGTAGTAAGGGTTATTTTAAGTAGATGCACCAGAAGACCGTTCATCGTCGAAATCATTAGCAGCTTCTTTTTCTTTTGAAATCATCTTAAGCAGGGCATACAAAGCATCAGGATCCTTTCGAATTTCATCTAAAGGAGAACTTTTCTTTTTAGATCTGGTAGAATGCCTAGCAGTTTTAGGAGATGAGGAAGAAAGTGCATTAGCCAGTTCAGCCGTTTGCACTGGGGTGTAGGTATTAACTGCAGGAAGATCATTGGATGGTGAGAAGTCTCTGGTAACATTGTTAATAACTGATTGTGTGTGGGGAAACTTATCCCACCATTTAACAAACCAACAGTGTGTAAGAGTATCACCTTCCTTTTCATATTGCCATTTCAGGATCCATGGAACTTTATATTTTCTAATAAAATGGAGCAGAGGAGGAAACTTAGCACCATGAGAATCAACTTTAAACACACTTCTTAAATATGTGAAGGAATTCATTAATGGTTCTAGAAGTATCTCAGGAGCAGAACCAAAATAAGTCCACCAACGGACAAACCAGAGAGGCAAATCAGAATTGAAGTTCTTATCAAAATTAACAAACCAGGAATGTGTCATGTTGTCATTCTGGTGAAGCATGAATTTGAACCAAGTAGTGAGATAATCATGATATGAATAGGGAACAAAGGATTTTGGTAACCTTCTTGTGGCAGCAAGGTTGGGGCCCCACATTTCTTCAAAAATAATATGTTTTAGGAAAACACTGTGATAAATAATCGTAGTAGTGTTGATTTTATCAATTATGAGGTTAATGATAATAGAATTTTCTTGGCACAAAATGTCATAATAATATTGCACATTTTTCTCACTATGTTCAGGAATCCAGTGAAACCCAGGGGGAAAATAGCTAGTAGCAAGTGAAAAGGGATCAATGATGGAAGCCCTATTTGGCTCAATAGAGAACAGGTTTTGAACACATTGCTTTTTAACATATTGTAAAGTATTGGGGGCTTTAGGGTAAACAGTTTTAACAGGTTGGGGAACACTGGTTACAGCATAAGGATCATAAGTGGAGGCTAAAACGGAGGAGTAATTAGGTTTGGGAATAGTACCTAAGGCAGTGAAACGGTTAACAATCTCCAAAGGAGAAGCAGGTTCTTTTTTAACAAGCTGATTAGTAGTGGCAGGTGTCTTGTCTTTTAACCTTCTACTTGCCATTGTGACACTACAGAAATTCACGAGTAAGGAAATTAGGGATAGTGTTTTAAGATCCTTTAATATATTCAATATCGAAATCAAAAACACTTAAAATAGCTTGCCATCTAGCAAAAATATGTTTTGATGCAATATTTTCAACATCTTTTTCAATAACATACTTAGCACTTTTGCAATCAACGCGTAATAAAAGCTTTTGGTTTAATAAATCACTTTGGAATTTTGAAATACATAGTACTATAGATAAAATCTCTTTTTTAATAGTACTATAATTTAACTATGCATTATTCCAGATTCCTAAATAAAAGCGAACAATTTGTTCAGAGGACCCTAGGGAAACCCTTTGTTTCAGAATACCACCATAACCAATGTCAAAGGCATCCATCTCCACAATCTTAAAAGCATCAATAGTGGGAATACCAAGACAAGGTAATGTCTTAACATGAGATTTGATTTGTTTAACAAGGGAAGTATGAACATTAGACTAAGGAGGAGGATTATTTTGTAATCGATCAAAAAGAGGTTTGCATTGTTTCCTCATGTCCTTGTAGAAATCAGCAACATAGTTTAGTGACCCGAGAAATCTCTGGAGTTGAGTTTTATCAGTGATAACATCAGGAAACTTTATCAACAAATGGAATGGCTCTATCTATAGGACGAATTTGTCCTTCAGAAATATCATAACCAAGGAAGCAGACCTTTATTTGAAACAGTTTGATTTTCTTAGCAGAGACAACAAGACCATTTCTTTTGATAGTATCTAGAAATGAATCCAAATGTTTCTAGTGTTCATCAATAGAGCTAGAATAAACAAGAACATCATCAATGTAAACAATGGTAAAATGGCTGAAAGAATTGAAAATATCATTCATAATATTTTGGAATTCACTCTGAGCATTCTTTAGACCAAAAGACATTACATTCCACTCATAATGATCAAAAGGAGTGGTGAAAGCAGTTTTATACCTATCTTTCTCACTAATTTGAATCTGCCAAAATCCAAACTTCATTTCAAACTTGGAGAATATTACAGCCTTACTTAATCTATGAACCAAATAATTTTTATTAGGTATGGGATATCTAATCCATTCTAAGACCTTGTTCAAGGGCTTATAATTGATGACTAGACGGGGGGTTCCTCTCTCAATCTCAGCATTTTTTTAAACATAGAAAGCAGCACAAGAGTAAGAAGACTTGCTATTCCTAATGAGTTTTTTCTGAAGTAAATCATTAATCTCTTTTTTACAAAACTCAACAATTTCAGCATTCATTTGAACAGGGCGAGCTTTAGTGGGAATGTTCTTTTCATCAAAATCTTTAACATATGGCAAATCAACAATATGTTTTCTTCTATGCCAAAAAGCAGTAGGGACATCAAAGCAAACATCATCAATTAGAATTTTTTGGAAATTATCATTTTTGAATGCAACAATTTATCAGAAAGTTGTTCAGCAATTTTCTTGTATCTAACATCTTGCTGAAGGAAGTTAAGATATTTGATTTTAGCATGTATCAAATTTAAAGAATCACCATTATCAATCTCAAACTTTGCAGCAAATTTGAATTTAACTTTCTGTCCAAAAGGATCAGTAGTAATTCCATCATGTTCCACAAGAAAAGGATACAAAGCATTTATAAAAAGCAAACCAAGAATCACTTTATCAGTCATATTTTTGACCAAATAGAAGGAATCTTGAAACAGACATTATCATGGCAAACATGAGCATTATTTAATTCATATTTAATCTTCATTTGAGAAAAATTAGCAGAAACCAATCTTTCCGTTGATATTTTAAAATATTTTGAAGGAATCAGTCCTTCTTGGATATAGTTCATATCTGCACCAGAATCAATCATAGCAATAATAGTGAAATGATAATCATGAGAAACAACAATTTTAACTTTTTAAAACCATTTTGGAGGAAGTATTTTATTAACAAGATTAAGTTGAGAATCAGCAATACCTTTATAAAAAAGAAGAGCCTGTTGACTGGATCCATCTCCATCTTTGAGCTCATCTTGTTCATCTTGTTCATTATCAGATTTGTCAAGTTTTTTATCAACTTTTAACAGTAACAATTCTTGTTTAAGATTATTATTATCACTTTTAACGTTTTTAAATTCATGTTTTAATTCACTTATCTCTTGTTTAACAATATTAATTTCATGTTGCAAATTATTAATAGTTAAATCTTTAGATTTCTTTTTATTAAATCTTTCCAAAGTTTCTTCAAAACTTATCGTTGATTTGAGTTTTTTACTAGTTTCATCTTTTAACAGATTTTTCTTAAACTTATCCAAATATTCTTTTTGTAATTCAGGGTTTTCAATTTGATTTATCAATTTAGTCAATAAACTTTCATTTTCTTCACTTTTAGTGAGAATGTTAACAGATTTAATAACATTATAACAGGATTCTCTACAACCAATTTTAATATTTGGTGAATCAGAGGAATCATCAGTAGATTAATAGCAAGAATCAGTTGAAGAAGAAAAATCATCTTCCAAAGAATCAGACGAATTGTTTGATTCAAGGATTCTGAATAATTCTTCTTGATCTTTATCATCAATATTTAACATGTTGAACTTATTTTTTAACTTACCAGGTTTTTGTTTGCAATCTTTAATGAAATGTCTAGGTTTACCATAATTAAAACATTTACCTTTACCTGACTTTGTTTATCATATTTTTTAGAAACATTTTTCTTTTTAGCATAAAAATCATTCAAATTAGTTCTATATTTTTTTATGTTTTTTATGGCTATAATTTTTGTGAGATTTGTCATGTTTTTTACCCTTTTGCCTGGAAGGGGCAATAGGGGGCAAACCATATTGTTCACAAAAATTACCCATTTCGTATTTAACTTTTCTTTTATTTTTTTAATTGGTGTTTTAACAGTTTTTCATCATTGCACATATTAATACCAAGTTTTTTAATAGTACTTAAAATATCACCATAAGTTAAATTATCATAATCAATGGAATCATTTTTACCAATTAATTCTTGTTTTACCTTATGAGCAAAGATACGAGGCAAACCATCAATAAAATTTTCTTTACAATAAGGCTTGTAACAGTCCTTCCGATGCATTACTCTGGAAAGGAAAACATCTTCATTTACTTTGCATTTTGGAATGGTTCAAGTTGCTGTTAAACCACTTACTAGAAAAGGAATAAATGCTTCTATTCTTATGTGTTTAGGAGATGCTAGATTTAAGAATTTTAAAGATAGCATTCTTGGTATGATTACTGCTTCTTTGTATGATGGTCCTGTTTACTTTAACTGTTATCCTAATATTACTCTTACTTTGGATGATCCTAATATTGTTAAAGCCTTAACTTTAAATATTGCTTCGTCTAGTTATCACATGGAAGAAAGTAGTAAGCCTTTTGCTTTGATTTATCGCATTTATTACCTACTGTTAGGTACTCAATTAAATCCTGGTGCTAAGAATCACAGAGAACCTTCTGGTAAAACAAAGTTAATCACATGTTCAACTCCTGATGCTAAAGTTCAAGTTCCAAAAATGATTCAATGGCAAGATGTTAAGCTTCCCACTGAATGGTTGTTGGAACAAGAATCCCCTGTTGCTAAACCTATTTTTGATGAGCTAGATCTCACACATATTGAACAATATTTTGATGGTACTGTTAAAATTGGTTTTCAAAACAATCAACTCTTGAGGATCAAGGAAGGAAGACATTCCTTTGCTGGATCTGAAAGTATTTCAAAAAGAGATCAAGATCTCAATGAATTTTTACAAAAGAGTCATGAAAAACTTACTAATTTAAAGCTAAAAGGTGTTTCAAGTGATAGATCGCAAATTAGCTCTGTTTTCTATTCCACTAAACCTGAATCTTCTTCTCCATATGGCAGATCTGCTAATGAAGAGGAAGAGGACACTAAATTTGTTTGTCCATCTAATTTTGATTTTCCTCCTATTGAAAATCCTGTTTACCAAAACCAATTAAGAGTTTTAAAAGTTTTGAATGAAAATTTTGAAATTGATATGGTTTCCCTGTATAATGAATTTATGCTTGCAAAAAACAAAGATAAAAGAAAATGCTACCAAAGTACTTTTGCTCAATCTGAGAAAGACCGTGTTAAAAGAAAATGGAAAGAAAAAATGAATCAATTGAAAAAACATATTTTGTTTTTTGATTTTCTTGAAAACCATTATGTTTCAAAAGATGAAGTTTCAAAACATCATTTGAATGTGATAAAGAAATCAAATTTTGTTAAAGAAGATAAAACCATTGTTAGGTCTAGTCATCCCCTCTTGAGACAATTTTGATAAAAACTCAAAAGACTGATGTTAAGGCCTCCCCTTTCAAAACTATTGATGATCAAACTCCTATCATTAGTATCCTTGAACAAAACAATTTTACTAATGAATCTTTGCATATTATTGGCCAACAGCTTGACCGTATTAAAGAAAAAATTGTTGAAAAAACTGTTTCTATTGAAAAATCTATTTCTATCAAGACTGAGAAACCTTTGATTGATTTACCCAGTCAAGATAAAAAATTTAAGTTTAAAACTTCCCAATCTAAAACTCATGAGATTGTTGAAAAAATGGTTGCTGATTTAAAGGTTAAAATTAAAGGTACTTCTACAAGTACTCTTGCTGCTTGCACCGTTTCAAAAAATGAAAAAGAAATTGTTTCTAAAGAAAATACAGATTCTGATACAGTATCTTCTGTTTCTGCAAGAAAGATTTTTAATGAAGATTTACTAGAAATTAAAGATTTGTTGGAAGTTCCAGACCTATGTTTTTTTACAAAAAATTGGTATTCAAAACCTACTCCTCCTGATATGCAGTTTGAAGAAAAACCTTTTCAAACACAGTTTTCTGTTTCTGCTAATAAGATTTAAGAATGGAATATTAATGGTTTGTCTGAACAAGAAATTATTAATAAAATGGGTCATATGTCTGTGGTTGGAATTGCTTATGTTAATAACCATAATCTTGATCACCCTGAGATTGTTGACCTTCTTGCTACTAGTTTTTTTGGCACTCTTCGTGGATGGTGGGATTCATATCTCACAGAAGATTCCAGAGAATCTATTAAACATGCTGTTAAAAAGAATGATGAAGGTTTACCTATTTTTGATGAAAGTATTGGTCGAGGTATTCCTGATGGTGTTAATACCTTGATTTACACTATTATCAAACATTTTGTTGGTACTCTATCCAATATTTCTTCTCGAAATTCTGATTTGCTAAATAATTTGAGATGTCTTACTATGTCTGATTACAGATGGTATCAAGATGTTTTCCTTTCCAGAGCATCAGAAAGACTGTTTCAAGCCTTATTGGAAAGAAAAGTTTATTGAAGGTCTGCCTCCTATCTTTGCTCATAAGGTAAAACAAGATTTAATTGGTAAAAATGATTCCATTGATTATGATAATT
Organism: Quercus glauca; assembly: GCA_023736055.1. Classification (NCBI taxonomy): domain Eukaryota; kingdom Viridiplantae; phylum Streptophyta; class Magnoliopsida; order Fagales; family Fagaceae; genus Quercus; species Quercus glauca. Next base: position 62,487,903 of record CM043319.1, on the reverse strand, counting down.
TAACTTATGGTGATATTCTAAGCACTATTAAAAAATTGGTATTAATATATGCAATGATGAAAAACTGTTAAAACACCAATTAAAAAATAAAAGAAAAGCTAAATATGAAATAGGTAATTTTTGTGAACAATATGGTTTGCCCCTTATTGCTCCTTCCAGGCAAAAGGGTAAAAAACGTGATAAATCTCACAAAAATTACAGCCATAAAAAACATAAAAAAAATATAAAACTAATTTTAATGATTTTTATGCTAAAAAGAAAAATATTTCTAAAAAATATGATAAACAAAGATCAGGTAAAGGTAAATGTTTTAACTGTGGTAAACTTGGACACTTCAGTAAAGATTGCAAACAAAAACCTGGTAAGTTAAAAAATAAGTTCAACATGTTAAATATTGATGATAAGGATCAAGAAGAATTATTTAGAATCCTTGAATCAAACAATTCATCTGATTCTTTGGAAGATGATTTTTCTTCTTCAATTGATTCTTGCTATCAATCTACTGATGATTCATCTAATTCACCAAATATTAAAATTGGTTGTTGAGATTCCTGTGGTAATGTTATTAAATCTGTTAACATTCTCACTAAAAGTGAAGAAAATGAAAGTTTATTGATTAAATTGATAAATCAAATTGAAAACCTTGAATTACAAAAAGAATATTTGGATAAGTTTAAGAAAAATTTGTTAAAAGAAGAAACTAGTAAAAAACTCAAATCAACGATCAATTTTGAAGAAACTTTGGAAAGATTTAATAAAAAAAAAATCCAAAGATTTAACTGTTAATGATCTTCAACATGAAATTAATATTGTTAAACAAGATATAAGCAAATTAAAACATGAATTTAAAAACATTAAAAATGATAATCATAATCTTAAACAAGAATTGTTAATGCTGAAAATTGATAAAAAAAAAAACTTGACAAATCTGATAATGAACAAGATGAGCACAAAGATGGAGATGAATCCAATCAACAGGCTCTTCTTTCTAATAAAGGTATTGCTGATGTTTTCACTGATTCTCAACTTAATTTTGTTAATAAAATACTTCCTCCAAAATGGTTTACAAAAGTTAAAATTGTTGTTTCTCATAATTATCATTTCACTGTTATTGCTATGATTAATTCTGGTGCGGATATCAACTGTATCCAAGAAAGATTGATTCCTTCAAAATATTTTGAAAAATCAACGAAAAGATTGGTTTCTGCTAACGGTACTCAAATGAAAATTAAATATGAATTGAATAATACTCATATTTGCCATGATAATGTCTATTTAAAGATTCCTTCTGTTCTGGTCAAAACTATGATTGATAAAGTGATTCTTGGTTTGCCTTTTATCTTGGTTTGCCTTTTATAAATGCTTTGTATCCTTTTCTTGTTGAACATGATGGAATTACTACTGATCATTTTGGATAGAATGTAAAATTCAATTTTGCTTCAAAGTTTGAGATTGATAATGATGATGCTTTAAATCTGATACATGCTAAAATCAAACATCTTAACTTCCTTCAACAAGAAGTTAGATACAAGAAAATTGCTAAACAACTTCTTGATAAATTGTTGCAATAAAAAATTTATAATTTTCAAAAAACTCTGATTGATGATGATTGTTCTGATGTTCCTAATGCTTTTTGGCATAAGAATAGACACCCTGTTAATTCGTCTTATGCTAAAGACTTTCCTACTAATGAGCTCATTCAAGAACCAAGAATGGGTTTTTGCCAATGTTTCACAAATGCTTTTGAAGGTAACACTCAAAGTGCCAAGCTGTTAACCATTACCAAATATCCTAATATTCTCAATGATTCTTTGCATGAATCAAGCAATGATGCGTGGATAAATACCACTAATAAGTGGGATAATAATAATATTTATATTTATACCGCTAGTAAGTGGATTATTATGGCTTCCTCGGCAGAAAGGAAAAACAAGAGAAAAGCTCTTGCACAGGACTATTCTCAAAACAAAAGGCTCCCAGCGGGACAACCTTTGGAAATGCATGAAGGTGCATCTTTTGAGGTAAAACCCAGCGGATCAACATCCTTTCAGGGATATGTCCTAGCAGAAATGACATATTTCAGTGGTGATATGATAATTGCTTTACAGGAAGTCTTATCCAAATCCTTACAATTTCATAATGGAGTCTATAGTGAATTACCATATTCCATAAAATTTATTCTTGATAATCTCTATGCTGCTTTTACTAGAAACCACCGTTCCCTGTTTGAAAAAACCCTTAAAGCTCTCGAAATCCACCTTGTTAACCTTACTACTCAAAATGAGCCACTATGCCAACTTTGTTTTAGAAAACAACCCTACTTCAGAAAATGACCTTGATTCAGAAAATAATCTTGTTTCAGAAAATGAGGCTCTTAAAATTCGTCTTGAAGCCTACATTAGTCAACTCTTTGGCAAAGAGGATATCCATTCAAAGGATAAAATGACTATAATGGGCACTGATTATGCTAGATTGAGCCTTAAGACCTAATCTATGTTAAGAAGTGCTTTTGCCAACTTGCCATCAGATATACAATCCTGTATTCTGAGAAGCAAGGCTATGTTTAGGTCTTTTGACCTATGGTTCAAATGTTTCAAGAAACTTGTTACAACTTCTAATCCTAATCTAGATGAATTAGATGAAGCTGATAACGTGTTTATTCAGCTGAAATGGGAAGAACACTTTGGGCGTACTCTCAGAGTGTATGAAAAGAAACACCCATTTCCTAGTCTTCGAATTAATTATGATGATGGTTCATATGTTGCTGATGATTCAGATGATAATGATGATAAGGATCCTAACTGGCTTTCCCAAATGTTTGAATATGGCTTTATCAGGTTTATAAAATTAACAAGCCATTATCAAGCCAGTCAGCTTCCACAAATTATTCAGGATGCTATTAAAGAGTTTAAAAGTCCTTTTGTTTCCATCAGATGCTAGAGTACTTTGCCAAAATGGGAAAGAGATAACTGGATGAATGTCCAGCCCTCAAAGCATCTCATTCTCATTAATGGTCACACTCACCATGGGCAATGGTTTGAAAGAAATTCTCACTTGTCCTTTAATGATCCTTATGCTTTTGCAGAATGTTGGAGAAATTATTTTAATAATCAACTTATTGATGTTGCTCAGAATCTATGGAAAGATTATCATTTCATAGGAACCACAGATAGAATTTTTGTTTTTGGTCCCAGGCCATATGCTGATGCCATTGCTCATTTGCGGATAACTGATAATTGTAATCCAAGAAGTCTTCTCATCCCAGGGAGAAGACCAGTGTTTGAGCCAATTTTATATTGTGGATTTTGTAATCAATATGCTATTTACCATGAGCATGAATGTGATTCTCCACAAGATCCTTTTGATTCTTTTGATGGTTATCCATCCAATGCTCCTTCCACTGATTAATGAATCTTAAGTTCCTGCTACAACACTACTGTTTTGAGATTCTTGTCAGTATTGATAAAGTTATTTTCCCATGCTACTCCTACAGCCAGAAACTGTTTGGTTAAGACACTCCGAATCTAGCAGTTGACTGATGGCTATTTTTCCCTATTTGTCTGGCTTGCATAATGGCCAAAAAGCTATAATGTCTACTCCCTAGTAAAGCTCCTACACCACTACTCCACTACATACATAAATGATGATATTCAAAGAGTTTCTTTTGGTTTTTAGTTATTTCAAAGTCAGATTGATTCTTTTAGTCTTTTGAAGATTACTATTGCTCCATGCATAAAGGAAGTCATTTCAAAGTCTTCTACATGATAGTGTTTTGGATATTCTTTTGGCCTTTTGTCTTTTCAAACTTTCTTTGGTTTGGAGAATCAGACAAGGCCCCAATTATTGAAGATTTTAAGCCAAAAAGATGAAAAAAGCATTGTTCACTGATTGCTGTTCATAGTTACTGTTCACTTTTTACTGTTCATGACATTGTTCATTCCGAAATTTTGTCTATTTAGGGGGGTTGTCCCTTAAGCTTAGGACAGAATTTTTCATAGAATTTTCTCAGAATTCTCTCCTTAGAAAACCTTCTTTCTTTAGAAGCTTTTCTTTGAGTTAGAGAATTCCTACTACCTTGTTTCTACTACTACTTTCCCTACAAACCTTGTTACTAGGACTAGTTCAAGCTTTGTAACTATTAACCTGTATTGTTGAGATCTTGTGTTCACTACTACTATAAGTGTTTGTTCTACTTTCAATAACAAGTATTTTCAGCTTTCTGTTTAATATATTACTTGTTGCTACCGTCATCTTGGACGGTTCTAAATTGCTTTCATTTACTTTGAATTATATATATTGCTTGGCTGGTTCTACCGTCTTATTATTGTTTTACTTTCAATATATTATATTGTGCTTTCGTCTCTTCAGCTGTGCATCCCCTTCCCCCATATATATATATATCTGTGTGTGTATTATTAACAGTGTAAACATGCTTTGAGAGAATAAATAAGAACTTATACTTGCATAGCGTTTGAAGAAAACTAGGCTTTTGACTTCTTGGTACTGAGACCTATTCTAAGAGCATTCACAGCAGTGGAGCTATAATGCTATAATGCTAAAATTTAGCTCCAAAATCACAAAAAAAAGCTCACAGCAGTGGAGCTATAGGTATAATTTTTACATGATTTGCTACAGTGCACATGTATCTATACATGTGCACTGTAGCTTGAAGCAAAAAATTATAATACTATTTTATTGGTCCACCTTTACTTCTTTACTTTTTTTTATTCAAGTCCGGTCTCTTCTTCAGCTCTCCCTCACAGAACCTCTCAACCTCTCACTCTATTCGGTCCAACTATCTTCCTTAGCCCTCTCTCACAAAACCTCTCATTCGTTCAAGCTCCGATCTCAAGCTCCGATCTCACGCTCCGATCTCATCGCCGGCCTCATTCGTTCAAGCTCCGATCTCACTCGTTCAAGCTCGCCTCAAGCTCCGATCTCTTCTTCAGCTCTCTCTCAAGCTCTCTCTCCGATCTCATTCGTTCAGCTCTCTCTCAAGCTCTCTCTCCGATCTCATTCGTTCAGCTCTCTCTCCGATCTCATTCGTTCAGCTCTCTCTCCGATCTCTTCTTCAGCTTTCTCTCAAGCTCCGATCTCCGTTCAAGCTCTCTCACAAAACCTCTCAAGCTCGCCTCTCAAGCTCGCCTCTCATCGCCGGCTGGTATAAACTTGCTTCCTTTTTTTTTTTCTTTTTTTCTTTTTTCATTTTATCAAATTCGGTCTCATTCTCATTCACTCTTTTTAGTGTTGTTTTGGATTATTGGATTGGAATACGGCAGTTTTTAGTTGCTATCATGATGATATATGATATATGATTTGGATTAGTTGATATATGAAATTTTTTTTTTTTTTTTGATATATGATTGCAACTCTGTCTTGAGCGTGTGTACTGATATATGATGAATACGGCAGTTATTTAGGATTTTTAATGTTCCATATCTGATTTTGGTAGATTGATGATGATTATGGTTTGATAAGTGTGAGCATGTGTACTGATAAGTGTGAGATTGTTGGATATGTGTGAGATTGTTGATTATGGTTTGATGATGATTATGGTTTGATAAGTGTGAGATTGTTGAATATGTTTTGTTGGATTTTGTTGGATATGTTCTGTCTACTGAGCTATTTATGCATATTCATGTTCTATTGTTATAATCTTAATAATTTTAAGTTTTGATATAAATGTTAGTTTGGGGATTTTCTGTGTGCAGGGAATTTTACTTTTTTTTCCTAATTTTATGGAGTCAGGTAGAGACACTGAGTTATGTAGAGACTTATCATATATTACGGGTATTATGAATGGGGATATAGAGATTGACTCACAATTTTTGGGAACGTCTCAAAATACTCCATTGTCAGTTTCTGATTCTCCACCTCCACCTCCGCCTCTACCTCAATCTCAATCTCAAATTGAAAATGACTCTTCTACAAAAGGAAAACGAGGCACTAACTTTAGTGTAGAGGAAGATAAACTCCTAGTGGCAGCATGGCTTAATACTAGTGTTGATGCCGTAAATAGTAATGAACAAACACTAAATACATTTCGTAAAAAAGTTTGGGAATACTTCCAGAAGTTCAATACATTCGGTACCACACGTACTATTATCTCCTTGCTAAGTCGTTGGGGAATGATTAGTGAAAGGACAAATAAGTTTGCCGGGTGTATGGCTCAAGTTAATGCGCTTCATAAAAGTGGTACAACCGAAGAAGATAAGGTACAAATTATATTACAATAGTGTTAACATGTCAATTCACTAACAGTTTGAAGATATTAATCATGTTATATTTCTTTTAATTTTTTTAGATTACCGATGCGAAAGCTTTGTATTTAGAGAAGCACCATAAACCCTTTCTTCTTGACCATTGTTGGTTCATGTTAAAGGATCAACCAAAGTTTGCCGATCCTAACAGTGCTAAATCGAGATCATTCGTGCCTCCAACTCCGGAGTCAATATCTATTAGCGAAGGGGATTGTGGGTCCGGACTTGGTGACTCTTCCAATTTTGAGAGGCCTATTGGTGAATCTTCTAATTTTGAGAGGCCTATTGGTAGGAAGGCCGAAAAGGCCATCCGAAAGAACAAAGCCACCGGAAAAGATGAATATTTGACCAAGAAATTGAAATTGATTGAGAATGTAACTTGATTGGAAGAGGAGAAAATGTCTATTGAGAGGGAAAAACTTGCGGTTGAAAAGGAAAAAATTGATGAAAAACGTAAGATTGAGAAGGAAAAAATCATGATTGAGAAGAAGAAATTTGAGATGACAGAATGGTTAGAGGAGGAGAGAATCATGATGAAAGATACAAGTGGCTTGACTGAAGCACAAAAAGCTTTTTATGAACAACTCCAACAGGAAATCATGGCAAGACGAAGTTCACGTAACTAATGGGGTTGATTGCATTTTGGATGTAGTTTAGGCTTTTATGTATTTTGTAATGGCTTATGTAGGCCTTTATTTATTTTGGTAGTAACTTTATGTATTTTGGTAGTAGCTTATGTAGGCTTTTATGTATTTTGGTAGTAACTTTATGTATTTTGTAGTGGCTTAAGTCACTTAATTTTAATCTTAAACTAGATGTATGTGTTGTGACTTGAAGTGCAATCTTTTTTATCTTTTGATAAGTTCCATTCAGTCTTGATATAATTCTTGGTTTTGAGATGACAAGTTTTAGAATAAATCTATGAACAATGAGCATTCATAGTATTTTTTTTATTTTACTTATCTTTTGAAAGCAAATCTATTTGCTTACCATTTATTAGTTTCTTGATCCTACTGAAATAGTAATAATTGCTTTTCGACGTAATTATTGCTTATTTTTTGAAAGCAAATCTATTTTCATCTATAGTAATAATTGCTTTCCAATTGTCTTGAAGGTTGCATCCATGAATCATTATTTGGTTCGCAAGTTCATTTTTGATGACTCAGATGAAGATGAGATAATCGAAGAACTTTTCATGGAAACATCACAACCTAAACGTCGACGTTCTATCCGACGTAATCATTTGGCAGGCCATGAGAGGCTTTTTCTTGATTATTTTGCTCCCACACCAGTATATCCACATACTTTATTTCGTAGAAGATTTCGGATGAAGCGTTCTCTTTTTCTCCGTATTCAATCTAAGGTAGAAGCTCATGACTCTTACTTTGTCCAAAAAAGAAATAGTGCCAATAAACTTGGTTTATCTTCATTACAAAAGATAACTGCTGCACTTAGAATACTTGCGTATGGAGTATCGGGTGATTTGATTGATGAATATGTGCGGATTGGAGAAACTACTGCATTAGAAAGTTTGAAAAAATTTGTTACTGCAGTAATTGATGTTTTTTCTGAAGAATATTTGAGAAAGCCAAACAATGAAGACATTGCTAGACTGTTAGCTCATGGCAAACGCCGAGGTTTTCCAGGTATGTTAGGTTCAATTGATTGCATGCATTGGAAGTGGAAAAATTGTCCATCTGCATGGAAAGGTCAATATTGTGGTCATGTTCGTGAGCCTACTATTATTTTGGAGGCAATAGCATCATATGATCTTTGGATATGGCATGCATTTTTTGGGTTACCTGGGTCAAATAATGACATTAATGTGTTAGAACGGTCTCATGTATTTAACGAACTTGCTGAAGGACGTGCTCCTACAGTACAGTACTCAATCAATGGTCATGACTACACAATGGGATATTACCTTGCTGATGGCATATATCCAAAGTGGGCAACATTTGTGAAAACAATCCCAGCTCCACAAGGACAGAAGTATAAATTATTTGCAACGGCCCAAGAGGCGTGTAGGAAGGATGTTGAGCGTGCATTTGGAGTGCTTCAAGCACGTTTCGCAATTGTCCGTGGACCTGCACGATTTTTCCATCTTGAAACACTCCAAAAGATCATGAAAGCATGCATAATTCTCCATAACATGATTGTTGAAGATGAGCGGGATGATAATGAAGTGGTAGACTTGGATTATGAACAAGTTGATGGAGTGGATAATCCTCCTTTGCAAGTGTTACGTGAACAAAGTGATGAATTTATGTCATACATTGAGAGGCATGGACACATTAGAGACCGAGAAATTCATTTTCAACTCCAGTCAGACCTCATTGAACATTTATGGCAACTGCAAGGCGAGTCGTAGGAACTTTCTTTTTTGTATGTTGAGAAACATGAGACATAGGAACTTGTGCGAGTGTGTGAGTTTTATTGTAATTTGGTTTGAGTTATGTATGTGAGTAATGTATGGGCTACATTGTTCCTATTATAATATGTGTTCTATTTTATATGTTTTCTTATAAAGTTCCTTCATTTCATAATTTACATTGTTCCAAGATTGCTTTCGGACAATTGAAACAATAATAGACTATCATGATGATTGAAAATTTGTTTTAGTAAAAAAAAAATGTATAAGTATAATTTGGGGGTTAAAAAAATCACTTGTTTACACTAGACGATTATTTGCTATCATATGGTGGCGGCAGCGGCGGTGGTGGCGGCGATGGCGGCGGCGGCGGCGGCAGCGGCGGCGGCCGTGGCGGCGGCGGCGGCAGCAGCAGCAGCGGAGGCGGCGGTGGTGGTTGTAGGTGGTTGTTATTGTTGTTTATTGTAGTGGATATATTATTTTATTGTAGTTGATATATTATTTTATTGTGATGTTTATATTATTTTATTGTGTTGAAAGCTAAAATAGATCCACTGCTGCAGCATGTGTGTAGGTAAAATAGATAAAGTAACTTTTGGTGGAGCTAAAAAGCTAAATTTTTAGCTCCACTGCTGTGAATGCTCTAAGAAACCAAAAAAAAAACCTTGTATTAGCGAGCTAAGATTGTGATAGTCTCATTGAGTAACACGTGGAAACAAGAAAATATTGTCCATGGAAAAGATAATAGAGAAATTGCGGTTATTTCTTAAATTTAGAAGGGTGACCTTTCTATCTATGTAGTTTGTTCCATCACTAAAGACAAACAGTCAAGAAATTGTATTCATGATTAGTGTAATAGTATTTGATGGAAACTCCTACACTCTATCATGCATGAAGTCCCAATCAAAATCTAGTTTAACCACTAAATAACCTGTACAACTCTTCTTTTTAATTAATCCACAAACCAAGTCCTGGGCAATTATAATATTGTCACTGACCTGTTTGCCTGGAACAAATCTCACCCGATTTGTGATTTGGGTGGATAAATTCGTCTAAAAAAGTAAGAAGACGCTTTGTGACTTGTGAGAAATGAGAATCTTATACATTGTAGATTGTACTACACAAACTGATGGTATTAATGGGGTGGTGATATGAGTGTTGCCAAAATGCTTATGATACATGGCCTAGCTCGTAACTGTTAAGACTCATGGGTAGCCCACTGGTTTGATGGATTAGGCAATGGGTTGATTTTTCTGCCTATGCTCTAGAGACCGCATGCCTAACCACAAAGATACCTAAGTGGTTGTGTTAAGTAATGCATTATAAATATATGCTAGTTATTATGCCCGTATGATATACTGCTTAATCAAGAATTATATGCAAATTAAATAAAGCATTTCAATAATATAATTGAAGTTTTTTAACTTGGAAAGGAGATTTTAACTCTTAGGATAATAATACAGCACAAAACAAAAAGGCATACTGTGAGAATTACCAAAAATTTAAAAGTAATTTGGCAACCAAAAACAAAGAAGAAGAAGAAAATATTAATATGATGGTTATTTTTTCTTATAAAATGGCACGACAATAGCATAAGATTCATAATAGCTAAAAAAAGGTTGAAAACATATATATATATATATATATATATATATATATATTGTAAGGACACAAAAATCTAGCAGCCCAAACTCACTTAGATTAGTGAAATTTATGCTATTCAGCTAAGCCCAAACCAATAGATATTTGTTTAGAGAGTAGGGTAGAGCAAGTTGGGCTTAGCCCGAGGATTCAGACAAAGAAGGAATGCACGAAAGCCAAAGATTAAGGGTATAAATGGTTCTTTACAATCTCACCCAAGGACAATGTTCTTGCACAAGGATGTACACTCTTCTCTCTCTATCATTATCACTATTCTTGTTCTTATCTCTTTTTCTTGTTTTTTCTGGGATCTCTCTTCATCTAGAAGTCTTCTTTCTTTATGTACTCCTCAGCTAATTGTATCCTAGCCCTCCATCTACAATCCTCCAGACTCTCTTTACAACACTTGTCCCTTTAAACTTCTGTTGAAGGTGATAGAAGGAGATGCTTAGCTATGAATTCTACTGTTCAGGTCACTTCCTCATCAATGCAGCCGATGAAGCTGTTATCAGTCATTTAATGCGGAGGCAGTAGGTGAGCTTCCACTGGAAACTTCCTTCACCTACCTTGACTTTCACTAAACACCATCCTCTCCACTCAACCTTCCAGGAAGTATTTTGTCCCCTTTCCTCTCCACTCAACATTGATGGAATTCAAGTTTTGTTACTCTGATCTTTGTAAAGTGAGCTTTAGGAAATTTTGTCTCTGCGAGAAATATAGAATATATATCATGTTCTCTTTGCTCTGCCTATTACAAGTAGAAATATTTTTTCCAAAGCATTGCCATGAGATGTAATTTCATTATTTAGTTGAATATTTTAAACTTTGAAAAAAAAATATGTCAAGAATCAACGATTTTCGTTATATTAATGGAAGAACAAAGTTTCTCTCCAAACTCTACAAACTCATCATATATATTTATATTGAGTGTAAATTTTGAAAATCTAACCATTAGATTGCATGTTTTTATTACATCCTTAATGCTTGCAAAATTTCAAGAAGATCAAAGATTAATTACTATGGCTGGGTTTGGATACAAACCCACGTTTCACGTTTACGTTTTTTTTTTTTTTTTTTTTTCCAGGTATTTAAAGGAGTAGTGCGGTTACTGTACATTACTGTGCGGCTATTGTTCAATGAACAGTAGCCGCAAATGCTGACTTTTCAGCCTTGAACAATGCATAATGTACTGTTTATGGGTCCCACAAATCTCAACTTTTAGCATTTTTTTCATTAAAAATGGGTCCCACGGTACTATTCACACATTTAAAAATTATTTTGCTACAGTATTTTCAGTTCAGTTCAGCAAAATAAGCTGTATCCAAACGGACCCATGTCATCAAATAAATTTTATAATTTCAAGTTTTTGTAATCTAAAATTGTATATAAAAAAGTAAGTTAATTGATCAAATAGTAAATAATATCCGATTTGAACGAAATTCGATATGCATATTAAGAACATAAGGAATATAAAATTTAACGGTTAGATTTTCAAAATTCACACCCAGAAAAGAAATATATGAAAAATTTGAAGAGTTTTTTTCCAAAATAGTTTGGAAAGAAACTTTGTTCTTAATGGAATGAGAGTAGTTGCTCATATCCAAAACATAGAAGAAACATTGCTCTCTTTTTTTTCTTTTTTCTTTCTTTTTTTTTCTTTTTTTTTGATAGTCTACAATAATATTAAGAAAAAAAAAGGGAATACAAGGAGGGCGATCTTCCTTACAGACTGACTCGATGACATGTGGAAGATTGCTATTATTGAAAAAGAAAGAGAACCTAGAATGAACAGCGTATCTAGCGGCCACATAAGCTGCTGAATTGCAGCATCTGCGCACCTAAACAGAAAAGAACAGAAGGGAAAGACATAGACATAAGGCAAATGTTATAAATATAATTACTTTCAGTCCAGTCAGGGATAAGAGCAGGATTGGAGAGGGGGTCGAAGCACGCCTTAGCTTCGCCTTCAAATACAACTTGGTGCCACTTCTCACGGATTGCAATCTCCACATCCCACTGTAGGGCAGCAGCTTCTGCTTGAAGGGACGAGCACAATTGCTTGGTTTCAAAGATAAGTGGGAGAATTGTGAATTACACTAAACATAAAGAGGATTTTTTTTTTCACAATAAGATATAAAAACACAATTATATAAGACACAAAACCAAGAAAATTTTGGAATTTGATGCAATTTCTAGTGAATCTCCGCTTTGACTCAAATTCCACTAGGTAATCTCATTTTTTTTTTGGAGCGACTCCACCTTAATCCAAACAATCATTCTTTGGACATGTTAATCATGGTTTCCACTAACGCGAAGCTTGTATGTGCCTAAATCAAAATAAGTGCAAAATTATACCACTTTTTTTTCTTTTTTTTCTTTTTTTCCATATTGCGGATTCATTGTAGAATAAAGCCAATAAACCTTTAACTTTGATACCAATTTATTAAAATTTAGAATTAGAATTTACACTCATACCCAACTAATAAGAACCCCATGGGAAATTGAAGATTTGAATTCCTGCCAAAAGGGAAAGAGGAAAGAAAGTTCAGTGTTTAACAATAGAAATTGGGTCTAATTAAATGTTTTGGCTAACTGCTGCTTTCTCGCAATTTAATGGTCTTAAAATCACATCAAATGGCAATTACATTTTCAGTGATCTTCAGTCTAATGATGACAGTACACTATCATTGGCACACAATTTTTTTTCTTTTTCCCATTTTAGCTTTGCATCTGGCTACCACAACCCGCCAAGCAAAGGGGATCCAATCTGGATATTGCCCTGTAATTCTAGTGTGTATTGCCTGTTACCATCTACAATGAAGTAAACAAGTAATCCTTCCAAAAAAATTTCCAAGTAATTGGTCACATAATCAGCTTCTAGTAACATCTTGTTGGTAACAATTAACATTCTATGTCTGAATCTCTGATGGAGTATTCTGTTGCTGGTGTTCTCTCTGTTCTACCTCTTCTTGTTGTTGCAATGGCTGCTGCTCTTGATGTTGTAGAGGCTGTTGTGGGTACAGCAGTTGCTGTTGTTGCTGCTGATAAGGTTGTTGCAGTGAAAGCTGCTGCTGCTGATTGTATTGTAACTGTTGTTGCTGAAGCTGTTGCAACTGCTGCTGCTGAAAGGGATTTGTTGCAGTTGCTGCTGATACTGCTGTTGCTGGGGATGTTGCTGCTGCTGTTGCAGTTGCAGTTGTTCTTGTTGTAGAAGAAACTGCTGTTGCTGGTAGTAATAATATTGCCACATATGATTATTCTGAACAGGCCCATACTGCTCATCACTTTGTATTACATACTGAGAACTCTGCAAAGCAATAGGTAGAGCAGGAAGCTGAGACTCAGATGCAGTGGCGATACTCTGTTGCTGCACATTTTGCACTTGCCAGGCATTGTTAGTTGTTAAATTAGCATGAGCAGCTGCTTCTTGAAACTGATTTTGTCCTTGACTGCTTTGCTGAACTTGTGCATTTTGAGAAGACTGATTGGAATAACATTGACTGGTAGGAATTTGAGCATCCATTTCAGCCCTTGGGTACTTTTGTGGAGGCCCCTGCCGATGTTGATGCATTTTTCGTTGTGAATGCCCTCGAGACCCAAATTTAAAATTTCTGCGAACTCTATCAGAATTATTTCTTTGCCGCCAATTTCCACCACTATTTGCAGTAAACTGTGGCTGCCTAATTGTCTGTGTTGGAATAGGATTTTGATGGCTTGCTGAAGCTGAGGGATTAACCACTTCAATTTTAGTTCTGGAAGAAGCTTGAGTACCTAATGGGCTGCACAATGAAGCATTGGGACTAGCACTACAACTGCTCTGTAGCATGCTTCTATTCAACATTTGGGTATCTTCAGAAGATTCACACGTGTGAGATGTGGACGGAACCGACATAGGAGATGTATCATTCTGAGTGTCCAAGGAGAGATTCTCCAACAAAGGTGGCTTCAGGTCTTGTTCAGACTCATGGTCATACTGTTGCTGAACATCAGGTTCTTTCAAGCATTCTTTTGAAGATTGTAGAGATTCAGCTCCATTAGCAATATGACCAAGTCTGTCAACAGATGACACCATTGGTTCAGAAATATCTTCTCTAGGCTGCTTGGAACCTTCTGGAGCCACCTGTTTTACTTGTATCAAATTTAAAGATGACTCATTTGGATCAGGAGTATCTCTTCTGAGCTGCTCAGGAACTTCTGGAGATATGTGTTCATGTACTAAATCTACAGATGGCACACTTGGTTCGGGAGTCTTGTCTACAGAAGGCACACCTGGTTCGAGAGTACTGTCCACAGAAGCCACACCTGGTTCGAGAATATTGTCTACAGAAGGCACACCTGGTTCAAGAGTATTGTCTTGGGGCTGCTCAGAAACTTTTGGAGATGCCTGTACACTGTTGCCATCTTCTCTTGATTGGATCTGGTCTATGGAAACCCGCTCAATTTGATTATCATTATTTTCAAAAGATGGAAGTTTCTGTTCTGATATGTTAGTTGGAGCCTGGTCAGACTGGGTATCGTACTTTTCTAAAAGTGACATTTTCTTGTCTCGTAAAGTGAGTTGGATCAAGAGGTTAGAACTCAAATCTCCATATTACTGATGAGGCTTAGAGAGTGTCCTTAGAGAGTATCGAAATAATCGTATGTGCCAGTTCCAGTAGTTCACTTTTTATGTATAAGGTAAACATAAGAAGGTAATACATCTATGGGAGTCAAGATTGCGGATACGTTCACAAGAATTGTCGTATGAGGAATTACCTTTTAATTCAAACAAAAATTGCAAAAGACATACTCTCCAATCATTTAAATACAGAAAAAGCCTACGTAAAAAGTTAACGTATATAATTAACGTAATGTTATCTAACATATCCTCATAGGTGGCACCGGGAGCAGGTCCATTATGACAGATCTAAACAAATTAAGTAGTCAAACTTATAGTCTCTATAAAATACAAATATCTACGCAAATAAATAATAATTTCTTTCTTGATCACTCTATTATGTAACCTATCCTCCAATCATTTGTGTACAAAAATTCGGCCATTTTTGTCCACTAATAACCTCTATTTCTTCCACATCTTTATCCATTCATATTTTGATTGTATTGCATGACACATTATCTTCAGTAACCATCCAATAAACTATAATCTTAGGACATAATTGAACTAAGATTTGATCCCAATTAATTGGAATTGGCTATTGATCCTCATCAACTTGGGATTGGCCACGTGTAACTTCTCTGCTATTCTATCCTACCAAAGTCATATTCTTATTCACAACCCTAATTAAAACATCTTCCTACTTCTGTAAATGTTATTTTATGCCTCTCTATTTCTATTACTTCCTCAACTTGAATTAAATCACTCCTGACCAATGTACTGATTAGTCTTCATTACAAATACAATCTTCTTTTTGATAAGTCTCAAACACAAACATTTTTTCTTTGACAAAGACGGGGATCAAACTCTGGAAAAAGACCTCACAGAGGTGGTGACTATATCACCAAGCCATAAGCCAATGGACAACCTTATGCGACTTACCCTCATTTTTTCATCAACAAGAGCCAATAGCTTATAGGAGAACTAGAATATCCTGGTGATTCCAATGAAGACATCTAAGGTTCAAATCCCCCTTATAGCCAATAACCTATAGGAGTCACCCATAACTTTGAACAGACTATTCCATTCCTTATCAATCCTAGCATTCCAGTCTATCTTAATATTCACACTTTGGCTGCATTCATCATGCTTCTTTTTAACAACTTAAAAAATTTTGCACCATAGACCATAGCTGGTCTTCTGATAATCCCATCAACCTATAATTTTAGGAGCAAATGCAAAGCACACCCTCTAAGTTTGGCGTAATTTTGATTTTAGTCTCCAATATTTAAAACTTCTGATTTTAGCCCTAAATATTTGAGTCTGTTTTTCACGCAGTCCTCCTGCCTAAACACGTTAATAATAAGGCAGTTAAATGCCACCTATGCCTGTAATTTGCGCTAGCTGGTACAATTAAAACGATAATAATAATAATAACAGTTCTTTAAAATCAAAGTATAAACTCAAAAATAATATAAAATAACTGGATCAATCTCTCTTTCTAGCATGTTTTTTGACATCCAAACAAAGAGACTACAACCCAACCCTACCACCACACCATCGGCTCACCACCCTTCACATATTATCAATGTGTGTACGACATACCCAATTGATAAAAGACCAAATTCAAAGAATTTGCAATTTCAGAAAAAGAGAAAAAGTGAAAGTCAAAGAGGAGCTATTGAAGGGAGGAAGTGCCACTTGAGCTAGAGCTCATTGGCAACGTGTTTTCAATTTATACGGAAACCAATGGGCAAAATTAACATGATATTAACAAACAAAATCAGCGTACTTGAAATGGAAGAGAAAAAAAAAAAAATATATATATATATATATATATATATATGAGGAACATACCTTCAGAAAAATTAGTGTCGATCGGTCCAAAGCATTATTGGCTATTTCTCTTCCTCCCTTAGATTCCATAAATTCCACGTAACGAAATAAGGCCTGTGAATATTAGCTTCAAAATGACGAATTTGATCATCTAATTGGTGTGCTTCTTTATAGAACCATTCTCCCACAGACAGATATTTCTGCAGTGGCAGAAATGCTCTGGCACTTATCTCCTCTTCCCAAAAAGCAACCAACTTCTTAAAGCCGAAGAAAAATGGAACTAACAAGATACAATTTAGATGGAAAACAGAATCATTGTAAAATACTGTGGTAGTATCACAATAAAAGAGAATGCAACGGAAACAAAAATTAACTGCCTTAATAAATTATGGTTTGTTGTTCACAAGAAATTCAAAATTCTTACACAAATACATAATGGTACCACAAACAAAAAAAAAAAAAAGTGTAGTCACTGAAGAACCAAACATCCGATTGATAAAATCATATACGATTCAATTCAAGTAAAAATTTGGTGAATTGCTAACAAGAAAGTTCCAATATCAGATAAATCAATCAGTTCAATTGTAATTGGTAGGATGGGCATGG
This sequence comes from Quercus glauca, assembly GCA_023736055.1. Lineage (NCBI taxonomy): Eukaryota > Viridiplantae > Streptophyta > Magnoliopsida > Fagales > Fagaceae > Quercus > Quercus glauca. Next base: position 62,470,595 of record CM043319.1, on the reverse strand, counting down.
TTTAGGTATCACAGATTTGCAGCTTGAAAACAACTAATAAACTCAAAATTACTGCATATAAGTGTAATTTTGGGAAGAGTCACTGAATATTAAAAACAAAATTTGAATAGTAAATTGAAAGTTTTTTTTCTCTTATTTTTCCCTCTCTTTTTTGGTGTGTGTCACTGCATATAAGGTAGATGAAGACTGAAAATAACATCAGTAGAAATGATGTAGCACAAGTAGGAAATATGAATGATAAAAGAGAAACAAAAGGAACAACAGGACAAATCCTAGGATTCACCACCTAGAACCTGCCTGCAAACCCTAGGCATCACCACCTAGGGGTGTTTGGTATCACCACTAAAGAAAGGAAAACAAAGAAGGAGACATTTCTCAACTCATAATAATCTATCCAAAGCATTTCAAATTATAAATGTATACAAATTTTTTGAATTTTATTAAGGCATCGAAATAAATGCATATGTCATTACTTAGAGTGTGTTTGAATACCGCTTATTTTGCTTTTGTTGAAACTGAAAAATTGTTGTTGAAAGTACTGTAAATAAAGGTAAAAGTTAGTTGAAATAGTATAGTGGAGCCCATGAATAGTGCTAAAAAGTGCAGTGAGCCCATGAATAGTAGAAAAAATAAGCTGAATAATAAAATAATTTTCATTTATAATCCCAATGCAAAAGCATGCTTAATAGTTTGATATAAATGCTAAATTTAGATGAGGTAGAAGCCCATATGAAAAAAATTGTCATACAATGCGCTACTTTGTAGAACTTCATGCTCTGGCACATGAGGTCTTTGCTTATATATATATATATATATTGATTTTTTGCATTTAATAAAAAATAATAAAATAGAAAAGGAGAAGAAGTTAAAATATTGATTGTTACTTTATCAAAAGAAGTAATAAAGCAGTGGACGAAAAACTATAGTAGAGAAAAAAGTTAATAAGAACAAATAAGTTATTTTTTGTGTCTAGTGGATTGTTGCATTTTGGTATAGCCACTTAGTGCAACCATAATTTCTAAGCTCAACTTTTATTATATGGTATATAAAATAATATGATATAAGATTGATGATTGATTTGTTGGGTACTTTTAGTAACCTAGTTAAGACTCAATTAATACTTATCTAATTGGGTAATTACTTACTTGAATCCACTACTTAAGATTTGTTATTGGTTCTAATTTGAATCCACAACTTAAATTACTTTTTTGCCCACCCTTAACAAGCAATAACAACTAGCTACTTAAGATTTATTGTGAAAGTGTTGTAAAAATGATATGGACATAGCATTTTTCAGTAATAGACATAACTTAGATATATTTTAGGTAAGGTATTGTTCCTTAGATTCTCATTTTAAAAATAAATCATGTGGGCATTTAGCAAACATATCTAAACGAGATTAAAAGAAAAACTTATTCTATTCTCTCGTAAACTCTATTGCTTCCCTTAAAATCATAGAGATACAAAGTGTCAAAGCTCTTTTAGCCATTTCTCTCTTGGAAATACAGCCAATCCACCATGGCCAACTTCTTAAGCTTTTCTCTCCACCTACTACCATTCACCAGCAGTGGCGACTGTCTTCAACTCGAACCCTCATCACTCTTTTTCTCCCTATTTGTCTCTAACCTCTCTCTAAGCCTAGCCCTAGATCAAGATCATCTTCACCACCATTGCCTCCCATAATCGCCACCCTAGGTGGTGGTTCTCTCATCTCGATTTATCTCCACTTCTCTCCCTCTCCCTCTCTCTCTCTCCCTCTCTCTCTCTAAAACCCTATTAGATCCTCTAATTTACCCCTTTCCCTTTTATCTATCTCTTATATACTAAATCTTTAGTAATTCAATGGGTCTATGTTTGGGTTTTATGCAAATCAGTTTCAAACGGTGATTGGATGAGGTTTTTCTTCAACTTTAGATGGGTTTTCTAACGGGAAGCAGAAGGTGTTTAACGCTGTTTAGTGAAAATGTTAAGGTGTGGCTAAATTTTAAAAGGGCGCCTAAGGTACAAGACTCTTGTACCTTAGTTTTACCTAAAAATAATTTGGTGGATTTGGGTTTCAATTTATTGAGTGGGTTCGGGTTGCTTTTACCTCTCTAAAATTAATGGTGGCATGATCAAGAAGAGTGCAAGTACTTCTCAAAAAAGAAAAGATATAAAGGTGCATGTGCAATACATGTATATGTCGTTCTATATAAGGGTTGCCATTCTTTGACATGATTCACGAACATGACACAATCAATTGTAGGTTAGTGTTTAATGAAAATGGATTCGTGTCAAAACAAGTCAAAAAACTTTACCATGGTTAATAAATGGGTTAATTTCATGTTGTATTGCTTAACCTGAAATGACTTGATTCATTTAAATCAATGTCATTTTATAGGGGAAAAAAATTACACTTTACCTTCCTAAACTATACCTCCCTTTACATTTACTTCCTCTAAACTATTACTCGTGAAACACTTTGCACCCCATCCTATAGATAATAGTTTAGGAAAGTAAGTGTGCATTCTCATAGTTTAAGGGGGGTTAAATATAAAATGAGCATAGTTTAGTAGGGGTAATAAGTGTGCATTCTTATAATTTTAGGGGGGTCTAAAATGTAATGTTCCCAAATTTTTTTATTTGATATAAATTTGAATCCTAATATAATTAAGTAAAATTTTATAATGGTTATATAGATAAAATTTTTATTGAATTTTACCCAAAACAAGGTGGGAAAAAAACACTATATTTTCACTTCATTTTTCTTGGATTGTGTGCTAAACTGATTGAAATAGATTGTGTTGTGTTAACCCGCTTAATAAACAAGTTGTATTGCTAGCAATTAACACAGTTATTAAATGAGTTTAAATTCAATAAGGATGTGGTGTAAAACACCATCCAATTAAATAATGCTACATTAGTATTTCACAAACATTTTACAAATTGCTGAATAAAGATGGTCACACACAATCAATTCTCCTCAATACCTATATGTACTCTCTCTCTCTCTCTCTTGTGTCTCAGATCAGGCCAATCACCATGGCTACCTGCTCCCCTCCCCTCCCTCCTTTGCTTTCACCTTCGCCACCTTCTCCCACAAAATCAATCATTTCCTCTTTAAACCCTCCATCTTCTCCGTCATTGTCAACCTCCTCCAAACCCCAAAACTCCCTCAATCTCTCTTTTCCATTTCAACCCATGGCTAGAGTTGCTTCAAACTCAATCACTCACCACCATTGGTGGTGGCCCAGAGTCTCGCTTTTCTTTCTCACTTACTCCTTCTCTTTAATCAACTCTCTCACTCATCAGAAAATCCTTATACCAATATGAAAATCTAATTTATCAGCGAGAGGCGATAGAATCCAATGAGAGGTGGACACATGATAGATCCAATTTGGGAGCTATCTCCATGGACGACAGCAGAATCTAGAAAGAAAGTGAGAAGATTTGGGTTTGAGTGAGTTGTGATTGTGTGTGACACTACTTATTCACTCATGTGTAATATGCTGATATGATCTACTCTTATTGAAAGGTGTAAAATATGAGTTTTAAGCTCCATACTTGCTAAATTAAGACTCTTATTAAATAAGTAGGGTTTGTGTTAATGTATTCAAGGCATTGGGCTTAATTTGGGCCTCAATCCCTCATTTCCAAGAAAAAGAGATTCGAAATGCTTAATGGTTAAGTCAATAAAGTCACTCACGTATCTCGTGTGGCTTTATAAACTTCCGCGAAGAAACATTTGAAAGTGTCTCCAATTTCCTTCACAGTAAAGCAACCGAACCAATTCCATTCCATTCGATCCGATCCGATCCGAACCCCAACTCCACGGACCCGACCCGAATAAAAACCGGATTTCACCGTCGTCAACAAGCATGATAGTGACGAACACTCCGGCGGCGGAACTCGCCCTCACGAACCTCGCTTACTGCTCGCACGCCGATCTTCATGGCTTTGCCGTCCCTGGCACCAAGCTCTACCTCGCCTCCATCGCCGATTCCTTCGTTCTTTCTCTCACATATCCTTTTCTCTCATTTCTTACTGCTCCTTATTTCGCTCTGAAATTTTGTCTCATCATGCACATTTCCAATTCTGATCAACCTTGATTCTGATCCTTTACAGTAGAATTTTCTTGCACAAGCTAAGATTTGCCATATCTTATTTGCTTAGATGTAAATCCGAAAAGTCTCTTTTAGAATTTGATCTGAATTTTGTTGATTTCATGCATAACTAAGACTTGCGTGTAATTTTCGTTAAGATTGATGGCTTGTTTTTATTATTCTTGTTTTGGTGGCCTTAACTAAGAGTTGATGATGATACTGCTCACGAGAGCGTACGAAATGGCCACATAGCTCTAAATGCGATTCAGCGTCGGCATGCCAGGGTTTCATCTGGTGATACCATATCGGTTAACAGGTCAGAGCTCATTCGATTCGATACCACCACCATCGCCGTCTTTTTTTTCTTAGTATTGTTTCTAATTGTTGTGTGTGGTTTGTAATTTGTTTTAGATTTATTCCGCCGGAGAATTTCGACCTGGCATTGCTTACACTTGAGTTGGAGTTTGTGAAAAAGGGGACTAAAAGTGAACAGGTTGTTATAGACTTTCAGTCAATAATCTTAAGTTTTAACTTCATGGAGGCTTTTATTTTATGCTTGAAAAATTGGTGTTCCTTTTTTTTTTGTAGGTTGATGCTGTTTTGCTTGCTAACCAGCTTAAAAAGAGATTTATGAACCAGGTAGAGTTTATATGTTTATGACTTACTATTCCATTTTGTGTTTGGTAGTTTTACTTGGTTGCCAGTGTTGGCTGTAATTTATTGAGGATTTTGAAATAAATTGGACTTTTTAGGTACTCTCTTCTGCTACCTGAATTTGCGATTTAGCGCTGTTGTTTGATCACTAAATGCTAATAAAATGGAAAAGGGTAATTTGATTGGATGGCTAAAAGATGAGTTGTGTTTAATGACATAGAAATGTAGTTAGTCATGGGAAACAACATTGCCATTGTGTAACTAGCTGATATGAGGAAGTTGTGATGGATGGAAAGTAAGATTGGAACAGATAGAATTAGTATATGTAGTAATTGGTGAGAAGATGAGGGTTGAAATAATTGCGGAAGAATAAGAATTCCCATGGATGGTTATTGTGTTAAACGAAGCCATCAAGTATGTTAGTAAGGAGGGGATTTTTTTTTTTTTAAAAGTTAAAAAGCTATAAGACAAGGGGAAGGAAGGCTGAACAGATCATGGATTCATGAAGTGAGAGTTCACATAATTTTGTTAGTAATTTGAGCCATTTCACTTGATAAAGCTGAGTGGTAGGAAAGGATTAATGGAGGTTAGCAGTCTTGTTGAGTTGCTATTTATTTCTATTTAACTGCGTGTGAGCCATGTTCCCACAAAAATTGTAAATATTTAATAAATGTTTTTATCACATGATTAGGTTAAAATCAAAGTTCTTGCTTATTCAAATTGATGAAATTTTAGTAATTAAGTGGGGTCTTAAGCAATTGTATTTGAATCTGTATTTGATTGCTGAAAATAAAGATGCTTCTATATACTTTAAAAAAAGATGCTTCTATATCTTCTATGATGAGTGTAGGAGGGAAGAATGGCTCCTGCAATTGGAATATGAGATTTATTCATAGTTTTCATGATTTGGAGATGGAGGGGGTGTATTCTCTAATGGATTTGTTTTATGATAAACTGCCCTTTGCTAGAGGCACTGGTTGTGTGATATGGATACTGAATAGCAATGGTGTTTGATCGTACTATGAACATTTTAGAAATGCTAGCTGGAAGCTTTTTACAAGGAGATGCATTTGGTCTAGTTACGTGCCTAAGAAAGTATCATTCTTTGTGGAGACAGCATGATTGATGTATATTGTTACTGTAATGGGATGTATGGGAGACATAAGAATGTGTCATGTGGAATGTAACCCCTATATCTTATGTGGGTGTTTTGGAGGGAGCAGAATTGCTGAATTTTTGAGGGTGTGGAGAAATCTTTTATTGAGCTTGAGTGTAATTTTTTGGGCAGTTTATGTTAATGGCCTACTATGCTTTGGGGATCTCTTGAAACATGTTAATTGAGTTTATGGATCATTTTAAGCTTATGACTGCTTTTGAGCTTTTTTTTTTTTTTTAGTTTTAATTCTTTTAATAAAAGATTCTTTATTACTCACAATAACAAAAGACTGGTTCTATTTCATGCCCCTCCCCCCCCAAAAAAAAACCCTCCGAGAGAGAGAGATGAAAAAGAAGGAAAAGCTACGTCCTAGTATGCTTCTTGCCCCACCTTTTTTTTCCCTAACAGGAAACTTATGAGACGTGTATTAATGTTCCCAGTGTATTTATAGGTTTTGCCTGCCTTATTTTCTTCATAAATCTTTTTGGATGATATCACTTCAAGCTGTGGATTATTGTTCTTGTTGTACGCAGGTAATGACAGCAGGGCAAAGAGTGTCATTTGAGTTTCATGGAAATAACTATATTTTCACAGTCAATCAAGCTGCCATAGAGGGGCAAGAAAAATCTAGTACTATTGAAAGAGGGATGATATCAAGTGATACATACATTGTCTTTGAAACATCAAATGCAAGTGGAATAAAGGTATATTTCTGTATTTGATTGTGTACTAGTCTTTATACGCACACATATTTTGTTCTTGTTTTGAATTTTTTCTTATTGGTAAATACACATGCACTAGTGGGTCTTTGAACTCAGCACCTCGCCCTCCACCTTGTTCTTACTAGGAGATGCATTTGAGCTAGTTCCCATTGGCTTTTTTCTCCACTTATTCCACTTAGCTATCCTATACTGGTTAGGTTTAATTATTTTGAATTGGTGATAAGTTTGCTATCCTAGCTCTTGGGCATGAGCATAAAATGCTTTGCCTGTCAGTGGTGAACTCTTTTGGATTACCTGGCAACTAGTTCTTGCAGGTGGGTCATTTGCTCTTTAGGTTTTGCTACCTAGAGGCAAATCCAAAGGGCTTTTATTTAGAAAAGTTCCCTACATTATATAAAAAAAGAATGGTTTGCTATCCTAGAGTTTAATATAATAATACGAAAAACTTTCTATATACATAATGCCATTGACAAAACTAACTTCAGGTATTTGTTTGATGTTCATGAAAAATTCTTCCATCATTTGTTTGTTTGCATAAGTAGCAAATCAATGCTATTAGATCGGTGGATTCTATAGCTGATATTTCTTTTACGCTTAATGCGTGCCAAAGAAGGTGCTGCCATGACAAATCAGTCAAAATATCTTTTACACTTGCATCTCCCCTTAATTATTTACCTCTTCCTCTGTTGAACAGAACATGATCAGTGTAGCCTGATAAGCATTTATACAGATCACAGTTGCTCAGAGTAATTATAGGCTGATCAATTTAATGTCAAACATTAAATCCAGTAACTTATATTTTGACTTGCAGATAGTCAATCAGCGTGAGGCAGCCAGTAGCAACATCTTCAGGCAGAAGGAGTTTAATCTTCAATCACTTGGTATAGGTGGCCTAAGTGCAGAGTTTGCAGATATATTTCGAAGAGCCTTTGCTTCGCGTGTTTTCCCTCCCCATGTGACAAATAAGTAATATTTTCAATTTGTCATTTATGCAATAATTCTTCTAGTCTGTTTTATTCCCATTACGTGCCCTTACCTGGAAATTTCCTCATCTTTTAGATTGGGGATTAAGCATGTGAAGGGTATGCTGCTTTATGGGCCTCCTGGTACTGGCAAAACACTTATGGCCCGTCAAATTGGAAAAATGTTGAATGGAAGGGAACCAAAGGTTTGTATATGGTTTATTTTATTTATATATGTTTCAGTCTTCACCAAATGATAAAACTTATTGCTATATGAGGCTAACACCTTATCATTTTCCATCTTTAGAATTAAGAGTTTTTTTTTTTACCTTTCCCCCCATTCCCGTAAATGAGAGGGAGAGTTGGTTTTTTTATTTTTTTATAAGTAAGAACCAAAGAAAGTTTTAATAAATGTTTCTTGTCGGTAACAATATAGTAATATTAACTATAAAGACAAATGATTTTGATAATATTTTTAGACCTTGATGAAATTATAACTAGTGTTTTCTCAAGGCTCATAAGTTTGTATTCTTATTTACAAGGCCTGCTAATCTTATTAAAAAATTTAGCGTTGTCATTTTTACTTTGCAATGAGCAAAGAATTGATTTGTTCTGTACATTTTGTTTATTGTAATTCCATAATTTCATTGACCTAAAGACTTTGAGTTCATCTTGTAAAACTGGTGTATGAAGTTTCAAAACAAGCATCTAATGCACGAAATTGATTAGAATGAAACTTTTTAACTATCTCTAGGTTGGTAGTGTTGCAGTTGAATTGGTTTAGTAATTCAAAAAACAAATATCAAATGTTTAAGATTATTTCTAGTCTTGTTTGAGCATAGACCATGAGTTCACTTACTATTTGACTAGCATTGAACTTTATTCCATAGACATACTAATTTATCCTGAAATGATGACCACGATGAATCACACTCTTTTTCTTTAAGTTGTCAAGCAGAAATGCTTCTCAGGCACATGATTGACAAAAATCTCATGAAGATATATCTTATATGAGAAGGCAGGCAGCGTCATCACTATTTTATTTTCTTGCAACATAAAACCTAGTGCACATCCACCCATTCACTTTTGGTTATGTCATGGTTTAAATATCAATAGTCACTGGGTCTTTTGGTGTGCTCAATTTTCATTTGAGCATATGCTCACTTGCTAGTGCATACTTTTCCTTTTGATGCTGGAACATTGTTTTTGGGTTCCAAAGCTAACTAAACATGTCTGAATTCTTTCTATTATAGCAACAAATTATTATTAGTATTCTATGCTGTTTTAATTACTCAATGTTCATCATTGTGAAGATGAAGTAATTTTTTATCAATAAAATTTCTATTACTTATAAAAACAAATAAATTATAAGTATTCTATGCTTCACATTCTATAAGATGGTGAAAATCTGTTCTTGCAGTTGATGGACCATCTTTTTTTATTTTTTGCCCTTTTTGTGACAAATTGTTACAGATTGTTAACGGCCCTGAAGTTTTGAACAAATATGTTGGTGAAACTGAAAAGAATATTAGGGATCTATTTGCTGATGCTGAGAATGATCAAAGAGCTCGAGGTAAGGGAGATATTGCAGGTGTTTTCCTAGGTTGGTCTTTTGGTGATCATTAATGCCATCATGTTCTTTTCCTTTTCAGGGGACCAAAGTGATCTGCATGTCATAATTTTTGACGAAATTGATGCTATTTGTAAGGTACATGATTCTTCAAATATTTGTTAACGGTTTTTTTTTTCCTGCCAGTAGATTGATAGTGACATCAATTTGTTGCTTTTGATTGAGATATATATATATATATATATATATATATATATATATATATGCGTGTATGTATAGTTAGTTAATTAGCATTTTCCTCTGACTGAATCTATTGTTCTTGAATGTCCTGGAGTGTCATTTATTTGAATATCTAAGGTGTGCGGAATCTATAGATTAACTTCCTTATGCAGTTAGAAATGCTTTGTATAGTTTCATAACTCTTTATGTTGTCTTAATGAACAATAATGACCATTCCAAGAATTGGGACCTTGAGTCAAAGAATCAGCCTAAGTGACATAGTGCTAAGAGTTGTAGATGAGTAGGCCTTTGGACATAAAATATATTTATATATGTGCATGTATAAATTAACTTGAATCCTAGTTCCCTTCTTCATCTCTAAGCGAACATGCTATTATTAGTATGATTTTAAAAGCTACAGCACAAGAACACATTGGTAACACCTACATGGTTAGATTTCCACCTGAGGTCTGCATTGTTTAATATGTCAAAGAAACACTGTCAGTTTTTAGATTTAAGGTTGTCTGGTTATGTAATCCAAGTTTTTTAGCAAATGGAAAGAGCTCAATGCATGTTCTCATTTTGCATTTGCAGTCAAGAGGTTCAACTAGAGATAGTACAGGAGTTCATGACAGTATTGTGAACCAACTTCTTACAAAGGTTAGTTAGAGGTTCAATTGCTTTTACAATCTTGCAAATCAGAGTGTTTCTCTGCTAATAACTAAAAGACTATTTACTTTTCAGATTGATGGTGTGGAGTCTTTAAATAATGTTTTGCTTATTGGAATGACCAACAGGAAAGATTTACTTGATGAAGCCCTTTTAAGGTCTGTTTCTCTCCCTCTTCTGTGTTGCGTAACTGTCCATGCAACCTTAAATTGTTTTATGTCATGAAAAGCATGGAGAGCAACTCCTAGTTAACATTGATGTACGTAGGTTGTAGCAACTACTAGTCAACATTGGACTCTAAATCGAAGTCCAATAAATTTTATTTATTTATTCCTGCCAATGAGCTCTAGTTCAAACTGCACTTCCTTGTAAAATGTGAGGCGGAGGGTGAGATCATGGATTCAAAACCTGTTGGGTGCATGTGTAATTACCAATAAAATTCATTTATTAATTTGTTTATTCTTGATTTATAGACCAGGACGCTTGGAGGTTCAAATTGAGATAAGCCTTCCTGATGAGAATGGTCGCTTACAGATTCTTCAAATTCATACAAACAAGATGAAAGAGAGTTCTTTTCTTGCTCCTGATGTGAACCTTCAAGAGCTTGGTATGTCCATTAGTGGGATATGCTTATGATATCTACTTATTCATCTATTATATGGATGAAGTGACTGTTAAATGGGGACACGATTATATCTAAATTATATTTGCCGCCAGGTTTTGATTGGAGTTGTGTGTGTCTATACATACATACATACATACATACATATATATATATATATATATTTATAATATATTGAGAACATAATCTATACTAGAACATTCTTTAAGCTGGCTTGGATGGTCAAACTCATGAAAAGGTATTGCAGTTGTATGGATCTTAGAAAATTAAAGTGCCAAATGATTTATAATTCAATTTAATCAAATATCTCCCTTACACCTAGCCCCAAAAAACCACACCCTTAATGATTTTATATGTTACAACCAACTGTTAAGTGGTGAAACTTAAGGATGTGATATGTATTATTATTATTATTATTATTTTTGGGGGGGGGGGGGGGGGGGGGGGTGTGGTGGGGGTGCTGTTTAATGTGTCCAAAATTGATCACTTTGAAAAAGTTGCAGTGATTCTTAAATTGTTTCTTACTTTATTATACAAATACTTTTGACCATGTGTTGAACATTTAAATTGTTGCAATGTTTTGGACTCTAGGACTGATAGATGAAGGTCTTGGTTGATTCAGTTATCTATTTTTGTGAGTGCAGCTGCTCGTACGAAAAATTATAGCGGTGCCGAACTTGAAGGTGTTGTAAAAAGTGCAGTATCTTATGCTTTGAATAGACAACTAAGTCTTGATGATCTCACCAAGCCAGTGGATGAAGAGAGTATAAAAGTTACCATGGATGATTTTTTGAATGCACTCCACGAAATAATTCCTGCATTTGGAGCCTCCACTGATGACCTTGAGCGGTGCAGGTATAGTCTGAGCAATTTGAAAATGCTTTTTAGCTTTCAGATTTTATTTATTCATTTATTTTTAACTCACATCACATTGTCATGCTCGAGATAAGTCTTCCTTTTAAGATTTTAATAATTTTGACTTAAATCCCTTTGTTGTGGAATAGTTTATGTTGCATTGCATGGCATATATGACTAATTTGTTTACAATGTGAGAAATTTGGGATAATGATATTGTTGGCTGTCCAAAAAATTGGGTAACAAATGGTACTCTGTTTCTGCTGGAAGCTTGATTCGATTTACTAACGTGATTTGTAGACTGAATGGCATGGTGGACTGTGGTGATCGAAATAAGCACATTTATCAAAGGGCTATGCTACTTGTGGAGCAAGTTAAAGTGAGTAAAGGAAGTCCACTTGTTACTTGTCTTCTGGAAGGCCCGAGTGGCAGGTATGCGTGGTTTCTCTAATTTAATTGACTTTGTTAATTGCATCTTTTTTGAATCTTACCCTTTTTGGACAGTGGTAAAACCACACTAGCAGCTACTGTTGGCATTGACAGTGATTTTCCATATGTCAAGATAGTAAGCTCCTTGCCCTATACTTTGGATATTCTATCTTGTTACTTTCAAGGAATTTTTGCAGTCTATTCTACTGTCCCTTCCATTTATACCTATTTCTAATTTTTGCCATTTTTTGGGTAGGTCTCAGCAGAATCAATGATTGGTCTTCACGAAAGCACTAAGTGTGCACAGATTGTCAAGGTTTGTCAAATGCAAAGGCCCGTTTGGAAGCAGTTTTTAAATTATAGTTTCTAGTATTTAAGTACTGAAAACTATGGGGTCCAAAAAAGAAAGTGTTTGGTAACAATATTTTTCTAGGAGTTTTTAATCAGTCTTCACTTTAGAGGATTTAAGTGCTGAATTTTGAGAACACCTCGGGCAGTTTTCAGTTTTGAGCAACAGTTTTCAAAGTTAGTATTATTAAGATAATAAATTTTTTTTCTTACGTATTCCTCTCTTTCTTTCTCTCTCCCTCTCAACCCGATTTCTCTCTCCTCTCTTTCTGTCTGTCTCTGTCTCTCTCACTCCCTCTCTCTCTCACACACACACCGTAGAACTCTCAGAGATGGCGGTGGAGAACAATCCCAAGCGTTGCTGTGGCGTCGGATCTGGGTATCCAAATCTGACCACTGCCTATCTCTGTTTGTCTATCTTGCTCCTCCCTCTCTCTGTTTGTCTCTCTTGTTCCTCCCTCTGTGTGTTTGCGTCAGATCTCAGTTGAGAACTGAGACTGGGTTGTGATAAATTTTCATTAGATGAATATTAATACCAGTTTTTGAGTGAAAATCTCATGCCAAACAGTTTTGTTTTGGTTGAGAAAGCATGTATTGAAACACAACTTTGCAAAACCCTTTGAAAACTGAAAACTGAGAACTGGTTTCACTTACTAAACAGGCCCTAAGACTTTGACCATTCTTGGTTGCATTTTAAAAGATTTTTTTTCCTCCTTTATGGTATAGAACCAGTTCCTAGTCTAAATTGAGATTTGATGTATCTAAGACAAGTTTATACTGCACTTGCAGAGTTATCAATTATTTATTGTATGTTTACACTAGAAAGATATATACTTTTTAATGTTTTTCTTTGGTTTACGTGATTGGGAGGAAATTCTGAAGCCTTATTTATAATGATATTCTTTAATAGGTGTTTGAGGATGCATACAAGTCACCACTGAGCATCATCATCCTCGATGACATTGAAAGGTAAATCCACTGATGTGAATCGAATGAAGCTGTACTACTTTTCTCCAGAACAACACCCCACCCCTTTCCCGGTGCATGTTTTTCATCTATTAATGTTAATGAACAAGTGCCTTAGATGATTTTACTGTAATTGTTGATGCAGGTTATTGGAGTATGTTGCCATTGGGCCTCGTTTTTCAAATATAATCTCTCAGACACTATTGGTCCTACTCAAGCGGCTTCCTCCAAAGGTTTTTCGTTGTTCTTTGTCTTTATTGGCTGGACTGGTCTTATAATTTCCTATTATATTATTATCAGTGAATTTCATGAAGAATAAGTCTTTATTCAAATTGTATAATTGTAAGGGGTGGATATATTTTTTTATAAGACAAGTTAACGGATGCTCTAAAAGCTTTGGTTTAGGAAACATTTATAAATACTTTTAATGGGGAAAGAAAAAGTACTTAATTTTTTTGACAGCTTTTTATATTTTCCATAAAAGTGGTATCAAAATTTTCCTAAATTGGTCCATTAACAAATGTCCTAAGGGCACCCGTTAACTAGACCCTTCATTTATATCTGAATTGAGTGTAATTCATAGTCCTTTTCAAGATATGTCAGGTATGATAAGATACACTAAATCTGGAAGTGAATATTGATAAATTGATGTGCAAATAAATGACATAATATGTTCTGCATTGGGTGGTTCACCTTCTGTTGAGGTAAATATTTGATATAGCAGCACTTATGAAATAAAACTTTTCACTAGGAAATTTTTTTCTACTTGAATAAACTTCCCAAAAGACTACTTTCACTGAAAATCTCCAATTTTTGAACAGGGAGAAATAACTTTCAACCAATTGAGTCCTTAATGTTTTTTACCAATTCACAATCCTTTAACCACCCTGTGATGTAAATGCAGTACCTTTTTGGGTCACATCATATATTTCTCTACCTGTCATTTGTACCACAATCTTAAAATCATGTAATGCCCTGTGCTGGAGTGTGCGAGCTATCCAAAATAATTAAATAATGTGATTTCTTATGCAAAATTTTTCAATGAGCACGACACAATGATAGCAATATAGGTACATGTTAAAATGCTTCTATTCTGGTCAGTGAAATTCTCTGCATGATGTAACTGTTTTACTTATTTTAAAAAAAAAAAAATAGATTGAAAGAATTAGTGGAAGTTTAGTATTCCCTCTATACCAATTTGAATGTCTAAGACCTATCAAAATTCAAAACAAAAAACCAATTTGAATGTCTAAGTTTGACACGTCACATATTTAACGAGGAAGAAAGAGCATGCCACTCTAGCCAAAATGCCAAAAGTATTGATTGTTTTTTGAATTAGTAAGGGGGTAATATGGGAAGGTTTAGGTATAAATGCTTGGTTTTTTATTTCTTTTTTTAGCAAGTGTGCACTCATTTTGGGACGTTAAGGAAAACAAGACACTCAACATCTCATGGAGGGAGTGTAATTTCCTTTGGAAAAAATGGTGGCTTTATCTCAAGTTAAATATTTAAACTTGGTAAGATGTGAGGCTGATGAGCTCTGTCTCAACTGACACCTCCTCCCCTCATAAGAGCAAGTAAGGTGATTAATCCTGTACTCTAAGGGCAGCTTAATCTACTGGGCACCTACGCCTCACAAAGCAGAGGTCACTAGTTCGAATCACCTATTTCCCCCTCCCCTTTACGGAAAAGAACATATCAGAAAAATTATGCAAAATTGAAATGAAGGTTAATATTATTATTATTTTTACACCTCAGGTTCAAAATATTTTGGTTGATGTATCATGTATGATTTGGATCATAGGCAGTATGGAAATTCCCTCTCTATGACCAACTGTAGTGCATGTGTTATGCATGTTGGTAGTTACAAAACCTGTAGAACTAGATATAAATTGTTCACAAAGATGTCAATGGTTTCAAAGTGGTAGCAATTGTGAAATCCACTTTTAAAATTGTTATATTTTCTTTCTGAACTATGGTCATGCTATCTTTCCAGTGACACATTGAATATGTAGTCTCCACTCTTCAAACCCCTCTTAGACACACAACTTCGCTGAGTCTTACCCAGCATGAATGAGGGGAAAAAAAACACTGAATTCATTGTAGATTACAAATTTTGAAAGTGTAGCTAAGATCTGGGATCTCCTCCCCCATAACAGAGTGCAAGGATGAGCACTGGTTCTATCCCTTATATACTCTTTTGGGAGCTACATATATGCATAAAATCATAATGCTATTTGATGTACTGGCAGAAGTTGGTCTGGAAAATTGTTTGGGATCATTCAGCCCCATATTGTCACCATCACTTGCTGTACAAAGAGCATTCATCAACAGCCTTATGTGTGATATTTTCTGATATCTTTGGGACATGGTTTTCCTTTAGTAGTTATGTGATATCTGACTGGATGAATGGTAATTTTCTGACCTTCCTGAAGTTCTCATTACTTGTTCATTTTGTGTGCTTTGTTGTCAGGGGAAAAAACTTATGGTCATAGGGACAACAAGTGAAGTGGGCTTCTTAGATTCTATTGGTTTTTGTGATAATTTCTCTGTTACTTACAATGTTCCTACATTGAAGACAAGTGATGCAAAGAAGGTAAAATATTTTTGTTGTGGTTCTGTACTTCTGTTCTTGTCCCAGAAATATGGGTAATTGTGGTATTCTTGTTTTTCTGGTTAGCATCAATGTCCATCAATGCTAGTAAATTAAACAAAAGGAGCTAAAGAATAGTGTCATTACGGTTTATGTAATTGCTTTAAGAGCCTGACATTTACTGATTTTTGTCTAGTAGTTGTGCACTTGCTAAATTGGACACGAGGATAGATAGTGTGGTAATAGTGCACTTCTTAGGCTGAAATGGTCAAATTACCCTATGTATATTCCGGCCTATATGTTTTGAAGTATTAAATATAATTTAGGAAATGCTGCATGGATTATCATGAATGCAGGGATGGAATTGAAAATTTTGCATATCATATTTTAAACTTTTAAGTGGGAATAATTTAGCCTTATTTTCTTTTCTTTTTTTATTTTAGAAATATTATTGGCTGGGGTCGGCAGTAATGCTGAAATGCATATGCATTGTGCAAGGAAAATGGAGTATATGATTCACCCCAAAAATAAAAATGGAGTATATGCCTAATGATACATCTAAAAATGGTGCTGATGAGTTGTTTTATGGCTTAACTATGATAAGGCAGTCTGTGTCCATTAATAAATGGGTGTGTTTATTTCACTTTCATTGTGGTAGTGAAAGAAAGCTGCCGTTTAGGGTATGTTTGTAAATTGACTCAGAAATTGTGAAATCTGTATGCAAGGCTTTTACAATTGGAGGTTGGTAAGAATTGATTCATGATTTACAATGCTGGGAAACTAGGGAGTTACTTCCAGTAAAAATTCCGATAATTTCTCTGCTAAACAGATGTTTGGACTGATCAAGTTGTTTGTGGATGTCATTATTTCGATTCTTTCCTTGCTTGGTAGTGTTTTGGAGTCTGGATGAATGTTACGACCCTCAAGTTCATTTCATTACATATATTTCATGAATGCTGAAAGGAAATTTATATTATAACAAACATTTAGCTTCAAAGTTCAACGTATTTTAATATACTCTTTTTCATCTCAGGTGCTAGAACAGCTGAATGTTTTTGCTAATGAAGACATCGATACAGCTGCAGAGTCCCTGAATGATGTAAGCTTATACTTGATCAGTCTTTTGTAATATTCCTTGGGTCATTTTAATTTATATTTTTGCAACACACGTCTCTCATAAACTCTGCCTTTACCAATCAAAGAATGGATTAAGAGAAACAAAAAAGAAAATTTTCCCATCTCATGAAATCATAATACTTTCCCTGGAAACTTTACAGTAACTAGTTTAATCCATCATTTGTGCTTGTACTTGTTTACCTGAAGTTGACTTGTGTAAGTCATGATAGGACCATACTAACCAAACAGTAAATATTCTGAACCTTGGATATTGTCAACTGTCTTTTCTTTTGCTTGGTTTTTTACTGAAGAAATTAGTAGTATGGAAAGGAACTTATTATTATGATCACTCACTTCTTTCTTCTTACTTTTGTTCAATTTCTCCTCATAGATGCCTATCAAGAAGCTGTATATGTTGATTGAGATGGCAGCCCAAGGTGAACATGGTGGAGATTCTGAGGCAATATACGCTGGCAAAGAGAAGATAAAGATCTCTCACTTTTATGATTGCCTTCAAGATATTGTCCGATACTAGTTTCTTCACAATTAGTTCCGTACAGATACTACGAAGCAGAAAATCGTTCTCTCTTATTGTTTCTATGTGGTGATATTTTGTATTATTTTCTTCTTGTGAGTTGTGGTTTTCTCTAGCTTTTAGGCCTTGAAAACAGAATTTTGTAAAATTCTGCAATGTATGAGAACGGAGAACAGAGAGGACGATTTGAGAAACTATTGTTTACTTTATTTTGTAGAATTTCCATATTTTCAGTGATTTCCTTTTCTTTATACTCGTGGTCCTATCAAATCTCTAATATATTGCCTCTCTCTCACTCTTGCTCTAATAATTTCCATCGGTCACTGATGGAGAAAAAGGGGTGGCTTCATGGTCATGGTAAGAAATCCATCCAACGCTAGTAGTAGTCACAGCCGATTTGTATCCAGTTAAAATAATACCTCGTGAGGTTAAATATGAAATCTAAATAAGCACCCACATTCCTGTGAGAAGGCCCTCGTAAGACATTTGTGTCCACTGCTATTATTTTTGATTTTAGAGGTGACTTTCAGTTGGTTCAATTGACAAACTTTGTTATCATCGTCATATATAAATATGCCTTATCATATGCCAAAAGTTTTGTAATTCAATTGTTATATTCTATTGCTTCCAAAGAAAATGTTGAGGTTCAAAATTTTCTCCTCCTTCACTATTGAATTATATATATCAACAATAATTTTTATCAATATATATATATATATATATATCAATAATAATAAAAAAATATTTCCTATGATTTTCCACTAATGAACTAAATATATGTATTGAAAATAATGATCATAACAATAAAGAATCACCCTATAATTTTGACCATCTCTATTTTAAAGGTTTGTAATTTTGGAGAAATTGTACAGTCCTCTAGTGGACTACGTTACTTTTCCACCATTCCACTAAAAAACTTCCACTTGTTTAAAATTGCTGAGCCAGTAATTAGTTTTGTAGGGTTCAAATTTTGTGTCCCAAGCCCAAAAAGTCAGGATTATGAGCCCAACGAACCCAGAATAATGAATTTGTAGATAGTGGGTGAAAAAGCTAGGCTGGTTGTGAATCTAGTAACAGTAAACACTGATGTACTAGGATAAACTCACATAAAAACATGAAAGCTAAATAAACACAAATCCGAAGAGGCTTGTTATTGATTGAAAGGTGAATATCATTCTTAAGAGCTGTTCTCCAGATCCCCCTCTCTTTAGAGGCCTATTATATTTGTATATTCTTCTTCTCCTTCATCTTCACTATACACCTGTTCTTCATCTAAGCATTCACTTGAGTACATGTCATATCAGATATCTGCTTTAGTTTTCCATGAGTGGTGGTAGTTGAGATTGCACTGTTCAGGGGTCTTCTCCACATAAATGCGGCCAGGAAAGTTGTTACAGTGCATTAAATACGGTGGTAGCAACTTTTCCTTTTAGATATTTTTCCGTTCTTATCATCTCTAGGCATGCCCAAAGTTTGTCCTTGTCATTGAAGTTGTTGGAAAGATCAATCAAACCTTCCGTATACTTGCTTGATCAAGTCCCCTTAGTGTCCGAGGAGAATGACCTCTTCGGACCATTATGGTTCTCTTCAGACTATCCTCCTCGTTTGTTTCCGGGTATATTTCTTCTACCTGGACTCCTTCCTAACCATTTTCTTCTCTTCGGACACATAGTGATACTTGAACTGGGCCCTAGGCCCAACACATGATGTTGGGCTTTTACCCCCACAAGTTTCTATTTAAAAAAATTTATAACTCAGCATTTTTAAACAAGTACAAGTCTTTTAGTGGAATAGTGGACCACATCACTTATCCACCATGAGGACCTTATAATTTCTCATAATTTTGGGGTTAAGATGCTTTGTATTCTTAACTTGGGAATCTAACATGTCTTTTGGTATACTAAATATAATCTATGGAACTGTGATGTCTTGAAATGTAAATATGTGCTTTAATTAGGAATCTTATAAGATTCTTTGGAAATGTGAAATCCCCATATTTGGTTTATTCTCAAGAATCTTAAAAAAAAAATTATTTTTCTAAAAATATCCTTTGGTTTATATAATGTCTAGTATATTACCCATAACTTTTTTTTTTTTTAATTACAAATACATAATATGAAAATATATGAATCGTGAATTAAGTGAAATATCTTAAAATAAAAGCCTAATGTTAACACATAATAATAAAAATAATTATTTCAAAAAAAAATTTTCATAAAAGACAAAACTTCAAATAAGAGATAAATTGATGGAGAAGAAATATTGATGTGTCAAGTCAACTAGGTCTCCACATATAAGGGAGGATATTCATATCCAACTAAAGGATAACTTCGAAATTAGAGGGAAATGAATTACAGAAGATTAAATTCCTAAAATCATGGTGTAATTCAATCTCCAATAGTAATACAAATAGTGATATTAAGAAAGATACATAATAGAATAGGATAATAAGAAAGATATTCTAACTAAAGTGCTTACTTCCAGCCAAAGATAATATTAAAACGTTTTTTTTTCGCAATAAGAAAATTCAATGGTATGAGTGTGGCAAAAATAAATTAACAATAATGAAACGAACAGTGTTAATGCTTAAACAATCATGATAAAATAGGGGAAAGGGATTGGTCTACTAGACTTGGCTCCTTAGCAGATTTAAGTCCAAGAAGGGAACCAATCTCCAATGTAGGTAATCTCATAGGGAAATACTGCCATAGAAATTACTCACTTTGAAAGAACGAACCTAAGTGGCTTATTCTCAAATCTCTTGGCTGACTAAAGAGTAGGCTGTTGAGAGCGAGAGATGGGAAAAGCCTAATGGTGCATGCCTTATCACACTTTTGTTTTCTCACTTCACTTCCTAGTCTTTTGTTTTTCTTTCTTTCCTTATCCTCTCTATTTTTCTTTTGGCTTTCTATTTCTTTCTTGTTTTCGTTCTTCCCTTTTGTTTTTCCTCTCATCCTTCTTGTTGTTCACTGTGCATAGCTAAGGCTTTTTTATACTGCTTGTCGTGATTAGGTTTACCATTTTACCCCTTAACTACCTTTGGCTTGGTGTGGGTGTCCTTCCCGGGCCACCCATTGGTCTGTTGGATGCTCAGCCACCACCACTACTCTGTGTTGGCTGTGCCACGTTCCATTCCTAGACAAAAGAAGTTTTGTTTTATTTCATTGCTCTCCATGGCATTCTCATCCGGATAAGAGTTGGGTATTCTCTCTTACTAACTCCTTCGGCATACACCTAGTGATTCCAGCTCATCTTTCCCTCCTTTGAGTGGTATGTCATCCCAACAAGACATTTCCCCCAAAAGAGCTTAAGCAAGAATCCCAGAATAGACTTCCATTTTCTCCCTACCGCCAAACCATACCCTTTCTTACCTCTGACCCATGACCCACCGCACCTGTATTGGCTGGGTACAAGTGGGTGGTGCCTGAGCCTTGTGCGTGCTCCATTCCCATGTGAGTCCATGGCTTGTTTGCTGTTCACACGTTTGCCATTGCCTGTGGGTTTTTTTGGTCTCGCTACGCATTTTTGCTGCTTATTTTTAACCCTTTATGGCGTGGATGAGTCTGGCTCTTCATTCTTTGTATCTCGTTTCTTCTCTGGGCTCGGTCTTGCTTGGGCATGGGCCCTTTCTTCCTCAATTCTACTCCTGTTTCCTTTTACTGCTAGTTTGTGGGTCGACTAATATTTCTGCCACGCTACTATATTGTTTCAACCATGCATCGCTTAGCTGGGATGCTGGGCCTCCTTTAGGCTTGCCATGTATTTATTTTTTCCCTTACTTAGTTTGTGTTGCCCAGTACTTCCGCTGGGTTAGTTTTCATATCATTTTGGGCTTCCTTGGCCCATTTCATTTTTCTGGGCATCCTCAGCCTGCTTCATTCCTCTGGGCATCCATGGGCTTTTTGCTAAATTTTTCAAGTTTCTCCGACCCAATTACCATATCCTTTACTTTTGAGATTTGTTGGCCTTTGCACCAATCCCCTTTACTAATTCCTTTCTTTGGGCTCCTCCAGCCCATCCTTGCTTGTTTTCTACTTCTTACAATTCCCATGAGCTTACTACTTCCTTCCTTGGGGCTCCCTTGGGCCCATTTGCTTTCTTTGGGGTCTTTTTACTATTTTGTGGGCCTGTGTACCATCGTTCCTGCCATTTAGGCCTAATGGTTTTTTTCTTACTTTGCTAATTATTCTTTCTTCACCCTTTGTTATATTGTTGGGCTTCTTCTTGCCATTGGCGCTTTTCTTTTTCTTTTTTTGTCAAAATGGGCCTCAACAATAGTCTCACTGAGTAACTCGAGAAAAAAAGAAAAGAAAATATTTTCCATGGAAAAGATAGAGAGAAATTGCAGTTCTTTCCTAAATTTAGAAGGGTGATCTTTCTATCTATGCAGTTTGTTCCATCAATAAAGACAAACAGTCAAGAAATTGTATTCATGATTAGTGTAATAGTATTTGATGGAAACTCATACACTCTATCATGCATGTAGTCCCAATCAAAATCTAGTTTAACCACTAAATAACCTATACAACTCTTCTTTTTCATTAATCCACAAACCAAGTCCTGGGCCATTATAATAATTGTCACTGACGAACTGACCTGCTTGTCTGGAACAGAAATCTCACCTGATTTGTGATTTAGGTGGATAAATTAGTCTAAAAAAGGATGAAGACACTTTGTGACTTGTGAGAATCTAATACATTGTACTACACAAATTGATGGGATTAAATGGGGGTGATATAAGTGTTGCCAAAAAGCTTACGATAAATGGCCTGACCCATAACTGTTAAGACCCATGGGTAGTTCACTAGTTTGGTGAATTAGGTCATGGGTTGATTTTTCTACCTACGCACTAGAGACTGCATGCCTAGCCACAACCCACAAGGATAACTAAGTGGTTGTGTCAAGTAATGCATTGTAAATATATGCTAGTTATTATGCTGATGTATAGCTTAATCAAGATTATATGCAACTTAAATAAAAAATTTCAATAATATAATTGAAGTTTTTTAACTTGGAAAGGAGATTTTAACTCTTAGGATAATAATACGGCACAAAACAAAAAGGCATACGGTAAGAATTGCCAAAAGTTTAAAGGTAATTTGGCACCCAAAAACGAAGAAGAAGAAGAAAATATTGATATGATGGTTATTTTTTCTTATAAAATGGCATGACAATCACATAAGGTTCATTATAGCTAAAAAAATTGAAAACAAATATATATATATATATATATATATATATATATTTATTTATTTATATATATAGGGTTAATTACAACTTACCCATCTGTGGTTTGGCCGAAATTTAAGTTGCCTACTCGTGATTTGAAATTTGGCACTTTACTCACCTGAGGTTAGCTCAGTTAGGGTTCCATCACCCACCTCTGTTAAAAATGAGTCTAAATATGTATTTTTGCTCTCTTTTATGCCTCTCTCCTCTTAAAACATAAAAAAATATATAAAAGAACAAGAAAAAACAAGATCAAAAAGTGAATTTTTTGGTAAAAATTATGAACAAATATTACCACCACCATAGAAGCTATTAGATTCATGGATTTCATAAGAGTTTAAATGTTTAAAACAAATGATGATTTGTATATATATTCTATATTTTTAGTCCACAAGTTCTTCTTTGGTGATTTATATTGGTTTGTTCTTTGTTAAGCAGATAACTGGGGAATAGTTGGGGTGGTCAGGCTGGTATCAGACATGCATCAGAGGAAAGCTAATATGGCTTGCTATTCTGACTATTTTATTGCTCTTCTAGGTCTCTCTTTCGTTTTCTCTCAGACTCTAAAATTGTGGACAATTGAATTACTGATTTTTATGCATATGATTAGATGGGTATCTGGGTACGGTTCGTATGGAACTTTGGAAGAGTTATTGGAAGTTGTCACATGGTCCCAGCTTGGAATCCACGACAAGCCTGTAAAGCAACTTCATGATTCAAACTAAAATTTGAAAGCTAGTTTGCATATATATTGGATGATAAAAACCTGATATGTAATGTTTATTCATAATTTTTACCAAAAACTTCACTTTTTGATCTTGTTTTTTCTTATTCTTTTATATTTTTTTTATGTTTTGAGAGGAGAGAGACATAAAAGAAAGTAAAAATACATATTTAGCCCAATTTTTAAGAAGGGGGGTAACAGAACCCTAATTGAGCTAACCTCAGGTGGGTAAATTGTAATTAGCCCATATATATAACACTGTTGCAATACCACAGTTATGTACACCAATATGCATAAAAATTAGAAACACTAAAAACTGTTGGTTGTTAGTAAACAAAAAAAGAGAGAAATTATTCTATAAAAAAAAAAATTGCAACTAAATAGTAACTTGGTTTTTAGCATGAAGCATCATGGGTTAAGTGGCAACTGAGAACCCTAAATGGCCCAACCAATTGGGGCAAATCATTCTAAAAAATATAACAAATAAATATGGGGAAAAAGCATTTTCCGATTACTTTCTCCCCTTTATGTTTTGGGTAGTTCACAACTCCTTTCGTTATCTTTAAAACCAAACAATGTCTTTCACTATGTTTCAAAAATGAGCAAATACCTTATACCCTTATTCTATTACTCACACTTAAACAGAACAAAATCTTTTAAAACCTAAAATATTTCATTGTACAAAGTCTAAAATACCCTCAACTAAATATGAAAATACCAAAAATACACTCAAGTGTAAAACCCGTGTAAACCCAATGTAGATTAAACAACGCTAGGCTTGGATTTTCAATGAGGAGATACTTGTTCAAGAACTTGATTTCCCCTCTTGTCTAAATCTAGAGCTGATTCATGAGGGTTTATTGCTTTAAGATTGTGAGTTTTACATTGGTTGATTTGAATCTTTTTATCATTGTTGGAAATTTTGGTCATACATTGATGGAATTCAAGTTTTGTTACTCTGATCCTTGTAAAATGAGCTTTAGGAAATTCTGTCTCTACGAGAAATATAGAATATATATATATATATATATATATCATGATCTCTATCAAGGGTTCTTCTTACGTTCCTTGTACCTTAGACACGCGTCTTGATGTTATTGGACAACGCTTAGTCTAGGCTTTTACTAAGAAGGAAGTTGGGTCTAGCGCTCCGCGGAATGGGCTCCAAAGTACCATTCTACCGCTGCCAGTTTATGCGCAAACGTTGAGTCCAAAGTCCAAGGGAAGACGCTGCAAAGTGGTCTTATCCTTTGTTTTTGCCGCAGAAGGAACTTTTCCCCAGTTTCTGCCACAGAACTGACTTTTTTGCTGTTCAGTAAAACTTTCTATTGTGCAATAAAACTTTCTATTGTACAGTAAAGCTTTCTACTGTGCAGTAAAGCTTTTTGCACTTTTTTGCAATGTGAATGACTACTCTTCATTTTTTATTGCAGAAATACTTTTCTACTTCCTGCAAATAAACAAATCTAAGACCTAAAGAAAATACCCATCAAGCAAATGTTAGTTTACATGGGTTATTCTCAAATATATACATACATATATATATATATTCAAATATGTACTTATATATATTCACATATACATATATAAAATATATTTCGTAGAACATAGGATACAAGGTATATGTATATATACTTATGTTAGGATAATAATTAGTTCGTGTCAAGAGTAAAACACTTAATAACAAAGAAATAAGAAAACTTCAGCAGAAAAGGTTTAGCTAGTATAATAGCTAACACGGTAAATATAATAAAAATATGCTTCAGCAAAATAACTAGTTCAGTAAATAAAGATACCACAGCAAGACAATTGATGCAGTGAACGTGATAAAAAACGTGCTACAGCAAAATGACTAAATACAACAAATATAATTTCTAACGAGTGAAATCAAATATATTTACAATCGAAATCAAGTATTGAATCTTCCCGTAGAATATGTAAACCAAGAAGGAACCCAAACCCCAACTTGAACAAACTTGTCATAAGCTTTTGCCATCAAAGTTGTGCATTTTGGAAAATAGGCCTAAATGGCTACTAGCTATTACTTTTGGGGGACTTCAAAGAGTGGGTTTGCTAAGAGGGAGGGAAAAGATGGTCTATTGATGCATGACCCTATTTCTACCGTGTTTTCTCTCTTCTTTTTACCACTTTCTTTCTTTCTTTCTCTCCGTTATTTTTTCTCTTAGTTTCTGACTACTATCTTATCGTGGGTTGTTTTCTACCTCTTCCTTTTATAGTGAACTGATTCAATGGGATTTTTCATTTTTGCCTCTAGGGCTTCACCAACTGTTTTTGGCTTGTTGTGGACATTCCTTTAGGACTACCCACCAACCTATACGTTGCCCGGCCACTACCTCTGCTCAAAATACATTTGTTGCATCACTACTCATTTCATGACAAAATTCCATTTTGTTTGTTCTTGCTGTATACTTCTATTTCTAGGTTCAAATGGATAAGGATTAGGCTACCTCACCATCTATCTCTATGGCATGCATCAGATGGTCGGAGCCATCTACTACCTCTTCTGGGTAAGATATCATCCCAGCAGGGTATATTCCCAAAAGAAATCACGGTTGGAAACCAAATATAACCCCCTTTTCCCCCCACCACCAAACCACACCCTTTGAATCCCCTTTATCGTGGGCCCACCTCTCTTGTATTGGCTGGGTATAGGTTGGTGGTGCTTCTGCTCTTGTGTGCTTGCTTCATTATTTTCTGTTTTTGTCTTCTTTCGTTCCCATGCTGTTTCTGCCGTAGCATATTAGCTTTGTTTCGTTCTGCTGCATGTCTGTGTCTTATTTTTTTCCTGTGTTTCCTGTGTTTTTCATTTCCTTTATTTTGGCTTTTCTTTCCTTCACGCAATTCCTGCTGCTGACACTTCCTGCTATCCCTTGTTTCTTTTCATCGTGCTTTTTCATATTAGTTTTCACACATATCCTTTTATACAAAAGGATTTGGGCTTTTTGTGAGCCAAATAATGTTGACTAGATTAAAAGGGTCTTGGGCCCAATTTGCCTTGATTTTTCGAAGCCATTCTGCTGAAGAATTATATTCTGCGGCAATTCTATATTCTGCTGTAGATTTGTATATTACTGTAGATCTGCATTTTGCTGCAGATCACTTTCCCTTGCACTTCTTTCTTTGGGCCTTTCTTGCTCTTTGGTCTTCTTGGTGGGCTTTTGGGCCTTGCTTTTCATTGGGCTTTCCTCCGTATGGGCTTTTGGGTACAGATTTGCAAAAATGGGCATCAACAATCTCTTTGTTCTGCCTATTACGATCAGAAATATTTTTTAAAATATTTTTTCAAAAGCATTGCCATGATCTGTATTTTCATTATTTAGTTGAGTATTTTAAACTTTGCAAAAAAAAAAATATTTCGAGTTCCATTATATTAATCAAATGAGAGTATTTGCTCTTGTCCAAAACATAGAGGAAACATTGCTTGAGTGGGAGAATTGTGAATTACACTAAACATAAAGGGAGAATTTTTTTTTTTTTTTTTTCACAATAAGAAATAAAAACACAATTATATAAGACACAAAACCAAGAAAATTTTGGAATTTGATACAATTTCTAGTGAATCTCCGCTTTGACTCAAATTCCACAAGATAATCTCATTCTTTTTGGAGCAACTCCACCTTAATCCAAACAAACATTCTTTCAACATGTTAGTCATGGTTTCCACTAATGCCAAACTTGTATGTGCCTAAATCAAAATAAGTGCAAACTTATACCTTTTATTATTATTATTATTATTTTCCATATTGCGGATTCATAGTAGAATAATCTATTTCTCAATCTAGTCACCTCAACCTAGCAAAGGAAAAAGCCTGCACCCCTACCCATCACCAATCCAACCACCTCTACTCTAAACCCATGAAGCCAAGTCAGAACAATAGAGAAATAGGATGGAGTGATAGTAGCAATTCAGAAGCTTGGCAAGATGATGAAGATATGAGTGATACACAAAATCTCACCAATGATGACATCCTTACCAATACCATCTTTCGCAGGGGACCTGTCATTCAACTAGACAGTGTTTCCCTAGAAAGGAACAGAGCGTTATGGAGGCAATGTTTGGTGGGATATCTTCTTGACAGAAGACATTTCTCTGTAAGAAGAATGCAATCCATTCTAAACTTTGCCTAAAGGCTTAGAGGGAGCATTCGAATAGTAGGTAGGCAAGAGAGTTTCTACATCATCCACTTTGAATATCTAACAGACCGAGAATATATCCTCCGTGAGGGACCTTGGTTTGTGGATGGTGCTTTGTTTGTAGTGGAGTAGTGGACTCCCAATTTGGCTCTAAACCGAATCCGATTAACTTTCTTTACTGCTTGGGTTCAAGTGCACAATCTACCGTTGGAGTATCATGACACTGAATTGGCACATTTTATGGGTGATTTAACTGGAGAATATGTCTCTATGGATTGGCAGCCCACTTTCCCTCGAAACATCCGTTTCTTAAGATTGCAAGTGAGGATCAATCCATGGCTCCCTCTAGTCGCTGGGTTAATTCTAAAACGTGATGATGGCCAATAGATGTGGATAGAGTGTCTGATGGAAATATGCATGTACGCAGCGGAAAATTAACGGATCTACTTCATTCGCAATTGATAACATGTACTATGTAAATTTCAGAATATAAGAATAAGATAGTGTACCTTGGTGTGGTGAATTTCAAAAACAAAGATCAAAAGTTCTTGAGAACACTTTCAATCTTCACTCCAATTCCACTTGTGTCTAAGAAGTGTGGTCTCTCAATCAGTTATATGTGTATCTTCAAGAGACAATGAAAGAGTGTCCAACACTCACATACATACCAATTCATGTATCTTGTAAGTTACTAAATTCTGTATGTTTTTCTTCATATGACTGATTGTCTAATTAGGCTAGCCTTTTAAGCCTTTCTAATTGGGCTCTAGTATGTGGCTTGGAGTGGGACCAAAAGGGAACAAATAAGACATTAGCTCCAATGGGTCTTGGACTTTTTTGTCAACTCTTGACAAGTCCAAAGTTACAATTAATTATATGTAATACTACTATATAAATATAATTGCACTCTAAGCCTTATTAATAAATTATATCCCAAGACTTTATTGTACATGCAACTCCTTCATAAAATATTCATAGTAATACAAAGTTATGAAAGTAGACTGCCACTTTGTAAATTACTACATTTTATTCCTTGAGTACCCGATTTAATCCTTTAAGTTATTCATTATATATTTATGAAATACAATTTTATAAATAAATGTACTTTAGTAATTTCTTACCAAAGTGGTCAGGCCTAACTCTCTGAATAACTGAACCCATTAAACTTATCTCAAGGGAATATTTTATATCTCCATTAAAAGACTATGAATTCCATCTTGAGAATATATGTTTCATCAACACTAAATGTGACTGCCCAACATACTGAGGTTTTGACCGTTACTTTAGATCTCACTCCTGATATATCAAAGCAATCTACATTTCATGATCAGGTCCATTATCCTCTCAGGATTAAGAGTTCATGTAGATAAAAGTCATGAGATTTATTATTCATTTGACAGTCGTTAGGAGAATAATAAATCTCACAGCGATCTAGTTCAATATGTTTTAACTCTTAAAACATATCAACACATCAACTAGAAGTCTCCACTTCCATGATCAAGACAAATCATCTTAGTTGATATGTTATAGTCTTCATAGATGAAATGCCCAAATACATCACCGACTACGAACTAAAATTCTGAATTTACAAAGAACTTGTGATTTATATCTTTTGTGACTTTTCACATAAATTACATACTATGCATTTCATGACTATATGATAATGTCCGAATATTCATGTTACCATTATTTTAGATAATAATAAAACAACTTTATCAATCACAATATTAAGTCATACATAATGTCAAACTTAACATCATACATAACATCATACAATAGGATTTAAGGGCACAAATCCTAACAGTGTCGTTATGAACGCATTTTCAAATTTTTCAAAAAGTGTGGGTAAATTGGGCATTCTCGTAGCCAATGTCACATGGACATTGTGGACGTGGAAGAACTACTTAAAGATCAAACATATCGAACGCGATCTCGCTACCCTATTGAGTTTGCCCTTGATATCACAGAAGTCTTGTACACTGATGACATAAGAGCCTTCAAACGCCATCCTAGAAGAAGAACAACTCAAGTCAAATACGAAGCTGAGTCACAGCCTAGCCTAGCAGACCTCCCTAACAACCAACAACCTGGTGTTCCTCGACCTCCAAACAACCAACATCAAATCAACCGTCATCAACAACCCAGAAATCAGCCACTCCTAAACAACAACCAACCTTATCCAGTTGAAAATAGTAGGAACCATTCTCAAAGTCAGAGGACAAAGCCTGGGCACTCGAGTTTTGACAGGGATTTAAGTGATCTGGAAGCTCATAATCCTCATAGCCCTACAAACGACATCCCCTAGGAAACAAATATCCTTGCTGATATTGATGATGAAAATGATCCTCTAATTGTTGCTTTTAATACTACTACCCAACTAACCTCAAATCAAACTAATAATAGACAAAACCAATCATGGGTAGGCCTATACACGGTGCGGTGTGGCCAGTTATAAGAATGTTTTTTGCACCACACCTATAGGGTGCGGTTTTCTCTCGTGCTTGACCGCACCTCACCAGTGGAGGGGTAAAACCGGTCTACAGGAGGTGCGGTGCACAATATCAGTTTGGTGTGGTTAGTTCGGTGAATTCCTCAATTTTCTCAGGATCCAAATACAACATATTTAGGAAAGAAAACAAACACAAAAGAACCCAAATATTCCAAAGAAAAAACAAACATGAAAGAAAACAAACATAAATACAAACAAATTCACAATCTCTCTAAAATATATCCCACTTCAAATCACGAAAAAATAAAATAAAAAAATTAACTAAAATTAACTAAACCTGAGTCATAAAAGATGAAAGAAAACTATCGAAAACAAAATAAACAAACCGGGTAGAAAGCATTGCAAGGAGGAGCATTAAAAGTCCAAACCTTCTCTAAATAGCTAGGACAAAAAAGGGGAGGGGAGAGGGTGAAACTCCAAGAACAATGGCATCAAGCGGCAGAGTACAGGGACAGCAAGTAGCAGAGGGCTACAGGCTAATGAGTGAGGGGAGAGAGAGAGGAGAAGCGGAGACGCTTCGGTGAGGAGAATTAACGAGAAGAGAGAAAAAGAGAGAGAAAGGTGGGGAACTGAACTCAACTGGGGATGGGGACTAATATATTTAGGGTTAATATTGAAACGACATCGTTTCAATTTTTTTTTTTTTTTTTTAATCTGATACCAAAGTGATGTCGTTTTGAGACTCATATTAAAATTAATTACAGGTTCAAATGACGTCGTTTTGCTATTTTGTAGTTAAAATTTTCAAACCCTACAATTTTGCTTATTACGCTCTCTTATTTCTCTCCAATCTCCAGTGTCATTTCTCATGCTTCCTCTTTTTCCTTCTTCCTTCCTTGCCTCTCTCAAACTCTCACCTTCACACATTCTGTATATTGAAGCCTATAGTAACTATACATATAAATTATAGCATATAAATATAAATACATACCGGTGCGGTGCAGTTTCTCGTCAGAGTGCAAAATGGCCACCGATCGCCACACTAACCACCTTCGGTATGCCCAGATCGCTGCTGACCACCTCTCTGAACACCTGCGGCGGAGCTTTATATAGCTCGGACAGGTTCAGTGCCGGTCGGTTTCGTCGGTGCCGGTAGAATCTTGAACAGGCCTAATCATGGGACCCTCCTGAAGGCTCAAATATCAGATTGGTGGAAGTAGAAGAAGGCTTATGTGGGTTGACTAATGCATAGTTGGTCTTCATGGATTGGGAGGCATCCTACTCTAGCTACCAAAGGGCCATAGGCGAAGAGTTTTCAAGCTTTGACTTTAGGGTGATTTTTGCACAAAGCCCTGAAGTCACCGTGGCTAAGACTTTACCAGAAGAATCAAAATTTTCAAACTTTGAAATAGGAAAAAGCAATGGGACAACTCATGACAATGAAGATTTACAAGTTATTGGGGGTACTCTCACTAGAATGATTCCTAGGAAGGCTCAATATGAGAATACAAGCACGAACCATAATCTCATTTGCCAGCATGAAGACAACACTGTGGGAAACCTGGAGTTTAGCACACACACTTGGGAGATCAGTCCACAACTAGCAGTATCAATCTTCCTTTCCCTTTGCTGCAAAACTCAAAGACCTACCTCCCTTCTCAATCACCTTCAAGGGCTAACACAAAGGTTCATGCAGTTAAATGGTCTCTCTTTGAGGCAACTAAATGATCCCCGGATTCATTCTGATGCTACTTTATCCAACCAGCATGCAAGCACAGAGGTCATGTTGTACGACCCCAGTTTGTCTTTCAACAAGCTGCAATACCAACAGCCAAAAAAGCCTTCACCCAAACTGCAAAAATGTGATGAAGTACAAGGTATAAGCAGTCCACATCGAAGAAGAATTGATCAGCATCAATGGATTCCTAGTACTGAAACTCAAAGGGAATTTTATAACCAAGTAGAGGCAGTGTCTAATGTAGTAGCATCTCTACAACACTCTGGTATCGAAAATAAGGAGCTTATAATTAGAATCAAAATTCTAGAAAATCCTAGTCAACACAAGGAACCAAACTTCAGTTGGAACAAACCACAATCTCAGCAGCTACAAGCAAGATTGATGTTATCACAAATTCTGCACCTTTGGTCCAACCTGGGCCTATCGGAGGCGGCCCATGAAAGGCCTCCACAGCAACCATGAGGATTTGGCATGGAACTGTAGGGGTCTAGGCAATCCCTCTATAGTTTCTCTATGCTCAAAGATTGTCCAAGCTCAAAGACCATCCATTATGTTTTTGATGGAAACAAAGCAAAAGGAAGGTAAAGGCAAATACTGGACACATAGATGATCATTTGAGAATTTTGAAGAAGTGGGTAGGGTGGGTATGTCAGGGGAACTTCTATTATGTTGGTCAAATATTCACCTTGTTGTACTGGATGCATCAAAAAATATTATCTACACTAGAATAAAAATGCCAAATGTTGGTTTTGTCTATTACACTTTCATATATGGTCATCCAACCACACATAAAAGGAAACATGTTTGGAATCACCTCTTATCTTTTCGCAGCACAATAACAGGCCCTTGGGTATGGATTGGATATTTTAACCTGTTAGGTTCTAAAGACTTAGGAACTAATGTATTTAGAACTCTAATGTGTAATGTTGGCAA
The DNA here is from genome assembly GCA_023736055.1 of Quercus glauca. Classification (NCBI taxonomy): domain Eukaryota; kingdom Viridiplantae; phylum Streptophyta; class Magnoliopsida; order Fagales; family Fagaceae; genus Quercus; species Quercus glauca. Next base: position 62,437,869 of record CM043319.1, on the reverse strand, counting down.
ATCATGATCAAAACAGTTGTTAGTCTTGTTTAGACTTGCTCAAAGTGTGTGCGTTGTATGTAAAGTTGGAATCGAGTGGCTGTAAAAGTGTTAGTGACTTTCGGCCTGGCTCAATCAAATGAAACTTAGACTCGATCGATTAAATCTCAGGCAGAATGTTTTTTCTGCAGAATTCTAACTCAACCCTATCTCATTAAAACGTTTAGGGTTTTATGGTTTTGCCCTAGGTATATAAGGCAAACCCTAGCCATTTTTTATGTTGCTCATATTGCTGTTTGTGTGAATCTCTTGTGAGATCTGAGAGGTGCTTGCCTTCACACAAGCTTAGGATTATCAAGAAGAAGATTTCTTCAAAATCTTGATGATCATTCAGTTGTTGACATAAAAGCTTAAAGATACACAAGCGGGTGTGTTTGTACTTGCTGGAGAATCTAAGAAAGAAGGAGTTCGTGGTCTTGGAGCTTGCACGTGGTCGTGTCAGTAAGTTTTCTACTAGTGGGTAGCAATAGGATGTTAGTGGTCTAAGTCGCTATTGTAAAACTTCGATTCTTTCATAGTGGATTCAGGTTTACCTTGAGAATAAGTAGGTTAAATCCTCCCCAGGTTTTTTACCGGTTTGGTTTTCCTAGGTTATCATATCGTGTGTTCTTTATTTTCCGTACTTTACATGATATGATTTATATGTGTTAACCTAGAACTGCATAATTTAACTAAGATAATCACTTGGCTAAATAACTAAGTTAATCTGATTATGTTTTAAGGGGTCTAAAAACTCACATAACCAAGTCCTTAACCAAGAAGATAAATTTTCTCTTAGGAATCAAGCATGCCTAGGTGCAACAGAATTATACAATTGTCTCCAAGAAGTAAGCATGATCCCCATGAATGCCATAGGAGTACAATACACATGGAAAAATAATAGGGAAGGTGAAGACTTTGTGTGTGAACGGCTTGACAGAGTTTTTGTTAACTTGGACTGGTTACACACTTATGAACATAGTAGTCTGGAAGCTTGGCCAATATCAATTTCAGATCATGCCCCTTTAATTTTAGATACCCACAAAAAGCAAATCTTTTGAAAAAGACTTCAAAGATTTGAAGCTATGTGGTTATTAAATCCAAGCTGCAAAAAACTCATTGAAGACACATGGCAGGAAAAAAATATCAGGTTCAGCTGCACATATATTGACGACAAAATTTAAGAGAGTGCAAAAGGTATGCAATGAATAGAATAAAAATGACTTGGGAAATATCCATAAACGTCTAGCAGAACTGAAGAACCAATTGATGTACTTGCAAAACCAGAATTACACCCCAGAGATAGCCAAACAAGAGAAAGAGAAACAGCAAGAACTATAACTGCTGTTGGATATGGAAGAAACCTTTTGGGCACAGAAAGCAAGAAAAGACTAGATACAAAAAGGGGATAGAAATACAAAATACTTTCATGCCTTAGTAAAGCAAAGGAGAATAAATAATCGTGTAGTCCGCATTAGACAGGATTCGGGGGATTGGTTGGAAGAAGATGAATCTATCAGAACATATATTAGAGAACACTTCGAAAAGCTTTACCAAACGCCAGAAGAGGTGAGCAAGGAAGACATACTAAGGAAGCTAGACAATTACAATCTTCCGCGGTTGTCCTTCCTTTATTGGCAAGATCTAGACAAAGACTTCACAGAAAAGGATGTTAAGGATGCAGTTTTCCAGTTAGGAGCCTGGAAAGCACTTGGACCAGATGGTATTCTTGCTTTGGTTCCCCAAAAGTGTTGGAACACCATGGGACCCACAATTACACAAGCTACTCTTGGGTTTTTACGATCAGGCTTCATTCTCAAGGAACTCAATAATACTTTCATTACCTTGATCCCAAAGTGCCTAAGTCCGGCAATGGTTGGAGATTTTAGACCAATTAGCATGTGTAATGTTGCCTACATGGTAGCATCAAAAGTTCTGGCAAACAAATTGAAACCCATTATGGAAGACATCATCACTCCATACCAGAATGCTTTCATCAAAGGGCGTCTTATTTCAGACATCCTTATTATAGCTCATGAATTACTCTGTACAATAAAAGCCAAGAAAAAAGGTCAAGCTCGATTTGCAACTATAAAAGTCGACTTGAGTAAAGCTTACGACCGCCTGGGTTGGAACTTCTTGGAAGCTGTTCTCCAAAAAATGGGATTCAGCCAACTATGGATAAACTCAATTATGCAATGTGTAAGTACAGTAACTTACAGCATCCTAATCAATGGTGCACCAACTGAAAACATCAAACCAACAAGAGGCATCAGACAAGGTGATCCGCTATCCACTTACCTCTTTATTCTTTGTGCTAATATCCTATCTTGTATGCTATTGGATATAGAGGATAAAGGGCTCATATAGGGAATTGCTCTACGGAAAGGAGAAATACCTATATCACATTTATTTTTTGCTGACGACATCCACTTATTCATGAAACTAAACAAACAAACCCTAAAGCGATTAAAAGAAGTCTTGGAAAGCTTTGTAAAATGTCTGGACAAAAAATAAATGATAGTAAATCCGTTATGACTGTCAGTCCAAACTGCAAATCTGAAGAAAGGGAAGACTTGCAACACAAGTTCAAGATTCAGATAAAAAACATGATCGGAATATTTGGGGATTCCCATTGACCCATGTACCAAAATGAAAGACATAGGTAATCAAATCATCGACCGAATTCAAAGTAAACTATAGAACTGGAAAGGTAAGTTACTGTCCCAAGCAAGCAAACTCACTTTGATCAAATCAGTCATGCAAGCTATGCCAATTTACACAATGACAGTACATCTTCTCCCAAAAGATACTTGCAATCGAATTGATAAAATAATGCGAGATTTTTGGTGGGGTGATAATATTGAAAAGAAAAAGATTCATACAATCGCTTGGGAAAAGATTTGTCAAACAAGAAGCAATGGGGGACTTGGTATCAGGAAAACAGACTTTCAATAGAGCCTTAGTAGCAAAAAAATTCTGGAGAATAGGGAAAAATCCGCAATCGTTACTAGCCAAAACCTTGAGAAGCAAATATTATCCCAAGACCAACCATATATGGGAAATAGATCGAGTCCCTAGAAACTCCAGTAAGATGTGGAAAAACATATGGCAAACAAAGAATTCCTTACTAGCTCAAGCAAAGTGGCAAGTGGGGAGAGGGGACAGCATTAGACTAGGAGACTCTCCCATTGGCACAAGCCAAGGAATGCAGACAGCTTAGATCTACAGCATGGTACAGTTAAAGATCTTATGGATCCAACATCAGGGAATTGGAATAGAGAATTGATAAATACTGTTTACAATAAGCCTGAAGCAGAAGCTATCCTGAGCACGACCTTCTCCAAATTTGGAAACATTGATAAGGTAATCTGGCCCTTCTCTAGCAGAGGTGAATACCAAGTGAAACAGTGCTACAAAATGTTAACGGCCATAAATCAAGAAAATCCTAATCGTAATGATCATACAAGTAAAAAGTGCTGGCTTAATTTATGGAAACTAGGGATTCCTTTTAGGGTGTCTATATTCGTGTGGAAAATCCTCCATCGTGGGCTACCAACAAGAACTGAATTATCCAAGAAGCAGATTATCACGGATGAAACTTGTGCGGTTTGTGGAGAACACCAGGAAACTCTAGACTACCTGTTCATGTCATGTCACTTTGCTAGAGCTATATGGTATGGAGCTGCACAAGGGCTAAGAACTCACTTGACTAACACAACAAATTTGTTTAACTGGATGAAGTCACAAATTGAAAAATGTAACATAAAAATCATGGGCATATAGAGATATTGACTGAACAAGGGGCGATTCTTTGAACAATTTGGAAGAAAAGAAATAGAGCCATTTTTGATAAACAAGAGCCAGACATCCATCAAGCTTTGCGTACAGTCCAAAGATTAAAGGGTGAATGGATGCAAGCAATGATATTCCAAGAGCAACACCACTACACCCCACAGGAGAAAAGACATTACAGAAATTACTCAAACTATAAGGAATGGCAGATTTTAATTATCATAGGAAACAAAAACCATTGTGGCAAAACAAATTGGGATGGAGGAGCCTTTGTGATTAAAAATCACTTAGGACAGTCCGTCAAGAAAGGATGTTTCTCATGGCATGTGAGGAATAAGAAAACCAGCAATCTTTTAACTATTCGCGAGATGCTGTACACTACTTGGAAGGAAGGATATAGAAAAGCCAACTTACTTGTTAGCTCAGATAACTTAGCGGAACAGCCGGAAACTATAAATACAAACAAGGAAGCCGAGATTCTCCTAGAAGACATCCGAATCCAAAAGAGAATGTTTCAAAGTCTACAAATCAAAGTTGCTCCTGCACTTATATTCCAAGAAGCCCAGCAATTGGCGAAGATGGCAACCCAGTCCTTTGTGCACACTCTTTGGCACTAATTTTTTTCATTGTTACCCAAAAAAAAAAAAAAAAAAAAACCTTGTACTTTGGTACCAATTTATTAAAATTTAGAATTAGAATTATACTCATGCCCAACTAATAAGAACCCCATGGGAAATTGAAGATTTGAATTCCTGCCAAAAGGGAAAGAGGAAAGAAAGTTCAGTGTTTAACAATAGAAATTGGGTCTAATGAAGTGTTTTGGCTAACTGCTGCTTTCTCGCAATTTAATAGTCTTAAAATAACATCATATGGCAATTGCATTTTCAGTGATCTTCAGTCTTATGATGACTGTACACTGTATCATTGGCGCACAATTTTTTTCTTTTTCGCATTTTAGCTTTGCATCTGGCTACCACAACCCGCCAAGCAAAGGGGATCCAATCTGGATATTGCCCTGTAATTCTAGTGTGTACTGCCTATTACCATCCACAATGAAGTAAATAAGTAATCCTTCCAAAAAAAACTTCCAAGTAATTGGTCACAAAATCAGCTTCTAGTAACATCCTGTCAGTAACAATTAACATTCTATGTCTGAATCTCTGATGGAGTATTCTGTTGCTGGTGTTCTCTCTGTTCTACCTCTTCTTGTTGTTGCAATGGCTGCTGCTCTTGATGTTGTAGAGGCTGTTGTGGGTACAGCAGTTGCTGTTGTTGCTGCTGATAAGGTTGTTGCAGTGAAAGCTGCTGCTGCTGATTGTATTGTAACTGTTGTTGCTGAAGCTGTTGCAACTGCTGCTGCTGCTGAAAGGGATTTTGTTGCAGTTGATGGTAATGTTGTTGCAGTTGCTGCTGATACTGCTGTTGCTGGGGATGTTGCTGCTGCGGTTGCAGTTGCAGTTGTTGTTGTTGTAGAAGAAACTGCTGTTGCTGGTAGTAATAATATTGCCACATATGATTATTCTGAACAGGCCCATACTGCCCATCACTTTGTATTACATACTGAGAAGTCTGCGAAGCAATAGGTAGAGCAGGCAGCTGAGACTCAGATGCAGTGGCAATACTCTGTTGCTGCACATTTTGCACTTGCCAGGCATTGTTAGTTGTTAAATTAGCATGAGCAGCTGCTTCTTGAAACTGATTTTGTCCTTGACTGCTTTGCTGAACTTGTGCATTTTGAGAAGACTTATTGGAATAACATTGACTCGTAGGCATTTGAGCATCCATTTCAGCCCTTGGGTACTTTTGTGGAGGCTCCTGCCGATGTTGATGCATTTTTCGTTGTGAATGCCCTCGAGACCCAAATTTAAAATTTCTGCGAACTCTATCAGAATTATTTCTTTGCCGCCAATTTCCACCACTATTTGCAGTAAACTGTGGCTGCCTAATTGTCTGTGTTGGAATAGGATTTTGATGGCTTGCAGAAGCTGAGGGATTAACCACTTCAATTTTAGTTCTGGAAGAAGCTTGAGTACCTAATGGGCTGCACAATGAAGCATTGGGACTAGCACTACAACTGCTCTGTAGCATGCTTCTATTCAACATTTGGGTATCTTCAGAAGATTCACACGTGTGAGATGTGGAGGGAACTGATTTAGGAGATCTATCATTCTGGGTGTCCAAGGAGAGATTCTCCAACAAAGGTGGCTTCAGGTCTTGTTCAGACTCATGGTCATACTGTTGCTGAACATCAGGTTCTTTCAAGCATTCTTTTGAAGATTGTAGAGATTCAGCTCCATTAGCAATATGACCAAGTCTGTCAACAGATGACACTATTGGTTCAGAAATATCTTCTCTAGGCTGCTTGGAACCTTCTGGAGCCACCTGCTTTACTTGTATCAAATTTAAAGATGACACATTTGGATCAGGAGTATCTCTTCTGAGCTGCTCAGGAACTTCTGGAGATATGTGTTCTTGTACTAAATCTACAGATGGCACACTTGGTTCAGGAGTCTTGTCTACAGAAGGCACACCTGGTTCGAGAGTACTGTCTACAGAAGGCACACCTGGTTCGAGAATATTGTCTACAGAAGGCACACCTGGTTCAAGAGTATTGTCTTGGGGCTGCTCAGAAACTTTTGGAGATGCCTGTACACTGTTGCCATCTTCTCTTGATTGGATCTGGTCTACAGAAACCCGCTCAATTTGATTATCATTATTTTCAAAAGATGGAAGTTTCTGTTCTGATATGTTAGTTGGAGCCTGGTCAGACTGGGTATCATACTTTTCTAAAGGTGACATTTTCTTGTCTCGTAAAGTGAGTTGGATCAAGAGGTTAGAACTCAAATCTCCATATTGCTGATGAGGCTTAGAGAGTGTCCTTAGAGAGTGTGGAAATAATCGTATGTGCCGGTTCCATGCCTTCCTCAAGTCATGGATGGTTCCACAGAGGTCAACAAACTGCTCCCATCATACATTAATTAGTAACAAGCGGATTCTGATAGAATTGCTGAGATTTTTTAGATAGGAATGCATGTAAATAGGAAATTGTACAATAAAGCATGAGTGTGGAGATGCAATTTCAATTAACTCAACATATAGCATGAATGAGAAAAGGGCTTTCAAATGAAACACATTAAACTACAGCATATGGAAGAGAAAGATACAGACTCACAAACCAGGAAGAAACGGAACTTCCTCACCAAAACTAGAAAAACAGAAAATGAAATGAGGGGAGAGAGAGAGAAAGAGAAAGAGAGAGATCATCACCACTTTATACTATATTGCCCATGACCAGATTGATGGATACTACATCATCCACATTTAATATCCTCTACATCTTGACATAAGAGTTTAAAGAGAATTTTTACCTCTATATATAAGTTTGAAATATCCTCCGCATCTTTCCCATTTAATCCTTGAGATATTCCTGGCCCTGGAGATATTGCATTAGCTATAACACAGTCTACCACATTTATGTGCCTTGGGCCTTCATGCATCATTGTGAAATTTACCAACTCCTGTAGAAATTAAAATAAAGCATCTGAAGCAACAACTAACTGTTTAATAACAGTTAGAACACGATTATAATGCTGCAGAGTCAAGGGTTCATAATTTAAGAAACAAACTGACAATTTAGCATTAAAACTTGATTGTGACCATTTATGCAAGCCTGCGTATGGTGCAGAGACTGTGTCAATCATTTTTGCTTCAGGATTTCAGAAATGTAACAAATAAATTGAAAACTATAAATTTAAATTGATACAATTCAATGTTGACATATTGTCATTATTTTCGACAAGCATATTAATGTGGGAAGCAATAATATGATTAGATGGAAAAAGGGCAGAAAACCTCTAATAGTAATTTGCAGTGAGGCACATGTTTGATGCCATCTACCAAGACATTTATGGCAGCATCTGTACTACCAGAACTCTGCAGTGTAAACCAAAAAAAAAAAAATCAGTAACCATATCTAATGTCAGCATTCAAATGTAGAACAAATTACCCAAAAGAGAAAAAGAAAAAGAGAGGAACAGTTCATATTTGCAAAACAAAGAAGCTACAATGAAGAAAAGGTGCTTCCTAAAAGGCCAAACTGGGAATGCATATTTTTTTTTTTGATAGGGTAAGGAAACGTAAATATGCATTCCCAGTTTGGGAACTGGGAATGCATATTTACTCTCCCTTACCAGTTTTATATCAAATCAATGGAATTCAGCTTTACTCGGTTCAATGTATAAGTAACTCAAACACAAACAAGCATAAAAGCACACAATAGCAAATAGAATGTTTTGAAAATTTTGAATATGATCTTTTCATGTTGAAGAAGAAAGACTAATTCTGGGAAAGCAGAAATAAAACAATAGCAAGACTCAAACAATTTAGCCTGAGAAATCAATCAATAAGTAATTGACAATTAAAATTTTAATTTTTTAAAATAAATCTGGATCTACAGACAGTGCATGTAAAAATTGATAAAATTGCAACGTTGAAAAGTTGGGTGTGGATATATCACCTACCATATATTTAAGCCGAGAAAAATGCACATATAAAATGGAAAGAGTATGCGTCATTTTCTTCATGGCAGCCATTTCTAGTGCTTCTTTGTATACATTGGAAGCTGCTTCAAGATTTCCCTGATAGTGTTGGAACACAAAAGCATATGTAATTTATTAAACTAAATATAGACAGTATAAAGTCAAGTTTCCTTTTGAATGATAAAAGAGAGGATTACACACCATACGTTTTTCCATGTTAGCTTTCATTTTAACATTTTCCACAAAGTTGGGACCAGATTCTGCCTCGCATTGAAGAAAAGCAGCCTGGGCCCCACACACATCTCCTATTTGCTCCTTAAACCTGGATTTGAAAAGATGGACCACTGGAACTCTCTGCAACGAACATACGAGGAGGGCCATAAACACCTCCAGTCATGTATAAAGCAATCGAGTCAAAGTATCCTATGAAAACCAGCAATCAAAAAAGTTTCAGAGTTCCATAAGCTTGTCTTGCAGTTAATTAGAGTACTGTAGATACAGGAAAGAATTCTGATTTAGTCCATCTGCATAATGTCATTCAAGTTTTCCTCGAGGGTATTCAGGACAGCTTAGCTAGTTCTTAGATAGCATTAAACAATATTCACACTGCCCAATATATGATATCGGTACAAAACATTATTTCATGATAAAGCTATAATAATATCACTACGCTCAAGTAGTTTGAATGGTGCTAAGATGGTTTCACAGGCAGCATATTCCCACCATCACACGATGGGAAAATTATTTCCAGTAGTTCACTTTTTATGTATAACGTAAACATAAGAAGGTAATACATCTATAGGAGTCAAGATTGCGGATACCTTCACAAGAATTGTCATATGAGGAATTACCTTTTAATTCAAACAAAAAATTGCAAAAGACATACTCTCCAATCATTTAAATACAGAAAAAGCCTATGTAAAAAGTTCACATATATAATTAACGTAATGTTATCTAACATATCCTCATAGGTGGCACCGGGAGCAGGTCCATTATGACAGATCTAAAAAAATTAAGCTGTCAAACTTATAGTCTCTATAAAACACAAATATCTACGCAAATAAATAATAATTACTTTCTTGATCACTCTATTATGTAAACGAGGGTAGCTATCCTTCAATCATTTGTGTACAAAAATTCAGTCATTTTTGTCCACTAGTAACCTCTATTTCTTCCACATCTTTATCCATTCATGTTTTGATTGTATTGCATGACACATATTATCTGCGGTAACCCTCCAATAAACTATATCTTAGGACATAATTGAACTAAGATTTGATCCCAATTAATTGGAATTGGCTATTGATCTTCGTCAACTTGGGAATGGCCACATATAACTTCTCTACTATTCTATCCCATCAAAGTCATATTCTTATTCACAACCCTACTTAACACATCTTCACTACTTCTATAAATGTTATTTTATGCCTCTCAATTTCTATTACTTCCTCAACTTGAATTAAATCACTCCTGACTAACATACTGATTAGTCTTCATTACAAATACTGCTTTTTGATAACTCTTAAACACAAACATTTTTTCTTTGACAAAGACGAGGATCAAACTCTGGAAAAAGACCTCACAGAGGAGGTGACTATATCATCTTTTCATCAACAAGAGCCAATAGCTTATAGGAGAACTGGAACATCCTGGTGATTCCAACGAAGACATCCAAGGTTCAAATCCCCCTTATAGCCAATAACCTATAGGAGTCACCCACACCTTTGAACAAACCATTTCATTCCTTATCAATCCTAGCATTCCAGTCCATCTTAATATTCACACTTTGGCTGCATTCATCATGTTTCTTTTTAACAACTTAAAAAATTTTGCACCATAGAGCATAGCTGGTCTTCTGATAATCCCATCAACCTATAATCTTAGGAGCAAATGCAAAGCACACCCTCTAAGTTTGGCGTAATTTTGATTTTAGTCTCCAGTATTTAAAACTTCTGATTTTAGCCCTAAATATTTGAGTATGTTTTTCACGCAGTCCTTCTGCCTAAACACGTTAATAATGAGGCAGTTAAATGCCACCTATGCCTATAATTTGCGCTAGCTAGTACAATTAAAATGATGAAAATAATAGTAACAGTTCTTTAAAATCAAAGTATAAACTCAAAAATAATATAAAATAACTGGGTCAATCTCTTTTTCTAGCATGTTTTCGACATCCAACCCTACCACCACACCATCAGCTCACCACCCATCACATATCATCAATGTGTGTATGATATACCCAATTGAGAAAAGACCAAATTCAAAGAATTTGCAACTTCAGAAAAAAGAGAAAAAGTCAAAGTCAAAGAGGAGCTATTGAAGGAAGGAAGTGCCACTTGACCTAGAGCTCATTGGCAACGGGTTTTCAATTTATACGTAAACCAATGGGCAAAATTAAAACGATATTAACAAACAAAATCAGTGTACTTGAAATGGAAGAGAAAAAAAAAATTATTTATATATATATATATGAGGAACATACCTTCAGAAAAATTAGTGTCGATCGGTCCAAAGCATTATTGGCTATTTCTCTTCCTCCCTTAGATTCCATAAATTCCACGTAACGCATCCAAAATTCCGGGTAATTAGCACATGGAATCAAGCATCTCTCATAAAGTTTAACAGCCTACCATCAGGGAAAGAAAAGAGTGGGTATTAGAAATCCTAAGAGAAGGGAGAGAATGTAAAGGAGGAAAGGGAAGGGGGGGCGGTGCAGCACAAGGATAATATTTTACCCAGTCAAAATCCCCATGCATCTCAACAAAGTCCAGATAGTTATGCCAATTCTCCAATTGACTCGAATCTAGTGGCTTGACATGGAAATAAGACCTATGAATATTAGCTTCAAAATGACAAATTTGATCATCTAATTGGTGTGCTTCTTTATAGAACCATTCTCCCACAGACAGATATTTCTGCAGTGCTTTAGATCTAGCAAAGCCAGCAGATGGATCTAGCAGGTCTTTGATGATACAAGAAATCTCATCATCCTTAAAACATATTGGCTCTTTGCTTTCAAGCACAGGTTCTTTCTGTAATTTTTCAGTGGCAGAAATGCTCTGGCACTTTATCTCCTCTTCCCAAAAAGCAACCAACTTCTTAAAGCTGAAGAAAAATGGAACTAATAAGTACAATTTAGATGGAAAACAGAATCATGGTAAAACACTGTGATAGTATCACAATAAAAGAGAATGCAACGGAAACAAAAATTAACTGCCTTAATAAATTATGGCTTGTTGGTCACAAGAAATTCAAAATTCTTACACAAATACATAAAAGTACCACAAAAATAAATGTGTAGTCACTGAAGAACCAAACATCTGATTGATAAAATCATATACGATTCAATTCAAGTAAAAATTTGGTGAATTACTAACAAGAAAGTTCCAATATCAGATAAATCAATCAGTTCAGTTGTAATTGGTAGGATGGGTATGGTGTAGGTATCACAGATTTGCAGCTTGAAAACAACTAATAAACTCAAAATTACTGCATATAAGTGTAATTTTAGGAAGAGTCACTGAATATTAAAAACAAAATTTGAATAGTAAATTGAAAGTTTGTTTTCTCTTCTTTTTTCCCTTTTTTTTTTGGTGTGTGTGTGTGTCACTGCATATAAGGTAGATGAAGACTGAAAATAACATCAGTAGAAGTGATGCAGCACAAGTAGGAAATATGAATGATAAAAGAGGAACAAAAGGAACAACTGGACAAATCCTAGGATTCACCACCTAGACCTGCCTGCAAACCCTAGGCATCACCACCTAGGGGTGTTTGGCATCACCACCAAACAGAGGAAAACAAAGGAGGAGACATTTCTCAACTCATAATAATCATATTCTTATTCAAATTCAACTGCCTTTCACCATTACAAAAGTGCTAGTTAAATAGTTTTAGGGATTAAACTAATATGGAAAGCATCTAATCAAATCCCTAAAAACTGTCTACATTAACAACCAAATTCAAAAACAAAATTAATTGCAAATTAGGCATAAAATCTTGGTTCCCTACATCAAGAAGTAATACAAAATGACATGTCAATTAGGGAAGTAACAGAGAGCATGACTTTAGATAAAATAGAATGGAGGGAAAGAATTCATGTGGCTAACCCAATCTAATCCGTCGAGAATTCATAGCTGATTCCAAAATTTTGAAACTAAGGCTTTGTTGTAGTTGTGTGTGTGTGTGTGTTACGGAAGTAGGGGAACAGAAAAGAATGTGCAACCTCTTTTTTAGGTAAGGCATGCAATCTTATTGGCCTATCACATGAATAACAAAGATCTATATCCAGTATATTACTCATGTACTTGACTATCATTATAAGTTAAAATCATTGAAACTTCCAATGCTAATAGCTCTAATCAAAAGCCATCAATCAAATAACATGGTCAATCAAAATGAGTTCAATCTTAATGTTTCTCCTACTTAATAATTTCTTTTAATGATTGGGTGTTTTTGTTTTGTTTTGATGAGAAAATTTCACTTCTGAAAGATACAAGTAATAAGAGATCCATGATGTATCATTTGTTCACACAACTTACTAGAAATGCATCAACCAGCCCATGTCACAGTTGGGACATCTATCATGTTTAATCAAAATATGATCTAATATTTGTGATATCCTGACTTAGTCATCAATGTAGTTATATATTGGTCCATAATCTAACCCTATGTTTGGATGGAGGATATAAGTATAACAGGAGAAGAGAAAAGAACATTCCCGCCACCCTTCCCCTCTCCCCCACTCCCTCCAGCACCCTCCATTCCAAACACACTTTAGATCAGATCAATGCCATGTGAAATAGGGTAATGCCTAAAGGTTAACAGGAAGAGGAGATGAACTATCTGGTTTTAAGCACTTTAATTAGTGTATTCCAGCCACCCTTCTCCTCTCCTCTCCTCTCCTCTCCTTCCATTTCCCACCATTTGAAACATACCTTTATAAGCAGAACAGTGTCATGAGGAATACGGTGATGTCTAAGGTCAACTCAAAGAGAAGGTGGACTACTGCTGGTTTTGAGCTCTTTGGTTGATCATGGAAGAGTTCTTATGAATAAGAGTGAGCAGTACATAATGTTGGAACAACTAGCGTATAAAAGGGAACATTTTGGTTGGTTTTCTAGTCATTCATAAAAAAACGTAATGGGAATGAAATAAGAATCACATTTGTCATTAGGAACATGATTTTAAAGGGTTTATATAGCAACATTTTCTTTTTTTCATATCTCAAAAGTTTTATTTTTTAAAACTACATTATGGAATTGGGAAAAGAGAAATCTAGAAAAGCAAGACATACCAATTATAATAATGACGCAACTTTTTGGTTGGGAATCGTAGAGCTTTGATGTAAATGTGTGTTAGGGAACTCCACTGCTGTTGAGAAAGCTCAAATTCAATGTATTTGTCCCACAAAGTATGGCACATGTAATCTTTTCCAACAAAGGAGATACCTCTCTGAAACAATCTGTCAAAAAAATAAATAAGAAACCATTAATTCCCTTTTGAATGGCTATATGTGTTTCGTCAATCAAGAAGATCCAAGGTATTGAAAAGTACTGAAATCTTTAAAATTAAAAATAACAGAATTAAATGAAATTTAGAATTTTTTTGATAAGTGAAATGAATTAGAATATGCACACTTAATTATTCAGCTTTCAGAAGAAGACATTCAATTGCTGAAGCATAGATTACTTCCTCATAAAAATAAATTAAATGAAATTTAGAATATGCACAATTATTTACAGCTTTCATCAATAAGTATTGTTCAGATAGTTGTGAGCCAGAAGGTAAAAATCCTTCCGCGTTTATCACTCTGGCATTACTACTTTTTAGTATTACCATCAAGTAAATACCTAAAAATAATAATAATAAACCCATAAAGTGAAACTGGCAATGGACATTAAACTAGACTCAATAATAAAAAACCCATTAAGTTATTTCTATTCTATATGATAACCAAGATTAAAACTAGAATATTACTCTCTAGCCAGGACTTTCACAAGCACAAAAATAACATGGCAAATCAAAACTCAATCCATTAAATACAGGGTTGTCCAGATCATACATTTAAAAGGGCGGTACCAAGTCTCTTGTTAATGTGCTTGACTACTAGAAATCGTGGAAGAAACAGTCCACACCAATGTTCACTTCCTCTAGCTTCCCAAATACTAAACAAAGCTTAATATCCAAAGAAGCTTCATTTTTTTAATACCCACAGATGACCTAGTTTTACTCAAAATCACTTTTTCCAATAAGAAATGGAACATTCTACCTTTTCTGATTGGGCGCGTGTTTCTAAAATATATATGGCATTCATACTTGGAGAGGAGGGACAGAGATGAAAACTGAGAAACCAAGATGATACAAAGTGTTTTTCTTTTTCTGTTCAAGTTTGTAGTTTTGCATTTTCCTTTTATACTAGACTATCTTCATCTGAAACAAATCAAGTTTTTTGTTTTACTTTTTCCCCGTTTATACCAGACTATCTTCATCTGAAACAATCAACTTTTTTGCGTAGAAATCTTTTAAATAATTGGACACCTAAGAAGGCAAGAACTTCTCTGTCTAAGTACAAACAAATCCTTCCACCAGTAATTAACTGAACCTGAATAACCAGGCTCCAAGGTGCATTGTTGAGATGATAGATAAAAACTGCACACAAGTTAGAAAATAAAACATCCCACTAAAATAGTGTGATTAGTGTCTAAGAAGCAACATATAACTGAGAATATATTCATATAACTGAGAATTCTAAGAGCATAAAGCATGCATGTCTTACAATATATATACAGCAAGCAATTGTTGTGGAAGCTAAGTCAAATTTTCTAACTATTGATATTACCTACGGATATCAGATGAATCCTCAAAAATTGACATACTGAATGTACAGTAATCAACCCACACACCAACAGAGTATGTTGCTGACTGGACAGCTCGTTCAAAGATTTCAACAACCTTGTCAACAGTGCATAATCGTGTCTTATGATCAGCATACTTCCTCCAGTATCCATAGCACAAGGGAAACTCAGACAAGAAGGAGTCATACACAAAACATATTTTTTTAATGTCATCCTGCAGTAGTTGCACAAAATACATTATTTGCAGTCAGCATACAAATTAATCTATGAGCAGCAAAAATTAATAATTAAGATTTAACTAAGGCAATTGCAGTGAAGTAGACAAACTAAACAAAAAGTACCACTAGAGCTAACTCATCGAAGTAGATTTGTTCAAACTTTCTTAATAAATCATAAACACATAAAGGAACTCCTTAGAAGAGCAGCATCCAAGTGCCCATGATGTGCAAAAGAACTCTACTCCTCAACGGGCATTAGCAGATATAAGACAAAGTTAACAAATCAGGACAAAAATTAGAAAAAAATATAAAGAGGGAGACAGAGAAAGAGATAAACATAAACATAAAGTTCCAGAAAAAGGGTCCTAAGAAAGTCAAATTATATCCCATGAATGCATCAGTGTCATTTCTGTCAAAAGCTTGCCTACTTCTCTCCATCCGCTTAGTTCCAATCATGCCTAGTGGCAATGTTCTAAGAATCATGCATCTCTATTCTCCAAATATCTGATTCCACCACATCACCTGATGCACAGTGAACAATATGAATTCAACCACTGCATAATCCCATTTATGCATGTATGCATCAGTGTCATTTCTGTCAAAAGCTTGCCTATTTCTCTCCATCCACATATTTCCATTCATGCATAGAGGCAGTGTTCTAAGAATAATGTGTCTTTATTCTCCAAATATCTGATTACACCACATCACCTGATGCACAGCGAACGATATGAAAGTCAACCACCGCATCTCCTTGCTAAACATTTTAATGGAGATGGACCACCAACTTGTCAGAGCTTCTATACATGCAAATCAAAACGTGGGTATCTCTATAAATCAAAAATTTTAATTTCAAGAATACCACAGAGTAGTGATGGCTTTCCTTAAATATAAGTTCATTTTACAAAAATAGAAAAGTGTCGTCAAACATACATGATATATACAAGAGGACCTCCTAAAAGAAACTCCAAAAAGGAAAATTACAGAAGACTACTAAGAACAGTCATTCAGTCAACATAAAAGCGGTAAGCTCTATTATGTTGAAAGTTCAATTATTTAGTTTATATTAGAGTATCCACATTACATTATAATTGCCAATTTTCCATACACCCTTTCAAGCAAAAGTGCAAAACTTCAGTAGGGATACCAGCACGTGACTTCAACTCAAACTGTCATCCCCTTTTAGAAGCATACAATTACACCTCTTGCATCTAGTGTGGCACCAACCCAATGTATCTCCTCAGAATTCACTTTTGCTTAATGTGGATAGTCTGGTATGAAAGACCAGTTACACTGTAGTGTTGCATTCAAGCTGTGGAGCTTTGTTTTGCATTCCGTTGGGTTTCAGCAGGTGTTACCGAGCACAGTCACTGATCTCTTGTTTGGATGGTGTAATTGGATAGGCAAGCAGTCTTCAGATATTTGGATTTTGGTTCCATTATGTTTGATGTGGACATTTTGGTTGGAATGTAACCGTTGTACGTTAAGGAGTTGGAAATTTTAGGGACACGTTTGATAGAATTGTTTCCTAGATCATTGTTTGATTGGTCTTGGGCATGAGGTTTTACTAATTGTAACTCCTTTCTTGAGTTTTTAGCATCATTGTCTTTCAGTACATGACATTTTGAAATTCTTTAGACTCCTTTGTGTTCATTTCAATGTGCATAAAGTAGTCTCATTCAATAAATTATTATCTAGTTATCAAAATAAATAAAGAACCACCACTTCTAGCTCCTAGTTATTTTTTGATTGGTAAGTTATGCACGCACCTGGGGTCTTAAACCCAACCAGTGCTTATTGGCAGATTCAGCTATAAGTCATGGAAGGCTCTCACAAACTTTGGAATCCAATGAATAAACACACCCAAACCAACTCATATAACTCACAACTACAACATTTTGCTGTACTGAAATGTCAAACAAGTCAGGGGGAAACCAACAGCAAAGGGCTCTTCTCTACACCCAACAACAAGCCAAAAAAGGGGTCCAAATACCATCACCAAGAATCAAGAAGACATGCCAACCAAAATAATCACCGCATCAAGATCCATATCCAAAACCTGACATCATGCAGCCTATTGACATATGAATGTACCAAATTATGAATTGTGTCTCACAACCACATGTTTCACACTTGCCACCAGTCCTGGTGAACCCCAAAACCACTTGCCTAAAAGAGCATGACTACACATAGACACTTGCCTAATGTCTCTCAACCACCAGCTTTAAAGGAAAGAAAGTCACCCCCCAATAAAACAAGTGACACCTAAACTCCTCCCTGACATCACTCCAAAAGAAAATATTGAATAAGAGATTATATTTCAAAGATTTAATGACCTCCTTTTGGCAGAACGTTACTTTCATTGTAACTTGTGTCATTTTCATCATCAATGAATTAATTAACCAAAGAGGAGAGATATTTATAAAAAGGAAATTAAATAAAATTGAAAATGTTGTTTTTCGATTCTTCCATGGGTTTTGCAACATGAGCCTCAGGAACCTACTAATTGCTTGGGTTGCAAATATTTATAAAAGTGATCATGAGAACTATTCAGTGTTCAAAAGGAATAAGGACAACAGAAATTTAATAAAGAAAAAAGAAATAACAAAAATATAAACTGCTTTCTTCTTAATTTTTGACAAGTAAAAATATCGAGTTTTATGATTTCTTCTCTGGAGGTAAGAAAATTAACCAACAAAAGTTCAAAGCATCTAGGAACCCTAGAAAGCTCATAGTAGAAAAAGTAAAAGAAGTCAAAGTCCAATCATAGAAAGTCTTCAAGAATAAGAACTTAAACTTTGATAAGTTCAAATATTTCCCCTCGACACAACAAGAATTTTTTTTCTCTCAAAATACACCACACTAATCACAAAGGAACAACTTTCCTAATCTCCCTATAGCTTCTCTTTTCAAAACATCCCTTCCAATACAATAAGAACAACACAGGATGCCAGTCATGTTGAACCTAAGATTGCATCTGGTCTTAAAGATAAAGTCTGTGTTTGGAGGCCTGCCAGCTCAGATCAGCTAGTAGACATACAAAGCTAACTGCACCTGGTTGAATTGAAGGAAGAAGATAGAGTCTTTTGGTCCTCATCCCAGAAGTTTGTGTGCGCTGAAACATGGAATAAGGGAGCTAAGGTGGATTGGTTATTGTGGTTCAGTCTAGCTATTCCCACTTCCAGGCATTCTGTCATAGGCTGGATGGATGTGCTAAACAAAATCCCAACCAAAGCTAGACTAATTCAATGGGGAATTAATGTAGACAGCTTATGTGGGTTTTGCAGGTCCTCAGGGACCATCTTTTCTTCCAATGCTCATTCACTAAAAGAGTGTGGGAATCCATCATAAGGTTATGCCTAATCTCTGATTTTAACACCAGCTGGCAAGAACTAGTTGATTGGAGTGTGGTTCACCTACAGAGGAAGGGCCTGAGAGCTATACTCTGTAAAATAGTTTGGAGGGCAACTATATATCACCTGTGGAGTGAAAGAAATGCCATCCTTCATGTTAAGAGGCTATATTCTGAAGATCAACACATTAGAATAATAAAAACAGATATTAGAGGAAGAGTTGAAGGCAAGCAGATGTTCAAGAATTAAATTCTGAAATGTGTACTGTGCTGTAAATGGGGGATAAATGCATCACTGGGTTTGTAAGGACGCTTGACCTTGTCTATTTAGAGTCTTTAAGTCGGGGCTGATAGGTGTCCTTTTGGTGGCTGTTTGATTTGTATTTTGTTGGTTTGACCTCAGCTGAATCCTATATATGCTGGGGTTGGATATTTTGCATCTGATTGTAATCTTGCATGCTTTGGTTTTTTGCTCTCAGTTGGGCTGTATTCTTGTGCAAGTATTAACCAAACTAGGAAGCTCCCAACCTAGGAAGCACATATAACACCAATCAAGAAAATAAGAAACACTTGCACCATAGACATTAATCTATCGCAAGAGGTTGTTGACCTTCTTGGTCTTGGATATATAGCACTTAGCAGAAGCTCCCTCCCTTGAGTACCACTCTCGAATTAACTTTCTCTTAGCACACTTGTATCAAGGTGAATAATTGATGACTTCTTTTCAATTAACTTAATGCCATGGTTCTTTGAAATTCAGGTTTTATGGAGTTATAAGTTCTTGCATATTAAAAAACAAATAATCCTAGATAGTTTCTAAAGCACTAAGTTCTTAAGAATCTTAATCACAGATAAAGCTAGATATTTAACATGGTTGATACATATAAAGAGCTGAAGTAAAAACTTTCCAATATGCAAAGTTTTTTTTGGGGAGTAAGTAATAAAATTTTGTTAAAATGAGAAGGCATATCATGTACATAGGATGTGTACACAACAATCTCCACAGGCAAGGAAAAGTTTGTATCTAAATTGCTGGGTACAGCCAAGTCAACAGTGAAAGATGATTTTTAGAGCACATTCAAAAAACCAATAATTGAAAGAGTCCAACAAGATTTTGAATTGTGGGCATGGAACTTACAGGATACTTTTTGTCAATCTCTGAAATAAGTGATGTCCATTCATGAAAATCTAATGGACCTTTAGAAATAACTTCATGAAGTTTGAGCTCATCAAAATCAACTGCAGAAAAAACAACATGCTTATGAGCTGCTTTATTTGGCTGGTGAGTTGCCAGCATCACATGATGAAGAAATAAGCACCAAAAGCATTTGACTTATCCTATATAAGCAGATTTATATATCTTAATCCAAAACAAATACTTTTTTTTGATAAGTCTGACACAAATAACACTTTAAGTTTCTAGAAGTTGCCCAGGGAAAAATAACTACTTATTATTAAATTAATCAGCAGCTACGAGTCAACAAAAGTAATAAAAGTCTCATTAATAACTACCAACTTTAAAATTTAAAATGCATAAACTTTCAACATTTTAAAATATATATATATATATATATATATATATATAACCTTTCAACTTATGTAAGAGAAGAAAGTTACAGAATAGGGTAATACTTATATACCATTATTTACGTGTTATACATTAGGTTCCCCCAAAAAATAATCGGAGGTAAGACTGCCTACCATGACCTCTCCCAAACCCCGCAAAAGTGGAAGTTTTGTGCACTAGGTACAACATTAGGTTACCCAATTAAATTCAAACACATGGTAGCATTGAACAATAAAGCATAAACATTGCTATCTTTTCCAAAGACAATTAAATTCAATGCAACTATGTGTTTTGAATTTAATTGAGAAATCTAATGTACTGCACCTAAGGAATTGTATCTAAGTTTTACCCTACAAAATAAACATCTTGTGCCTCGCAATCACAGTATACTTCTTGCAATAACAGTGGATATCTAAGAGCTAAATGAATGACATAGAAGCCTAAATTGAACTCATTATGTGTGGCATAAACTCTATAAATACAATGAATTCCAGACAAAATTAACCAACCTTAAATACATAAACTCTATGGATACAACGAACTCCTTAAAAACAATTTGAGCAATTTTATAGCTTGTTTGCTTTCAGCCTAGTGTAACATATCCATCCATTGTCTTCCTATGTCACCATAAAATTAGACCATTTCATGCATCCATTTGAAGAACATATTCTTGTTGTCATGAGTACAATTTTGGACACCTACACCTATCCAGTCACAAGACTCACAACATACTTGCACAGAATGTCAAACAGGGAGTGGAAAATTCAAACCCATTCTTGAACATTACTTAAACATAGTCAGCATTGGGTTAACCCAACACGACTAGTTACACTTATACACCCACTGTTTACGGCCATATCCACTGGCACGACATACGCTAATAAATTAACACCCACCAGGAGTTTTGAACCAGCAATCATTTATAATCCTCTAATCAACCTAAACAATTACGCCTCTTAATGAGTGGGAGCTTTGTGCACTGAGTACGACCTTTTTAAGATGAAACCGAGCTACTCACAAACACCACTATTATCATATCTATAGAAAAGCTAATTCTAGCTCATTTTCCAATTAAAGGCACTAACCTCAAGCTTAATTTTTAGCTCAGCAACTTCACTAGAAATTCAGACAAGAAATTCCAGAGAAGTGCGGACATGAGTGACTCTAATTTTGCTTGATTCTCAGTGGAAATAAGCATATTCCACCCAAGATTGAAAAATGCTATCTGGGCTAAAACCCTAGCTCAACCAAGCCAATTGAATGCACAAAGTCCAAGTCTTTTTTTTTGAATTACTATACGTTGTGAAATTCTGATTTCTTTGTATCCGAAACTGAAATTACATTACTAAGCAAAGGAATTAGGTGCATAAAGAAACTCCAAGAGAGGGAAATTTACCTGGAGACTTTGATTCCATTGGCGCTGGCTGAGCACTGGAAATTAGGGTTTTTGATTTGGGCGAATCGATGCCGTCAGGGAAAATTTTGCTATTTGGGTAATTTTTAATTTGAGCCAAAATTTGAAAATTGTTATATTTTAACAAATAATATAAATATAGTATACTTTTTTTTTTAATGAGTACTGGTCGCTAGCCCGTGCGATGGACGGGATAGTTAAATAAAAGGATAATTAACCAACATTACATTAAAGTAAAAGAATTAGTGAGTGACTGATTTACCCACCAAGAATTTAAAAGAAAAAAAGATTGATATAATAAAATCTAAGAAATTTAAAAATAGAAAATTGGGTTAATAATATACATATTATAGACATTTTTCTAGTTAGCGTTTAAAAAAAATGAATTTGTCATAATTAAATAAAATACAATGGGAATAAATATTTAACTTCTATGTTTTTCTATAATTTAGAAGTGTTGTCTAACGTAAAATGTTATTGGGTTGTAAGAAAGATTTTTATAAAATGTTAATACATTATATATATATGCTTGTCAATGTGCAGGTGCATAGTTACTGAAACCTACAAAGTAATTTACAATTCTTAAATTAATAAAGCAAAATTTTCAAAAGTTATATATATACACACACTCAAAACTGATATAAACTACAAAGATAAAAACAAATCTTATTTAGTCGTATTAATAACAATATAAACAATTCAAAACATGGAACATTATCAAATTTATAACACATAATTCCATTATCTTTTACATTGAATCCAAACAAATAATTAATTGAAATTAATCCAAACAAATAATTAATCAACCAAAAATCAAAACTTTAATTAAGAAAACAAAAAATCACATGAACCCAAAATAAAAATTCTCAATAAAGAGAAAACATATAAGGTAAAGAATTAAGATCAACCTACTAAGACGCAAATACCAAAAACCCCAAAACTTAAACCTTCCAAATTTTATAGAATCCACAATCAAAACCAAACAAAACCCTTCAAATTTAAAAAATTCATATATAATATATCAAATAAAAATTTACCACACCTTGAATTAAAAGACATAGGTTGCAACTTTGATTTTTCTCCAAAAAATAGAGATACTTCATCTGCCGTATACAATATAAAATAATTATTAGAAATTTCAACCCAAAAACCAAACTCACAAAAACACTATCAAAATATAGAGATTAACCCAAACACTTAGAAGAAAATAAATTCTAAACATAACAAAACAATAAGATAGAATGAAAATTTCAAGTATGAAAGCAAATAAGAAAAACAAAACCTACGTTTTTTTTTTTTTTTTTAGTTGAGTCTCTCTCCTTCTTATTTTTTTAATTTTAGAGTGAAGTTAAGTTTAAGGTTTTGAGATGGTAATTGCTAGGGTTTTAAGGAGAGAAGAGAGAGTCCTACCAGGAGTCTAAATAATATAAACAATTCAAAACATGGAACATTATCAAATTTATAACACCTAATTTCATTATCTTTTACGTTGAATCCAAACAAATAATTAATTAAAATTAATCCAAACAAATAATTAATCAACCCGAAAATCAAAACTTTAATAAAAAAACAAAAAATCACATGAACCCAAATAAAAATTCTCAATAAAGTAAGAACATATAAAAATTTACCACACCTTGGGCTGGAAGACATAGGTTGCAGTTTTGATTTTTCTCCAAAAAATAGAGATGCTTCATCTGTAATATACAATATAAAATAATTATTAGAATTTCAACCCAAAAACCAAACCCGTAAAAATATTATCAAAATATAGAGATTAACCCAAATACTTAGAAGAAAATCAATTTTAAACATAATAAAACAATAAAATAAAATGAAAATTTTAGGCACATATGAAAGTGTAGGGACTCAAAATGTAATGGACCCTAGACAATACAATTTGTAGAGAATGGGTAGGAAGGACTAGGCATATAACGGGCAAACAACGTATTTTGGGGCGGATCCCTCTAAACCAACTGGACTTAGAAGTTCAGGTCAGAAAGACCCTTCCTTTGACTCAGTCTTTTTCCTCCTCCTCCTCCTCTGGTGCTGGGAACCCTCTTAGATATATAGTCCTTTTTTTGGCTTCATCCTCACCATCCACTTGTCAATTATCTGGTTTCTGTCTACAGGGATCTGCCCCATCGTCTGTAATTAGCAGGCTTTATGTTAGTTCTTAGCCGCATTTGCAGACTTTCTATTAGTTGTAGTAATCGAGGCAACTGGGCTTGCTGGTCACATCACCATTAAAATGGCCAGAATGTTGGTGGGATATTTTCCCTTAAGTGAAGTCGGTGCGCCGAGGACAGGTCATCCTCGGCGCGGGCCTTTGGATGTTCTGGGTTCTTTCCCATTGTCCTCGGTCTCAGCACCGTCCTCGGCGCGGGCCTTGGGCCGCATGTAGTGGGCCAGCGTAGTGAGCGCGATAGGGCCCCACAATAGCCCCTCAAAATTCTGCTGCACGTCCCCTTGGGCGGGGAGGAGGATTTTGACCTCCTCGGCGTTTTTCCTCAGCCTGTTGGCTCTACTTTGTCGTCAGTGCTATCGCTTTTGTAGCCGTTTTTCACAGTTTTCTTTTTGCGCAGAGTGTCACCCGAGGATGGTTGGGCTTGGGTTATTTGCACTATAGTACTCAGTTCCTCACGATTTTTTGTCTCTGACAGGATTTGTTTATTCGGCACCTAAAAAGGGGATTGGCTTTGCCTCAGTTTTTAGCTCATGACCCGTGCGAGAGCCCTGGCTTTGATCAACGTTTGCGCGGCTTCATAACAACCGATTTCCATAGGGGTTTAGGTCTGAAATTTGTACAAGACCTCGCTTTTCCTTAGCGCTTATTTTTTACGGGGAGATTTCCTTCCCGCTGACCTGAGGTCTTTGACCATGCAATGCGTTTGAGCTTTACTTTGTGCTCGGTTTTCTTATTTTACGCTTGGTTCTCTCTGGGGCTTGGGTCCGAGGACCATGCGATGTCATGGTTTTGCTTATCATTTAGCTTTCATGATGACGTGTTTTTCTTGCTGGAAGTATCGAGTTCCTTGATCTCATTTAGCTATCTGAAGTATCTGTTTTCCCATGAGGCCTGGGTCCGAGGACCATGCAGTGCCTTGGTTCTGTCTAGTACCTAGTTTTCCATTTTAATCATCTGAAGTATCTGGTTTCCCCATGAGGCCTGGGTCCAAGGACCATGCAGTGCCTTGGTTCTGTCCAGTACCTAGTTTTCCATTTTAATCATCTGAAGTATCTGGTTTCCCCATGAGGCCTGGGTCCGAGGACCATGCAGTGCCTTGGTTCTGTCCAGTACCTAGTTTTCCATTTTTAAACATCTGAAGTATCTGGTTTCCCCATGAGGCCTGGGTCCGAGGACCATGCAGTGCCTTGGTTCTGTCCAGTACCTAGTTTTCCATTTTAATCATCTGAAGTATCTGGTTTCCCCATGAGGCCTGGGTCCGAGGACCATGCAGTGCCTTGGTTCTGTCCAGTACCTAGTTTTCCATTTTTAAACATCTGAAGTATCTGGTTTCCCCATGAGGCCTGGGTCCGAGGACCATGCAGTGCCTTGGTTCTGTCCAGTACCTAGTTTTCCATTTTTAAACATCTGAAGTATCTGATTTCCCCATGAGGCCTGGGTCCGAGGACCATGCAGTGCCTTGGTTCTGTCCAGTACCTAGTTTTCCATTTTTAAACATCTGAAGTATCTGGTTTCCCCATGAGGCCTGGGTCCGAGGACCATGCAGTGCCTTGGTTCTGTCCAGTACCTAGTTTTCCATTTTAATCATCTGAAGTATCTGGTTTCCCCATGAGGCCTGGGTCCGAGGACCATGCAGTGCCTTGGTTCTGTCCAGTACCTAGTTTTCCATTTTTAAACATCTGAAGTATCTGGTTTCCCCATGAGGCCTGGGTCCGAGGACCATGCAGTGCCTTGGTTCTGTCCAGTACCTAGTTTTCCATTTTTAAACATCTGAAGTATCTGGTTTCCCCATGAGGCCTGGGTCCGAGGACCATGCAGTGCCTTGGTTCTGTCCAGTACCTAGTTTTCCATTTTTAAACATCTGAAGTATCTGGTTTCCCCATGAGGCCTGGGTCCGAGGACCATGCAGTGCCTTGGTTCTGTCCAGTACCTAGTTTTCCATTTTTAAACATCTGAAGTATCTGGTTTCCCCATGAGGCCTGGGTCCGAGGACCATGCAGTGCCTTGGTTCTGTCCAGTACCTAGTTTTCCATTTTAATCATCTGAAGTATCTGGTTTCCCCATGAGGCCTGGGTCCGAGGACCATGCAGTGCCTTGGTTCTGTCCAGTACCTAGTTTTCCATTTTTAAACATCTGAAGTATCTGGTTTCCCCATGAGGCCTGGGTCCGAGGACCATGCAGTGCCTTGGTTCTGTCCAGTACCTAGTTTTCCATCTATTTTGTCTATATGTCTGTAGCCGTTTAACTCTCGCCGCGTTTTACGATAAGCATTAAATAATTACAATTTTCAAGCAGAATAATAATAATAATAATAAATGCTGAAGTTGGTAGATGATAAGACCTTGCCGTGTTTTGCCTCTTCGTTTGGTGGGATTCTTCAGATAACGAGGCGTCTTTTGGGTTGTCCGGGTGAGGCGTTCTGACGCTTCGGTGTCTTCCCGTTTAATGAGGCGTCCCCTCATTAATACTGACCATGGATTGACGAGGATCTAACGGTTGGCAAGCCCCTTGGAAATTGGGGCGGCATTATCGCCTCCGGAAATCTCTCCCTGGGATTCATTGTGGATTCGGCCCTCATCAATGTTTCTCCCGCTATAAAAGGCGTTCCTAGGGCGAACCTCCCCTTCACATTTGACAAACACTCATTCTGAAACTCCCCAAAAACACGTCGCCAAAAATTCTTCAGGGCGCAACCATTCGAGCCCCTTCGCATGAACTGGCCCTGGAAAAGGGCGCTCCAGAGAATGCACAGCCCCCATCAGGAGCCGAGGATGGCATTCCGACTCTGGCCGCCACGCTGGTGTGGAGGTAGGGGAGATCCGAAGATTCTTCCTCTTTTCAACCTAACCGGAGACACAGCCCCCCTTACCACCTGGAGGAGGATCCGGACAGAACGTAACCTCCCTCTCTTGGGTATGGGTCTTTGACCCCCCAAGCATGCTACAGTGGGAGTCGGAGAGGAACCAGGCGGCACCCAAGAGTGCAACCGTTGGGTTCCGCGGCCTCTTCCACCCCTTAATGTAGCTTTCCTATCTTCTCCACCCTTCTCCCTTCTCACGTCTTCTCTCTTCTCACTTCCGCTTTCTTCCTTCCTCTTCTCGTCCTCCACTTCTTTTTCTGATATTTGTTCTTCATCTCTTCTTCTACTCTCCTTTTCTATCTTCTGTTCTTCTGCCATTGTTGCTCTGTCGGCTTCGTCATGTGTCTGCCTTTGTAGTTAGCTTTAGAACAAGCCCCCTGGGCATTACTTGTAAGAGGTGTAATCTTTTTTCATATATCAATAAAAGAAGTATACTTATTTCATGTATTGTATATGCTCTCTTTTTTTCTTTTTTTTCTTTTTTTTTTTTTTTTTTTTTTTTTTTTGGCGCTTGTTTCTTGTTGTTGTAAATTGCCGAATGAATATTGTCGCTAAGAACTGTGTGGATGTGCATCTTTTCATCGTTTTGTTTTCTTTACGTTGTGCCGCTAACGCACAAGTCCGCCCCACGGTGGGCGCCAATTGTAGGGACTCAAAATGTAATGGACCCTAGACAATACAATTTGTAGAGAATGGGTAGGAAGGACTAGGCATATAACGGGCAAACAACGTATTTTGGGGCGGATCCCTCTAAACCAACTGGACTTAGAAGTTCAGGTCAGAAAGACCCTTCCTTTGACTCAGTCTTTTTCCTCCTCCTCCTCCTCTGGTGCTGGGAACCCTCTTAGATATAGTCCTTTTTTTGGCTTCATCCTCACCATCCACTTGTCAATTATCTGGTTTCTGTCTACAGGGATCTGCCCCATCGTCTGTAATTAGCAGGCTTTATGTTAGTTCTTAGCCGCCTTTGCAGACTTTCTATTAGTTGTAGTAATCGAGGCAACTGGGCTTGCTGGTCACATCACCATTAAAATGGCCAGAATGTTGGTGGGATATTTTCCCTTAAGTGAAGTCGGTGCGCCGAGGACAGGTCATCCTCGGCGCGGGCCTTTGGATGTTCTGGGTTCTTTCCCATTGTCCTCGGTCTCAGCACCGTCCTCGGCGCGGGCCTTGGGCCGCATGTAGTGGGCCAGCGTAGTGAGCGCGATAGGGCCCCACAGAAAGCAAATAAAAAAGACAAAACCTACTTTTTTTTTTTTTTTTTTTACGTGAGTCTCTCTCCTTCTTATTTTTTTAATCTTAAAATGAAGTTAAGTTTAGGGTTTAGAGATGGTAATTGCTAGGGTTTTAAGGAGAGAATAGAGAGTCCTACCAGAAGTTTCTCTCTTTTTTTCTTAATCCTAAAGTTTTTTTTTGGATATTATTATTTTGGTATTTTTATACAAAAAACGTTATTTTATGTCTAGGTGATTTATTTCCTTATTTTTAGGTTCTTTTAATATTTTTTTAGGTCAAATTTGGTTCCTATTATGGTTAGGTATTAATTAGAACTTATTTTATAATATATTTTCTTGTCCATCAAGTTTTATGGAGCTCTTAAATAGGCCTCCAAGTTTGTATACGTTTTTCAATATTATTGATATTAATAAAAATTCAAATTTTTGTCTATTGTTTTTCTGGTGGATTCTATATAAGATATAAAGCCTAAAATAAAAAGAATCTAAAATAAAAAGAAAAAGAAAATAGTGATGATGTGAAAAATTGTGAGAGTTTCAAAAGTTTCGGTTTTATATATATATATAGATAACTAGTTAAAGTGTCATGCCTTGCAAGGTTTTATTCATGAACTTATATATAACTAGTATTATGCCCGTGCGATGCACGATTTAATCAAAATTTATATATAAACTATAAAATAGATAATAAAAATAAATGATTATTTTACTTTTAAGTTATATAATAAATGCGTATTGTGTAAGACTAATGTATTATAAAAGGCATATATATATATATATATATATATATATATATAATTGAATGGAAGATGGTAGATAGCTTGTAACTAATATGAAAGGAGATACCTAAAATTTAAGACTCAAGTAATATTTAAATGGAAAAACCTTAAATTTAGTAATTAAAAACTATCCAAAAAATGATTGAAAGCATATTTAAGTGGAAACATTAATTCAATAATTAAGAACAATTTAAATTAATAAACATTTAAGAATTTGAAGTAGAGAGACTTACATGAAAATTTAATTTTTGTCCTTGAAAGTATGGGAGAAGACACCAAAACATGAGTGATTTTCACCCTACCAAAAAATTATAATAAACAAAGGGGATGTGTATATATATATATATATATATATATATAGATATAAACTTCAAGTTTTTTTTTTTTTTTGGTTGAGAAAAACTAAGAGTTAAGACATTGGTAATAAGTTTTCATTCACAATTGAAAATATAGCATTGAGATATGATGAAAATTGAGAAGTTATACCTTTCAATAGTAGGTCATTTTTGGCCTGTGAACAATAATCTCTATTATTTGATCTCAACCTCTTTGTGTAATTATTAACAAAACAAAATAAGTAGCACCAAAAAAAAAAACCTTCTTAGTATGATATTTGCTATCTTTTTTTTTTTTTTTTTTTTTTTTTTTTTTTTTGTGGATGATATTTGCTATCTAGTTCACCTAAATAAGTTTTTTCAAAGGGATGATAATGCTATAATTACAAAGAGATACAATATGCTAAGCAATAGAGAATAAAACTTAAACTACAAAGAGAATAGTAGACCATTAAAACAAATGCAGTAGCTTCCTAGTTAACAATATGGGCAATACAATCTATTATATCTTTTAATTAAGCTCTAAAACAGTCCAAGTGTTGTGAATACTGTGCAAGAATGTGTGCTGAAAACTCCAATCTATCAAACTTGTTACAATCTATTATATCTTTTGGCTAAATATTGCTAATTCTAAAACATATTTGCGTTATAGGCACTGTTACAGGTTATTTGGGAAATTGAGGAGAGAGATTGAATTTCGGCAACAGTGTTGCTGAAATTCCAAGAAAAGTAGGAGAGAGAATGAGGGAAAATGTGGAGAGAGAATATGATGAATTACGGCAACACTGTTGCCATAATTCACTGTCCAAATTTCTGCCCAACTCCTGTGAGAACAAGTGCTTTGAGTGGTGCCCCCAAATAAACTAATTGTGGCAATGGTATTGCCGAAATAGGGGTAAAAAAAATTTGTCCCTATTGTGGCAATACCATTGCCGAAAATGGGAGTGGAAAAAAAAAAAAAAGTGAATGCCGAAATCTGGGAGGAATTAAAAAATATATATAATGTGC
The DNA here is from genome assembly GCA_023736055.1 of Quercus glauca. NCBI lineage: Eukaryota > Viridiplantae > Streptophyta > Magnoliopsida > Fagales > Fagaceae > Quercus > Quercus glauca. Next base: position 62,407,708 of record CM043319.1, on the reverse strand, counting down.
TACGTACACAACATTTTTACAATGTTTTCACAACAAATCACATGTAACTGGTTATTATTAATTTAAATTTAAATTTAACATTGAGATTACTATTTTAATCCAACAATAACAATAAGTAACAACCTGACACTTAGAATTTGTTGTAAAAATATTGTAAAAATTGTGTGCACTACATTTCTTAAAAAAAAAAAAAACTTTTTTTCCCAATTGTGGCAATGATATTGCCGAAATTGTGGAGAAATTTTTTTTTTCCGCAATACCATTGCCACAATTGGGAAAAAAAGTTTTTTTTTTTTTAAGAAATGTAGTGCACACAATTTTTACAATATTTTTACAACAAATTCTAAGTGTCAAGTTGTTACTTATTGTTATTGTTGGATTAAAATAGTAATCTCAATGTTAAATTTAAATTTGAATTAATAATAACCAGTTACCTGTGATTTGTTGTGAAAATATTGTAAAAATGTTGTGTACGTAGCACATTATATATTTTTTTTTAATTCCTCCTAGATTTCGGCATTCACCTTTTTTTTTTCCACTCCCATTTTCAGCAATGGTATTGCCACAATAGGGACAAAATTTTTTTTCTCCTATTTCGGCAATACCATTGCCACAATTAGTTTGTTTGGGGCACCACTCAATGCACTTGTGCTCATAGGAGTCAGGCAAAAATTTGGGCAATGAATTACGGCAACAGTGTTGCCGTAATTCATCATATTCTCTCTCCATCTTTTCCCTCATTCTCTCTCCTACTTTTCTTGGAATTTCAGCAACACTGTTGCCGAAATTCAATCTCTCTCCTCAAATCCCCAAATAACTTGTAACAGTACCTATAATGCAAATATGTTTCAAAATTAGCAATATTTAGCCAAAAGACTCTTATCCTCTTATCTTCACTTTTCTTTTTTCTTTTCTTCTCCTTTTCTTCTCTAGCACTTCGTCTGGAGCTCTATCTTCAATCTTCACTTTTCTTTTTTCTTTTCTTCTCTAGCACCTACTCCAGAGCATTCAAGAAGCACCACTGTATGTCCTCTTCCCACCGAGGCTCAGATGGGTTAGCTTTGCTCTTTTTTTTTTTTTTGTTCTAATTTGATTAGTTTTAAAATTTTGATTTGAGTTTGTATTTTGATTGAGAGCTCCATCAATTTTGTGCTTCACTGTCGTGCTCTCTGTTTTTTTTTTTTTTTTTTACTTGATTCCAGAAGGTATTATGGTAAAAGTGCCGAGAGAGCATTTTCTCTTTAGGCTTTTCCTCCCGATTTGGGAGGAAAAAATTTGTGGGCCCGGGAGAGAAAATTTTCTCCCGAGTTTTCTTCCTCTCTATTTTCTCTCTTTTGCCAAATAGTGGAAAACACTGTTTTCCACTCTATTTTCCTCCCTATATTTTCCATCCTTCCTAAATTCATCCCAACCAAACACATTATAAGAGAGAAAGAAAAAAGAGGAGGATAGAGATAACTAATGAAATACTAATGATAATATGGAGTAGAACTTTCAACGGATATAGCTTTCTCAAGGTATGGAAAAACAATTGAACTATAAAATTGTCTAAGAGGGCTGGGATCTTTTGATTTCGGTTTTTTTTTTTTTTTTTTTTTTTAATTTAATTTAATTTAATTTTTATTTTTATTTTTTGGAAAAATGGTTTTGTAGTTGAATTGCTCAATATATGTTTAGAAAATCTTAACCACAATTTATAATTTTCAAAATTAAAGTAGACTAGTTGCTAACCTGTGCAATGCACAAGATATATAATTCACTTTGGTTGAAGGTACAATAACTTAAAAATGAAAAAACATAAATAATTCCAATATAAAATAAACTTGAAAATAAAAAAACATAAATAATTCCAATACAAAATAAATGTTGAAGATAGATAGAGAGATTGATAAAATATACAATATTCTTCGCAAAATGTTATTTGAGAATAAAATGATCATCAAAATGATAAATAAATAAATAAATAAATAATTCATGTCCAAACAACTCATCAAAGTGGAATTTGGTTATTACTAAGATCCTATATGTAACTTACTGAAAAGATATCATGTCAGCCTTGATCTTCATTCTCTTTTGCATATTGGTTATAACATTTAACTTCAATGTAAAATTTTGCTTCAACTCAATTGTCATTTTGGAATAAATCTATAATCATTTTATCGTCACTACTGGTACTCATCCCACGTCTTTCACCATTGTCATCCTTTCTTCCTTTCTTCGTTTAAAAACTTTTGCATAATCTGAAAATTGAATAATCCTTTTTTTTTTTTTTTTTTGCCATTTGCCATCATCAATATTCCTAAAAGACCAAATTTTGCATGCTCCTGCAAGAAGTCATACTTGTGCAAATAGTAATCTGCAGTAGAAAGAGAACTCAACATGCAAACACAATTATGGCTTGTAGGGACTACTAAATTGGTAAGATCCATGGGAAGCTTTGAAATCTGAGGAGATCCAAGCAAGGCTCTTCTATCTTGAATTTTAAAGGTAAAAATATATTGTTTTATAACATTGATGTTTCAAGATCTTTTTTGGTAATAAACGATGCATTTAATTAAAATTTTAAATAACCAAAATAGAGTTCAGGACAGAGCCTGTCATAATTGTAATACAGACCCAAGGAATCATAGAAGACATAAAGACATCAGTAGGGGCCTATCAAAACACAATCTTGTTGTAGATGTCTATTTTCTTGCAAGAGCATCTGCACTCTGTAACTCCCCCCACCTTGATCAAAACTACAACTGTCTCTTTGAAATTCAAAAGCAGAGAGTAGCAGAAACATATTTGCTGATGCTGCATCATAAAAATTCCCACATGAGAAAGAAACCCTTCCAGTACGAGAATTGTACCAGCTAATCTGAGTAAATAAACATAACCTTCTATACTCTAACATAACTTTCTACTTCTTTCTAAGTATTAGGAAAAACAATAACCAAATAAACTTGAATATAGTCCCAAAAGTTGTTGGTTAGGACAGGTAATGAGAAAACAAAAAGAAAAAAGTTCCATCATTATACTACTTGTCACATACCTTCAAGAATTTAATACTTAATTTTCCATATTAAAGAGGAATGTGAGGCATCAACTGCATACTTTAGTTGAGGTAGCAGTGGCGCACTTGTAGGTATTGTATGTTCTAACTTATACCTTAACGAAGATATCAACTGTTTATGCCGTGATTCTTTTCTCTTCAATACTTGTATATATGCATAAAATCCAAGCCATTCAACTTCTTCTTCCTCCAACTGAAGTATTGGCCGGACATCAGAATAATGGCATGCAGAACGCATCCGTTTCTTTATGAGCTTGTACATATACCTAACAAGTCAATCAATAAAGACAAAGAACTGAAAAAATAGTAGAAAATAAGTAACTTTAAATTTGATAATTAAATTTTATAGTTCTTAAAATTTAAAGATTGTGTATACTGCACATGGGGCTTCAACAATGCTAAAATATCAACTAAAATCAGCACAGAAAACTACTCTCAATAAACCAAGTTTATTAACCACATACAATGTAAGATAAACAAGAATTACATTCATACCTCAGAGATCTTTCAATAATGTATAAACAGAATCCCACATGAAGTTTGCATATGTATGATAAGTCACAAACATAGCAATGAAACTTCATTGCACATACCAAGAAAGCCTGATATATATTTAATCTGATAACAGCTGCAGAATTAATATTTGAATCAAAGAATATAGGGTGGCATTTAGGTCTCATAAAGCTACACAGCTTTGCCCTCAGATGGCGGCCTGGTTTACTTTGCCAGCTGACAGTAAGAGTCGAACTTAAATGATTATTCAGATACCTGTTTAGCATATGGAACAAGTTAATTGGGGAAGAAATTGAACTTTCACAAATTCTGGCTGGGAAATCAATAAGAATTAGAATTAATAAATAAAAATAAATCAAGCGACAGCCAAAAGGAAACTCTCAAGTATAATTGTTTGGAAGAAAGAAGATATACGGCCAAATAAGAATGCTAACATACGATTTTGAAAGTAACAAATGTTAAGGACTTAAGGGCAGTACTTATACATCAATAATTTTTTGATAATTTGATAGTTGGGGAATGAGGGGATTTGAACCCTGGATGTTTAATGTTAGAAACACCAGGAAATGCTAGTTAAGCACATGGCTCTTGGCAATATACATCAATAATATTTAGACTATAGACTACAGTCTGTGCAGTATCATGCTATGTACACTTCATGAGGCCTGACAATGATTTGGAATGATTTCAAAGGTTCAAATGATTGTGTCCCAATCTTAGCATCTGAAGCTAAAGCCCACCAATAAAACAAAAATGTTGATTATCCATCAAGACACCACTAAGTAAATTCCAAAACAGAAGATCATAAGATATATCTGGCAAGTAGAATGACAACAAAGTAAAATGTATATACGAAAATTAACTTTGTGTAGTCTGCCTGAACTTCTAAAGTGCAACAGTTGAGAAGCAATCCACACCATCGAAGAAATGAAATGCCATCTTCACCCACATATGCCCTGCTTGATTGAATCCCTGATAACTGTCCAATATCAAAATTATGAGAAAATTTGCCCTCATTCATGTAGCAGTTGTACTCACAAAATCCTCTTTGCAGCCTGGAAAAGAAGCTAGCAGCCTGCTTCTTTGAGGTTGAAATGAAAAGATAGTCATCAGTAAATCTAAGAAGTATATATCTATCCCCACTACTTTCCTCTGCAGAAGCATCCATAGAAATATGTCTTCTACATATATCTTTACTAGTTTTTTCAAGAAATGGAATGATCAAATTCCTTTCCAGATGTCCATAGTATAATGAGCAAAGCAGAGGTGACAAAGCACTTCCTTGAGGAATACCTACACCTTGCACGAAAAACTTTTTATCGAATTGCAGTACATTGTACTTAACATGTTCCTTTAAAATGAAAAATAGCTCTTCTTTTTTCACATGCCTGCTCCACTCCTGTAAGAAGAAAAAATATTAAACAAAACTTAGCTTCCTCAAAAGAGATGATTTCTTTACAAGTATAACAATTCAGAACAGAGGCATTTCATTTTTCCACTTTAAAAGTATACTGTCCCATTCAGTTGACATCTACTTGTGGAGTCCACTAGGATGATCTGACACTTAGTTTATTGAAATATTAAGTGATGTCTGTTGCTTCAAGCTAATAGGAATATCAATTGATAGGGAATGAAGTGGCATTTACCTTTTCAACTATAACAATCATTACATCTGCACAAGTGAATGAAAAAGATACATTCAGATTCAATTTCTTTTTAAAACATAATTCTCAGATATCATTGAATTATACTTCCACCTATACTTCACCAAATGCAGATTGGAGGATAAAGGGCATGCAAGATCCCCACTAGAGTTCCATGTATAAGGGTGTGAAAGAAAAGTGCAGTGACATGAAATTGCATTTTATTAGTTCAGGCTCGATCAAATTAATCCCTATGCATAGGGAAGTAAACGATATATTTTCATTAAATGTAGAAATGATGAAAAAATCCTTAATTGTGTATGTTGGTAACATGTAGTGTGCTTAAGGAAATTCACAAGTCAAGGACCAAATTGAGAGAGGAGTTTGAATCAAAGAGCGGCTATGCTACGTAATGGGCAGAACTAACCAAACTGGAATAGAGGCATGGTGGCAGCTCTTCAACAAAATAGATCAATTTTCACTGTCAAAATTTTCTGGAAATGGGTAAATTTGCCACAGGAACTTCTGCATGGCAGCTGCTTTTAGTCTTGGGCTGTTAGTGATGCAAAAAGCAAAGTTTTCAAAGAAAAAACAAGGTTAAATACCTAGAGATTCATGATTTGTGGTCAAGTTTTGATGTGGGCCTTCCTTGGCATCTTTCATCATAGGTTACTTTAATTATCATGGACTCTTAATATTAAATAATTTTAGTTTAGAAAGTTGTTGGTTTAGTTTTGATAGTTTTACTTGAATAAGGGCAATTTGGTAATTTCCAGATTTATGGAATGGGCTGTCCTTGGTTGTACTGAAGGCCCATGAGTCTTTTTTTATGTTTTCAATCCTTTCCTATTTGGTTTAAACATTCTTAAGTCTTTTTTTGTTTGTTATTAGTAATACTAGTAGAGGAATATCTTATTTAAAGTCCTAGTCCTAGGAAAGGATTTAACACTCGCCGACATAAGGCTTTATTGTAGTAAATAATAATTATAGAGAGTTTGATTTTAATAAAATTTCAGCATCTTATTTGAAGCTTTGAGGGTGTGACTACCTTCTCATACCTAAGTGTGATTGCTAAGGAAAACCTTAGAGTGATTGTCCTAGTGTTTTTTTCTTTCTTTATTTTAATGTTATTTTCATCTTTTTTTTAATAGCAAACAGCCATCAACCATTCAAGATCTAATCAAGAATCTAATTTAATGCTGAATTTCTAAAGACCCCACATCAGTTAGGATAAAAGCTTGATGACAGTAGTAATATGGAACAGAAAGAATACTACCAGTCATCACAAAATTGACGCCTCCAAATATCTTATTACACCACATAGATACACCACATGGGCTACAAATACTTTATTCTTTATCCCCTTTAATGTACATCAATGCATAGCTGACATAGGCTGCATATGCTTGGTGAATGAGAACATTTGGGGGACTGAGGAAAGTTGGTTCACTAGTCAAAGCATAACTGGCCTAAGTCTAAATCTAAATGACCCAAATACATTTTTTAAGACTAAAGTACCCTTTTGGCTCTTGAAGTTTTGGTTTGGTTTCATTTCAGCCATTTACATTTCAAAATTTTCATTCTGGCCCTTCATGTTTTATTTCATTTTCATATTGGCCTTACCGTCCATTTTTGTTAGTAATCTTTTTCTCTTTTTTTTTTTTTTTTTTTTAATAAGTATTAGTAATCTAACCATCCATAATATGTTATTTTGCCTACAATAAGGAAATTACTACATTCCACAACATCATAGAGCTAGTATTTCATGAATAGTTAAATACAAAGGACACTTAATGATTAGATTACTAAAGGAAATGGATGGTAGGGTCAATATGAAAATGGAATCCAACATTAAAGACCAAAATAAAAATTTTGAAACTATTTAAAGGGTTAAAATGAAAACAACCCCAAACTTTAAAGACCAAAAGTTATTGGTAAGTAACACATGTATCCAATGGATCTTGAACCCACAACCTCACCCTCCACACTTTACCGTTACAAGGGAAGAGGTGTCATTTGAGTTAGAGCTCATCGGCAACCCAAATACACTTTAGTTGACGACTAAATAAGAGTTGCAACCAACTAACCAGTTCCCGGGCCATAACAAAATAGACAAGAATACCCTTGTCATTCAGTACAAAAACCAAATGAGTGCCCGTCAATCTCTGCAAGTACCAAAATTACCCAAAGGGTAGCACAATCAGCTGGGCCTAGGAACCACTCAAAAATCTCTGCAAGTACCAAAACTATTTTCATTTGGCAGAGAGCTTCATTTGAACATCAAAACTTCTAGTACTAAAAGCTATGATTTGATCTAGAAAAAAAAGGTAGTCCCCACTATTTTGCAAAATCAGTGACAAAAATATAAAGAATAAAAGTCCAACTCAATAAATTGCTTAAGGTGCTTACAGGATCCTAAAGACTATTTGTCTAATGCAGGCACTATGCGTGAACGTGAAGGTAGTAGTTAGAACGGTAGTAAGAGCTGATACTATGTGACCTAGCTAATAAAAAGCAAAAGCAGTAATCCTTAAAATATTCAATGGAAATAGAAAACATCTATAAGAAAACATATCACCAACTTTGCTTGAAGATTGACTTGAAATAGTTACCTGGTTAACAAAGACAGTATGCAGTAAACGGTAAGGAACAGAGGATGTGACTTTTGGAGTGCTAATATTTTGATCCATCAAGACAAGGTTCTTATGAACCCACAAAGATTTCTGTGTGCAGACTACTTGATGGGACTCTTTAAGAAGATATTCATCTTTCTGTATGATATCTTTTATTACAGTAAGCAGCTTATCCTGATCAATAGAATCAAATGCTTTTCGTACATCAGAAACAACAACAAATGCACCAGGCATGGTTGCCAACCTATTTTTCAGACCAATTAGAAATGGACATAACTTTCTGTAGACGTCATTGTAATCAAAAACTGATGAACCCAGCTTCTCGGGTTCTTCCAACATTCCTTTTAAGACAGCGTGTGTATCACGAAGAACAATATTTACAGACTTGAATTGATTAAATTTAACTTTCTTTGGACAAGATTTTCCTTTTCCATACATTCCACATGATTGATTTTCCAAAGAGGATTTTTGTGTTGGCATTCTTGATGAGGCTTTTAGATTTGCCAGCATCCTCATATCATTTCCTTTGGGACGAAGTCTTAGCTTCGAGAAACCAAATTTTCTGTTTTTCATAATATTTCTAACAGTCACATCATCCAAGTCACGATAGCCCTGATCTTTCAAGCAAGTGATGGCGTTATTTATCAACTTCTCCCAAACTGACTTCCTATAATAATATATATCTTGATTCCCATGCTCAGTTTCAGTGACATAGAAGTTTGCTTGCACCAGTGGTACTACTAGACATGAAAAGATCCAAAAGATCCAGCTTTCCAGAAGTTTATGTCTCAAAGTATATGCAGCATCATCCAATCTTCTGGATCCCTCGTGCATGTCAACACTCTCCCCTGTTGCATATTTTTGCTTTTGATTACTAAAGCAACATGAAAAATTTTGAGTTGATAGAAATGGGAACTCTGATACTTTTAATTTATGCACGCATTTCTTTAATGAGAACTTCTCAAATCTTCGTAGTTGAATAAACCAGGCAATATTTCTCCTTAATATTCTCCAGTTAGAAGGAGTTCCTAGCAATTCTGTAGGAACTATACTCCTAATCACTGCCCATACAAATGACACTACCTGACTTCTCAAGCAATAGCAAGTATTTGATTCAAACTGAGGTTCAGTTTCCTTGCAATATGCAGTATGAAAACCATGAGCTTTCTCAGGAACATTTTTCTTTGATTCAGCCTGAAATGAAAATTTCAGGAGTATTACATTTTTCTTAGAGGAAGCAAGACGTGATTAAATTAGAGAGATAGCTTAAAGGATGTGCAATGCAGTGTGCAATTCTATGATGAGCTCCCATTTAACAAACCCCCCTATCCCCTCAAATGAAAATTTCAGAAGTATTATATTTTTCTTAGAGGAAGCAAGAAGTAATTAAATTAGTGAGATAGCTTAAAAAATGTGCAATACAGTGTGCAATTCTATGATGAGCTCCCATTTAACAAACCCCCCTACCCCACCCCCCCCCCCCCTGCACACCCAAAAAAAAAAAAAAAAAAAAAAAAGAGGCCAACCACCCCGCTCCCCCCCCCCCCCCCCCCCCCTAAAAAGAAGAAAAAAGAAAATTGCATAGTCAATCTCAGTTTCCACAATTATCAAGGCATGGATATTATGCACTACGGCATTCAAAATGCATAGGAAACTGAGCAAGGTGTAACCTCATAATGTAAAATTGAGAATGCTAATTATGCCTTCACACAACTTATACACAACAAAATAGTCCCAATACTTAACTTAAAGCTGGTGCTAGATTTTCCAATATCATTTAATTCTGGAACAGCACAATGCTTATCCAATAATCTCAGATGTTGGCAACACTGTGTCCTGCGTACGACCCTCTTAAACAACTTAACAAGTGAGTGGTACCTTCAGAACCAAAAACAAGAAGTTAAAGCAGAACCACCCACCAAAAATAAAAACTGATGTATTAGCTTCAAGTGCAATTATTTATTGCCCTAATATGATCATAAACATGTCCATATTTTATACGTCAGTAAAAGTTTTCATGTATCTGTGCTCTAAGACACAGTATGGCTTCCATCTGAAGAAGCTCATTTTAATGGTAACCATCATTTCATTCCAGACTTTAGTCTAAAGTACGAACATTGGCTATAACATTGTTGTCCCCTTTGACCTTAATCCCTTTCAGAGCCTTTAAACTGCAGTCCTGGTACTTGTTGAGCAAATATTGTCATTACTCATAATTGAAAGTTTGGAACTATCTCATGCATAAATCTCCTACTTTCTCTGGCAAAGGAGCTATTTAACGGTTCCATATCTAAGAGCTTATAAGAACTATGTAATCAATATTATACAGTAAGAAGAAATTTGGATTGTAGAGATCAAATCATTAAATTGAAATTAACATCCATGCCACTTCAAAAAACAATAATTGTGCCATGACAAATCAATAAAGCCCTATAAGGTATCATCATACAATTAAAAAAATATCCACAACCAAAATATATGAATATGCCACTTACATGCATGCTGATTTGTTGACACAAAAGCCACTACGCTGGCAGCATGGCATTTCCTGAGTTGCATTTATCTCAGATAAGCCAAAGATATTGCCAATAAGAAATTTTGCACCAGCAATATTGGACTTTAGAGAATTTAGTATATCTGAAGATTATTAAGGTACTGTGTTCTTTTGCACCAAAGAGAAAGCATGGCAGAAGCTCATAGCATCACAAACTTTAAGGTCAAACTGTGTTTCTTTGGTAAATAAAATGCATAATTGCACAACAAAAGAAGAAATAAAAAAAAAAAAAAAAAAAATACAAGGGGTATTGACAACCAAAGTACCATTAGTTGCCGATCATTCAGTCTATCAAGTCAGGTGAAAACAATGGAAATGAAAGGCAATTTTATAATGGAGAGAGGACAATTAGCTACATGTACATTTAAAATTGAACTAGAGGATACGTTTTCCTGGAAACATTGACGAAGAATGTTCCATGTCATAAAACATGGATTTCCGATTAATATAAGCCCCTTTGGCGACTACCAGGGGCTTAGGAGCTTGTGATACTGAAAAACAAGGCATCTGCAGAATTGATCATATCCAAAAGGAAAATTTTCAAAGTTAAAAAAAAAAAAAAAAAAAACCAGTAAATATCAGGGAGAAATGTCTATCATTGCATTGAACAAATCTAAATGTTCACTAGGAGGCATAAAGTGATTCAAACTTCTTAATATGTGTAATGTGTATAGATCAACCAAAACTTAGTCTCTCTAACCCTCCTGAGGCAAAGGATCTTTTAGTCACTGACAATCACATCTATCTCAGAATCTCCATGCCGACAAACACCATTCTAGCCATGTATGTGTTAATATTGATTATGGTACTGATATCTCCTAATTGTTGTTCTACTTCCAGCTTCTGTTACTTTCTTGGAGATGCGCTCATTAACCAGAAGAGTAAGCCTTGACATACTGCATCTTGTTCTCGTGCTCAAGCAGGCACCATGAGTAAATAGCCACAACTACCTGCTGAGATAGTTTGGCTGTATGTCTTATGTTTGCTACTTTGCTGGGAGATTACTATTTCTGCACCTAAACCCTTTATTCTGATAATAGAAAGGCAATCACTATTAATCCAGGCTTTCATAATGATAACACAACAGTGACACTCAGTTTGTCATATACAAAAGAATGCCAAAAAGGAAATCAATGTAGCTGTAAATGATTGAAATGTTTATAATTATATACAACGTAATACACAAACTCCATTATCAAAATTCAATGGGATGTTATCATGTCATGCTCCAAAAATCTTTGATAACAATTCAATTATCAATTCATGTGGGGACCATTAATAAAAGTGTAACCATGCTAGGCACACAGAGCATATATCTAAAAATTCTTCTAGATCAGGCCACAATATTAGGTTTCATGTACTAAAAGAAACTTTCTCTTTCTATTAGTAAGTTACACGGGCATTTAGTGAGCCTTGAACCCTCAAACTCACCCTCCAACCATTATTGTGGGAAAAGGAAGTGCCATTGAGCTAGAGCTAACTGGCAGAATGGAACCCCTCCAACATATCAAACCAAAATTGAACTTGACAGAAAGATCCTTTGTAGGGAATCACCTTTTCACAACTATTTAAGCAAGGATTCACATCATCCTGGAGCCTCCCAGATACGCTATCTTTTTCTGTAAGAATTGTTGCAGAAGAGGTCTTAATACTGGTTTCTTCAAAATTTAAATGCCTTCGCTTTCTATGACGCAGCCAACTAAATGGCCTTGAACGCTTTCTAGACCTTGCCGCTATCTGATTTGAGATTTTTTGAAGTTCCTCATTTGAGTCCCCTCCAGTATTATTGGTACCAGTTCCAATCATTGGTGTGAATTCTTCCAATAAACTCGTTCGAGAACGCTTGTTTCCATGAAGCCGACTAAATGATCTTGAACAACGCCTAACACTGGAGCCAACACAGTCTCTACTGAATTTCTGTATTTCTAACATTGAGTTAACACCGTCAACTAAAGCCCTCTTCTTGTTGGATCCTGATAAAAGTTGGGAAAAAATCACCATTTGGAAAAAATCACCATTTGGACTCCCATCAATCTTTAAGAAAGTCCTTAGAGGCGAAAATAGTTAACTAATTTTATTTTTCTATCTATCTGATTAGTAGTTAAGGTTTTGAAATTATATTTTTTTACTAGTATCTCGAGTCTTTTAGTCTCGATTTAGGGTCTATAAATCGAGTTTTTGGGACTCGATTTTCATGGGTTGTTTACGTTTGATGTGGCATTTTTTTCACGTAGCGACTAAGTGGAAATCAAGCCTCTAAGACTCGATTTACAAAGCAAAAACAAAAAAAAATTTTAAGTCTCAAGTCTCTCGGCCATTCCCAAAAATACCAAAAAAAAAAAAAAAAAGAAATCCAAGAACCGCAACAATCCAGCAACAATCTCAGCACAATCAGATTAGAGAGAGAAAGATCTAGAGACCCAGATCAGATAGGAGGCAGCAAAGCAGTTAGGCCGCGTAGCCCACGCCAGATCAGATCAGATCTGATCAGACCCAGATCAGATCAGATTAGGCCGCGCGGCCTGGCCTAGGCTGTGAGGCCTGGCCTAGGCTGCGTGGCCTGGGTTGCGCGACGCAGCCTGGCCTGCGCGGCCTGGGTCGGCGTGGGTCGGCCTTGCATCTCCATTTCTTCTGCTTCTTCTCTCTCTCTCTCTCTCTTTCTTTCTTTTTTTCTTTCTTTCTGCGTTTTTGCTGTTTCTGTGTTGGTGAGAGTATAAAATGGGTTATAAATCGAGTCTTAGAGACTCGATTTCCTTGTAGACGCCACGTGGAAAAAGTGCCAACTCAGACCTGATCAAAACATGAAAATCAAACCTCAAAAACTCGATTTATAGACCTTAAATCCAGTCTCTTAGACTCGAGATGGTAGTAAAAAATATAGTTTGTAAACATTACCTACTAACTATATAGTTAGGATTTTATGGTTATTTAGCCATTTCGTCCATTGATGTTATATAATGACTGAACTATCTAATGCAAATACGATAACCACAAAAGCAAAAAGAAATAAGGACAACAAGAAAAGGGAAAGACCTATTAGAAATGAATGTCCACAAAATGATGGGAACAGGTCAGGTAAGAAAAGACGAAGAAAGAAGCAGGCCTAAAGTCAGAAAGAGGCTACCAAGCAGAGGATTAAAGTATCAAAGACTGTGGTCGCATTTGGCATTGACCGAAAAAGGCAACTTATTTTTGCTACCATTCATAGATCTTATTGCACTTTTTAGTACTATTCATGAGTTTTACTATACTATTTTAACTAATTTTTACCTTTATCTATTGTATTTTCAGCTAAAAAATTTTAGTTTCAACGAATTAAGTTATTCTCAAACGGAGTTGTAAGTCTATGACAGTTGCATTTTATCCCATACAACAGAAGTTCTTAAATTTTAAAAAAGAAAGGCAATATGTACCATCAGATTCTATTTATTATTTATTTAAATTGTAAAATTGATGTGGCTGTGTATAATTAGCTGATTGTATTAGAGTGTTCTAATGTGAACATGGTCGCATTAAATATATTATTTTAAATATAAGATAATTTGTATTCACCAACTCTTTAGTTCTGCATTGGATATTTCAATAAACTTCATTTTACACATAAGGCTAAAATATTAACAAAGCATTTTGAAAAATTAGGAGTCCGTTTGGTAATATTGTTCTAGTAACGTTGTTTAAATGTTGTGGAAATATGTGTGAATAAAAAAGTGTTGTATAAATATATGTTGTGTTGTTTATACAATAAAAACTGTTGTTTAAATAACAAAAACTGTTGTTTAAACAACACTACCAAACACCCCCTAGATGGTACTTATGGTGATGTGTGTGTAGTAACATTAGGGAATTTTGATGCAACCATCACATGTTTACAGAACTTGTACAGGTCATTACCACATTTATCAAGTGAAGTAGGTTGATCCTGAGGCTCCAATGTTTGGTTGGAAAATTTGAGGCATAAATCACTTATAGGAGGCCCTGATACCTGATAATGTTTCTTACAAGGAACTGGCACAAATATTGATGTGTTCTTTAAAAGATAAAGCATGACATCATCCCCAACCTGCATAAAAAAAAAAAAATGTAAGTTTCACTTTCACCCTATTTCATGGTAAAAATAGGAAGCCATTGATGTAGAGTAGATGTTAGTTAAAAAAAAAAAAAAAAAGCAGAGAAGAAGTACCCTTTGTAAGAGAAGACGCCAAGCTGGAGAGCATAGAAGTTCCATAATGGGGGTTGAATGATTAATCTGTAAGCCCCATTTCCCAAAAAAGGTTGATATCAGCAGCATAGTAAGCAGGACAATAATAATAAGTAAAGAAACAAAGAAAGAGAAAAAAAAGAAAGAAAAAACTTACTAAATAGTATAATTTTAGAAAAAATTTGCTAAATAGCAAATGACCAAACTTATTTAGTTACGTAGCAACATATTTGTCAAAACGTGAATTGTATCGTGAATCTATTTTTTATTTTTTCGTATCGTGTATCATAAAATACACAAACATTTAATAAAATTTATAAAAAATTATAGATATACATATATAAATCGTATATTCATTATAAATTTTAAATATATTCAACTAATAACTAATTTATTCATCACTTATGTAATAATATTTAATAAGCTAACTAAATAAATAAATCAACCTAGCATGTGTTTATAACATACACATTCAAATGGTTTAAATTTAAAAGTGATAATATATTACAAATGATCAAAAAATAATAATTTATTTTCAGCATATTGCCCAATAAACCCCATCTAAGTCAATGTTGTCATCATATATATCATTTTGCAAAATTATTTCTTTATTAAAATTTTCTTCATCATCATTAACATTTACTATCTCTCCTTGTTTTTTTTATTTTAATAATTAAAAAAAAAATCTTTTTGGCATTGTAGTTTCTTGGACTTATAACAATAATGACAAAAACAAAATAATAATTATATTGTCAATTAATATCTTATTCATAATATAGAAAATAAATTTGCAAATATTAAAATGAAATGTAAGTGTGTACTGAGTAATCTAAATTTTATAGGAAAAAGAGTGGAGAAAAAAACTTATAAATATGTTATTTTATTAGGCTAAATTAAGTAAATTAATAATTTTGTGTTAAAAACAAGTCTAACAACTTGTTAGATTCAAATAAAAGTACAATTTTTAACAAAAAATCTCATTTTAAAGTATTTTTTCTATGTATTATATGATACGTATGATTTTACGATTTATACAGTACATATATTATATCATACTATTCATGAATACTTATAATGTGTCGATTCGATACAAAACTTTTTATACTCGATATTGACAACTATGCCTAGCACATTTTTGGAACTCGAGTACTTGAGTTTCAAAAATATGCTAAATAACTAACTAAATAAGTATGACTTCATGCTTGTTTTCCTAAAAAATTCATGCTGTTTGGCAAAAAAGGCCAAGAAAGAAAGCTTGCCTTATCATAAGCATTGCAAATAACATTAGAAGACATGGGTTGCTCAGAAATCAGCATTTCAATGGTCCTTTGCACAATCTGAAAACATAATGATTGAGTGTGAGTGTCTGTATATCATGTAGGGAGATAAGAGAGAGAGAGAGAGAGACCTGAGATTGGGACCAGCGAGAGTGAGCGTTGAAATGCGAGAGAGGAGGCGCATTTTCAGAGAGCACAAGGAAGCATTGATTCAAGAGCTTCCGGTACTGTGGGGGTTCCTTCTCGTCTCTCACCAATGACGACATCGACAAAGGCAGCAGCGACTCGATTGTGCACGCCAGACTCCGCGCGCGCTGGCGGAATAGCCGCCATAGCACCTCCGGAACTCTCCTCCGTTTCTTAGTCTTACCCATTTTTTTTCCCATCACCAACACCAACAGGGTTTCTCGATCTCTTTCTTCTCAAAATCACAAAAAAATAAGGAAACTTGTATTTTCTATACTTGCCGCTTCACTGCCTCAAATCAAATGTAATAATAATAGCAGGTAAAGATTTCAAAATTTCAATCCATCGTAAGTAGTGCCATTGAAATGACATTTTTCCCGCCATCAATAACAACGGCAACATTGTCTCACAAAGATGATTTGTTGTGAAAGTCAACATAGAAAGAAAAAAGTTAAAAAAAAAAATTTTGATGACTTTTTACAAGGAAAGAAAATTTTTTTTCTTTCCACAATTTTTTATATCAAATAGAAAAAATGACAGGGATATACATGTACTCATTCTCATACTTTACTTATATGTCAACTCTTAATTGAATTTCAACATTTTCACACGAGTTTACCACATGTACTTGATAAAATTGAAATCCAAGAAAGATTTGAAACATAAACAATGTGTAAATTTGGATGTATGAATGGGTGTATCCCTAATTATTTGAGTGTTAGAATGAATGTGTCTGTAGCATTTTTTCATAAAATATCATAACACATTAACACCCCATTTCATTGCCTCAATCACTCCCTCTCTCTATCTCTGGTCATTCTCCCTTCTAAGTCTCTCTTCTCCAAAATAGATCAAACCCCCATGCTTCTCTAACCAAACTAAGCCCTAATTTGGGAGGAAGGAATGGAATGGCAAGATTTAGCAAGGGGAGCTCTCAAAGACAAGAAATTGAAGATTGATTACTTGGGCTCAAGGATGGCCAAATCCAATGGGTAAGAGGTACCTAGCTTGATCGGACTTGAAACTGCTAGGTATTTCTCAATATATCATGGGTAAAAGGAATTGAGTTAGGTTTTCCTTGGTTAGGTTTAAGTATTACTCAAATTCAATTATTTTTTTTTTTAAATGTCTAAATTTAAAATGATACCACGTCAGCTGTATCGAAATCTATAATTGATAAACATATTTGCAAAATAATCAAATCAGGGATTTCACCACTATTCTTATGGGTGTTAGTGGGTTGATTATTTTTGTGCACATATTTATCATTTATTGAATTTTGATAAAATTGAAATGATATTATTTGATAACAAATGCCCTTCTCAAATTTTGTGTATATGTAACAATATTCTAAGCATTCCGTTTAGCTCACCCTGATTGCAACGTTACACTATTCTACTTCAATAGCATTGAAATTTGTGGCTAACCTAACATGGTCTTTGACTCTTGTTGCACGACTTTAATAGCATTGAAATATGTGGCTAACCTTTCCCTCCAAAAAAGAAATATGCGGCTAACCTCTTTGACTCTTGTTGCATGTAGTGTAACGTTGCAATCACTGGCAGCTCCAAGATAAAGTCAGGCACCCGGCCTGGAAAAAAAATTATTATTATATATAAAATTTAAAAATTTTATGATTTTTTTTATCTTAAAAAAAATGTGACCATCCTAAATTTTTTTAGATCCAATATAATTAAACTTTTGACAAAATTTAGTAACAAGTTTGGTGGTAAATTAAGGTTACAACTCTACTCAATATTTTTTTTATTAGATATAATTTTTAACAATTCCACAATTAGATTACATTTTTTTTTTCTTATATCCTCCATGTTTGCAAAACTTCAAGAAGATTAAAGATAAATAGCTTATGTCATTAATCAAATGTTTAATTTTCAAGTTTTTGTAATCTAAAATTATACACAAAAAATAAGTTTATGGATCAAATGGTAAATAACATTTAATTAACATGAAACTTGACATGTATTTTATGAACATAAAAAACATATAATTTGATGATGCCGAAAATCTCACCAGTGAGTTGCACAGTGCTTGTATGCTCGAAATGACACCTGCACAACAAAAAGAAGAAGACCTAACAGAGAGCACCGGCGTGGTGCCGGCCAAATACCCTCCGAAGGTCAAGTCAGAACTTCTTTTTCAACTCTAGAGTGCTAGAGAGGGGTTAATTATGCGTACTTTGATTTGTGAGGGTATTGGGGCTTTTATAGTAGTAGAGGGTTGACCTCTTTTTCTTGGAGTGGAAGTCTTTTCCTTATAGGAATCCTTATAAGCGTGGATCACGGGATCTTTCCTTATAGGACTCTAACACTGGACTTGGAGAACAAGTAATCTCCTTATCACTCATACGTGGTGACCAACTCTTGGCTTTGCTTAGTGCCGTCGGCCTTAGGGTCGTCAGCTTACCCTAGTCCCTTCAGTGATGTCGGCGTCAGCTTCTTGTCATGTTATATGGACTTCAAAAGAATATCAAATTACTCCCCGTCAGCTTCGAAGTCTCCAGCTTCAGCTGTCCAACCCCGTCAGTCTTGGACCCTTGACATATAACAAGCTGACGGGTCAAGGCATGCTTTATTTCCACCTATCATAATTCAACGGTTAGATTTTCAAAATATGTTGTCATGTTAATTTGTTTAGTGAAAGCTGTAGCCTTAGACAATAACTAAGTTTGTAGTTCAACTTTGATCCTTTTAACAATATATTGGGCCTTTACAAACAAAAAGAAAAATACAAGAAAAATTTTATTTGACTAAAATTTTGAAAGAGATATAGCTTGCAGCATTGATAGTAAGATATAACTATCTTTTTTATTAAATATTGTATAATTTAGTTTCTTAATGACTACACTAGAAAAAATTCCTAGAGCTGCCACCGGGTGCAATTCACCATTTCCATTCACAATTTTTCTTAACTTTTTTGAATCAATGGTTGAGATTGAAAGTTGCTTTTTGCAACTATCAATCTTAACCATTCAAAGGAATTGCATCAGGTGCAATACCCTAGGTATTGCACCTAATCTCAATCCTGCTTAGAGTAATGTTGCACCAGTTTTTGACACCAGCTTTTAGGAAAAATTATTAAATACTCCGGGAGTATCATAAATGTGTATTCACCACTCTCATATAATTGTGAGTCCTACTAATTAAATTGATGGAACCCACAATTCGTGTGAGAGAGGGGAGTACGTATTTATGGTACTCTAGGAATACCCAATGATTACCCAGTTTTTAGTATTAGCTTTTAGCTTTTATGTACATCATTTTAAACTTCATTTTTTTCCTGCATTTTCTCATTTTTTTCAAAAATTTTCAAGGTACAAGTATTTTTTAGCACAATTTTAGCAAAATTTTTTTAACAAAAAACTAGATAAGCTGTTTCTAAACAGATGTATTAGTTAAGGTTGGGTTTGTAATTTAAGTTGATGAACTTTTTTTTAGAGTTATATAGTACATTGTTGGTTTGGCATTTTTTTTTTTTTTGGGTCTATTTTTTTAAAATAATTGTTTTGTGAAAATAAGGGTCCGTTTGACAAGAGATTTATAGTAACGTTGTTTGTATTTATTGGAAATACATATGAGTAAAAAAGTGTGTGAAAATACGTGTAATGTTGTTTAAACATTGAAAACTGTTGTTTAAACAACAGTAACATATGGGCCCTAAGTTACCAAAAACTATATAGTTTGTCTCATATTTAACTAATAAGCTACCGAAAATTATAAGATATTGAACAAACAATAAGTTAAAGAAGCATTTGCTATTTATTTTTACTACTTTTCAATATAGTGGGACTTGTTGGATTGTTTCATAAACAATTCATTCACACACCCAGTACAATATATATAAAAATGCCGAAGAAACAAATTTTGAAATATCTTGATTCTATTGACTAAAATCTTGAAAATTTTAGAAGTGTTACAAAATATTTGACACTCGTGAGAAATGTCAATTATTATAGTTTTTTCATTGATGTATTTGATAATAATATTTCCTTTTAAATTCTAAAATTCACTACAAAAAACGCGCTTTAAGGCTGCGTTTTGGAGCTGCGTTTTTGAAAAACGCAGCTCCAGAGTACTGTTTGAGCTGCGTTTTAGAAAAATGCAGCTTCACCACTGAATGTATAGCTGCGTTTACTAAAAAAACGCAGCTTTAGACCCATCTGGAAAATTTTTTTTTTTTTCAATATATCCCAGAGCTGCGTTTGAAAAACGCAGCTTAAATTGATATTAGAGCTGCGTTTTAATAAACGCAGCTTAAAAACGTCTAGAGCTGCGTTTAACAAACGCAGCTTAAACATTTATAGAGCTGCGTTTAACCAAACGCAGCTCTGGATATGTTTAAGCTGCGTCTAATCAAACGCAGCTCTAGGATTTCTATAAATTGAAAAAAAAAACCCTAAATTTCAACGCAATTGATTCGAAACCTTTGAAAAACACTCTCAGCTCTCTCAACCTAGCTCCCCGATCCCTAATCTCGCCGCTATGCCCCACAACCTCTCGCCGCCGTGCTCTCAACCAACCCAATACACCCATCTCATCACGCGCAAAATCTGATCCCTCTCCATCTTCTCCCTTTGCATTTCTGGCACTTCCCTGCTCTCCGCCATCGCCTCTCTCAACCCACGCGTCATCATCCTCTCCGACGGACCCCACTTCGTCCACACCCCCAATTCCCCTTCATTTCCGCCTGAGTTCCCTGAATGGGCCGAGGCCAACAACATCGTGGTTTTGGGGATTTGTTATGGGCTGCAGCTCATTGTTGAGAGGCTCGGCGGCAAGGTCAGGGTCGGAGAGAAGCAGGAGTACAAGACGATGGAAATTGGGGTGGAGAAGAGCGCCACGCTTTACGAGTCGAAGCGGGTTGGGGATAGGCAGCTTGTGTGGATGAGCCGTGTGGATGAGGTGGCTAGGTTGCCTGATGGGTTCGAAGTCGTTGTGCGGAGCCAGCAGGGTGCAGTGGCTGCGCTTGAGAACCGGGTTAAGAGGTTTTATGGCCTCCAGTACCATCCGGAGGTATAATTTGGTTTTATGTGATTTTGTATTTCAAATGTTAATTGGGTTTTGCTAGTTGAATTTGTGAAATATATGCATGCATTGTTTGAGTAACTGGGTTTGCTCTGCTTTTGTGATTGAATGTGTTTTTAGGTGTTTGCTTTGTAAGTTCATAAGAGGTATGGAAATTGTTGTGGTATTTTCTGTTCGTGGAGGAACAAGTTTAAGTATTGGGTTTGCTCTGCTGTGGTAATTGAAAGTCTTTGGCATGTTACTTTACATACATGGGCTCTGTTTGTTCTGTGCATAGAAGTAGTTATTAAAGGAATTGTTTTTGGTGTGTTTTATTTGCTTATTAAATGATGATATAAACTATAAAAATTTGATCTTTTGTACTTTGTAATCTTACAGGAGGACTATTCTTTGTAACCTAGTTGGGTATTTTGATTATTAATCAATGTGACAAATCTCTAGCTTGAGAATTAATGATTTTCACTTTGTTCAACTATGACTATGAGTGTGAATCTGCTTGAGATTTTGTTTTTATATGTAATAATGTTAACCCTTTATGCAGGGTTTGGGTCCGTATAATACAAGTATCAAGAACAAAAGAAATCAAAGCCAAATTTAGAAAGATTCCTAAATGGAAAGATTTGAGGCAGTCTCGATATTTTTCATGTTACATGCTAAGTAATCGGTGTTGTTTGGTTCTAAGGAATTGGTTTTTTGCTTTGCTGTCTTATTGGGTTTTCTTTATTGTGGCTCACACTGATTTTGGATTGACAAAAGTGGAACTAAGTGGGCATCAATAAATTATGTGTGCAGGAATGACTCAGATTTTTTTTTTTTTTTTTTTTACTTCAAAAGCTAACACTAATCTATCTTTTGAAAGTATTGGATGATGAGCAATTACTTAAAAATGAGTTGCCACTGATAAGCATGTGATCAATGCAGATGTTGGCCGTGTTGGAGTAAGAATTTGTCATGATATATACTTCCTTGAACTTGTTGCATCATATAGCAGCAGAAGGTTCTCCATTTTGATGAAATATTAGTGGTCTTTTAGTATACTATGCTTATGTTTGTGTTAAATGTCTACAGGTGCTCATACAAAATGCTCTAGGGGCCTTTAAAAGTTAGCATTGGTGAATTGGTATGAGAAGCGACGCAGCGAACAAGGTAAGGATCTATAAATCTAGATGCACAAATTTTTTACCATCTTTAAGTGTCATGGTGTGATTGATGCTATAAAAAATGTTCAACAGTAGGATTCTGTTAAGGTGACGTTACTCCATTGAAATCACCAGCACGTCAGTACTTATGAAAAAATTCGAGAAATTTTTTGTGTCCTTTGCGTTCCTCTGTTTTCCTGAATTTAGTACATAACAATGGGCTATAAGCCTATAACTGCAATATTAATCTCTACTATTAACAAATACAAATCATTTCCAAACTTTTAGAGCAACAGATAACCAAGTACTTAAATGTTCATATTACCTCAAACATTTTGGTTACCCAAATGGTGTCAATGTGTTTTTTTGTTTTTTGTTTTATAGGAATTGTATTATTTATTACTTTGCTTAAAAATTAGTTTTGTGGATGATGATGGTACATAAATATGTAAACATATAGACTACAAGTGTTATTTTTACAACTTACTTTTAAAAAAATTATGACATTTATTTATCTGTGCAGGTTCTCCTTAAGGTTAGGGGAGAATGGCATAAAATCAATATAATCAATTCCTTGTTTGATTTATTATATTATATTTGGATGTCTTGTCCTCCTTTATTATGCTGCGAAGTCCGCCTAATAAGGGCAGCAAGTGTTCTCGTTTTGAGTTCGTCTTCGATTATATTAAGGTAATTTCTGAATTTGGCAAATATGACATTTCATTATTTTTTTTTGGTCCAAAATTGTATAGCTTTGTGGTGTATGGACAATTGTAGATTCTGGACTTGGAGGAGCCTATTTCAAAGATGAAGATTATCCACGTATCTGGCACCAAAAGGAAGGTACTAAATTATGTGAAGAATTAGTCCTAATTTGTAACAGAAATTTATGTGAAGAATAAATGTACACTCAATAAAATTTTTTGTATATGTAGTAACTGGCCAGCCATAAATTAAAAATCATTAATTTTTGGTTTGTTAATATGACCTTTTGGTTTAGCCATGAAATTTAAAAATTCTTGCAGCAGTGTTTTTGTGGCAAAGTAATGAGAAATTGCTTTGAGATGATTCAAAGTGGCATAAAGAACTTTAAGCTCTCTAGCAGTGTTTTTAGGCGCCTGTCTGTCTAGCTTTGCAATGAGGAGGGGCTTAAAGAACTTTAAGCTCTCTAGCAAAATTTACCATGTGCTTGGCAATTTTGCTAAAGAGCTCTAAGAACCAACTAAAAGTTGAGAAATAAAGTTGTGGTTTAATATATATAGAGAGGTGGAGGGTGTGAGTTTTGGACACGTATTTGAGACATGGTGAATAAGGGCTTTGCATGAGGAACAAGTTTCAAGGCTACTGTTTAGGTTCAGTTGATATCGACTTATGACTTGGGTATCTCTATCACTAAGTTCATTAAAAGGAAGTGAGCTTACCTTTATGTGTGTACTGATGTACTCATGTGCATGTGCCCTTTAATTAATTCTTGTCTATTCTCTACACTCTAGAGAATCTAGAGATTGACTTGCTGGCAACAAATATCTAGATTTGGATGAATATAAACCATTCTTTTAAATTTTTAATCAATTGAAAATTTTTGACTTACAGATTCTCTAGGAGTTCCAAGTCATGTGTTAGAACTTAGAAGCCCGATTTAATTTGTTCTAGCTAGATTGTATTAGAGCATTTTCTTGGTTTGACTATTAGTTTTATCCTTCCTCCTGAATTCATGTTGCATGGTAAGTGCTGCTTACGAGTGAGTGTTTTAAGACAATCTGGAGGGAGGGAAGTTGGATAACTTTGTGGCTTCTAAGTTGTGGTTTTTATTGCTTTTTCTTGGCTGGTCCTGATTTTAAAATTGTATGGTATGGCACATTTACTGATTTATATATTTATCATCACTTTCATCTAGGTCTAATCGTTGTCAATTCTATTATGCACCAATTATAACTAAACACATATATTTGTGAGATACGTATGGAACATGAGCTTAATTTATTATGTAAAATATATCCAAGAGTTCAAACAAGTGATTACAAAGCATAAGATGGTTTGCTACTAGTGTTTGTTTGTGAACAATGGTTCTTTTTAACTTTGTCAGTGTAGGAAAATGGTTTGCTACTTGTGTTTTTTTGTCTCAAATTTTGTTCTTTATGGACTTGAACCTTAAATTTCTGCAGGGAGCAAGCTTACTGTTGGGAAGTAATGGCAGGCATGGCAAGACTGGAACTTTGAGGTCAGTTGGGAAGTGTTGTTGCTGCTTGCTGGCTATCTATACTTCTTCATGCAATTAGAATGTAAAAAACTCCTTGTAAAGATTTTTTGTGATGTATAGGATCTTTTGTCAGTAGAACTTACAAACTGATATATTTTTTGTTGGGAACTAGCAAAATTTTGGCAATGAACTTTAGAAAATTTAGTATTTATTAAGTATCTATTGGGAACTTGTTTTGTATTTCTTCATGCAAATTTGGGCAGGTTTTTGAGATTTAGCAAGGGAAAAAATGTTTATAGCCGCGTTTTTATAAACGTAGCTTTAGACAAAACCCATATCAGAGGCTTTAGCCGGGGTTGGAAAACGCAGCTACAGGACATCCTATAGCTGCGTTTTAGAAAACGCAACTACAGGTCTGAGCCTACATCCTATAGCTGCGTTTTAGAAAATGCAGCTACAGGTCTGAGCCTACAGCTGCTTTTTAAACGCAGCTCAAAGCGGGTCTGTAGCCGCGTTTTCTAAAAAACGCAGCTATAGGTTTCAACTTATAGGGGGTGGAAAAACGCAACCATAGGGTGTAGAAAACGCAGCTATAGAATCGATTTGGGCTGCGTTTTTAAAAAAGCAACTTTAGGTCCCGCAAGGGGGCTGTAGCTGCACCGCATAGGCTGTGTTTGTAAACGCGGCTACGGAAACACAGCTATAGGCTATAGCTGCGTTTTTACGGGCTATAGCTGCGTTTTTCAAATGCGGCTATAGCCCTCTTTTTTTTGTAGTGATTATTTATTTATGTACCCTTTTTTAAATACATTTTTAGAGGACAAATATTCTTTATGAACTTTCCAATGCAACAAGTAAATCTAATAACTTTCGAAAAAAAAAAAGAAGAAGAAGAAAAAGAAGTAAATCTAATAAGATTCTAAATAAGTTATTTCTTAAAAAAAAAAAAAAAAAGAGCAAAAAGTTACGTCTAAAATGGCTGATATTTCTGTTTGGTAAAGGCGTAAAATAAAATAGCCTAGTAATGCCAGTCAAGTCTATCTTCTCACCCGGATGAGTATTACACTGGGGGCAATTTACCCTACTATGTCTCACAAACAAATTTTACTTTTTACATTTTGAAGTTTTATTCTTTACTCTACTTTAATTTTTTTTCTTAACTTTTTTAACCAATGGTTGAGATTGAAAGTTGCTTTTTGCAACTATCAATCTCAACCCTCCATCCAAATAAAAAAAAAAAAAAAAAAATCTCAACCCTCCATAGAAATTGTATCAGGTGCAATACCTAGAGTATTGCACCTCATCTCAATCCCTTCTCACCCACTGTGTACTACTGTACTGGTCTCTGTGTACCACTGTACCGGTCTCTATTTGGCCATATAATTATTTACTAGTTTATAGCTTTACTGTACAAGTCTTAGAGCATCCACAGCAGTGGAGCTAAAAATTTAACTATTTGGCACCACAAAAAGTTACTTTATCTATTTTACCTACACACATGTTGCAGCAGTGGATTTATTTTTGCTTTCAACACAATAAAATAATATAAATATCACAATAAAATAAGTTATCTACTACAATAAAATAATATATCCATTATAATAAAATAATATATCTACTACACACAACCATCACAGCTACACACACAACCACCACCACTGCCACAGCCCACAACAAAGAAAAAAAAAATCAACCAAGCCCACACCCACCAGACCCACCAGGCAACACCCACACTCACCACCACGAAACCCACCCAAGCCACCACCACGAACACACCGATCTACCCACAAAGCCATCGATCTACCCACAAAGCCACCCACACAGACATCGTATTGAACCCAGTGACCCACTCACGAACCACATTGACCCACCACAGCACACCAACCACACCACAGCACACTGATGCCGATAAACCTAATCGACACCGACTATTCAACCACACCATAGCCCATAGCCCACCGATGCCGACGAACCCAGCCACCCATTGACGCTGATCGGCGGCTTGGGACGGTTGGTGGGTCGGTGACGTTAAGGATGAGTCGGGCCATTACCACCGATGAAACAGAGAGGTGAGAGTTTGAGAGAATGAGCTTGAGAGAGTTTTGAGAGATGAGAGCTTCAGAGAGTGACACTGAGAGAGAGGCACGGTGAGAATAAAATAGTATAAAAAAAATAAACAAACGCATATTATTTCAATCTGGGCTGGAGAATATATATATATATATATATATATATATATATATATATATATATATATATATATATGTATATATATTATTTTAGCTCTAGTGCACAGCCAAAGATAGTTGTGCACTGTAATAATAAAGGTAAAAAAAAAAACCTTTAGCTCCATTGCTGTATGGTTGATTTTTGTGTTTTGATGAAGCTAAAATAGCTATATAGCTATTTAGCTCCACTGCTACAAGTGTTCTAAGTCTTTTTCACCATAAAAAATAAAATAATAAGTCTAAGTCTTTTACTATTTTTCTTTTAATTTAATTTATTATACTCTTTAGTTTTTACCTTGGTTGATATACGTGTATTACAGTACCACTGTACCACTACTGCCATGGTAGGCAGTAGCTTTAGGCTTTAGGCTTCATCAACTCTCCTCTTTAATGTTTTAATAATATTTTATATTAGATTTAAATTTGAAAACAATGGTTTTCTATTTGGTTACTTCGATTTTAGTAAATTAACTTTTTTCTTTTTTAATAATAAGTAAGAGCATTCTTAGACCAGTGGTTACATAATCTTGCAAAATATAAAAAGTAAGGGGGTGTTCGGTACATGTATTTGAAAACATGTGTTTTGTTGTTTGAAACATGTATGGAAATACGTGTGGGAGAAAAAATGTATGAAAATGCATGTAATATTGTTTAAAAACTGAAAATGTGTATTTGAGTGGGTGTACTAAGTGATTTTACATATTTTGATAAAAAAACACTCACATCAGTGGGTGTAAAATTGTGCATAAATGCATAAGAGCTATAGTAACCTTGTATATATGCACGGTTACTGTAGCTCTTCTATACATTATTTTAATATTATTTCTCTCTTCCCCTGACTCTCTCTCTCTCTTCAACTCAATCACCATAACTTAGCACCAACGCCAACCCCTCAGCGCCAACCACACAGATCCAGCACCACCACCACCACAACCCAGCACTGCCAACCATAATCAACCCAAATCCGAAGAAAATCTCATCCCAAACCCAAACCAAAATCAATAAACTAAATCCAACCCAAGCGAAAACCCATATGAAATATCCAACAGAAACCCACATGAAAAACCCACCAGAAAACCCATTGGATCTGCCATCGCCAGGTTACTACTGATTGCTGCCGATCTGGGTTTGAGATTTGAGTGAGGAAGAGAGTTTAGGGAGAAGTAGGGGAAGAGGACAATTGAGAGAGAGAGACACGGTTGGGACTTGTGGGGTGGAAAAAAAAATATTAATGAAGAGATATTTATTGTTTAAATAATAAAAAAATATTATTTAAATAAGTTAGAGTGTATAATAGATATTCTGATGTGGGTGTTTTGTAAAAGTGGTCTTGTAAAATAGAAAAAGTAGGTTGTTAGTGTAAAATAGACGGAAAAATTTGGCCAAACTGATGCGGTTGCTCTTATCAAGGATGCTATAATGCTAAAATGCTATATTTGACATCCAAAACACCAAAATACCTTCTACATCAAACATGCCAAATATTAAAACCAAATATCAATTTTTTAATCCCCACCCACGTGTGCCATAAAGTTCATTCTCTCTTTTCTTTTCTTTTTCCCTCAACCCACACCGGAAAGCTCCTTTCCCTTCTCTCACGCTGCATCCCTTCCCTCAACTCACGCAACCAAAAATTGAAGATCCTTTTCCCTCTAACTAAACCCAAAAACCCACGCTGCCAATAATCCATGCTTTGCCCTTCTCCCTCTGACCAAACCCAAAAAACCCAAGCTCTTCTCTTCTTCCTCTGCGGTGCTAGGTGTGGTTGGGCTACAGTGGTTGGGCTGTAGTGGGTTTTGTGATTTGATATCTGTTGGTTTTGATTTCGTGGGTTTTGATGGATTTCGGCAGGTTTTGATTTCGGTGGCTGGGTTGATCGGGGTGGCTGAGAGGTGGGTGTGGGTTGATTGATTCGGTGGTGGGGTTTTGATTTGCAGGTTGTGGGAGGCGGTGATGGTGGTTTTGGGTGATTATATATACTTTTTTTTGGATGTGGTGAGTTGCAATTTGTTGTGATTGTGGTGGTTGGGGGTGTGACAGTGGCTGAATGTGACTGAGGTGTGGTTGCTGTGGGTATGGCGGTGCTGGTTATGGCTAGATGTGGCTTTTATTTTATTTTATTTTATTTATATATATATTAATGAAAACTGGATGTGGGTATTGTATATTGTTGTGAGATATATTATTTTATTGTATTTTTTATATTATTTTAATGTATTGTATGATAAAATAGAATTTTGATATTAGGTGTATTGTAAAATGAGTTGTTAAAATAGATAAAGTAAGTTTTTGAGATGCTAAATGCTAAATTTTTTGAGATCCTTGATGCAAATACTTTGAACCAACTATGATATTTTTACTAAAAAAAAAATAAACTATAATATTTTTATACTTATATATTTGTTTATTTATTATATTTGCTTAGAATTTAATATTTCTTATTTAAAAATAGATCATTATATTTATTTGGGGAGTATTTTAGTCCATTTTATTTATTTTTACTAATTTAATATATTTATTTATATTTATATAATTATTAAATTAATTATGATTTTATCACGGTTCGAATTCGGCCTAACCTTAAAAATCTTGAACCTTTATTTTTTCCGGTTTTATAAATGGTCTAGGTTTCAAAACCATGCTTTCTTGCTTTGTTTGATTATGGTTTCTATTATTCTCAGTTACGATAAGGCTAGCCAAGGTAGATGTTGTCTTCACTCTTGCCCGTATGATTTTGTCTTGCTTTATTTTCCTCTTACTTTGCAAAATTTTACTTCATGTTAATCTGTCACACCATGCGCTACACCTGTTACAATTTTTTTTCTCATTAATATAAATATAATTAAAATTACCATTAAATTTATTACATCAAATCAAACTAATTTTTAGTAAGGATTAAATAATATATTATCCAAAATGTTTAATAAGACAATATCATAATAAAATAAAAAGTTTTAATATTCATGCATTTAAATACTTAGTAATACAAAATAATTCTTTAACGCTAATAAAAGTGGGGTAGGGTTAAAAAGCCTAAACCTATCCATACCCTACCATCTTTGCAAAGAGGGGAAAATCCGTGCGAGGCAGAGCGAGGTGAGGTGGGGAAAAATTATCATTATCCCTCTTACATTATTTGGTTTCCATTCTTCGCTTCGAATCCTACTTGGAGGTGACAATTGTCAATATGCAACTCAATGCAATAATTTTAACTAAGGTTTTTTCAATACTTCTTTGGGTCGGAATATATGTTATTTGGCACTTTTCATTTTCTTATAATTATTTTTTAAAATATTTTTTATGTGTATTACATGCTTGTTTATAATTATAATTATTTTCATTGTTGTTTTTATATTTTATTATCTCATTATGTTCAAACTCATTTTAAAACTTTTACTCATTTGTGAGATATTTACCTATTATTTATTTATTTATTGTTAGTAACACAATTTTCAAAATATTCTTGTTATGATTTGATTAATTTTTCCATTTTATTTATATTTCTAATAAGCATTCATAATATATATATACACACACCACTTTTAAAAAAAGAAGTCAATAAATATAAATTTTATTTTATATTTTATTATTATTATACACCTTGCTCCATTTAAGGAGTTTTAGACAATGGGATGTTTATTTCACACAGTGTGAGTTTTTAGAAACTGAAATATAAAAACTCATGTGTGACACACTATATACAATAGGGATGACAATTTCTGCCCGACTCGCAGATACCCAGCTCGGCTCGACTCTAATGAGCCGAGTTTTCCCCGGCCCGATTAAAAATAGGGTTGTGTTTGGGTTTAAAAAAAAACAAAGCGGGTCTGGGTCGGGTTCGGGTTTTTACAAAAACCTGACTCGGACCCGGACCCGGCCCAACCCACTTAAAATTAAAATCACCAAAAAAACCCTAGTATATACCAAGCCACCCCTCCCACTCTCACTCACTCTCCTCTCATGTCTCACGTCATCGGCCACCGAATGTCAGCCACCCTTCTCTCATGCTTTCAGCCTCTCGGTTTCACTCTCTTTGCCGAAGAAGACGAAGACGAAGATGAAAATCTAAGATTCTCGCCACAAAGCCTCTCCGATCTCACCCAGTTTCGTTCAATATTGCTCCCTATATTTGCTTTGCATCGAGTTTGGTGATTGCTGAAGCCAACGACCACAACCACGATGATTTACGGCAATGGTTTTTGATGTTCTTCTTCCATTTTTTCTTTATTTGATTAATGGGTTTGGGGAGTAGGTTCTCTTTGTTTAACTTGTGGGTTTGGGATTTAGATTTGGTTGTTAAGATTTGATGTTCCTTGCATGTGCTTGTTTTAGATTTTGATTTCAAATGTATTTGGTTTCTGTGAATAGTTTGATTTTAGCTAGAGTAGGTGCTGATCAAGAAGCAGATTTCCTTTTGTTTTCCAGTCTGCCTGTGGACTTGCTTAAGACCTTAGAGGATGACTATAATGGAGTTTATTTCAACGGACTTTGTACAGATTTGGATTTAGTGTTTAGTTTAATGATATCGTTGTTTTTAACCCAAAAAAGAAAAAGAAGTTTGATTTCAAATGTATTTGGCTTCTGTGAATTGGAAATTTGAATGGGTATTGTGGATTTGATTTGAGATTTACTTGGATTTGTTGTTTATGCTGCTGTGATTCTTTTTTCTTAGAAAAACATAATTTTTTTTTTATTGGGCCACGGATTGGGCCACTGTTAGGGGTTGAAGATTGGGTCTTGAAGTGGCCTGGCTGGGCGGGGCCTGGCGAGGCGGGTCTGGGCCCCGAAAAAAAATCCGTTTAATAAATGGTCTGAGTCTGGGTCGGTGTCCTGGCTTGCAAGTCGGATCCAGGTATGAAAAAACCCGGCTCGAACCCGTCCCGTTGCCATTCCTAATATACAAGAGGATTTTTACTTTCAGACAATTGCAAATGTGCCTTACCGAAAGAATTGAATAGCTCAGCCCTAAAAAGTAGTATCTTTAGGCAAGGATCCTTTTCACGTCTACCTGATATATCTATATTTATCATTTTCACGGCTCTGTTATCATTTTCACATGAAATGATTATGTGAGACAAAGACACCTATCCCTTGAAATTCTTTCACACGAAAATATCAAAATGCTAATAATACAAACAAACAGAACATTATTATAACTAGAGTAGTGTGCAACTCTGTGCACGGGTATAATTAAAAATAATTACAATTACACAGTTTAAATTATATATTATTTGAGAAGAGATTGAAATTGTACATGGTATTAGCTTATACATTTTTTAAACCATATTTTTCTAAAATATATAATGATTTCTCATTATATATTTATATATTGGATTTAGACTTTTCGGTTTTGCATCAAATAATTCACTTGCCACAAAAACTAAAAAAAAAAAAAAAAAAAACTTCTAAATTATTTCTCACGAACATAAATTTTCCGATTTCATCCAATAAAAGTCTTAATTCTTAATAACCACTGCAATTCAACTACAGCAACAAAAACAACAACAACAACAACAAAAAGTCCTAGCTTACAAGTCCTTCTATTTGCTGTCTCTCCCTTCTCCAGCAAGCTCAAGCCTCATGCTTCAATAATTTTGCAAATTTTTTACTTCCTACCTTTATACTCTACAAAAATTTCACAAGCAAATACCAAATGGTAAGTAACTAAAGGTTAATACCAAATATTTTATTAATATTTTTCCTTCTTTCTCTCCCTACGGTTTTCTTTTGTACTTTCCTTTTCATCTCACACTGGCTAATAGGTGAACGTCAAAATCCTACTTGATACCAAAGTACATGTTTAATATTGTTAAAACAATATAGCTCACGAACATAAAAAAATCCTAAAAAATCAAAGAATTAATCCCACAATTCAAATAACTGTAAATTGTAAATCATCTTGAAGATAAAAATCCTAATAATAATAATAATAATAATAATAATAATAATAATAATAATAATAATGATAATAAACGATATAACCCCACAATTACAAGATCACCACCACCACATACATCAACACATCCATGTACAACAAAGTAAATCATGAATCATCTCAAAGATTAAATCCCAAAAAATAAAAGTAAAAAACAATATAATCCCACAATTACAAGACCACCACCACCATGCACAAACTCACAAAAAACTCAACAGTTGTGTGGTTGAATGAAAAGGCTCTACCTGGTTAAGCGGGAGTTAAGGATGCAAGAAAAAGCAAGGCGTAAGATAGTCTCTAGCATAGAATATCCTTATGGTTTCCTTGAAAAAATTTAGGCATTCTAGGGTTTTTGTAGGAGTAGCGTGCATGTTCTCCTTTTCTTTTTGTGAGAGAGGCCAATCGTGTTTCTTTTTAAAAAAATAAAACTTAATTGAAAAAATAAAAAATGCTAATGTGGAAAATTGTGGAGCTAGTAAAGCTAATGTGACAACATATTATAAAGTCAGTTAAAGGATTTAATTTTATAGTATATATAGATGGTGATATAGATGATGACATTACTGTAAACAATCAATTATTCTTAGGGTATGTTTGGTAGACTGTAATAGGCATTATAATGTAATAGTTATTCGTATGATTTAACTATTCAATAGTTTTGTTATGTTTTTATTACAAAGAATAGCCATTCATTATGAATAGCTATTTTTTAAAATAAGAAATAACTATTCCTCAAAAGAGTTGTAATAGCTATTCCTTAATAGGTGTATTAATTTATAAAATTAATATATTTTCAAATAAACAAACTGTTCATATGCATATAACAATTATGAAAATTAAAAATCATTAAAAAAAAACTAATCTCTCTTTCAAATTTTAAAAAATATTATTTTAAAAAAATATAATTAAAAACCACCCACCGACCGGCATCACCCGCCGACCGACGCCACCCACAGATTGACTCCACACCTCCTTCCTCCTCTCGCCTCTCTCACGAAATCGGATTTGACTGCTGAGCGGCAAATTGGGTTTTTGGTGGCTGTTCTGATCTTGCTGGTGGCTATTCCGATCTCACCGCTGCTAGATTTGCTGGGTTGTTGCATTTTTAGATTAGATTCTTTGTTTGTAGGTTTTCTTTTTAGGTGTTTGATCTGGTTTCTAGGTGGTTTTGCCTTTTTGATATGGGTTTTTGGGTTGTTGGTGGTTGTTTTTTGGGTGGTTAGTGGTTGTTTTTTTGATAGTTGGGGGCAGTTTTTTGAATCTTTGGTGTTGGTTTTTATGGCTATTTTTTAAGTGGTTGGTAGTGATTTGGTGGTTGGTGGTGATTCTACTGGTTGTTGGGTGTTTGGGTAGGTGGATGATGGTGGCCGATGGGATGGGACTACAGGGTATGTTTTTGTAATGGTTGGTGGTGGCTGGGTATGTGGTAGCTGATTTATATTTGCAATGTTTATGTCACAACACTTAAGCTCCGTTTGGGAGTTCATAAAAGAATGGAATGGAATTGAATGTATTTAAGTAAGGGAAATGAATGGAAAAGAATGGAATGGAATGGAATTAAGTAATCTTGATTGGATGTTTCAAAATGAAGGAATAGAAAGGAATGGAAATGAATGAAATGTAAGTAATCTTATTTGGGAGCAACATGGAAGGAATGGAATGAAATCATTTTATGACAATATTACTATTAGACCCCTATTTTAAAATAAAAAGGTCAAATATATAGGGGTATTTTGAGAGTTTTAGAAAAAAAATCATTAAATTTAATTTCATTCCCTTCCATTCGTCCAAAGTTCGGGGGGAATGAAGATTTGAGATTTTAAGGGAATAGAGAAGAATGAATGCTCCCTCCTACCCATTCCATTCCCTCCCACTTAGGCTCAATTTGGGAATTCATAAGGGAATGGAATGGAATGATC
The DNA here is from genome assembly GCA_023736055.1 of Quercus glauca. Lineage (NCBI taxonomy): Eukaryota > Viridiplantae > Streptophyta > Magnoliopsida > Fagales > Fagaceae > Quercus > Quercus glauca. Next base: position 62,373,186 of record CM043319.1, on the reverse strand, counting down.
ATAAGGGAATGGAATGTATTTAAGTAAGGGAAAGGAATGGAATGGAATGTAATTAAGTAACCTTGATTGGATGTTTTAAAATAAAAGAATTGAAAGGAATGAAAATGAATGAAATGTAAGTAATCTTGTTTGAAAGCAACATGGAGGGAATGAAATGGAATCATTTTATGACAATATTACTATTAGATCCCTATTTTAAAATAAATAGTTGAATATATAGGAGTATTTTGGAAGTTTTAGTAAAAAAATCATTAAATTTAATTTCATTTTTTGCCATTCCTCCAAATTTTGGGGGATTGAAAATTTGAGGTTCTAAGGGAATAGAGAATAATGAGTGTTCTCTCCTACTTATTCCATTCCTTCCCACTTAAGCTCCGTTTGGGAGTTCATAAGGGAATGGAATGGAATGATCATAAAGGAATGGAAAGGAATGGAATGAAATGAAATATATTTAAGTAAGGGAAATGAATGGAAAAGAATGGAATGGAATAGAATGGAATTAAGTAACCTTAATTGGATATTTTAAAATAAAGGAATGGAAATGAATGAAAATAAAGGAATGGAAATGAATGAAAATGAATGGAATGTAAGTAATCTTATTTGGGAGCAACATGGAGGGAATAGAATGGAATCATTTTATGATAATATTACTATTAGACCCCTATTTTAAAATAAATGGTTGAATATATAAGGTTATTTTGGGAGTTTTAGTTAAAAAAATCATTAAATTTAATTTCATTCCCTCCCATTCCTTCCAATTTTTGGGAGAATAAAAATTTTAGGTTTTAAGAGAATAGAGAGGAATGAGTATTCTCTCCTACCCATTCTATTCCCTCCCACTTAAACTCCCAAACAAGGGAAGGGAAGAATATTCTGAAATTATTCTTTTCATTCCTTTTCATTCCATTCCATTTATTCCTCCCAAACGAGGCCTTAAACTCTTAAACAAAAGAATGAGCTTTTCATTCTCTCCATTAAAACTCCTAAATAAGGGAAATGAAGAATATTTTAAAATTATTCTTTTCATTCATTTCCATTCCATTTTATTCCCTCCTCCCAAACGATGCCTTAAACTCCTAAACAAGGGAATGAGTTTTCCATTCACTCCATTAAAACTCTCAAACAAGGAAAGGGAAGAATATTCTAAAATTATTCTTTTCATTCCTTTCCATTTCATTCAATTTCTCCCTCTCAAACGAGGTCTAACCAAACACTTGCAAATGTTTTACAGTAAAATATTTTACATTTGAAAATATTTTACGTTTGTGACGGAGCTTAGACCATTACAGTCTACTAAATATGTCCTTAGAGTTATAAGGATAAAAATAAATCAATGAATTACTGTAAGATACATAATAAATAAGATATGGGTAAATAAAATAAATAAAGGGCATTATACAGAATAAACTTCCATAGTGATAATTAATTCACACCTACAAACAATTCCTTGTTTGGTTCATTAGATGAAAGAGAAATCCTTCATGGGTCCTCCGCCAACATTTTATTTTCTCTCTTTACTTCTTCTTCCTAAACAAACAAGGGAAATGAAAACATCCTCTTTTTTTCTTCACAGAAGAAGATTCATCAGCATCCCACTCGTCTAATAAACCTTCCAGTACTGTACTTCCACCAAGACCCCCAGTGAAAAGATGTAAACCCTCCAGGAACTGAACAATTTGTGACATCGTGGGGCGTATCTCATGATAGATCACGCAACGAAATATCAACTTTGTAATTGCTACTCCATCAGGAGCATGAAATCCAGGTTCTCTCTTCAGGCTCTCATGCACGAGTGGACAGTCAATTGGTTGGAAGCCAGAATACTTGTATTTTGACCAAGCCCATAACTCAGGTAGTTGATCATAATATTTCCACTTCTCCCCACCGAAGGCATGTATACTTATGAGTTCAATAAGTACAATAGCAAATGAAAACTGATCTGATCTCGGCCCCCAATCTCCTGTTACAAATTTTTTTGGTAAGTACTATAGTAAAATTAAAAGAGAGGGGGAAGTACAATTCGAATGCCAAAAGACTCATGGGTCCAATTGCAAGCTATTATTCTACGGTAAAACGTAACTTACAGGGACAGGAAATAAAAGAGAACAAAAGGGTAAACCTAGTCTCACAGTCAGGCTTCCTAATCACTCCTATGGTTTGCACATCCGAGAAATGGTTGCCCACTAAAGAATATAGAACACTATAAACCTGATACGTAGACTCCAAAGAATATAAATTCCCAGCGTTCCTCAGCAAAGTAGGTCATCAGGCCTTTCATCAACCAAAAAGACAAAACCCTTTACATCCAAGTTAGATAGAATATTCAAACTTGTCACCTAGTGTTCACGTCGCATAATTAATTGACCTAGCGTATATATATACATAAGTAATAAAAATTTTCTAAAAGTGCACAAAAAGTTTGTGCCGCCCTAGTACACAGAAGGAAACATGAGAAAAAAAACCCTACTAACATCTAATGTTTTATAGCTCAAAACATCCAATATTGAAGAAAAAGTATAGCAATTAGTAGCAACTATAAATTTGTATGAAGTTACAGAATTAAGAGCTTAATATCTTGCACTGTAAGTTCACCTTTCAAATGTACAGGAATTCCATTAATGCCAAATACACCACTAAGTGCCATGGGCCCAATGCCACATTCCAAATCATCATAACTGAATTTAGTTGCACAGTTTCTCTGGCAGGGCGAATAGGGTTAGTGTTTAACGGTAAAAATAGGTGCACTTGGATTTAAAAGTCGTTGAATCAAGCAAACATAGCTTGGGATTGAAACAATCAAGAAAACTCAGATTTTAGGTTGCAGTTTTTGAAAGCTATGACTATTACTCTTGAAATATTGTTCTGGATTCATATGTTTGAATGCTAGTTGAAGGGGCAATGAGTATTTATCAAAGGCTTCCTAGTTTTAAAAAGTACGCAAACAAGAGATTTAGTCTTTTCATATCATGTTAGGATATGAGATAGTTAGAGCTTAAACAAATCACAAGGAGGCTAAAATAGACGAGATAGAAGGAAGAATCTGAAAACAAAATGATACAGGACAGAAGGTTTGAAACTAAGAAGTCATCAGGGTTTCAGTTTCAGCACCAAAGACTTTATTAAAAGGACTGCTGACAGGCTGATACTAGAAATTAGGTGTTAGAAAATTGAGAAATTAGGTGAGGTAAAGCTAGTTATTTGGTAGTAATTAGCTGTTAGAAAATTGAGAAATTCATACTAGAAATTCTCAGGGCATCTCACTTTGATGCTTAGACGTTAAAGTGAAAGAGCTTATAGGTAGAGAGAACAATTGAAGTTGCAGAAGAACAACTTAAAGCTGTAAAACAGCAAATATGAAGTAAAGAGACGAAGGAAAACAGAATAAACTAGGGTTCTTAGGCATCAAACCTAATAAGGGGATCCGATACATCTTGCACCAAAATTTTAATAGCACCATACCACAACGTGAGCATCACACAAAGCCAAAATAATGTAACTTCATTCATCTCACTCCAGATAAGACAATTAATGCGTCATTCATTTCAAGTTAAAAGCTTGGCACCTAGTAAACAAGGAACCCAAGCAAACTTGCCAATCAAGTTCAACTTGACAACCAGACAAAATCTATGATGTTATAACTAGAAGTCAAAAAGTCTAGCAAAACAAAAACGTCCACAACCAGAATGCTAGGAATTAATGCCTCAAAAAAGAACATGCACACAACTTTAAATACTGAAATACATTAATACAAAAATGGAGATACCTGTCTTGAAAAAACTGCTGTCTAAATAGGGAATATCTGAGATTAACATGACGTCCTGGTTCAGCAGATGCTGCTTTTCACCAAGAGCTCCACCAGTTAGCATAAAAAAGTCGAATAGCACTGGATTGAAATCCTGTGAAACAATGAAGATCAAATCACACCAAATTTTAGAATCCTTTTGCTCATAAAACAAAAGTGAGTCTAGTGAAAGCATGGAAGAAAACCAAAGATGACCTGATCAAGCATTATAAGTGCAGGGTGAACAAAGTGAAGTAGGTAAGGGGGATTCTGACAATGCAAATGCTCAAGCACACGTGCAATCGCAGATGCCACCTGCATTCTTTGTTTCCATGTTAAATCATCTGCAAATGCAATTAAACCACTTTTCATTTAGTCTTTTCGATGGAAATGGGCATCAATGGTTATAATATGTATTGCATGAGTCAGATGAACAAACAGCTAAAATGTCACAACACACGAAGATTATAATATATATACACACACACGCACACACCTAATCTTACCTTTGTCAGTGAGGTTGATAAGAGTATCCTTTGATCTAAGATCATAGACAACACCAAAGTGGTGATCTTCAACTTCACAGCAATATCCAATCAATTTTACCAAATTGGGGTGATTTACAACATCTGGATGTGTCAGAAAAATGCATTCACTCTACAACAACAAAGATGAAGCAAATCAATTTTATTTTCTGTAGTTCTTCTTTTGAACATAACATGTAGTAGCGGTAGTAAATAATAAATGAAAGAAACATGCGTAATGTATATACATACCTCCAGTCTGGTAAGACCATAATTAGGATAATGTTTGGCAATTGTTCCAACATCAGGGTGAAGCCATATCTTGACAGTAACTTCTTGACCTTGCTGAGTTTTCCCCCTATAGACTTTCCCGAAATTTATCTTTCCAATAAAGTTTTCTTCGCTAAAGAAGTTGGTTAGGAGTTCCAAATCCCTCCAGCAATATTTTTTTGGTTTGCAATCAGCAGAAAATTCCATCTCTGCATAATTTTTTTAATCCAATGTTAATGACTTAATTAAGCATTTTTACAGTATGATTATAATCCTCAGAAGTAACATAAGACACAGCTAAAAGGAATAATATGTCAGCTTGCTATGATTATTATAATATATATAATAGAATGCATTGGGCAACAAGTCATATTAATGGAAATTGTAATACTAGAAACCAATCACACAACAAAGAGCCCCTTTTAGCTCAATTGGCACAAGTGACGAAACCAAGAATTTTTCCCAAGAGGGGCTAAGGTAAATATAATAAAGTTCTTCAGTGAAAAAAAAAAAATTCTTTAGTTGATAAATTAACTTTGACTCAACAAAGTTGTGCCCTGCGCTCCTTTATGGCATTAAAATCATTTATAATTGATTCTAAACTAAAATACATAGCAATCTCTTTATGGGAACAATATTTGTTTATTTAGGTTCAAATCTTTGAGCTATTCTAGGTGTTTTAGCACTTGAAGTTTCAACATTTGATATATAGAATTGAGCAAAGTTTGTAACACTTTTTCTATTAAAATATGCATCAATGATAGATGGTTCTCCATAAATTATTCACAATTTGAAAATCTGAATATTGAATTTCATAATCTTTCAATTTCTTAATAAACCAGTCTATAACAATAATTTAATTGGTCCAGCCATTAATATCAATTAAACAAATAATTAACAAAAATTAGTATTATCAAATTATAATAAATTGCTATAACATTGTCTAGAGAGTCGTTGCTTAGTTAGAAATTACAGAATTGTTTGGTAGTTTGTAATTGATTCTAAACTAATTTTTTTTTAGTAATTTCTATATGTGCAGTTAGACAAAACCAAACAATTGTGTAAATTTATCTCAATAAAAATAATCATACATGATACCTGATCAAATATAATTATATAATATAATAAACAAGCAGATACCAGTAACTTATTCTGGAAAAAAAAAAGTACAATTACTCAAACCGTTGTTATCAAATATAAACATCAAACCAACCATAACAAGCCAGCGACAAATATCAAATTAAAAAAAATATATATATAGGTTATAAAAAGATGCTAGCTGTTCACCACTTATTTATTTTTAAATCTTATAAACAGGATGTACTACAAATATCAACTACTTGTCATTTATTAACAGTCTAACAAACTTGAGTTTCCAAAAAATGCTATATAAATAAGTTTGACCTATACTTTTTTCTAAATATTTTCTAAAATTATGCTATTTGGCAAAAAAGGCCAAACAAAAACTCCTAAACTAACCACAAGCACTCAAAACATACCAGCAGAGAGAGAAACAATGGCCACTTTCGTTGAGTCTGCCTATAGTACAACCAGTGAGTTGAGTTGTGGAGGCAAAGTGTTGAGATGTTGCAGCGTCTGGGTTTGAATTTTTTATGAGTTTTTTTTTTCAAGTAACATTAGATCTCTATATATATGTGTTTGTATTTGGATGAGTACTTATTCCTGATTTACATAGAAGAGGAATCCTAATTTTAAAGGGATTCTTTTTCTTTTTCCTTATATTGCGGATGAGATTTGGTGCTTGGATTTGTAAAGATGATTATGGGCCGGATTGTATTTTATATGGGTTGTTTCAACTATCAATTCATTTTTTTTTTTGGATATTTTCTTCTCTTAGAATCTGGGGGCCGGTAAGTTCATTTCCCTAACAATCATAAAATTTTCCCATTTTATCAGCAATATCAATGGAAAACCACTGCACACGCTTGGTGTGATGGTCACTCAAAGTATAAGTATTTGTGGGGTGTAGGGTATAGACCGGAGTTCAAGTCTCCAAAAAAGAGTTTCACACAAATATACACTTAGATTAAGTTAGGGTTAAATTTCTATTTTGTTTTAAAAAAAATCAGTGGAAATTTTGAGTATTTAAGAAGCTATAGCCTGTGATAAATTATTAGGTCCACCGGAATTATAATGCAGACCATTATAAAAAAAATCATTAGGTGATATCACATTTGCATGAATGATAGTGTTTTATTGGTTAGGAGGACGTATCTAGCATGGACATTATCTATACTACTATTTATCTACTAGCCTCATCACACGCTTTTTGCGTGTGCGATGAGGCTTTTTTTTTTTTTAGTTTAGTGTCATAATTTTTCACTCATTAATTCTAATTTGAGGTTTATATGTTTTTTCACAAAAACTGCACATTTAAAACTACTAATACGGATGTATCACAAAAAACTAATACGGCTAGAAGTGTCATAAGGCTAATTACAAAAAATGAATGTTATTTTGATGTTCAATTTTTGTAGCTAGCCTTATGACACTTCTGGCCGTATTAGTAGTTTTAAATGTGCAATTTTTGTGAAAAAATGTATAAACCTCATATTAGAATGAATGAAAAGTTATGACACTAAAAAAAAAAAAACTCTCTTTGTGTATTTGTGCAATAAAATTTATGTAACCGCTAACCACCAAAATAGTTAAAAGTGTAATGAAACCTAGCACCAAAAAAAAAAAAAAAAAAAAAAAAAAAAAAAAAAACTATGATAGTATTGAAGTCATTGTGTGGGTACTTTTATTTACAAGCCTAAGAAAATAAATTGCATTCCAATCTGAACAACAATTTGTATTATTTGATCTCATTCTCTATCTCTGTATTATTAACAATACAAAACAAGTTAGAAATATATATATATATATATATATATATATATATATATATATATATATATATATATATATATATATATATATATATATATATATATAGATATGTGTGTCTGTGTGTGTTGGGAGGGGGTGGGGGGGGGGGGGGTGACAATTTAACAATTTAATGACCACAGTCATATTTATAATATATAAATTCTATATTTGATTTCAAAAGAAAAAAAAAATTAATGTTAAGTAAATAACAAAGTTTTATCCATCATACCTTGCATTTTGTCTAAGTGGCACTTTCTTATCCCTGTGTGAATTGAAGTATTGGATTTGAATTCTGCCCCACTTATTTTCTAAATTTGTGTTTGATCAACTATAAAATAAAATTAAAAAAAAAAAAACTGCTTAGTATGATGTTTGCGGATAAAGCTTTAAATACAATCTCTCAAACCTATTGCAATCATGTTTGCATCCTCAATTATGTGCCCAAAGACATCACATACAAAGCAGAATTAATGAACTTCAATCTCTCAAACCTGTTGCAACCATCTTTGCATCTTCACTACCATGCCCCAAAGATATTACAAAGCAATGAATGAACTACTAAATTTAATTTTTTTTTTTTAAATTCCCTGTCCAACTTTGTTAAAGGTGAATTCTGATTGTTGGTGGTGCATGATAAATATTTGTATGTTAAATAGACACAATTCCACGGTTAGTAATCAAATTAAATTTTTGTATGTTAAATATTATCCCTTAATTTAAGAAATATATCCTAACAAATAAAAAAATAATTTTAATTAGATGATATATATTATCTAAATTAAATTTTTGTACGTTAAATATTATCCCTTAATTTAAGAAATATATCATAACAAATAAAAAAATAATGTTAATATAATTTATTTAATGATAAAAATGAATTAGAGTCCTGGTAGTATACTATTTAGTTTTAGTTCTTTAAAAATCTAAAAATTTAATAAAATTTCTGCAATTTAGTGAAGCCACATGGTGCAACTACGGCGTCTAAGTCCAAATTTTATTATTATATATAAGATATGACATGATATGATGATATGATATATATTTTTTTAAATGTACAAAAATTTCTTTAATTTGGTGCCACAATTTGGCGTAATTACGACTTCTAAACTCAACTTTTAATGATATGATATATATTTTTTTAAATGTACAAAAATTTCTTTAATTTGGTGCCGCCATTTGGCGTAATCACGACTTCTAAACTCAACTTTTAGAGGGGTGCTACATTCACAACAAATCATATGTAGTTAGTTGTTATTGGTTCTAATTTAAATTTACTATTGAAATTACTTTTCTACCCCACCAATAACAACTTGTAACAACCTGCCACATTAGAGTTGTTGTGAAAATGTTGTAAATATAGTATTTCTCCAACTTTTATCATATAATATACGATAATATGATATGATATATATGAATATTTAATAATATAAATATGATATAAAATCAATTACTTTGTGCTAATATGAAATCCCATTTGGGTGCCCACAGTATTTATCCCTTGCCTTCATTTCCGGTTCCTTTAAAATCCTCTCAATATTATGGCTCTCCCTTTCTCCATCTGAAACTTTGCTTCCCTGGCTAACACTTTCTCCCTAGCTCTCAAAACCGTCCTCCTTTTTCTTTTGTTTTTGTAGAGATTTCAATTCAATGACTAACAAAGACAAAGATCAGGACAACGATGCCACCGGAATTATAGACATGATTCATCTCATAGAAAATTTGCTTAGAGAGTTACGGATAACGATGAATTATCTTATTAAAAGTACCAAAGGAAGTGAAGCTTTAAAGGTGAGACTTAAGTCACTGGAGAAAGATCTTGAAGCTATTGGGAAGATGTTCAATGAGTCGATGAAGGAGTACTTTGAAAAAAAATGGTGTGATAATCTTGAACTTGGTAAATCTCTCAATATATGAAAATTCAATGAGCCCAAGGGATCACTTTCAGTCACAGTCAACCATGCAGAGTCAATTAGGTGGAGTCAACTCCGAACCATGCATGCACAGAGATTTTTTTTTTTTTTTTTTTTTTGAGAAAAACCATGCACAGAGATATAATTCTAGCTTTCACGAGGTTTCTTCATTTCTACCACTTATAGTTAAGTCTCGTTTATATTTATGTTTATAGTTAAGTCTCGTTTATCTAATAAAGAATTTCAATATAAAAGTGTTGTGAAAATGTTATGAACACTCACTGCTTAATGAATTTTAGGATAGTTGATTCTTTGAACCCACTTCAAGCTAGGATGCATGACATGATTAATCAACCAATTAATCTTGGGGTAAATGGGCTCTTCTTCTTCTGTTTATTTATTTCATAGAAATCCCAATCTCCAAGTTATCATAATGAAATAAAATAATAGATTAGAACCCACCACAATTAAAAGTAAAGGTGTTGATTGCGTTTAACAATCAATATATATATATATATAATACTATATATAATAATATAAAAGCAACAAAGTTTGCATTTATATCAAAGTATTAGTTCATTAATATTTATAGTTGTGCATTAATTATTTATATTAAATGAATATATATGATTATTGTGGGGTCCCAAATATTTAAACAACTCCGGCCCACTCCATAGCCGGCCCAAGGCCCGCGCTGAGGAGGATATAGAAGCCGAGGGTAAAAGGGAAAAGCCCAAGTCCTCAAGGGGCCTCGCCGAGGATTCCCACCTCCTCGGCCAACCGACGTTGATAGAAGGAAAATATCTCTCACCTATCAAACATACGCCACCAACCTTCTAGCCGCTTTAATGGTGAAGTGACCAGCAAATCCAGGTGCCTTGGTAACTCCAACTAATAGAAAGTTTGCAAAGGCGGCTGAGAACTAACATAAAGTCTGCAAAAGCAGGTGATGGGACAACCCCTTATACACAGAGTTCAGATAGCCGACGAATGGACGGTTAAGATTAACTAAAACAATACTATATAACCAAGAGGATTCCCAACATAAGAGGAGGCCCTCTGATATTTATCAGTCCTAAAAAAGAAAGGACAGGATTTAGATCAGCTCTAAGAAAAAAAGATCCTCGGACTGAGCCGAGGACGAATACATTTCACAAACACTCAACCAAAAATGATCAGGATCCTCACAAACACTTAACCAAAATCATCAAGATCTTCATAAACACCTAACCAAAGTCATGGTCCTTATTCTCGTAGAAAATACTTATCCAAATTAACTCGCCAATCATCTTTAGGACTTTCATGTCATCCGTTGTTTGCTATGTTGGTGCCTAGCCCTTCTACCCACATCTCTACAAATTTTATTGTCAAGGGTCCATTACAAATTGAGTCCCCACAATTATTTTTATAAACTTTATGTAAGAGATAATATTTAGTTGGAATAATAATAATAGAGTTAGAATATGACATTTTTACTCATGTTTAGTTACTTTGACAACAATTGACACAAAAGCCATAAAAATTAAATATTTGTGAATTCATTAAAAATTAATCTTAATCATTTGATTAAATTTCCTAACTCCTTTATATATTTATTTTGTTATAACATAATTAAATTTTAATATCATTTTTCTAAGATTTATATAAGAAACTTTTTTTTTTTTTTTTTGAGAAACGATTGAAACATGATATCACGCAACAATTGAAGCAATGTCCAACAAAAGGGGGAAAATTAATAACACATAATTAAGAATGTAAAAAAAAAAAAAAAAAAAAAACAACTTGAAGGATATATGAATTTTTTTAATAGGCATGAAACATGCTTATCTATATTAACCACTATATCATGTAAGTTTCAATTTATGAACGTATGTATATAGTGTGATCAAATCACTACACTACTCTTTGTGTCTTTTTATTTTGTCTATAAAATAACTAAAGATTAAAATTTTTATTAGGAAATTTATTGAAATTTTTTTTTATAGTTGGGGGACTTGAATCATGAATGTCACCATTAGAATTTTAGGTGCCAACAAGTTAAGCTACAAGATTTTTGGTAAAACTTATTAAAATAATGGAAAAAACTAATAATAAGTTGTATTACATATCATGCGAGAATTCAGCTGGTTAAAAGACAAGCTTGAAAGCAAAGTTAAACCCCCAATTTTTAATTAATATAGATTACAAGTCTCAATTTATTAATTGAGAGTGAAAATTTTTAATTCATTATATTGTTTAAAGTAGTAGTTTTTATTTAGTCTCAATTAATAAGTTGAGACTGAAATTTTTTAATTCATTATATTGTTTAAAGTACTTTAAAGTAAAGTAACTAAATACAGGAGTGTTAGCTTTAAAAATGTTCATGTGGGAGGTCCGAGGACCAAAGAGGATCAGATCACAAAATATCTTGCATAAATCTTGCCCGAAGAAGTATATCAACTCCAAGGACTTCACTGTCCTGAGGATGGGAGTGGAGACAGGATAGTTAGTGTCCCATGAAGGCCTAAGGAGAAGAGACAAGACCATATGGGGGGCAGAGCTGGTGGGAGGAAGCTTCCTGAAAGGGCATACCTATCCCCTTCGCATTGAATGCCCTGCAACAATTTGATCAACTGCATTAATGAGGAAATGACACCTGAACAGTGACTTCACAGCTAGCAGACCCTTCTACCACCTTCAGTGGAGCTTTGACGGGACTAGTATCCTAAGAAAGGCTTTGAGGCATATAACTGGAGGGTTATGATGCAAGTAGGAAGGATATATAAAGGGGGGAAGCCTCCTAGATGAGGGGGATGACTAATTCTGGAGAAAAATAGAAAAAGAAGGAAATAAATAGTGTACCATTGGCCTAGAACTTGTAATACTTATAAATAAGAAATTAACCCTCGGACCAACCTGAGGAGAGCATTACTTCCATTCACTATTCAAATTTCTCATTTCTATCACTCTTGTATCTTTGGCTGTATCCTAAGATTAAGTTTAAAATTGCACTTGAAGTATCTTTCTCACTTTCTTAGAAATTTTATTGTTGGGCTTGCTATAAAGGGCAAGGTACCACTATTTTAACTGGGTTTGAGACTTTATTTTCTGAGCACTTACAATTCATATTTGAAGGAATATATGGGTGATTTAAAAAATAATAATAATAACTTTATTAACATAATAATAGTGATATTCTTTATCTAATAAAGAATATCACTCTTACTCTTAGTGAAAAGGGTTTATGTTTATCTAATAAAGAATATCACTCTTACTCTTAGTGAAAAGGGTTTATGTTTACTTGAAGTGGCCTGGTTGGGCGGGGCCCAGCGGGGCAGGTCTGGGCCCTGGAAAAAAATCCGTTTAATAAACGAGCCGAGTCTGGGTTGCAGGTCTTGGCCCGCAAGTCGGGTCTGAGTATGAAAAAACCCAGCCTGTTGCCATTCTTAATATGTAAGAGGATTTTTACTTTCAGACAATTGCAAATGTGCCTTACCAAAAGAATTGAAACAGCTTGGCCCTAAAAAGTAGTATCTTTAGGCAAGGATCCTTTTCACGTCTACGTGATATATCTATATTTATCATTTTCACATGTAGGTAAAACTCGAGTTATCATTTTCACAGCTTAATTATCATTTTCACATGAGATGATTATGTGAGACAAAGACACCTATCCCTTGAAATACTTTCACACGGAAATATCAAAATGCTGATAATACAAACAAACGAAACATTATTATAACTATAGTAGTGCATAACTTTGTGCACAAGTATAATTAAAAATAATTACAATTATATAGTTCAAATTATATATTATTTGAGAAGAGATTGAAATTGTACATGATATTAGCTTATACATTTTTTAAACCATATTTTTCTAAAATATATAATGATTTCTCATTATATATTTACATATTGGATTTAGATTTTTCGGTTTTGCACCAAATAATTCACTTGCTACAAAAACTAAAAAAAAAAAAATCTTACACTAAAAAAAAAAACTTTTAAATTATTTCTCACAAACATAAATTTTCCGATTTCATCCAATAAAAGTCTTAATTCTTAATAACCGCTGCAATTCAACTACAACTTAAAAACAAAAACAAAAACAAAAACAAAAAAAAAAAAAGAGAAAAAAAAAAATCCTAGCTTACAAGTCCTCCTTCTATTTGCTGTTTCTCCCTTCTCCAGCAAGCTCAAGCCTCATGCTTCAATAATTTTGCAAAATTTTTACTTCCTACCTTTATACTCTACAAAAATTTCACAAGCAAATACCAAATGGTAAGTAACTAAAGGTTAATACCAAATATATTATTAATATTTTTCCTTCTTTCTCTCCCAATGGTTTTCTTTTGTGTTTTCCTTTTCATCTCACACTGGCTAACAGGTGAACGTCAAAATCCTAGTTGATACCAAAGTACATGTTTAATATTGTTAAAACGATATAGTTCACGAACATAAAAAATCCTAAAAAATCAAAGAATTAATCCCACAATTCAAATAACTGTAAATTGTAAATCATCTTGAAGGTAAAAATCCAAATAATAATAATAATAATAATAATAAACGATGTAACCCCACAATTACAAGATCACCACCACCACATACATCAACACATCCGTGTACAACAAAGTAAATCATGAATCATCTCAAAGATTAAATCCCAAAAAATAAAAGTAAAAAACAATATAATCCAACAATTATAAGACCACCACCACCATGCACAAACTTACAAAAAACTCAACAGTTGTGTGGTTGAATGAAAAGGCTCTACCTGGTTAAGTAGGAGTTGAGGATGCAAGAAAAAGCAAGGTGTAGGATAGGCTCTAGCATAGAAGCTCCTTATGGTCTCCTTGAAAAAATTTAGGCATTCTAGGGTTTTTGTAGGAGTAGCGTGTGTGTTCTTCTTTTCTTTTTGTGAGGGAGGCCAATCGTGTTTCTTTTTTTAAAAATAAAACTTAATTGAGAAAATAAAAAATGCTAATGTGGAAAATTGTGGAGCTAGCAAAGCTAATGTGACAACATATTAATAAAGTTAGTTAAAGGATTTAATTTTATAGTATATATAGATGGTGATATAGATGATGACATTACGGTAAACAATCAATTATTCTTAGGGTATGTTTGGTAGACTATAATAGACACTATAATGCAATAGTTATTCTTATGGTTTGGCTATTCAGTAGTTTGGTTATGTTTTTATTATAGAGAATAGTAATTCGTCATGAATAGTTATTCTTTAAAATAAGAAATAACCATTCATCTCTAAAAGAGTTGTAATAGCTATTTCTTAATAGGTGTACTAATTTCTAAAATTAATATATTTTTAAATAAACAAATTGTTCATATGCACATAACAATTATGAAAATAAAAAAATCATAAAAAATAACTAATCTCTCTTTCAAATTAAAAAAAAAATATATATATATATATATTATTTTAAAGAAAATATAACTATATGAGTAAGATATTTCCTAAAATATTTTTTAAGTTTTATTCTAATGTTATAAAGGCAATTTGATTTAAGGGTTCTATTCTTGTATTGTCACCAAACAAATGAATAGCAATTGGTATTATATTACAACATCTTGTATTCCTTATAATACTTATTCATATTCCTATGTTACAATCTACTAAACATGTCCTTAAAACTATAAGGTTAAAAATAAACCAATGAATTACGGTAAGATACATAATAAATAAGATACGGGTAAATAAAATAAATAAAGGGCATTATAAAGAATAAACTTCCATAGTGATAATTAATTCATACCTACAAACAATTCCTTGTTTGGTTCGTTAGATGAAAGAGAAATCCTTCATGGGTCCTCCACAAACATTTTATTTTCTCTCTTTACTTCTTCTTCCTAACCAAACAAGGGAAACGAAAACATCCTCTTTTTTTCTTCACAGAAGAAGATTCATCAGCATCCCACTCATCTAATAAACCTTCCAGTACTGTACTTCCACCAAGACCCCCAGTGAAAAGATGTAAACCCTCCAGGAAGTGAACAATTTGTGACATCGTGGGGCGTATCTTATGATAAACCACGCAACGAAATATCAGCTTTGTAATTGCTACTCCATCAGGAGTATGAAATCCAGGTTCTCTCTTCAGGCTCTCATGCACGAGTGGACAGTCAACTGGTTGGAAGCCAGAATACTTGTATTTTGACCAAGCCCATAACTCAGGTAGTTGATCATCGTATTTCCACTTCTCCCCACCGAAGGCATGTTTATATATGAGCTCAATAAGTACAATAGCAAATGAAAACTGATCTGATCTCGGCCCCCACTCTCCTGTTACAAATTTTTTTGGTAAGTACTATAAACCTGATACGTAGACTCCAAAGAATATAAATTCCCAGTGTTCCCCAGCAAAGTAGGTCATCAGGCCTTTCATCAACGCTAGTGTTCAACCAAAAAGACAAAACCCTTAACATCCAAGTTACATAGAATATTCAAACTTGTCACCTAGTGTTCATGTCGCATAATTAATTGACCTAGCGAATATATATACATAAGTAATAATTTTCTAAAAGTGCACAAAAAGTGTGTGCCGCCCTAGTACACAGAAGGAAACATGAGAAAAAAAACCCTACTAACATCTAATGTTTTATAGCTCAAAACATCCAATATTGAAGAAAAAGTAAAGCAATTAGTAGCAACTATAAATTTATATAAAGTTACAGAATTAAGAGCTTAATATCTTGCACTGTAAGTTCACCTTTCAAATGTACAGGAATTCCATTAATGCCAAATACACCACTAAGTGCCATTGGCCCAATGCCACATTCCAAATCATCATAACTGAATTTAGTTGCACAGTTTCTCTGGCAGGGCGAATAGGGTTAGTGTTTAACGGTAAAAATAGGTGCACTTGGATTTAAAAGTCGTTGAATCAAGCAAACATAGCTTGGGATTGAAACAATCAAGAAAACTCAGATTTTAGGTTGCAGTTTTTGAAAGCTATGACTATTGCTCTTGAAATATTGTTCTGGATTCATATGTTTGAATGCTAGTTGAAGGGGCAATGAGTATTAATTTATCAAAGGGTTCCTAGTTTTAAAAAGTACGTAAACAAGAGATTTTGCCTTTTCATATCATGTTAGGATATGAGATAGTTAGAGCTTAAACAAATCACAAGGAGGCTAAAATAGACGAGATAGAAGGAAGAATCTGAAAACAAAATGATCCAGGACAGAAGGTTTGAAACTAAGAAGTCATCAGGGTTTCAGTTTCAGCACCAAACACATTATTAAAAGGACTGCTGACAGGCTGATACTAGAAATTAGGTGTTAAAAAATTGAGAAATTAGGTGAGGTAAAGCTAGTTATTTGGTAGTAATTAGGTGTTAGAAAATTGAGAAGTTCATACTAGAAATTCTCAGGGCATCTCACTTTGATGCTTAGACGTTAAAGTGAAAGTGCTTATAGGTAGAGAACAATTGGAGTTGCTGAAGAACAACTTGAAGCTGTAAAACAGCAAATATGAAGTAAAGAGATGAAGGAAAACAGAATAAACAAGGGTTCTTAGGCATCAAACCTAATGAGGGGATCCGATACATCTTGCACCAAAATTTTAATAGCACCATACCATAACGTGAGCATCACACAAAGCCAAAATAATGTAACTTCATTCATCTCACTCCAGATAAGACAATTAATGCGTCATTCATTTCGAGTTAAAAGCTTGGCACCTAGTAAACAAGGAACCCAAGCAAACTTGCCAATCAAGTTCAACTTGACAACCAGTCAAAATCTATGATGGTTGACCAGGACTTATTATAACTAGAAGTCAAAAAGTCTAGCAAAACAAAAACGTCCACAACCAGAATGCAAGGAATTAATGCCTCAAAAAAGAACATGCACACAACTTTAAATACTGAAATACATTAATACAAAAAATGGAGATACCTGTCTTGAAAAAACTGTTGTCTAAATAGGGAATATCTGAGATTAACATGACGTCCTGGTTCAGAAGATGCTGCTTTTCACCAAGAGCTCCACCAGTTAGCATAAAAAAGTCGAATAGCACTGGATTGAAATCCTGTGAAACAATGAAGATCAAATCACACCAAATTTTAGAATCCTTTTGCTCATAAAACAAAAGTGAGTCTAGTGAAAGCATGGAAGAAAACCAAAGATGACCTGATCAAGCATTATAAGTGCAGGGTGAACAAAGTGAAGTAGGTAAGGGGGATTCTGACAATGCAAATGCTCAAGCACACGTGCAATCGCAGATGCCACCTGCATTCTTTGTTTCCATGTTAAATCATCTGCAAATGCAATTAAACCACTTTTCATTTAGTCTTTTCGATGGAAATGGGCATCAATGGTTATAATATGTATTGCATGAGTCAGATGAACAAACAGCTAAAATGTCACAACACACGAAGATTATAATATATACATACACACACACACACAACTAATCTTACCTTTGTCAGTGAGGTTGATAAGAGTATCCTTTGATCTAAGATCATAGACAACACCAAAGTGGTGATCTTCAACTTCACAGCAATATCCAATCAATTTTACCAAATTGGGGTGATTTACAACATCTGGATGTGTCAGAAAATGCATTCACTCTACAACAACAAAGATGAAGCAAATCAATTTTATTTTCTGTAGTTCTTCTTTTGAACATAACATGTAGTAGCGGTAGTAAATAATAAATGAAAGAAACATGCGTAATGTATATACATACCTCCAGTCTGGTAAGACCATAATTAGGATAATGTTTGGCAATTGTTCCAACATCAGGGTGAAGCCATATCTTGACAGTAACTTCTTGACCTTGCTGAGTTTTCCCCCTATAGACTTTCCCGAAATTTATCTTTCCAATAAAGTTTTCTTCGCTAAAGAAGTTGGTTAGGAGTTCCAAATCCCTCCAGCAATATTTTTTTGGTTTGCAATCAGCAGAATATTCCATCTCTGCATAATTTTTTTAATCCAATGTTAATGACTTAATTAAGCATTTTTACAGTATGATTATAATCCTCAGAAGTAACATAAGACACAGCTAAAAGGAATAATATGCCAACTTGCTATGATTATTATAATATATATAATAGAATGCATTGGGCAACAAGTCATATTAATGGAAATTGTCATACTAGCTAGAAACCAATCACACAACAAAGACTCAAAGAGCCCTTTTAGCTCAATTGGCACAAGTGACGAAACCAGAAATTTTTTTCAAGAGGGGCTAAGGTAAATATAATAATGTTCTTAAGTGAAAAAATAAATTCTTTAGTTTATAAATTAACTTTGACTCAACAAAGTTGTGCCCTGCGCTCCTTTATGGCATTAAAATCATTTATAATTGATTCTAAACTAAAATATATAGCAATCTCTTTATGGGAACAATATTTGTTTATTTAGGTTCAAATCTTTGAGCTATTCCAGGTGTTTTAGCACTTGAAGTTTCAACATTTGATATATAGGATTGAGCAAAATTTGTAACACTTTTTCTATTAAAATATGCATCAATGATAGATGGTTCTCCATAAATTATTCACAATTTGAAAATCTGAATATTGAATTTTATAATCTTTCAATTTCTTAATAAACAAGTCTATAACAATAATTTAATTGGTCCAGCCATTAATATCAATTAAACAAATAATTAACAAAAATTAGTATTATTAAATTATAATAAATTGCTATAATATTGTCTAGAGAGTAGTCGTTGCTTAGTTAGAAATTACACAATTGTTTGGTAGTTTGTAATTGATTCTAAACTAATTTTTTTTAGTAATTTCTATATGTGCAGTTTGACAAAATTAACCAAACAATTGTGTAAATTTATCTCAATAAAAAAATCATACATGATACCTGATCAAATATAATTATATAATATAATAAACAAGCAGATACCAGTAACTTATTATGGAAAAAATAAACATTACAATTACTCAAACCGTTGTTATCAAATATAAACATCAAACCAACCATAACAAGCCAGCCACATATATCAAATTAAAAAAAAAAAAAAAAAAAAAAAATGTAGATTATAAAAAGATGCTAGCTGTTGACCACTTATTTATATTTTAAATATAATAAACAGGATGTCCTACAATATCAACTACTTGTCATTTATAAGAGTCTGACAAACTTGAGTTCCTAAAAAATACTATATAATTAAATAAGTTAGACCCATACTTTTTTCTAAATCTTTTCTAAATTTATGCTATTGGACAAAAAAGGCCAAACAAAAACTCCTAAACTAGCCCAAGCACTCAAAACATACCAACAGAGAGAGATACAATGGCCACTTTCGTTGAGTCTGCCTATAGTACAACCAGTGAGTTGAGTTGTGGAGGCAAAGTGTTGAGATGTTGCAGCGTCTGGGTTTGAATTTTTTATGAGTTTTTTTTTTTCAAGTAACATTAGATCTCTATATATATGTGTTTGTATTTGGATGAGTACTTATTCCTGATTTACATAGAAGAGGAATCCTAATTTTGAAGGGATTCTTTTTCTTTTTCCTTATATTGCGGATGAGATTTGGAGCTTGGATTTGTAAAGATGATTATGGGCCGGATTGTATTTTATATGGGTTGTTTCAACTTTAAATTGAATTTTTTTTTTCTTTTTTTTGGGATATTTTCTTATCTCAGAATATGGGGGTCGGTAAGTTCATATATATATATATATATATATATATAACCGAAACTTCTAAAACTTTCACAATTTTTCACGTTAGTACAATATTTAAATAAATTTATTTTTGTTTAGTCCAAATTTAACAAGAAGTGAAACTCTATTTCTCTAACAAGTCCAACTTAAACTCAAACTCATCTTATCTTTTTTTAAAAACAAAATTATTTTTGGTTAATCCAAACTTAACAATGAGTGAAATTCTATATCTCTAACAAGTCTAACTTAAACTCAAACTCAAACATTAATAATTTATTTTCAAATTTGTGAAGTTAATCATAATCACTATAAAAGTAAAGCAAACCACAATATATATTTTTTAAAGCCGAGTAGAGGTATGAGCTCTTCTTACATTATTTTCTTCTTCTCTACTTTGTTAAAAAAAAAAAAAAATTTATCGTTTTTCATGTATTTTTTAAAAAGTAATTTTTGTACATAAACTACCAAACTCTTTTTAGCCGTTTTTTACAAGATAAAAAAGCTTACAATAATTGAAATTATTCTTTTGAATGTAACTCACATTTCTCTTATATTTATCTATTGTTTAATCATATATATTTTGTTTTGTTTCAATAATTTTTAAGCAATGAATCATCTGATTCTTTAATTTTTTTTGGCCTTTTAGAAGTTTTAATATCTGAATTTTTGAATTATTTTTTGCAGTATCTGAAACTGTTTGACAAATTTTTTGTAAGCCATTACATGTTCAAGCAATGGCTTCTTCATCAAATTGTAACACAATTTGAAGTCATACAAGAGCAAATCATGCAATTGTGCATTTTCTTAAATTTTTTATAAATTTATTTTAGTCTACCTTACAAATAGGTATATTCTCGTGCATAGCATGAGTTAGCGACTAGTTTTCCTAATAATCATAAAATTTTCCCATATTTTCAGCATTATCAATGGAAAACCACCGCATACCCTTGGTGCGATGATCACTTCAAATATAAGTGTTTGTGGGATGTGGGGGATATAGGCTAGGGTTTAAGTCTTTAGGAGGGAACTTCACACACATATACACTTAGATTAAGCTAGAATTGAATTTCTATATTGTTTAAAAAAAATCAATGGAAATTTTGAAAATTTAAGGAGCTATAGCCCGTGAGAAATTATTAGGTCCACCGGAATTATAATGCAAACCATTATAAAAAAAATTATTAGGTGATGTCATATTTGCATGAATGATAACGTTTTATTGGTTAGGAGGACGTACCTGGCTGGCATGGACATTATCTATACTACTATTTATCTACTAGCCTCATTACACGTGTTTCGCGTGTGCGATGAGGCTTTTTTTTTTTTTTGGTTTAGTGTCATAATTTTTCATTCATTAATTCTAATTTGAGGTTTATATGTTTTTTTCACAAAAATTGCACATTTAAAACTACTAATACGTCTAGAAGTGTCATAAGGCTAACTACAAAAAATGAATGTTACTTTGATGTTCAATTTTTGTAGCTAGCCTTATGACACTTCTGGCCGTATTAGTAGTTTTAAACACTTCTGGCCGTATTAGTAGTTTTAAATTTGCAAATTTTGTGAAAAAACGTATAGACCTCATATTAGAATGAATGAAAAATTATGATACAAAAAAAAAAAAAAAAAAAAAAAAAAAAAAAAAAAAACACTCTTTGTGTATTTGTTCAATAAAATTTATGTAATTGCTAACTACCAAAATAGTTAAAAGTGTAATGAAACCTAGTGCACTAAAAAAAAAAAAAAAAAAAAAACTATGATAGTATTGAAGTCATTGTGTGGGTACTTTTACTTACAGAACTAAGAAAATAAATTGCATTCCAATTTGAACAACAATTTGTATTATTTGATCTCATCCTCTATCTTTGTATTATTAACAAAACAAAACAAGTTAGAAAATATATATATATATATATATATATATATATGTGTGTGTGTGTGTGTGTGTGTGTGTGTTGGGGGGGGGGGGGGGTTTGACAATTCAACAATTTAATGACCACAGTCATATTTATAAAATATAAAATCTATATTTGATTTTAAAAGAAAAAAAATGTTAAGTAAATAACAAAGTTTTATCGAACAAAATGGGCTTCTACCCTTTTCAGCCAAATTAATTAGCTTTATACCCCCCTTCCCAAACTAAATAGAAAAATATTCCTCTTTTAAAACTCGATTTATGATAAATCGAGTTAGGCCCTATGGTGGCGTTTTTAAGGAGCCTATAGTGACGTTTTCAGAACTTATAGTGACGTTTTTTAACTCGACTTTAGCGAAATTGAGTTATAGGCAATGAAATCGACCTATAGTGGCCTTTTTTTACCTATAACTCGATTTCATTGAAGTCGAGTTAAAAAACGTCACTATAGGTCCTGAAAACGTCACTATAGGCTCCTTAAAAATGCCACTATAGGATTTTAGAAAGAAAAAAAATTTTAACTCGATTTATCATAAATCGAGTTTTAAAAGAGGGGTATTTCCCTATTTAGTTTGGAAAGGAGGGCATAAAGCTAATTAATTTGGCTGAAAAGGGCAGAAGTCCATTTTGTCCAAGTTTTATCCATCATACCTTGCATTTTATCTTAGTGGCACTTTCTAATCCCTATGTGAAGCACTGGATTTGATCAACTATACAAAGCAGATAAAGCTTTAAATACAATCTCTCAAACCTATTGCAATCATCTTTGCATCTTCACTTATGTGCCCAAAGACATCATATACAAAGCGGAATTAATGAACTCCAATCTCTCAAACTTGTTGCAACCATCTTTGCATCTTCACTACTATGCCCTAAAGATATCATACAAAGCAATGAATGAACTACTAAATTTAATTTTTTTTAAATTCCCTGTCCAACTTTGTTAAAGGTGAATTCTGATTGTTGGTGGTGCATGAACTCATCCTTGCACTATTTGCGTAGTTATTTAGCCAAATGTTAGTGCTTGCACTCCAAAGGAAACTAATTAAAAGATATATTAAGGGAGCAATATAAGCGGAATTGATTAGATGATTATCTCTCTTGTATTTTCCTTAACGAGTAATTCTTAGGTACTCTCGGAGCACGGAGAATGGTGCTCTCTCCTCTCACATTTATGGTGGAGTCTGCTCATTAAATTTATAGTAGGGTCCACTATAAATGTAAGAGGATGGAGCATTATTTATTCATATTCTGAGAGTATCTAAGAATTTTCCTTTACTGAAGTAATTCTTATTGGAAAGGAATTAGAGAGCTAGATCCAAAAACTTTCCTTTCCGTTTCCTCAAAAAATATAATACTTAAAATACTAATTTTAATACCACAATTCATAAATTATTTTTTGTGTAGTTAATTATATATTAATGATGAGATTGGCTTCAAAAAAAATCAACTAAAAAAAATGATGGCGCTGCAATCCATTTATTTTGGAGATAAGATTTTATTTACTCTTAATAATAAAAGGATTAAATGAAAATTTTAGATTGTAATCAAATTAATATTTTTATCAACTTAGAAATTATAAGAGAAGAAGATAAGAACAAAAAAAAAAAAAAATTATATCTATTTGTAGGGAGAATTTTTGTTCAACCCTGCATCTAATTGTTATACGACACGGTGCCAGGCGCGATGCGTCTTTTGCCTTCGCACCGAATGCGAGACCAAGAGGCCACAGGCATGCTTAGAGTGCAATGTCCTGAGCTTTGGCTTGAATCCCACATCGGATAGAAAGAGCGCCCCACTACCCTTTATAACACTTCTGGAGCTTGGGTAGTGTACCATCACTCACGCGTGAGTGATGGTACACTACCCAAGCTCCAGAAGTGTTATAAAGGGTAGTGGGGCGCTCTTTCTATCCGATGTGGGATTCAAGCCAAAGCTCAGGACATTGCACTCTAAGCATGCCTGTGGCCTCTTGGTCTCGCATTCGGTGCGAAGGCAAAAGACGCATCGCGCCTGGCACCGCGTCGTATAACAATTAGATGCAGGGTTGAACAAAAATTCTCCCTACACTATTTTTTTAAATAAAAAATGTACAAATTTTTTTTTGCAATTTGGTGCCGCCACTTGGCGCAACTATAATTTATGAACTTAACTTTTATTATATAGTATATGATATGATATGATATGATATATGATATGATTTTTTTTTATATGTTTAAAAATTTCTTCAATTTGGTGCCGCCGTTTAGTGCAACCACGACTTCTAAATTCAACTTTTAGAGAGGTGCTACGTTTACAATATTTTCATAAAAAATCATAGGTAGTTAGTTGATACTGGTTCTAATTTGAATTTACCACTAAAATTACTTTTCTACCCCACTAATAACAACCCATAACAACTTGTAACATAAGAGTTGCTGTGAAAATGTTGTAGATATAGTATTTCTCTAACTTTTATCATATAATATACCATGATATGATATGATATGATATGAAGATATGATATATATGAATATATAGTAATATAAATATCATGTAAAATCAATTACTTTCGTGCAAATATGAAATCCCATTTGGGTGCCCACGATATTTATCCATTGCCTTCATTTCCGGTTCCTTTAAAATCCTCTCAATATTTTGGCTCTCCCTTTCTCCATCTGAAACTTTGCTTCCCTGGCTAACACTTTCTCCCTAGCTCTCAAAACCGTCCTTCTTTTTCTCTTGTTTTTGTAAAGATTTCAATTCAATGGCTAACAAAGACAAAGATCAGGACAACGATACCACCGGAGTTAAAGAGATGATTCATCACATAGAAAATTTGCTTAGAGAGTTAAGGATAACGATGAAGTATCTTATTTAAAGTACCAAAGGAAGTGAAGCTTTAAGGTGAGACTTGAGTCACTGAAGAAAGATCTTGAAGCTATTGGGAAGATGTTCAATGAGTCGATGAAGGAGTACTTTGAAAAAAAAAATGGTGTGATAATCTTGAATTTGGTAAATCTCTCAATATATGAAAATTCCATGAGCCCAAGGGATCACTCTCAGTCACAGTCAACCATGCAGAGTCAACTAGGTGGAGTCAACTCCAAACTATGCACACAGAATTTTTCTTCTTTTTGAGAAAAACCATGCACAGAGATATAATTCTTGCACGAGGTTTCTTCATTTCTACCACTTACATTTATGTTTATAGTTAAGTCTTGTTTATATTTATGTTTATAGTTAAGCCTCGTTTATCTAATAAAGAATTTCATCTCTTACGCTATTTTTATGACCTATTTATGTTTATAGTTAAGTCTTGTTTATCTAATAAAGAATTTCAGTGTAAAAGTGTTGTGAAAATGTTATGAACACTACTTAATTTTAGGATAGTTGATTCTTTGAACACGCTTCAAGCTAGGATGACATGACTAATCAACCAATCTTGGGGTAAATGGGCTCTTCTTCTTCTGTTTATTTATTTCATAGAAATCCCAATCTCCAAGTTATCATAATGAAATAAAATAATAGATTAGAACCCACCACAATTAAAAGTAAAGGGGTTGATTGTGTTTAACAATCAATATATATATATATATATATATATATATATATATATATATATATATATAATGCTATATGTGGGGTACAAGAATTTAAAAAGGTATTTGCGCCACGTGTCATACTCATGGCCGAGGAGGCCACCATTGCGCCAAGGAGGTCACACGCTCGGACAATAAGGCCACGTCAGTGGCACACTACCAGGGGAGGTCATTCTATAGAGAAAGAGATTTGGGAAGGGGGTTAGCCCTAACATGATTGAAGGGATGGTGGCTGCCACCACATTTAATGCATCCCACCAAACCTCCTAGCTGCATTTATGTGGAGAAGACCCCTAAACAGTGCTATCTTGGCTGCACCAACTAACAAGAGGCTTGGGAAGGTGTCTGATAGGACAAACACTCAAGTAGTGGCCTGGATGATCAACAAATGGAGGGTTAAGATCATCTAAAGGGAGCTAAATAATATAAGAGACCCTTTAGGGAGAGGGGATTAGAAAAGTCTATAGAGAACATATTGTAACAACAAGAGCTGAAATTGTATCCAAGTTCAAAAGAACTAAATTCAAGAATCATTCTCCTCGGACTTCACCGAGGAATGATTTCCTTACTTTAAACTTGTCTTTCTTTGTTGTTTTAATTTCTTCGATCCATTGTGTGCGTTGCCCAATTCTTTGAGGCCTAGCTTTTAAGCTCACTCTCTACAAATTTATTGTGTGGGGCTCTTTGGGCCTTAACCCATTTATCATTTGGGCTTAGGAGCCAAAAAATGCCCTTACACTATATATAATAATATAAAAGTAACAAAGTTTGTATTTATATCAAAGTATTAGTTCATTAATATCTATAGTTGTGCATTAATTATTTATATTAAATGAATTTATATGATTATTTTTATAAACTTTATGTAAGAGATAATTTTTAGTTGGAATAATAATAATAGTGTTAAAATATGACATTTTTACTCATGTTTAGTTACTTTGACAACAATTGACACAAAAGCCATAAAAATTAAATATTTGTGAATTCATTAAAATTAATCTTAATCCTTTGATTAAATTTCCTAACTCCTTTATATATTTATTTTGTAGTAGCATAATGAAATTTTAATATCATTTTTCTAAGATTTATATGAGAAACTTTTTTTTTTTGGAGAAACAATTGAAACAATGTCCAACAAAAAGGGAAAAAATTAATAACACATAATTAAGAATGTAAAAAAAAAAAAAAAATGAAGGATATATGAATTTTTTTAATAAGCATGAAACATGCTTATCTATATTAACCACTATATCATGTAATTTTCAATTTATGAACACATGTATATAGTGTGATCAAATCACTACACTATATTTTGTGTCTTTTTATTTTGTCTATAAAATAACTAAAGATTAAAATTTTTTACCAGGAAATTATTGAATTTTTTTTTTTTTATAGTTGGGGGATGTAAATCATAAATGTCACCATTAGAATTTCAGGTGCATGCCAACAAGTTAAGCTACAAGATTTTTGGTAAGACTTATTGAAATATTGGAAAAAACTAATAATAAGTTGCATCACACATCATGCGAGAATTCATCTAGTTAAAAGACAAGCTTGAAAGCAAAGTTAAACCCCCAATTTTTAATTAATATAGATTACAAAATAAATAAAAATTAAACAAATTTTTATTTATTATAAAAGTAATAATGATAATGTAAAATGTAATTTAGTTTTTTACGTATAGTGTAGTTTTTCACATTTAGTCTCAATTTATTAATTAAGAGTGAAAATTTTTAATTCATTAGTTTAAAGTTGTAGTTTTTATTTAGTCTCAATCAATAAGTTGAGATTGAAAAATTTTAATTCATTTTATTGTTTAAAGTACTTTAAAGTAAATGAATACAGGAGTGTTAACTTTACAAATGTTCATGTGAGAGGTCCGAGGACCGAAGAGGATCATAACACGGAATATCTTGCATAAATCCTACCCGAAGAAGTATATCAACTCTGAGGATTTCTTTGTCTCGAGGATGGGAGTGGAGATAGGATAATTAGTGTCCCATGAAAGCCCAAGGAGAAGAGACAAGACCATATGGGGGGCAAAGCTGGTGGGAAGAAGCTTCTTGAAAGGACATACCTATCCCCTTCGCGTTGAATGTCCTGCAACAATTTTATCAGCTGCATTAATGAGGAAATGACACCTGAACAGTGACTTCACAGCTAGCAGACCCTTCTACCACCTTCAGTAGAGTTTTGATGGGACAAGTTTCCTAAGAAAGGCCTGAAGGCATACAAGTGGAGGGTTAGGATGCAAGTAGGAAGGATATATAAGGGGGGAAGTCTCCCAGATGAGGGGGATGACTAATTCTGGAGAAAAATAGAAAAAGAAGGAAATAAACAGTGTACAATTGGCCTAGAACTTGTAATACTTATAAATAAGAAATTAACCCTCGGACTAGGAGAACATTACTTCCATTCACTATTCAAATTTCTCCTTTCTATCACTCTTGTATCTTCGGCTGTATCCCAGGATTAAGTTTAGAATCGCACTTGAAGTATCTTTCTCACTCTCTTAGAAATTTTATTGTTAGGCTAGGAATAAAGGGTAAGGTACCACTATTTTAAGTGGGCTTGGGCTTTTATTTTTTGAGCACTTCCCATTCATATTTGAAGGAATATATGGGTGATTTAAAAAAATAATAATAATAACTTTATTAACATAATAATAGTCATATTCTTTATCTAACAAAGAATATCACTCTTACTCTTAGTGAAGGGGGTTTATGTTTATCATTTTGTTGGGTTTATTATCTTTTGGAGAAGGATTAGGATAAGGATTAAGATTTAGCTAAAGTGTAATTATTTCTTTATTAATGTAAGCTATTTGTATGGCCTGTTGAAATTTAGATCGATGAATAAATCATTTCATTGTGAAAGTGTTGACATAGCATTTATCTTATGTGTGTATGGTCATGGTTTTGAAACTTGGATCGTTCAAAGTATAAAAAAAAAAGGACGAGTTTCAAGATTTTAGAAAAGTTATAAAATATAAAACTATGAATATATTTGAAGTATTTTAATTATAATTATTTCTATATATATTCCTCCTTTTGAGATGGATAATTAAAATAAATGATATATTGGTTATATAGTAATGAAAGTAAATTATTCTAATGGCTTTCTTTTAAATATACTTCGTGGGTTCCAGTTAGCTCAACTGGTAAAGTCTCTGATGGTTGTATAAGAGATCTGGGGTTCAATCCCCGCCCACACCAAAAACTGATTGGTGTCTTGGTCTGATAATAAAGAGTTATCATCAGGAGCGGACGCTATAGGTTTGAAACTCTCTAAAAAAAATATATATATATACTTCAAATAAATTAGTTTGCCGCAAGGAGTATAAATAACCAACCATAGCCTAGTGGCTAGGGGGTTAATTAAAAATAGCTCTACTGGAACACCTAGGTTCGAGGAAATCCCAATCTCCAAGAGTTATCATAATGAAATTTCATGATAGCCCAATTTATACTGATTAAAAATTCCTAAAACGTTTGCTTCTTTACTTTTACTTATACTATATGTGGGGCCCTATTGCACTAACCACGCTGGCCCACTACATGCGGCCCAAGGCCCGCGCCGAGGATAGTGCTAAGGCCGAGGACAATGGAAAAAACCCAGGACGTCCAAGGCCCGCGCCGAGGATGACCTGTCCTCAGCACACTGACCTCACTAAAGGGAAAATATCCCACCTCCGTTGAATATATCTCACCAACATTCTGACCACTTTAATGGTGAGGTGACCTAAAAACCCTAAAGTATCAGTCACTTCAACTATTATAAAGCCTGCACAGGCGGCTGGGAAATAACATAAAGCCTGCAAATACAGATGATGGGACAATCCCCTACGCCTAGAGGCCCAGATTATTGCCAGATGGACGGCTAAGATTAACAGAAAGAAACAATATATAATTAAGGGATTTCCCAACAAAAGGGAGGAGAAAGAATAGATCCTCGGCCTGGGCCGAGGACAAGGAAGCTTCATAAACACTTAGCCAAATTCGGACATTGAGAATCCAATGGATCTCATGTCCTCAATTTTCATTATAAACTTTATACCGGTCATTGATTATTTCGGTGATGCCAAGTTCTTGAACTCACTCCTCTACAAATGTTATTGTTGAGGGTCCGTTACAAATTGAGTCCCTACACTATATATGGACATGGTTATGCTAAACCTATTTTATCAAAATAAATCATGTGCTACACCAGTACAATGAAAGAAATTTCACTCTCTCACTTAGCCCACTAGCCACAACTAAACAAAACAAAGGGGAAGAAATAAGGCATACACTAATTACCCACACATTAAAAAAAAAAAAAAATACTAAGGCATTATATTTACATACTAAGGCATTATCGATTTGTGAAAATAAAGGTGGTTATAGATTTATTAATTACTATATACTAAGGCATTATCGCTAAGGTGCTGGTCTCTCATATGACAAAATAATAGACTATAACCCACCACAATTAAAAGTAAGAGTTTTGTGAAAATGTTATGAAAATTCGCTGTGTCTATAGAGTTTCTCTTAAACAAACAATATTCCTACATAAACAAAGGTTGGTCTAGGAACTAAAAGCCAAGTAGTAGTGAACTTCAGGTGATGATGCGAGTGCGTAGTGTCAGTGTAGTAGGCCCCTCGGGCATGTCCTTGTACAACCAAGCGAATAACTAATTATATTTAATAACACTCACAATTCATGTAAGTGACAAATTTTTTTATTTTTTCATTTAAATTAATGTATTGCATGATTCTTGTTAAATATTATAAATCTTAAGTTATATCCAATACTATGTTATTTAAAATTTAAATAATGTGATGTTTTGTACAAAGCCATACTGAAGATTAAATATTAATCATGAAATAAGTTCTCTCTATTTCAACAATTCAAATGTATGGAGAGGATTCAATTTTTTAAATATGCTAAGATTTTATTTTAGGGAGTCAAGATTAAAAGACAAGGCTGAAAGCAAAGTTAAACCCCCATTTTTTTTTTTAATTAATATAGATTAAAAAATAAATAAAAATTAAACAAAAATTTAATTGTTATAAAAATTATAATGTTACCGTAAACGGTAATTTAGTTTTTCACATCTAGTATCAGTTTACTCAATTGCCCTTGTCAATTTATCAACACTTAATTGAGAGTAAATTTTTTTTTAATTCATAATATTGTTTAAAGGAATAAACTGAATACGGGGGAAAATTAACTTTACAAATGTTCATGCTTGAAGGAATATGGCCTTACTCAAGCTCCACTCTGCTTCATCAGTTTATCTCTTGAACCATTCAACACTATGAGAAGAAATCTCCATCTCTGTTACACTAAAATTATTTTTCATATTATCTTGTTCTTCCTTGAAGCCTTCTGTCTCCTCTTCCATTCTTTCATCTTCATGCAATATATCGCTTGCTGAGGTCCTTCAGTTTTAACCAACAAACTCAATGAGCCTCATCTCAACATTATCTTCTTCTTTCTTGAACCACTTGATTTATGTCTTCAAGACCTCAAGTCCCTCGCTACTGTTTTTAAAAGTTTCAAGATTGTTGTTTTTGTGCATCCACCCGCAAGACCTTCTCTTTAAATATTGTTGCTCTTTATTCAGTACTTTGATCCAAGTCTTTAGAAGCTTGATTTGATTCTCACTTTTTGTGTTGTTTTCTTGCACGATCCATTTGTTCATCTTCAGGTCCCTTTTCTTGAGAATTTGTGAACAATGTCATAACTGTCTTTCTTAACCATTGTTGTTCCTTTTGTAAAGAGCAAAGAAAAGATAAATAGTACATCAGAGACTGAGGGAAAAGAGAGGAAAACAAAGTTAAGAGAGATAAACAAAGAGTACCTTAATTTTAATTCTCAATTCTGCAAAAAAGTTTGGCATCTTTTTTCATCCCTTCAAGCCCCTCTCTACCCTTTCGTTCTCACAACGTTGGCAACGCTTGACCAATTAACAATTCATTAAACCCATATAGAGGGCCAATATCACCACAGCTGGAGAGTTTCAACTTAAGAAAAAAAAAATGATCATAAGTAAATATATGCAAAACTCTTTTAGGGGATACACAAGGAGATTGACTTGCAGCAAAGGACCGAGCACACATGCTGCTGATACAGTAAACTTCTAAGGAATGATTTATAATTTATTGGTGAATCTGTCAAATATCTGCCAAATTTTCACAATCACTAAAATCAGTTCTGCTTCTGACCATTATGTATTAACATTTTATCCCTCAAAATAGTCAGCATGCATCATTAAGTTTACTTCCAATAAACAAAAAAATTCGTACATACCTCATTATGAGACTTCCATAGGAATCATGGATCAATAGAACTCCCGTTTATTGCTATGAGAATTCCCACTTCTTATGCCCATCACCACTGTATAAATTTTTAATAATCTGATGATGAGGACTATCTAGGAAGAAGGAAATTTCCAGCATGGAACAATTTCATGTGGACTCATCATATAAGCCAATGATAGCTACCAATAATCCCCACAGGAACAGTTTCCATTCCTGAAGTGATGAAAGCGGCTAGAATCTCTTACAATGATCTCCCGCCCAACAATCTTTGCTATGAGCTTAATGGCAGAATGGCAATCGCCACATACACGAAGATTCTTCATTACTGTTATTGTACTCCCCTCCACAGTACTAATTAACCCAAATCCAATAGCAAGCCTCTCACTATGATAAGATAATGCCTCTTCCTTTTGTTCAACCTCAACATCATGCAAAGCAAACTTTTGATCAGGAACATATCCCAATTCCTTCAGCTTTCCTCCCAACCAGTCCAGTTTTTCATATATTTTTTCACTGAAGGGGTGGGACCTATCTCCAGAAAGAAATTCATGCCTCAGTCCCTTTAGAGTAACCCAACTGGATCCTGCTTGTTTAACAACTCCACTATGTTTCATCTTCCCCCGTATCCAAGAGACATCACCCCATCTATTTGCAGAAGCATATAAATTAGATAATAAAACATAAGCTGCACTACAATGTGGCTCTAAATCAAAAATGTGTTTTGCAGCTCTTTCAGCCACATCTATGTTTGAGTGCATTCTAGAAGCACTAAGCAAAGCTAGCCATACCGTGTAATTTGCTTTTATGGGCATGTCATTTATTAGTTCTTCTGCTTCATCCAACTTGCCACATCGACCTAAAACATCAACCATACATGCATAGTGCTCAAGCTTCACCATGGATTTATCTTGACTGAAATATTTGAAAAAGCATCTCCCTTTTTGTAACATCCCAGAATGGCTACAAGCAGAAAGCAACCCAGTAAATGTGATTTCATCTGGATCTACCCTTGCACGTATCATTCTGCTAAACAGAGTCAAAGTCCACAAGCCACACCCGTGTTGTGCACATCCAACAATGATAGAGTTCCATGAAACAATATTCTTCTCAGCAATATGTTTGAATATAGCTATGCCATCACATATATTTCCACATTTCATATACATGACAATAAGAGTATTACCCACAAAGACATCGGTTTCCAAACCTAACTTAATACCTGCAGAATGGATCTCTTTGCCCCTATCTAGAGCCTCTAATCCGCAACATGAATTTAAAGCACTAGTCAAAGAAGACTGATTTGGAAGGACACCTATCTTTATCATATCCCCAAAAACCTTCAATGCATCCTCATGCTTACAATTTGAACCATATCCCGTTATTAGAGCTGTCCATACTACTACATTTTTATGCATTCTCTCATTGAAAACCTTGCATGCATTCTCTATTTGCTTGCAATTTGCATAAAACGTTATAAGTGACACAGATATAAATTCATCAAAATGGTACCCCACTCTAACTATCTGTCCATGAATCTGAACACCTACATGAAATTCTAATATATTTGCACAAGCTGTCAATACACAAACCAATGTGGTTGAAGTGGGCTCCACACCAGAACCCACCATCTTCCCAAAAAGAAACAAAGCCTCATCGCTCTTCCCATTCTGGTCAAGCCCACCAATCATCGAAGTCCACGAAATCACATTCCGACGAGGCATCTCCTCAAACAACTTCATCGCATCCTCAACTCTACCATTCCCACAATACCCATAAATCATCGAATTCCATGCCGCCACATCCCTCACTGGCATCTCCCGAAACAAGCACTCAGCCACCTCAACTCTCCCAAACTGCAAGAACCCATTAACCATCGTGGTCCAAGAAACAACATTTCTCTCAGGCATTTCGTCGAACAGCTTCCGAGCCATGTCCAAATCCCCACAATCCAAACACCCTTTCACCATCGAATTCCAGCAAACTATATCTTTAACGGGCATCTCATAGAAAAGTTCCAAGGCATTGCCAAGTCTACCGTTTCGCGCATAACCCGTAACCATCATGGTACACAGAGTCACATCCGGAACCGGGATTTGGTCGAAAAGCACACGAGCTTCGTCTAATCTGTGGTTCTTTAGGTGATGGGAGAGCAACGATTTATAAGAAGGAGTGCTGGGCTGTGTGTGATTCACCATACCCATGAAGCATTTGGAAAAATTAGAGCGTGAAACAGAAGCACGTTGAAATTTGAATTTTCGAAAAGAAATGGCGCGAAATGTTAACATGGCTAAGCGTTTGTGTTACTGTCAAAGGTAAGAGAAGAAAAGCAGTGTCGGAGAGGGCTTTTTTGTCATTTTAGCACAGTCAAAGGCACCGTTTTTCTACTTTCCTGGAGTTTTTTTTTTTTTTGGCAATTTATCACCAAAATATTAATAATTTTGTTAATTAGAATCGTTTTTAAACTATTTAGGAAACTAATATCTCGAGTTTTTGAGCCTCAATTTTACTGTAGCAACTTTCAAACTCGAGTTTTATCTTGCAAACTTGAGTTCCTAAAGAAAAAACACAGACTTCAAACAATGCAAGATCAACAATGAAGAAGAAGCAACAACAACAACAAAGAAAAGAAACAACGTAGAGATCAACAACGAAGAAGAAAAAAGCAACTCAGCAGAGAAGCAACGATGCAAAACCTAGCAAACTAGAGAAGAAACAATGAAGCAACCCAGGTGGTGAAGCAATGGTTTGGATTGAACTCAGGTGGCGAAGGCTTCAAGCGGTGGCGGTGGCGGTGGCGAAGGCTCCAGGCGAGGGAAATCGACTCGGACTGAACTTTTCCACTTCAATTCTCTCTCTCTCTCTCTCTCTCTCTCTAAACCAAATTTGCAGAAATTCGATCCTTTGGGTTTTGGGTATTTTATGAATTTTTTATTTTGATCTTAAGAAAGAAAATTAGATTCTCACACACACTTTCTCTCTCTCTCTCTAAACCAAATTTACAAAAACCCAAGCCTTCGGGTTTTAGGTATTTTCTAAATTTTTTATTTGGGTCTTAAGAAAAAAGAAGAAGGAAGAACAATAAGAAAAACGAGAGCTCAGTGTAGGAACTGGAACTCGAGTTCCACGCGGATTTTAAATGGAAATCGAGTCTTAGAGACTTGTAGGGGGGGACTTTTTGTGTGTTATGCTGGGCTGCCTCCTACGGTACTATTGTTGTACTAGGCTGGGCTGCCTCCTACTGTGTTAAGCCCGAATGTTCTAAGTAAGGGAGTTGAGACCGACCAAACTGTAACTCAACTTGGTCCGACTTGTGCGCAAAATTATGCCTCGTCTGTCAAGAACTTGCTTACGGCAGGCAGAGCCATTCTGGATGAATTGTGGCAGACAGACATGATAATAATAAGACAAAAGATAGTACTTCTGTTTCTTGATTAATATAATCAATTAGTCCTTAATTAAGTGAAACAATCATAATAGCAACGATTTCTTTTGTAAATAAGGCAAGAGAATAAATAGTCAGTGTATAGGTCAATCAAAAGAGGAAATAGATTAGAGTGAGTTCAGCCCGCAGGACCAAAAACTAGAGAGGGAAAAACGCTCTTTCTCAATGCAACTAATCTCCAAGGGAAAATCCTGCCATGAAGATTAATCACCTTGAGGGAAGCGGGCCTGAATGGTTGGTACCACGAAGGAGTCCTTTTGCTTTTGGCAGAGAGCATGATTTAGAGAGGGAGAGAAAGAAACAACATATTGGTGCATGCTTGCCGAACTAACTCTCTGTTTTTCTTTTCTTTCTCTATTTCCGTTTTCCTTTTATCTTTCTTTTTTTTTTCTTTTCTTTTGCTCTTGCTTTCTCTTTTGTGATTTTTCTCTTAAATCATTGTTATTGTGATTCTGGTCTTTCTCCTTTTTGCGCACGGCAAAGGCCTCCTTTTATAGCGCCTGCCGTGACCAGATTTTACTATTTTAGCCCTTAACAACCTTTGTCTTGTCTAGGTGTACTTACCGACCACCACTAAACCATCTGTGTGCCACTTCCCATCACCAGACAAATAGGACTATTTTGTTTGTTAGTCTGCCGTGGCACCCCTTCCTGCTACAGTGTGAGTGCTCTCTCTCTCTCTATCCCTCATGGCATGCACCTAGTGGTTCTAACTCAACCTTACTTCTTTTGGGAGGTATGTCATCCCAGCAGGACATATTCCCCAAAAAAGCTTGAGCAGGAACCACAAAATAGGTTTTCCCCTCTCCCCACTGCTAAACCATGCCCTCATACCTCTGACCCATAACCTCACCATGTCCTATATTGGCTGGGTACAGGCTGGTAATGTTTGGGCCTTGCGCGTGCCTTCCTTCCATATGTGTCCAAAATCTGCCTGCTGTTCACGCGTCCGCCGTGGTCTGGAAACTTTGCCTGCACAGTCTGCCGTATGTTCTTGACCTTTTATGTGAGCTGCTTTTTTTTTATTTCCTACTCCCTTAGGGACTGGGCTTTATTTAATACTGGGTTTTACATCTCTTGCAGCCCATTTCTTGGTTGCTCTAATTTCCTGCCATATCACTTGTCATTCTTACTGTAATGACTTACTCCTACTGGGCCTCTTTAGGCCTGCCGTTTATTCTTTCCCCCAGTAGCTTAGCATGGCCACTGGTGTTCCTATTCATGGGCTCTTGCGTCCCTTTTGTTTTCTCTTGGGCATCCTTTGCCCATTTGCTTTTCTTTGGGCTTCCTTGGCCCTTTTACTAAATCTGCATTCTCATGGGCTTTTACTAACTTCATTGGGCTTTCCTGACCCAATTACCTTATTCTCATCCTTGGAGTTCATGGGCTTGCCATTAACCTTTTACTTTCTTTGTTTGCATTACTTTAGGCCTGCGGTGGCCTATTCTCACTTTTCTATATCATATGCTGCCCATGAGTATACTTTTCCTCTCTTTCCGGGCTTATTCGAGCCCACTTGCCTCCTCAAGGCCCATTTGTTTATATTATGGGCCTGTGATCCGTTATTCCTACCGCTTGGGCTTAATGGTTTTGCTCTATATTTGCCAATTCTTTGCTGCCCATGTTGCTAGGTTGAGCTTTCTTCCTTCTATTTGGATTCCCAAAAATGACCCTCAACAAGACTCAAGTTGCTACAGTGAACTCGAGTCTAAAATACTCGAGATGCTAGTTTCCTAAATAATTTGAAAACATTGCTAACTAATGAAATTGTTAGCAAAATAGTTTTATTTTGCAAAAATATCCACTTTTCTTGGGTTTTTTACTCTAAAAAAAAAATTGGAGAATATCTTGGGTTTTTTTTTTTTTAACTTTTTATCCCTATATGACTATTTGTACTCTATACACTATATATTAAGAGGATTCATAAAATTAGTTATCACTCCAAAAATTGTTAAAAGTATCCCTAATCTAATTAAATTGTCCTTATTCCTAAAAAAAAAAAAATTGGGTTAAAACTGTAATTCAGAAAAATTTAAAAAAACAAGAAATTTTCCAAAAAAAAAAAAAACTTCCCACTAGAGTCCTGGACAGATACAAACTTCCCACCCCACCTACACAAGCAAAACCATCCACACAAGTGCACAATCAATTGCAACTTTTTAGCAAAAACTTCTCCTTTTAAATTTCCCCCGCTTCCCTACTTACATCCAGTTACTCTCCATCATTATCCTCTCAAACTTGAAAATTTAAGAAAAAAGCTGTTTTTAGAGTTGGAATTTTTTTTTCCCGTCCATTTGTTTGTATTTTCCATTCTTCTTCAATCACTCATCTCTTCTGAATAATATATTGTTCCTTCAAGTCTTCAACTTTTTTTTTTCCACCCAAGTCTATTGTGAAGAAATGTTGAGACTATTCAATGCAATTTTTTAATCACTCACAATAGAGATTTAAGGAGCAACGACTTTTGGATTTGGATGAGAGAGTCGTGAAGGAGTTTCAAAGGGAGGCTGACAACAAACTTGAAAAAACAAAAGGTATGTCCATGAATGCAAAATTTTAAGCCAATTTCAATAGAAATTTAACAAATCCTTTTCACACCCTTATTTTACTTTGTGTTGGTTTGTTATACTGTTTTCAACAAAGAAAGAAACTTAATTCTGGAAGAGTGCTATGTTTCCAAAAAATCATTTTCACTGTTTAAGATGCCCAAAACCAGAGCAAAATAAAGAAGCAAATGGAAAAAGGTTTCAAGAAATTAAAATTACTGATCTAATTTTCTTCAAATAGGTTTCTAAAATGAGAAGTGCTACGTCTACAATATTTTTACAACAAATTATAGGTGGTAAGTTGTTATTGGTTCTAATTTGAATTCACAACTTAAATTATTTTTTGCCCATATATAATAACCTATAACAACCTACTACT
Organism: Quercus glauca; assembly: GCA_023736055.1. Lineage (NCBI taxonomy): Eukaryota > Viridiplantae > Streptophyta > Magnoliopsida > Fagales > Fagaceae > Quercus > Quercus glauca. The sequence continues at coordinate 62,335,018 of CM043319.1, read as the reverse complement.
TAGAATTTTTTTTGAGAACTTACCACTTAGGATTTATTGCTAATATATTGTGAAAATATTGTTGACATAACATTTTTCTTCTAAAATTTGCCAATTTGGAATTCATTTCCATGTTTCTATATTCTCTCTTACTCGCTTATTTGCCATGTAGTACTTATTGTTGCTATGCTTCTATTGAGGCACCTCATCCACCACATTATTACTCTTTTTCTTATTTATTTTTTACCTATAATTTTTCTGACAATATTAAATAGTGTATATTAATATATTGGCTTTACAAATTTATCTTAGTTGGTTTTAATTTTACATATTCGTCTACTTTAATTTTGATGCTATAGCTAGATAATAAATCAATGAAAAATAAAACACAAAAAGGCAAACTACAACTTACCTACTTATGGTTTGACCATAATTTAAGTTGCCTACTTGTGGTTTGAAATTTAACGCTTTACCCACCTGAGGTTGGCTCAGTTAGAGTTTTGTATCTCACTTATATTAAAAATATGGCTAAATATGTAATTTTGCTCTATTTTTATGTTTTCCTTCTCCAAAAACACAAAAAAAATACATAAAAATACAAAATCAAATAAGATAAAAAAGAATCCAACGGAACACTTGCAACATTGGATTTCAAGACATTGGTAGGCAACTTAAAATTGGATCAAACCTCAGGTGGGTAAAGTGTCAAATTGTAAACCACAGGTAGGCAACTTAAATTTCGACCAAACCACAAGTGGGTAAATTATAATTTGCCCAAAAATAAAAAATATTGTTTATATATATTCATCTTGGGTGGTTTTAACTTTACATGTAATTTTACCTTTACATGTTCATCTACTTTAATTTAGATATTTATAATTGAAAAATGAAATTAATGTAGAATAAATAAATAAATAAATTGTCTTTAAGAAGGTATTCACACTTGTTTAATCTTTGATAGTAAAAAAGATATAACTTGATAAGTGACAATGGCCCCATAGGAGGAGTCCAAATCAAGCGCGTTATAGATCTCCTATTAGAGATTCGTACCCCCATTGTCTAATTATTAACTAATTTATATGTGTTCCTTGATGCAAGTATTTTCTTTATCATTTTGTTTACAACACTAAATGATTTTAATGAATGTTTTTATTGTTAACCTGATTTTGGGAGAAATCATATTAAAATATGTTATATTTTGTATTATTGTAAAGTTTTAGTTCATTTGGAAAATAACCGGATAGACTGAACAAACTGCACAAATCGCACGACCGCACAAGCTGCACGACTGCACCCAAACCGACCAAAATTGCCTGCAAACTGAAGTAACCGCACTGCACCACAAGTGGAAATGAATCATACCGCTCCACACCGCATTGTGTGGTGCAGAATGCAATTTTATAATAAGAAAATTGCACCGCATCGCACCGTACCTATATATATTTATTTATTTTATACTAGCCTTATTACACGCGCTCTACACGTGCGATGAGACCTTTTTTTTTAATTTTGAGTTTAATATAATTTTTCAATTTGAATTTATATATTGTTATTGAGAATACACAGAAAGAGATTTTTAAGAAACTAAAATTTAGAATTTGAAATGGAGTAAATTGCTAGGTTTAGTATGTGCTAGTTGTCGGGGGCAAAAAGTTTTATTTCCGACAAATAAGATTTATATTGGATTGGAGGTCTAAACCAAAACTCGACGATAGGCTCGATGCATGGCCCAAAGGCTATCAATGAAAATCCAAGAAATCCACTATATTTTATGCCTTGGGCTTAGATTGGAATTGACAAGTGTGGCCCATGAACAATCCCTATAGTGGACACGTCAACACAGTTAAAAAGCATACTGTAAGAAATAGCCCAGCAGTAAAACACTTCTGCAGAAGATAGCCCAGCGGTAAAATGTTTCTGCAAAAAATGGCCCAGCAGTAAAATGTTTCTGCAGAAAATAACCCAGCGGTAAAATGTCTCTACAGAAAACGACCCAGCAGTAAAATATTTCTGCAGAAAGCAGCCCAGCAGTAAAATAATACAAAATAGAATAAACTATCAGCTGTTAGGTATTTCACAAATTAAGGGAAATGTCTATATTTTCAGTCTCATCATCCATTAGCTCTAGAGAAGAGTCTTCTAATATAACAATATGAGGTAAAAATTCTATAGTAACAGTTACATCATAACCATTAATAGTAAATGAATAAGTAAATATCATGGGTTCCATAATAACATATAATTGAGAAAACTTAGTGTGAGATGAAGGGAGAGAGAGAGATCCCAGCTAGCGCAGCAAGATCATTATGGTGCCATAGCATGCTCATGAATATAGTATATGTAGTGAGTAGAGATAATCATTTGTGAGTAGTATGAGTAATGAGTGAGAGAGTATAGTGAGTAGTATGAGTAATGAGTGGGAGTGTATAGTAAGACTGCTAGGACTTTCTACTGGAGGGAGCTGAACGTTTTTTAGTGGAAGTATGATGAGTGTTTTTGAGTTAGGAGCTGGGGAACTTAGTTTTTAAGCTTGAAACTAAGAACTCAGTGACTTTTTCAAAGCTTGGAGAAAGCTTAAACAGAGAGATTAAGGAAGAATCTTTTCTGGTGTATGTCTTAGTGTATCTTGGTGTCTGAGTGAGTTGTTGAAGCATTAATGGAGAATTCCATTTATACCTAGGTTTTTAGGGGGTGATTAGCAAATAATCTTTGTTAAATCTTTCTCAATCTTCAGAAAATCCTTAGAGAATCGTTCTTAGGATTTTTAGCTAAGAGTAGTAAGCTCAACTTTTAGAAGGTTGTTGTTGTTTTTGGTAATAACAGCTGGGTTTCTAGCTTAGCATTGAATGCTGATTAGCCTTGGCTGATTGGATTAAAGCATGCTTTAGGCTAATAATCTTGGATATGCTGCTGCTAGAATTAGAGTTCCCTAGGGCAGATTGGACCACCACAAGCCAGGTGTCAACCTTAGAGCCCTTGTTGGAAACTTTGCTGGGATCCCCTTGGTGCCTTACAAACCACATTTCCCCAAGTTTCTCCATTTGGGGTTCATGTGCTTGGTCCATGAACTAGAGAATGCACGTTTTTAGTATGAAAATAAGCTGATTCATCTTGTTTCAGGAGCTTCAATGGGCTGGTCATGGCTGCTCTTGATGCTTGACCGGTTGGGTTGGAGAAGAAAGAAAGGATAGCTGGCTAAAGCTTCCCAGCTTTCTGTCATATCAATTTTAGCTTTATGTCATGTGAGAAATGATGGGATTTCAGCTTGTCAAGGAAGGATTCATCCCCTGGTCGACACGTGTCTGTTTTTTGGTCTGATTGGACAAGTTGGGACCTGATGGGAAGGGGCTCCAGCTGTTCAATTGTTGCTGAAATTTGGTTGACCAGTTCACGTGTTTTCTAATTGCTAGGATTTGTGTGTAGGCTAGCTTGACCCAGGTAGGCTTTGTAGATGAACTTCCTTGGGCTTAGTTATCTCTACAAAATGAGTAGTTTTGCCATGGATGATATTCATGGGCTTTATAGTTAGTTGATTATGGAAAGAATAGGCATAGTTCCCATAAATTTTGTGAAAGCAATATTTTTTGAGAGATGAGTAATTTATATTTTCCATGAGTGAGAGACTTTAGCATATGTAAAATAAGTGCCAAAATAACATTTGGGCTTTATGAAATGGTTGCCAAAATAACATTTGGGCTTTATAAAATAGTGCCAAATAAATATTTGGGCTTTGTAAGATAGTGCCAAATAAATATTTGTGCTTTGTAAAATGGTGCAAAATAAATATTTGGGCTTTGTAAAATAGTGCCAAATAAATATTTGGGATTTGTAAAATAGTGCCAAATAAATATTTGGGTTTTGTAAAAAATGATTTAAGATTTTGTAAAATATTGTTGTGTAGCAACGGACTTAGTAGAAGTGCCGCATCGTAGCAGGCTTTGTAAAGCTGCCGCATCGTAGCAGACTTTGTAAAGATGCCACATCGTAGTGGGCTTTAAAGTTTGCCACGTCGTAGTTGGCTTTAAAGTTTGCCACGTCATAGTGAGTTTTGAATTTGCCACATCGTAGTGGGTTTTGAATTTGCCAGATCGTAGTGGGCTTTGAATTTGCCACATCATAGTGGACTTTGAATTTGCCACGTCGTAGTGGACTTTGAATTTGCCACGTCGTAGTGGACTTTAGGGAGTTTGGGCTTTCTTCAGGTTTTGCCCACAAGCTAAATGATGTTGGGCTTTGTGTGGAGATAGTATAATTTTGTGGCTCAATTTTGGTAGTAATATGGTGAGTATTATTTGTGAAGAATTTAAGTTGGATAATATGTGGGGCATAATGGGTAATATTTATGAGAGCCTAATATCAAGGAAAATATTTGAGTAATATGTGGGCAATATTTATGTGGGCTTAAAATAATTTATGGTCTTGTGTGGGTATTTGAGTGAGTGGGCTAATGAAATTAAGGCCCGAAAATTTGTACCTCAACATTTAGCCCCCCGAGTCACGTGTGAGCAGTTTCTGCTTGGTCACATGTGCGAGTTTGAAATTTTTGTGGCAATTGTGAATAGTGGGCTTCTGTAACTTCCCCACGTCCAGCATTTTCCCACGTTCAACACTCAGTGGGTCTTTAGTTACTCCCCAGGTTTATGGCATTAAATGCTGGTTTCTTCCCCATGTCTTGTCATCTGTACCCTTCACGTTTACCAATAAAGGGCTGGCCTTGGTTGTTTCTTCTTTTATTTTTTATTTTTGCTTAGACCAAAAAACTAAGGGAGAAAGGTAGTGAAATCATCTTTTCTTCTTTCTTTTGCTATTTTCGACCAAGGGTGAGAGAGAAACACCAGTTTCGACCAAGGCAGAGAGAGAGTGACTGAGATTTTCGGCCGAATAGAGAGAGAAATAGAGCATTTTCTTATTCTCTTCCATTGTCTTCAAGCAAGAGTGAGAGAGAGAGCGGCGGCCAGGGTTTGGTGAGAAGCTGCATTATTTCTCCCTTTCCTTGTTGATTTTGGCCAAGTGAGAAAAAGACCCACAATTTTCTTACTTCCCGTGGTGGCCGTGGGTATTCTTCTGCTCTTCTTCTCTTTTCTCTAAGAAACAATACCTCTGGTGTTGGTAGCCATGGCTGATGGAGAAGAACCACTGGGTTTTGGTAATGTCAACACTGCTGGGGTGGCTATGCCAAAAAGAGGCTACGGCTGAGGGCGTAGCTGAGGCAGCTGCTGGGGGTGACGATGTGGAGGTAGGACCAGGGGAGCCCCTGCTGCCATTAAAGGACCCATGGTACTCTTCGTCTTCTCTGTTCCCAGGAGGTTAGCCCTCCCGGGGTGCCAAAGAAGTGGATTTTAAAAGGTGAAGCCCCCAGCCATGAGGCAGTGTGGGTCCCAGCTGCTGCTAGAGTACTTGACATGCGGTTTCAGAGAAAGGAGCTCCTGCCAGCCCCTATTCAGTTTTTGTGTCCTTGCGACACGACTGTTAGTTGGTCTGACTGGGTGGAGCAAGAAGTTACTGATGAAAGGTTTTGTTAGACTTTGAGAGATGCCAAAATATTTGAAGTCGTGGTCCTATCCCATGGGTGGAACATGTATAGGGATGTGAGGGCGCTCCGGTTCATGGTACGACATTGGCACACCGATACCCACACTTTTTTCTTCCCTTGGGGTGAGACCATGGTCACACTTGAAGACGTGGAAAGAATATGCTTGCTGCCTAGCATGGGAGATGTCAATCCTTTAGAGCTGGAGTTGTCTGATGCAGAATCTGAGATTGCTGGTAAATTGTTGGAGACATTTGGAGGTACCTCCGCTTCATGGGGAGGTAATAGAGCTAGGTTTTCCTTTTGGATCTCTGAGTTTAGGGATTTTGAGAATGATGATGTCAGAAAGGTCGCGTTCTTGGCTTAATGGATGAGTAAGGGTGTATTTAATACCACCTCGGTTCAGTTTGTGAAACCCTTTACTTTTCCTCTGGCTGTGGTGTTATGTAGGGGCACATCATTGCCTTTAGGTACCCAGTGTTTAGGCACCTTATATTCTGAGCTAGATAGGTTGCGTAGTGACGAGCTTGAGGGATTTCCTTATCATATTATAAAGTCTAGTATCAATGTGGTTTTGCTGCAAACTTTCATGTAGGAGCATTCGAAGGATTACACGGAAGTTAGTAAAGATGTCGGTGATGTAAAGGCGAGCAATTGGGTGATCGGACTTGCTTGTCCTGCCGGTGAGCTTCAATTTCTTGGGTTCGAAGATGGTTTACCCTTATTAATGAAATGGATGGGATTGAAAGTGTGGAACCTCCCTTCTATTACACTGTTGGATGATGGAGGCCACTTTGCTTGGAAGCCCTACTCATATGTTACAGCTGGGTTTCAATGCCTAAACCCATTTCCGAGTGCCAGACCTGAATCCCAGGAGTTTGGGTTGAATGAGAATGAGAAAATCCCCACTTTCCTGCTCATCACATCGCCCTCATTTATTCCATACCCAAAAGGTGACGGATTCGGTTTAACACAGTACAACCCACATAAAGTCATGAGACAATTCGGATTTGACCAAGATGTTCCAGACATTAACACCACAGTTTGTGCTTTGGGTGAGGTAATGCAGCCACTAGTGCGTGGTACAGCCCTAGAGTATTAGGCTGACAAGGTAGAGAGAGTTTTGGTCCTGAGTAGGCATCGTGAGGGGTATGCAACCCCAAGTATGAAATTGTATTGGAAGAAAGTGATGAGTACCTTTGATGGCTATGTGCAAAGCCGAGAAGTTGATGAGGTGGTGATAGGTCCTTCTTTGAGAGAGCTTTCTTCAAATGCCCAACTTATTCCAAACACAAGGGCAGCTTCAGCTTGGGTTGCTAGATAGAACTTGGGTTTTGCTGAGTGGAGAGCTGATTTGAATGGCTGGGTGGTCCATGGGGGTGATGTTCCCGTGGAATGGAGTGAAAAGAATATTATTGTAAAAGCCCCCGAGTCCAACCCAGCCACTAATGCACCCAAAAGACCTCGTGGCAAATCACCTTTGTCCGAAGACAAGCCCAAGAAGGTGAGACGAAAAAGAGTAAGTGTTGAAAAGTCTAAGGCTGGCAGCCCCAAGCCCCCAATGGTTGCTTAACCCGGTTCTGGTGCTGCTCAGGTTACTAAGCCTAGTGTCCCAGCTGATGCCCCTGCTAGCTCATCATCACCAACGAAGCACTATAGAAGGAAAACTAGTGCTGGCAGGGTACAGGTCCTTGAAACTTCAGAAGAGGTATCTTTCCAAAGCCTTTATCTTCTTACAGTCTTTCTATTCTGCCTCTCTTTTTCTTTTCTTCTTTGCCTTCATTATTTGGTGTTAATTGTGTGCTTTCATGGCTGTAACAGTCTAGTGATAATGAAGAGACATAATTAGAGGAGCATGATTTTGAGTATAGAGCTGCTGACTTTGGTAATCTACTGTTCCTCGCTTAGGTTTCTTCTCGCGTTTCCCCTCTTGACGTCCTTTGTTCTCTAGGTCCAACTGATGAGGATGTAGAGATGGTTGGTGAGAGTCCCACTGTTACTGTCAATACTGGAAAGGCTGCTGCTGGGGAATCCAGCAAGGAGTCTACTGGCAAGGACCCCGATGTCGCTGTAACTGCTAGCGAGGCTGCTGCCGGTGTGCCCAGCCAAGGACATGCTGTTTCTCCATCCATTCATGACGTACATCACAACAAAGAACCTCCAGGTATGGTAGTTTTGAATCACTTACGTAAATAGTAAAGTAAACCCTTTTTTTTTTTTTTTACAATACTTGGCTGTGTGAATACTTATTTTTTTTGCTATTGCTGGGGACATAACCATGCCTCTCTTCTTTTGTAGAGCCACGGGTTGAGTCTTCTGGTGGTGCTACTAAGGGAATGAGCCTTGAAGAATTTTTGGAAAGATTTGCTGAAGATGAAGAGAATGAAAAGGTGGCAACTGACTTTCATCCTCTTTCAAGTAACACTATCATGTTCCAACGTTCTGAAATTCCTGTGGAAGGTCAGCCACTGCTGGTAGCAATTATAAGGAAACATCCACACTTTATGGCCGGATGTAAGTTAGGTGCGCCATTGAGGAAATCTAGTCTTGAATTGTTTGTTGCAGTGCTGCTAGACATGCAGCGTACAAAGCTCAAGAGTTTAAACTTGCAGAGAGTACTTGAGTGGAAGAATGCCCTTTAAGACTTGTTGTTTATGAAATTCGGGGTTCAATTCATCCTTGACAAGATTCAGGCTGCTGCTGAGGCTTGTATTACCAGAGATGATGAGTTCACAAGGAAAATAATTGATCTTGAGAGAGAAATAGCAGCAAAGAGAGCTAAGCTTTCACTTTTGCTGAGTTAGAGAGATGCATTGATGTAGTCATCGTCAGCTGGGGGCGCTTCTTCCTGAGCGGAGCCCTTTGGCGATGGCTTATTTAACTAGCTTTTTTATCATTATTAGTAGTTTGGTATTTTTGGATAGTCTGTTTCTAAACTGTGATGTGATGAAGCATGTCATGTATTTGGGCATATTTGACTATGTAGGCTGTGTTTTGCGTAGAGGTGCAATAGCCATGTAAACTTTGTTTAGTAACTCAACATTTCCCCAGCTGTGCAAGCTGTGTTTTTGGTTTATGAACAAGTATATGGATTTAATTTATGAAAAATGCTTCATTTATCAAAGAATAGTATATTCAAGCTAAAATATAGTCATGGAAATCCTATGCAAAGGTTTGCAAATATTTGTTGTGATCATGACTATTTTGGTTCAAAATGCCCAGCTGTTAGGGCTGTAACCTTATCCACAATTTAGAGTAAGCATATTTACGTAAGAAAAATAATATTAGAGTATTTGTAAATATAAGAAGTTCATATTTGAGGCAAAAGGCAATGCTTAATTCTTATTGTCATAGTAGTAGAAGTGGTTTAAAACCATACAAAAGAGAGTTACTTGGTACATACTTGAAAGTAGAATTAAGCATAGTACAACTTAAGCCATTTGCCATTGATAGGTTCTGTGAGACTTTCACCCTCTACTGTAGCTAGACGATAATAACCGCTGGCACTGGCTTCCCTTATGAGATAAGGCCCTTCCCAACTTGGGGCAAACTTAAAGGATGCTGAGAGGTTCCTCTTAATGTGATTTGCTGCCTTCAAAACCATTTGTCACTTGACAAAAACCTTGAATTTCGTGGCCTTGTTGTAAGCATTGACCATCTGCTGCTAATACCGTGGGTGCGGTCATAGGCAAGATTTCGCGTTTCTTCCAAGGTTTCAAGGTCTGTAGTTCGAATTTTTGCACAAGTGGCAGCATCTATGTCTATTTCTTGTCTATGAACAACCCTTGGTGTGGGAACCAATAGCTCAACGGGAGATATAGCCTCAGTACCATATACAAGAGAGAATGGTGATAGTCTGGTGGCTGTTTTGCTTGAGCTTTGGTATGCCCACAGAGTTTCCAATAAGTGTTCTATCCAGCCACCCTCATATTCATGCACCATCTTGCTGAGAGTTCTCAATAGCACTCAGTTGGTAGCTTCTGCTTGACCATTGCCTTGTGGATAATAAGGAGTGGACTTGCGGTGCTTGATGTGGCAATGGTCAAGTAATTTTTGAACATTTTTGTTGACAAAAAAAGTGCCATTATCAGTAACAATCTTGTGAGGAATACCAAACCTGCAGATTATGTGCTCTCGGATGAAATTGGCAACAGCTGGGCCTGTAGCCTTCCTTAGGGAAATGGCCTCCACCCACTTCGTAAAGCATTCGGTAGCCACTAATATCCAAATGTGACCCTTGGATGGTGGATTAATAGGGCCTATTAAATCGAGCCCCCAAGTATGGAATGGCCAAGGATTCATCATGTTTTGGAGGTTAGTGGGGTAAGTATGTATGAGATTCCTATGGACTTGGCAAGTATGGCATGTCTTCACACATTCAGCTGCATCTTACTTCATTGTGGGCCAGAAATACCCCAGATTGAGCAGCCGTTGGAGAAGTCACCGTTTGCCTTGATGGTCATCACACTTTCCCGCATGTACCTCTTGCATAACCGATTGTGCTTCAGGGGTCCCTAGGCATCTCAAAGGCTCCCCATTGAACCCCTTCTTGAAAAGAATACCTCCTTCCACAAAATAACAAGTAGCCAACTTTTTCAAGCGGTAGGCCTCTTCTTGATTGTCGGGCAAAATGCCTTCTATGAGGTACTCAAGGAAGGGTACACGCCAATTGCTGGTGGTAAAGACTGCACATGATTCCACCCTATCAAAAGCATTTTGGCAGCTGGTACATTGCTCTTAGACAGTGGCAGCTTGTTTGCCCATTTCTGGCTAGTAATAGCCTAACCGTTGGAGGCGTTTGTAGAGACTGACAAAACCGCTAGGGCCACAAGATTTTTCATGAACTTCTTTTAATCATTTAATGGACTCACCGGGGCTCAAGCATCTAGCTAGAACTCCTCCAAGCAGCTTTTTGTACAATTCTCCTGCCATTAGAGCATAGTCTTTGAGTACCTTCAAATGATCCTTCCCATCCGGTGATAATTGCTTCTTTAATGGAAGACCGCCAATCTGTCTGTCCCAGCGGTTGATTAGAAAATTCTTCCTTCAGCATTTGTAGCACTGGGATTGGCCTTTTCACAATAGTAACATTTGTAGTTGCACCTTCAAATATGATTTTTGATCCCAATGTGGCTAGAGCATCAGCAAAGCGATTGTCGGACCTTAGGGAGTGTTCAATATTGAATTCTTCAAAAGAATCCTCCAACCTTTGAGCCATAACTCTATATGGAGCTAAAGATGGTTCCTTGAGTGCAAAATCTCCTATAGTTTGGCAAACAACCAGATTTGAGTCTCCGATTACTCGAAGATGTTTGATACCCATTTCACGAGCTACCGCTAGGCCCGTGAGATATGCCTCATATTCAGCCATATTGTTGGTGCATGAGAAGTCAAGCTTGAATGACATACCTACTATTTCTCCGGTACTTTTGGATAAGACTATTCCAGCCCTTCCTTCAAAAGTGGTGGAGGATCCATCAAAATGTAAAGTCCAAACTGCCCCAGCTGTTTCCACCAGTGCAACTGTTGGCAGTTCTCCAGGTACATCATTAGTAATGTCCCAACTGTCTTCACCAAGAAAATTTGACAACAAATCAGCGATGGCTTGACCCCTTACAGTCGTTGGGGTGATTGCTATGATCTCAAACTCAGATAATTGCAAGAGCCATTGTGCTAGCCTTCCGGAAAGAACCAGTCGCCTCAAAAGTGAGTGGATTGGATGAGATTTTGTCAAGAGCTATACTGTGTGAGCTAACAGATAATGGCGCAGTCGCTGGGTAGCATATATCAGAGCAAGACAAGCCTTTTCTGCCCTTGGATAGCGAGTTTCAACATCCTTTAACTTTCTGCTAACATAATAAACCGGTCGCTCAATCCCTTCTTGATCATCTTGGGCTATGAGTGCCCCTGTTGGTTCGTTATTGGTAGCCAAATACAGCTTGAGTGGTCTTCCTGGTATGGGTGCACATACGGTTGGCAGTTTGGTCATGAGTTGCTGCAACTGGAGGAATGCCTGCTGGTGTCTAGAATCCCAGCGGAAGGGTTTTTCTTTCTTCAGCAGTGGTGTAAAGGTAGCTGTGATGGCAGCAAGACCCGGAATAAACCGCCGGATGTATGAGAGCTTACCAAGGAAACTTTTGAGCTGTGTAATTGTTGCAGGTGGCTTCATAGTAGCAATGGCTTGCACTTTGTTAGGATCAACATCTATGCCTCTTTGGTGGATAAGAAATCTCAGAAATTTCCCAGCTGTAACTCCAAAGGCACATTTGAGCGGATTCATGCGAAGCTTGTAGAGTCGACACCTTTCAAAGACCTTTCATAAGATAGTAAGATGATCTCCTCTTGTTTTTGACTTCACAATAATGTCATCCACATAGTCCTCAATCTCTTTGTGCATCATGTCATGAAAGATTGCAATCATAGCCCTTTGATATGTGGCTTCAACATTTTTTAGACCGAAGGGCATGATGGTATAGTAAAAATTACCAATAGGAGTTCGAAATGCTGTTTTGGCTGCATCTTTGGATGACATTCTGATCTGGTTATAACCGTTGAAGCAATCCATGAATGAAAACATAGCATGCCCAGCAGCTAAATCAATGAGCATATCCATATTTGGAAGTGGAAATTCATCCTTGGGGCGCTTTATTAAGGTCTCGAAAGTCGACACAACATCATATTTGCCCATTCTTCTTCTTGACCGGTATAATGTTTGAAAGCCACCTTGAGTGCATGATAGGCTTAATGAACCCAGCTGTAAGAAGTTTCTGGATTTCTTGAATGATTTGAGCTTCAACGTTAGGATGGAAGGTTCGCATGGGCTGTACTACTGGCTTTGCCCCTGGTTCCACATTAAGAGCATGTGCTACTAGGTTAGGATTCAAACCAGGCATCTCATGGTACTCCAAAGCGAAGACATCAATGTACTCCTTTAATAATGAAATGAGTTGAGCCTTTTCCAGTGGTGGCAAAGATGCACTGACTGAGGTTGGTTGCTGGACCTTGGGATCATCACTAAGATTAATGGTTTCCGACTCCACATTAGATGAGAAATTGGTTACCGCTGGGGGCTCTTCAGACAGTTCTGCCGGACTGCTGGGCAGATTTTCTTCTACCGCTGGGGTTTCTGTTTCTTGAGCATACCAGCATGTTGGTGTAGTGCTTGCTTCATTTAGTCTGGGACCCTTCTGTTTGAGACAGTTAGGTCCAATGTACCGACATAAACGATACCCCAAACGACCATCCGGCAGCTGGACTTGTACACAACATGGCTGTGAGACACTGCTGGGGGTTTCCCCATGTTCTCTTTTCTTTCTCCTTTGATTAAGGAAAGACCTCATGTCTATTTCTGGGTTATTCTCAATATCTTGCCAGCTGGGTAAAGGAATCTCAACATGCCTTGAAGTAGAATCTTCCTCACTTGGGGTGAGCTCATCATAGAAAGTAGCTTCAAAGTAGTGTGCTTCGGATAGATAAAATTGTGTAGGATTAGCAGGGATGCGTATAGGCTTACCATTAAATCTTCCTTTGAAACATTGGTGGTAAGTAGATGGTACAAGCTTATGTTTGTGGAGCCATGGCCTCCCGAGTAGAGCATGATAAGAAACAGGTGAGTCGATAACATGAAATCTAGTGAGAGCAACAATTGGCCCCACTTTAAGAACTAACTGTATACTCCCAATGGTGCATTCATGAATTCCAGCAAAACCAAAAACCTCAATAGGAGCCCCAGCAACTCTGCTAAGTGGGATCCCAGCTGCTTTGAGTGTGCTGGTTGGAATAAGGTTAAGTGATGCACCAATGTCGACTAATGCCCTTCTTACGAGAACATCATTAATTTGAGCAGCAATATATAACGATTTACTATGATCAGGGTGTTGTACCTCCATATCCTCGTCGGTGAAGGTGATGACATTAGTAGTCTCTAGGAAGGCACGGCTGGCATGAGCTTCATTTGTAAAGATGCCACGTTGTAGTGGGCTTTAAAGTTTGCCACGTCATAGTGGGCTTTGAGTTTGCCACGTCGTAGTGGGCTTTGAAGTTGCCACCTCGTAGTGGACTTTGAATTTACCACATCGTCGTGGGCTTTGAGTTTGCCACGTCGTAGTGGACTTTGAGTTTGCCACATCGTAGTGAGCTTTGAATTTGCCACATCAGTGGGTTTTGAATTTGCCAGATCGTAATGGGCTTTGAATTTGCCACATCGTAGTGGACTTTGAGTTTGTCACATCGTAGTGGGCTTTGAATTTGCCACATCATAGTGGGCTTTAGGGAGTTTGGGCTTTTTTCGAGTTTTGCCCACAAGCTAAATGATGTTGGGCTTTGTGTGGAGATAGTATAATTTTGTGGCCCAATTTTGGTAATAATATGGCGAGTATTATTTGTGGAGAATTTAAGTTGGATAATATGTGGGGCATAATGGGTAATATTTGTGAGAGCCCAATATCAAGGAAAATATTTGAGTAATATGTGGGCAATATTTATGTGGGCTTAAAATAATTTATGGGCTTGTGTGGGTATTTTTGTGAGTGGGCTAATGAAATTAAGGCCCAAAAATTTGTACCTCAACACTAGTTTTTAGGAAAAAATGTATCAAATGTGCGTAAGATATATTTAAATAAAGTGTGCTAATTTTTAGGAAAAAAATTTCTTGAGTAGTTTTTTTTTTTTTTTTTTTTTTGAATTTTGAATTTTGTTGAATTACAAAGAATAAAGATTATCTAATTTGATGAGGAGTATTTTTGACATTTTCTGAAGTCATAACTAACTTTCTGAATCCTCTTAATATATAGAGATTAAATATATATTAATAATTTAATATTGTATGAAGTAAGTGACCAATCTAGCGTTAGTGGGATTCAGATGTTCTAGATTTCCTAGAGTACTCTACCAAATAAATTTTCTTAAATCTTAACCATTTTTTAATGATTTAATGGTCTAGATTTTGTCATGTCAGCATTCCACTAACAATAATTTTAATTGTTTTGTTTGCACCATTATTATATTATGAGAAATGATATGTCCACAACATTTTTACCACAAATCCTAAGTGGCAAGTTGTTACTGGTTGTTATTATTGGGGTAAAAAAGTAAACTTAGTGTCAGGTTTAAATTTGAACCAATAACAACTAACCACATGTAATTTGTTGTGAAAATGTTGTAAAAATGTTGTGGACGTAGCATTTCTCTTATATTATTTTAAGAGTATAATTAGTAGAATGCTGACATGGCAGAATCTAAACTCTTAAATTATAAAAGAATGGTTAAGATTTAAGGAAATTTATTGGTAGAGTACCCTAGGAAATCTAGAGAATCTGAATCCGCGTTAATGCATTCCAATTTCACGTTAAAACGATATCGTTTTAGTTAAATACAAAATCTAAAGTTCTAAACATCATTCACTTTTCCATCTCACTCTCACAAAATCAAAAGTTCAAAAGTTTAATATTATTTTTTTATGTTGTATATACTATATATTTGTGGTACTTTTAGTTTACCATCAATCCATCTTCGAGATATATATATATATATATATATATATATATATATATATATATATATATATATTTGTGTTTCCTTTTTTGTTATACAGGTTATATATATATTTTAACTTTCTATCATATTGTCATAATTATTAATGGTAAATTAGGAATTGACCATAACTTATTGAAAAATATACCATCCCAAAACAAACCAAATTGCACCTTGTACACCGTATTGCACATGTGACTGCAAAATTGAAGTGCAGTGCGGTTTAGGTTTTGGCCAAATGTAGTACTTATAATGGCCCAAAATCACACCACGAACATATAGATAGTATAATTTCATTAATAAATTATAATTGCACTATATATAACAATCTACTTTATGAATTGCAACAAAAATATTCTCACAAAGGTAAGACAAATTATATCTTTTGTCAACTTTTCGTCTTTTTTTTCTTTTCTTTTTTCAAGTTATTTAATCTTTTTTTTCTGTATTCTATCAATCTTCTTTTCATTTTTGAAGTTATTTTTATATTTTATTTGACGAAGAAAATAAATAGAAAGTAGTTAATTTTTCCACTTTATTCATTTATATAAGGATGTTGTTGATGATGTTCTTCATATATAGGAAGTCACCGAGAAACTAAACAAATCCTGAAGTCGTGTAACAGAGGGAAACAAGGAAACTGTGGAATTTCACTTCTCTTGATGCTAATGAAGTTCTATTATTTGTTGATGTTCTCAATACTAATGTTTTTTTGGTGGCTAAATAGCAAATTTGATGCCATTGATGTTATTAACTTTGGTATGTACGTTTTTTTTTTTTTTTTTTTTTTTTTTTTGAAGTATATATAAGTGGTTAATTGAAAATTGCTTAATTATTTTTCTCATTCTATTATTTAAAATTTATTCTTTCAGTGTGGGAATAAAAAAATATAAAGTAATCAAATTTAGTTACAAATTAAAAGAGGACAACATAAAATAACAACAAACATTTATATAATAATAATAATAATAATATATTTTCTTTTAAATGAAAATTATATTTTTTGTCATAAGGAGTTTACTTATAATATTTATAAATTAATAATTAAAAAATCGTGTGAAGCATGGGCCAATAACTAGTCAATTAATCAATATCAATATTGTAGGGACCCAGGTCAAGGACTATTCCTTGGAAACGAGTGAACTCAAGCCCAGCTGGCCCAATACAATAAATTTGTAGAGAGCGGGTCAAAGAACTAGGCCTTAGCGAGGGTTGTACAAGTAAGCATGGTAATGCATGGCTCGATTGACAAGAATATAAACTGAAAGTGTGAAATTAGGCTCCTCGGCCGTTTTCTTTGATAGTATCTTTCTTGTATCTTCTCTGATACTGGGTTACAAAGATTGCACAAGTACTATGATTCTTCTTCTCCCCTAAAACTCCCGTCCCCCTTTCTGGAGGACTTGTTACATTTTATACCCCCTTCTGGTTAATCTCTGCCCTTCATCTGTCGATCATGCAGGTCATCATTTCAGCGCCTGTCCCATCAGCCACCTTCCCATCCTTTCTGTGGGTTGTAGCAGCTGGGGCGGCACTGTTCAGGGGTCACTTCTCCATTTAATACGGCCAGAACGTTAGTTGGGGGCATTTAATGTGGAGGTGACAGTTCCTCCTGGGATTGCTCCTCCACCATGCTCCTATGACCAACCCGTTGTACTTGCCTCTGTCTTGGATTGCCCTAGAAGGTTACCTCTGAAGGCGCTTTGCTTTTCCTTTCAGTGATCCGTATGGGCCGAGGACATGGTTGCCCTCGGCAATATTACTGACGAATGGACTCGTCCTCAGACACATCTTTCTTCCTCGGCATGGGCCTTGGGCTTAGCATAGAGTGGGCTGGGGTTGCCAAATTCTCTGGCTCCACAATAGCCCCTCAAAATCCTGCTGTCAGGCTGCTCAGACGGAGAGGAGGATTTTGATGTCCTCGGGCCTCTGCTGCGGCTCGTTAAGTCTTGTCCTCTATGAGTATCAGTGCCCTTTCGCCTGTCTAAGGCACGTTTCTGACGCCTTAGTATGCGGAGCGCACTCGCATTAAATTCGGGCGGCCCTGTGCTCCCCACGTTCAATGGTGTGATGATAATCTAACGGTGGTGATCTTCTTGACTATATGGGCGGGAAAACTTTGCACGATTGTTATTATTTTTTATTGGGGGTATAAATACCCATTTGAATTGATCCGCCCATTTACTCTTGCCTTCCAGAGATCTTGTGCACATACTTTGAATTTGGTCATGTCTTCAATTGAACTTGCGACTTCCTTCAGCACAAAAAGCCTGCCCGAGGATCTTTTCCTCATTTCTGTAAGTCTTCTTCTCTCTCTTCAAGTTGCGTCCTCCCCTCTTTTAGACTTCTTTCTTCGTGTCTCTTAGTTGTCTCTAGGAATGGGTAGGCTCAAGAAATTTGTTGAATCTGAAGAGGCGATGGAGAAATTCATTGCTGATTATAGGATACCTAGCGCCGTAAGTCTAAGTTATTATGAAGAGGGGGAGTGGAGGTTTAGGAGGGAAGAGGGAGAGGTGGTGATTCCCATAATCGCCTTCTTAGAGGGTGGTATGCGGATCCCCATGGGTCAGGTGATGACGAATTACCTTAGGCATTTTCGGCTCGCCCCCACTCAATGCGGCATCAATATCTTTAGGATTCTAGGCTGTGTAGATACCCTAAATGAGAAGGTGGGGCTCAGGCTAACCCATCATGACGTGAATTGGTGCTACAACCTCCAGCTCCTTGGGGGCAAGTCCTACTACATGAAGACGAGGGAAGATAGGGTACGGCTTATCCAGTGCCTTCCCTCGTCCAACAAGGGGTTAGATAAGGACTTTCTCATCGTGTCCGGGGAGTAGCACGATGGCCTTCATTGTCCCACGGTGGAGGGCACGCCAGGTGGGGCACTCGGAGTAGGAGAGGGTGTTACTTTTTGAATTTTCGTTGCTTACTTTATTTGGTCGCTAATAACAGTATGTTTTCACCTCTGCAGACTCGCGCACTTTCGAGCGTCATTTTGGCTTGGTTAATAAGGAGGACTTGGAGAAGGTGCTAAGGGCGGAGATCTTCGTGAACGAGGCCGACAACCAAGTTAGGGCTGCTCACAAGATTCTAAGGTACGACCCTATTCAGAAGTCGTTCGCCGCGCCAAAGTGTGTGATCAAGGCCAAGGATCCTCAGCTCCGGAGAATTACCGTGGTCGAGGACGGTTTCTTGATCCATGAGGGGTCCTTTACTCCGGCGGGTACTCCGTTGGCGGGTTCCTCCACATCCCGCCGAGCTGCGGAGGCTGAGGTGGGAGGCTGAGGTGGGAGGTGCCGGTCCGGGTCCTGCCGAGGACGACTTTGGTGTGTTCGAAAAAGTTCGCCTGTCCGAGGATCCTTCTAGTGACTTGGGTGACCAAAGCCTGACCGAAACAGACTTCTTGTCAGCAGGGGACTCTTCTCGGACCGAGATGGGTTTCAAGAGGAAAACTCAGTCCAACTTGCTTGATCTACTTGAAGGCCAGTCGGGGAAGCATCAGCCTAAGCTTCCTCCTCCCCCACCCAAGTCTCAGCCTGCCCAGACCAGGTCAACCTCCACTCAGCCCAGGCTTCCTCTTCCTCCATCTCGGCCGAGTCCACCGTCCAGGCCCGAGCCCTCTGATCCTAAGCAGAGGAAGGACAAGAGTAAAAGGCCAATGGGAGGGGAGAAGCCCCATTCCCCCAAGAGGAGGGCGATACTCAGCGACCCTCCAAGCAATTGAAAATAGGGTTTCAAGGTCGGGACAAGCAGGTCGCTGCTCGCCCCGAGGCTAATGCCTGGCTCCCAACCGCAATGCTTCACTGGGGGCCCTTGAAGGACTTCCAAGGGGGCGAAGGCACACTTGTAGCCGATGCGCTGGAGAGGTCCCTGCTACTCCCTGCGGACATGGCTGAGTTGGAGGCTTTGAAGAGTAATGAGGTCTTCTTTAGCCTCAAGCGATACTTGGGAATGGTAAGACTCTCAGCACTTATGATTCTTCTGACTTCAATTTTCTTTTCTTTTTGCTTCCCTCTTACTTGTGCGTTTGTTTTAATTGGCAGGCTGTTCAGGCTACTTTCAGATTGGAGGAGGCCTCCATTAAACAGGACAAAGCCACTTATGCAGAGCGTGACAAGCGCATAGCGGCTAGTAGGACCCTTAAGGCTGCCGAGGCTGATCTCGCGAAAGCCCGAGAGGAGCTAAAGGAAGCAACCATGGCTCGAGACAGCGCTGAATCAGGCCTGGCTGGTGCCCAAAAGCAGGCCCAAGACCAGACGAGGCGTCTGACTGGGGTGGAGGAGCAGCTGAAGCTCGCAAATGAGCTGATCATTGATCTGAAAAAGCAGGCGGCCGATGCTGAGGGGGCTAAGAATGTGGCTGAGTGGGCTAAAGAGGAGGCTCTTAGGGCTAAGGCTGAGGCAGACTTTGGCAGAGAGGAGGCCTAGGCTTCCAAGGAAGAAGCCGAGGCAGTGGCCTATGAAGCTGGGGTAGCCAAGACGGAGGCTGCTCTCAGAGCCCAAGTCCCTGGGTATGCAGGCTCTACTGCTCCTAGGTCTAGAGTGAGGCCCTCAAACAAGTTGGGGTTGAGGCCTCGTCCGTCCTATGGAAGGAGGAGAGTGTATACTATCCCCTTGCCATTCGTGAGGCTGTTCCTTCCAGCTCTAAGGCCAGGGCGATTGCTGAGGAGACTGATGCTGCACCTGGTGAAGGAGCCGAGGAGGCCGCGGTTATTACCGAGGTGGTTACTATAGCTTCTGATGATCCTGCTGGGGGAACGGGTCCTCTCGGGGTGACTGAAACATCCAAAGATTCCAATAAAGAAACACCACAGGAGACAGCAAACCTCTCGGCCAATGTCCAGGCCTCTCTTGCCGAGGAGACGGCGCCCTCCGCGGTGCCCCTGCAGGTTGTTCCTCCAGGTCAGAGCTCAGAGGACCCTGAGGCCCCCACAAATCCACCACTCATAGGGGGGAAGAAGATTAAGTTGAAGAAGTAGGCCCCTTGGTGCCTTTATTTTATCTCCCTTCTATTTTTTGGGACAATGTAATGGCACTTTTGCCTTATTTCTTCTTTTTTCTTTTTAGATGTTTCGATATGATTCTCGTTGTGTACTTTCTATAAACTTAATGTAGTGCGTGTTTTGTTTTCTCCTGCTTGTTGAATACTTATGGAATTTGTTGAAGTAGTTAGTTTCCCCATAAGCTTGAGTCTGAGGACTATGCAAGACCTTGGTTCTGTCTAACACTTATCATTTTGAAGTAACTAGTTTCCCCATAGGTTTGAGTCCGAGGACCATGCAAGACCTTGGTTCTGTCTAACACTTATAGAATTTATCGAAGTAGTTAGTTTCCTTATAGGCTTGAGTCCGAGGACCATGCAAGACCTTAGTTCTGTCTAACACTTATCATTTTGAAGTAACTAGTTTCCCCATAGGTTTGAGTCCGAGGACCATGCAAGACCTTGGTTCTGTCTAGCACTTATAGGATTTATCGAAGTAGTTAGTTTCTCCATAGGCTTGAGTCCGAGGACCATGCAAGACCTTGATTCTGTCTAACACTTATAGAATTTATTGAAGTAGTTAGTTTCCCCATAGGTTTGAGTCTGAGGACCATGCAAGGCCTTGGTTCTGTCTAACACTTATCATTTTGAAGTAACTAGTTTCCCCATAGATTTGAGTCCGAGGACCATGCAAGACCTTGGTTCTGTCTAGCACTTATAGAATTTATCGAAGTAGTTAGTTTCCCCATAGGCTTGAGTCCGAGGACCATGCAAGACCTTGGTTCTGTCTAACACTTATCATTTTGAAGTAACTAGTTTCCCCATAGGTTTGAGTCCGAGGACCATGCAAGACCTTGGTTCTGTCTAGCACTTATAAGATTTATCGAAGTAGTTAGTTTCCCCATAGGCTTGAGTTTGAGGACCATGCAAGACCTTGGTTCTGTCTAACACTTATCATTTTGAAGTAACTAGTTTGTTACCAGGGTAAGAAGCATGCAATCACGACAAACTTTAGAATATTAATTGACAAAGATGCTTTTATTAATAATAATACATTCGCAAGTTATTTACATTCCATGGACGAGGTACAGGTTTTTCATCTAAATCTTCTAAGTAGTATGCACCTATTCCCGCTACTGAGGTGATTCGGTGTAGTCCCTCCCAGTTGGGTCCTAGCTTCCCATAGGATGGGTTCTTAGCAGCGCCCACAACTTTCCTTAACACCAAGTCCCCTGGTGCTAGTGGTCTTAGCTTCACATTGGCGTCATATCCCTGCTTGAGCTTTTAATGGTAATAGGCCAGCTGGATCATTGCCTTCTCCCTTTGTTCATCGATCAGATCTAGGCTCTCCCCTAGCAGCTCATTATTACCGTCCGGGGAGAAAGAACTCATCCTCAGTGTTGGGAGTTTGCTTCTAGAGGGATAATGGCTTCAGCCCCATAAGTCATGACAAAAGGTGTCTCACCCGTCGACCACCGTGGTGTAGTCCGATAGGTCCATAGGATGTGCGGTAGCTCCTCTACCCATCTTCCCTTTATGTCATCCAGTCTCTGATAGGTGGACCCAGCGTTCTTCAGGCCAAAGGGCATCACCTTGTAGTGGTAATTCCCAACAAGTGTCACGAAGGCGGTCTTCTCTTGATCGTCCAGGGCTAGTGGTATCTGATGATAGCCCTAGAAGGCATCTAAGAAACTCATCCGAGGGTGTCCTACTGTGGCATCCACCAGCTGGTCTATCCGAGGCATGGGGAACTGGTCCTTTGGGCATGCCTTGTTTAGGTCCGTGAAGTCTACACAAACCCTCCATTTTTCGCTTTTCTTCTTGACAACCACAGTGTTGGCCAACCACTTAGGGTAAAAGACTTCCTTGATGGCCCCCGCACGCTTAAGCTTCTTCACCTCTTCTCTAATCGCATCGGCGTGCTCCTTTGACGGGCGCCGAGGTGGTTGTTGCTTAGAAACGACGGATGGGTTGACATTAAGATGGTGACAAATAAAGGCTAGGTCGATCCCTGGGGCATCGCAGGCGTCCCATGCAAATACGTCAATGTTTGCTCTGAGGAATGCCATCAACTCCTCCTTCTCCTAGGCGGGCAGCCTAATCATGCCCTTTGGGATAACTAACTTCCCATCGAAGCTCATCAGGGGGGAGGTATAGGGTGTCAAATCTTCTAGTCACAGCCCCAGCCCCCTGTAGAGGTCGGGGTACATAATCTCGACTCCGCTGCCACCATCCACCATCACCCTTCTCACATCATAGTCCTCGATTCTGAGAGTGATGACTAGTGCGTCATCGTGGGGCTAGGTGGTCCGTATCTTGTCTTCTTCTGAAAAGCACAAGGTTGGGTAAAAATTCTTCCTAGCCTTCTTCGACTCCGATTGGGACCCCTCGGCCTGCGTCTGGGCCACGGATAACACTCGCGAGGGGCGCGCACCTGTTCTTCCTGGCGCAGCCAAGATCACATTGATCGTTCCTGTTGGTGCCCTTAAGGCAGTGTCTCTCTAGGGCTCCTGATAGTTCTGGCATTGGCGGCCACTAGAATGGTGCAGGAGGTGCTTCAGCTTTCCTTCCCAGACCAGATGGTCCAGGTAGTCCTAGAGGTTCCTGCAGTCCTCCATGGTGTGTCCGTGGTCCTGATGATACTGGCAATACAGGTTCTGATTGCGCTTCATGGGGTCTCCGGCCATTTTATTCAGCTCCTTAAAGTATGGCTCATTCCTTATCTTTTCCAGCACCCTGTGTACTGGCTCTCGGAATACGGCATTGATAGCCTGAGCGTTGGCCGACCCGGATTGCCCCGCAAAATCTCTCCTCGGGCGGTTGTTGTTGTACCGGTCCGACCTGAAATCCCTCATCTCTTGAGGGATAACCTTCTCTTTTCCCTTGCTTTGCAGCTGATCCTCTTCTACCCGCTTATACTTATCAATCCAGTTCATCAGCTGGCACACGCTGGTGGCGGGCTTGCCGGTCAGAGACTTCCTCAGGCTATGCCCCGTCGGAAGGCCGTTTTTTAAGGTGCTGACAGTGACATCCGCATACTTGCCGTCCAGCTCGTTGTATATCTCCTAGAATCGGTCCGAGTGGGCCTTTAGAGTTTCCCCCTCATGCATGGTTAGGGCCAACAGCGCACTCAAAGGCCGAGGAGTTCTTGTTCGTGACGAATCGGGAGCTGAAGGCTTGGGTCAGCTGCCTGTATGAGCCTATGGAATTCGTCTTGAGGCCATTGAACCACCTCATTGCCACTGATCCCAGGCTAGAGGGGAAGACCCTACACATCAACGCCTCATTCTTGGAGTGGATGGCCATCTGTTGGTTATATTGGCTCACGTGCTCCATAGGGTCCGTTTTGCCATTGTAAATGGTGAAGGTTGGTTGCTGAAATCGCCGAGGAAGCATAGCCTCTTCAATGTGGCGGGTGAAAGGTGACTTGGAGAGTTGGTCAAGTGCCCTACTCATGGCATCACTCCCCACGCCCCTAGGGGACGGGCTTCTACGCTTGCGCCTCCAGTAGTGCTCTTCTTCGTGGGAGAAGGTTTCGCTTGGGGGGGTCCTTGACCTCCGCCTATAGTCATCATCATCATCCTCGTCGGAGGGTGTGTCGGGACTAGGATGAGTTCGCCTTCGTTGTGCATAGCGCAGCTCTCTCTTCAAATCATCTATCTTTCGCTGCATGGCCACCTTATCATCTCGTCTCTTGGACACGTGGCTTTTGACCTCTTCCGACTGCACGGTCTGGTCATCATTTCGCCTCCGCAGCACGTGGGTCCCCCCGCGGGTGCGGCTTCCATTGGTCTGTGTGGTGTGTGCACTTCCCTCTCGAAACTTCCCGTTTTCTTCGTTTCTACCACGCTCGGGGTTGGGGAAGGTACCCTGTGGTTGGGACCTCACTGGTTTGGACTGGTGGGATCCTGCTTGGTGAGGGCCTGTTCCTGCCATGCTTGATCGTTGCCTTAACTAACGCACAAGTTCTTTCCCACAGACGGCGCCAATTGTAGGGACCTGGGTCAAGGAATATTCCTTGGGAACGAGTGAACTCAAGCCCAGCTGGCCCAATACAATAAATTTGTAGAGAGCGGGTCAAAGAACTAGGCCCTAGCGAGGGTTGTACAATTAAGCATGGTAATGCATGGCTCGATTGACAAGAATATAAACTGAAAGTGTGAAATTAGACTCCTCGGCCGTTTTCTTTGATAGTATATTTCTTGTATCTTCTCTGATACTGGGTTACAAAGATTGCACAAGTACTATGATTCTTCTTCTCCCCTAAAACTCCCGTCCTCCTTTCTGGAGGACTTGTTACATTTTATACCCCCTTCTAGTTAATCTCTGCCCTTCATCTGTCGATCATGCAGGTCATCATTCCAGTGCCTGTCCCATCAGCCACCTTCTCATCCTTTCTGTGGGTTGTAGCAGTTGGGGCGGCACTGTTCAGGGGCACTTCTTCATTTAATGTGGCCAGAACGTTAGTTGGGGGCATTTAATGTGGAGGTGACAGTTCCTCCTGAGATTGCTCCTCTACCATGCTTTTATGGCCAACCCGTTGTACTTGCCTCTGTTTTGGATTGCCCTGGAAGGTTACCTCTGAAGGCGCTTTGCTCTTCCTTTCAGTGATCCGTGTGGGCCGAGGACATGGTTGCCCTCGGCGGTATTACTGGCGAATGGCCTCGTCCTCGGACACATCTTTCTTCCTCGGCATGGGCCTTGGGCTTAGCATAGAGTGGGCCGGGGTTGCCAAATTCTCTGGCCCCACAAATATATATATATAAAAGTAAAGACCATATGCAAAAAATCATGAGATCTTGCCGTGTGACACTCTAATTTTGCATTTAGCCTCTTTAACCTTTTTACATTAGCTTTTTTTTTTTTTTTTAACAATCACCGAAAAGATCAAGTTTAATTCTTTTTATTGTTATCTAAAAGATGGGTTGCTATTAGAAATTAGACCAAATCTAACCAAATCTTATGAAAAAACCTAAGCCCACTTCTTCCCTTACATATTATGACCCAAGCATGATCATTTCCCATATGTAGATGAAAGCCAAGACCCTAACCCACTTACAAACTCTCTTTCTCCTCCCCCACGTATAGATGAAACTTGAAATCCAAAACCCTCACTCACTTAGAAGCTCTTTTCCTCCATACAAGCTTCCTTTTGGACTACACACTCTTCAATTTCTTTGCAAACAACGGTTTGTAGTTTGAATTCAGTGATCCCATCTGACCAAACCAATTTTCTTACTCATTTTTCAAGTCTTAATTTAGCCCTTCTATGTAAACTAATGGGGATGTACAGTTAAGGAAGATACATAGTCTAATCTCTCTCTCTCTCTCTCTCTCTCTCTCTCTCTCTCTCTCTCTCTCTCTCTCTCTCTCTCTCTCTCTCTCTCTCATTTTGAGTGGTATATTAGGATTCCCCAAATTAAAGATAATATTCAATCTTACCAATGGGTGACACATTGGAAGGATTATCTTCTAAGATAATGAATGCTTCTCTTGAAGTGTTACAGAAAATGTCAAATGGTATGCGATATGGCATAGGCACCAATAGTCATATTGCATTAGCTATATTCATATTAAATTTTGAGTTGTCTATGATGCAGTTGTACTAGGTATGAAGACCAATTTGTTAACATGACTTTTGATATGCTCCTATAGTCGATTAAAAAATTCAAAGCAAATTGAACCAAATTTTTGTGATTTCTTCAAATTGTAGGTTTTATTTTTTTTATTTATTTTTTATTTTTATTTTTAACACAAATGAATGAAAGTGGTAGGTTCATTATAAGCATAAAGATGATCATAAGTTCAGATATTAATAAACAATTGAAATAATGCGGCTATAGATTCTAATAGCATTTGTCCCTTTTGAAAATCTAAACAATTTATAGGATCCTAGTCACAAATGTTTGGCATATAATCTATATTGCAAAAATATACTTGGTATCCCATATAGTAGAAACTAGAGAGGACTACAGAAACTTTTAGTTAGATGCACAATATATATATATATATATATATATATTTTAAGTCTTCATGTCATATTTATTATTTCAATTTCAGATTAATATAATTTAATTATATTTTCTATGCAAAGCTTGAGACCAACATACTTTTAGGCAAAAATTTCTCGTGAATCACACGAGTTTCTGACTAATATATATAAAAGTAGAGACTTCATGTGGGAGAGTATGAGATTCTGCCATGTGATGCATTCTTTAAGGCTTTCTTTGTTTAGTTCATTGAATTAGCCAATCAAGTAAATACATATATTAAATATTTATAATTGCGCATTAATTATTTATATTAAATGAATTTATGTGATTATTTTTGTAAATTACATATAAAAAATTATTTTTATTTAGAATAATAAAAATTGATTTAGAATATGACATTCTTCTTCATGTTTAGTTACATTGAAAACAATTAACACAAAAACCATAAGAAATTAAATATTTTTGAATTCTCTAAAATTAATCTTAGCCATTTAGATTTCCTAACTTCTTAGAGTGACATGTAATATATATTAACCAACATTGTAGTATTTACTGTATATAATTACAAAGATTACTAGGATAAATACATATTTTGTTATATTAATTATTTTAAGTTGTGCATTAATTATTTAAGAATAATAAAATTTTGATATTATTTTTTCTAAGATTTATACGATAAACAATTAATTCAAAATATTATATTCTTGCACAAATTTAGACACTTTTAAAACAACAAAATTGAACAAAAGGGGAAAATGACACACAATCAAAAAAAAATTTAATTTATAAATGATTGAAGAATATTTGCATTTTTATTTTATCAAAATGATATTTGCATTCTTGAGTGGGCGTGAAACATGCCTATATATCAATCACCATATCATACAATTTTTAAATATTTAAATTTTAAACACATATAGCATGTTCAAATCACACTCGTATTGGCTTTCGATTTTGACTATAAAATAAAATACTAAAGATTACAATTTTTTGCCATAAAAAGTATTGAAATATTGGAGGAAACTATAGATAAGCATATCATTATAGAATAAGATATTAGACAGGAAAAAATTTAATACCATTCAAATTATCCATATCACGGAACCACTTGCCCCAAATTCATACACAAGAAACAAATGGATTTTCACCATACCAATATCCAATTACTTTTATCTATCACAGAACCACCTTCTGCAAATTCATACACTAGAAGCAAATGGCTTTTACTACTACAATATCCAATTAATTTGATAATGTTCCCTTGGCTTGGATGAGGGCAGAGGATGTTCTGTGTTGACCTTTCTCACGGGATGGAAACTACAATTGCAAGTCAGGATATAGTTTTCTAAAGGAAGAGGATAATTTTGTCATGGCTGAGGAATCTGCAAGACAAGATAAAGCGGTGTGGATTGGTGTTTGATCTCTACACTCTCCAAATAAAGTCAAAAACCAAATTTGGCATGCTTGTAAAAATTCCATGCCAACCAAAGTCAACTTGTTTCGGCAGACTGTCATTGATAACCCTTTGTGTGATAGGTGTAAGGCAACCTTTGAAACAACACTACACGAGCTATGGGAGTGCCCTGTCTTGGATGAGGTCTAGGCTGATGCAAGCAAGTGGGGTTGGCGAAGAGAGACTGCATTCGAAGGCTTTAAGGAGCTGCTCTTGTGGATTATGCAGAATAAAAAAATTGCAGAGCTGTTTGCAATGACATCTTTGACAATATGGAGTCAAAGGAATCAAATCCGAACCCAAAAACCACACTGCAACCTCAATCAGCTAGCCCAACTAGCCATGGACCTTCAGGAGGAATATATCGTTGTCCAACCACCCTTGCAGGTTAGACCAACAAGGCAGCGTGCTCGCTGGCGTCCTCTTCCACGGGATATGATCAAGATCAACTTCGACGGGGCTTTGTATCTCAAGAGTACACAGCAGCAGAGGTGGAAGCACTTGCAGCAATTAGAGCCTTACAATTTGCATGAGAGCTGGATATCTCGGAGGTGGTGTTGGAAGGAGACTCAGAGATTATAATCACAGCCCTCAAGAATGAGCATTATTTTCCCTTGACAACTTATGTTCTGAGTCTCCAAGAAGCAAACTTACTTTCCATGTCCTTTACTAAATTACTTTACTCTCACATTAGAAGAGAAGGTAATATGGTCACTCACAATTTAGCTAGGTATGCTAGGTATGTTTCAGATTATGTAGTGTGGATGGAGGATGCTCCACCACATATCCACAATGTAATTCAGGCAGACTCCGCTTTTTTTTATTAATATTATTCCAGTTTTGATTCTTAAAAAAAAACTTACTTTCCATGTCCTTTACTAAATTACTTTACTCTCACGTTAGAAGAGAAGGTAATATGGTCGCTCACAATTTAGCTAGGTACCCTAGGTATGTTTCAGATTATGTAGTGTAGATGGGGGATGCTCCACCACATATCCACAATGTAATTCAGGCAGAGTCCACTTTTTTTTTTATTAATATTATTCCAGTTTTGATTCTTAAAAAAAAAATGTTAAGATGGTTTAATTCATTTAACCAACGCACCTAAATAAAAATATATCAAATAATCAGCAATTGATATACAACTATCATAAAAAAAAAAAAACACAAGTATATACACTAAGCCACAAAAAAATAAACGAAGAATGTAGAATGAAAATCACAAAGAATGCAGGAGTAGAATATACACAAAATATACACAAGAATATGAAAGTTAAAAAAACCTCAACTGTGGCGGTTTTTTTTTTTTTTTTTTTTCAAATTCAGAGAGCGATTGTAAATCACACTTACATGAATTAACATATGTAGTTGGTAAAGAGCACAAAGAATACCAAAATATAAATGAAGAATGAAGAACACAAAGAACACAAGAGTATGATATAATAATGTGAGAAAAGTTGAAAAAACATCGACAGTGTTGCCGTTTTCTTTTTTCCGTTTTCTCTTTTCAAATTCAGAGAGCAATGGTAAAACTTAAATGAATTACAAGATTGAGTTGCTTATATAGTTATATAATAACATACGTAGTTGGTGCACTCTTTTTTGGCATGCAGGCTGTTCCAAATTTGGGTTTTTAAAATTCGTTTGCTACTTATATAAATACGTGAGAAAAATCAAATTCAATAAAAAAAAAAATTAAATCAAATAACCTCACGTCTCAAAATATATGAAGGTATCATAGATTTAACTAATATATTTAATGCATTTTTTGTTGCATTTCTACAATTCACACTAATCTATGTTCTTTTACATATTAATAATTTTAATTTGCACATGTAGACTCCATATGAATAGCACTGCCTTTTCTTTTCATCTTCTTTTATTGGATTACGATTTTTCACTTTTATCTCATATCAATTTTTTGAAATATTTTAGGTTTGAGGCCTGCTCTAAAACAAATTTTTGTGTTATATTGGTCTGCTCGATGAAATTATAAAAATAAAGATTTGAGTTTCATTTTTAATTCTTAAATGTTGCATAAGCCATAACTCATAATGTGTATTATAGGACCATGTAACACTTGATTTCTTTCAATCGGATTTCTTAATGCTTCTAAGATTTTACATTCACAACAAAGTTCGGAGCACCCACAGCAGGTGTGGCAAATGTGCCAAATGCCAAATGCCAAATATTTGGCACATTTGCCACACCAAACACAAAAATGAAGCTTTATGAGATGTGCCAAATCTCAAAAATTATACAACATGGCTACAATACCGTTGCAAATTTGCAACGGTACGAACAGATGTTGCAAAAATTTTATTGTTTTATATTCTCTTTTCTCTCTCCTCTCTCTTCATTTTTTTCTTTTCTCTTCTCTCTCACTCACCGGTTCCCTCTCTCTTCTCCCTATACCGATTCCCTCTCTCTTCGACCAGTCCGGGATGTTCACCAGCAGCAACGACGGCGTAGCTCTGACGACGACAGCGCGCTCCTCCACGCTCGATCCGCCACGCTCGAGCCACACTCGATCTCACCCACGCTCACGCTTGATCTCACCTACTCTGACTCCTTTCTCTCTCGCTGGACTCGTCAAGATCTTGTTCGGACCGTGAATCTTGTAGTACGATAGCACACCGATCTCATCGCCGATCTCGCCAGTGGGTTACAATGTGGGTTTTGGGTCGGCGTTGATGTGGGTTTCGACGTGGGTTTTGGGTCGGCGTTGATGTGGGTTTTGGGTCGATGGTGGTTTGGCATTTGGGTGGTGGTTGTGCTTGGCAATTGGTATTTGCTGGTTTATTTTTTATTTTTTATTTTTTATTTTTTTCCTGTTTTGTTGGTGGTTTCTGCCTTGCTAGGGTGTGTGTGATGGTGGGGTGGTGGTGGTTGCTACCTTGCTGGGCATGTGTGGTGGTGAAGTGGTTGTGCCGGTGGTGGCTGGTCGATGTTGTTGCGACAGTGGTTGTTGGTGGCTGTTGTTGCGGCAATGGTGGATGTGCTGTTGTTGTTGATGTTGTTAATGGTAATGAGAGGGAGTAGATAATATATTATTTTAATGTGTAGTATATATTATTTTAATGTATAGAATTGAATGATAAAACATCTGATAAATGTGATGTTATAAAATGATGTTGTAAAATAATAAAGAAGATCTTTAACGTGACAAAGTGATATTTTTTTTGCCACATCGGTTGTGGATGGAATTTAGCTAATGTTCAGGACACCTACAATTAGGAGTTGAAGTATAAGACTTTGTACTTTTGTAGTTATCAAGTATCCTTGAGTTTCTTCTCCGTACACCATGTTCACGTTTATGTAGTACAATCCTATCCAGACTGTATTATCATTTGATTTGATGGATATTCCTTGAATTGATACAGCCAGGAGTGTCTCCAAAAATAAACACATTCACACACAAAGATTTGATTTCATTGCTTTTTTAGTCTTTAATTTTTGGAGTTAGCCTTATGACACTCTTCGACGTACCGTAGTTCTCAAATGTATAACATTATTAAATATACATGTAAACCTTAAATTAGAATAAATATAAATTATGGCACTAAACTCAAGAAAAAAAGAAAAAGAAAAAGAAAAAAGCCTTAGAGCACACATGGAGTGCGTGCCATGAGCCTAGTATTCCATGAATACTATCCAATTTTTGTGTTGCTTCTAATGTGATTGGTAATTGATTAATTTTTGAAACCTTAATATAATTTGAATTAGAATTTGTAGAAAAATACCCAAATTGGGTAGTACTAACTATGGGTGTGCTAAACCTTCTATTCTTTTTATGGGGTATTTTTATTTTGTTACTTGTTTTTAGTCACATTCGAAACTTATGCTTTTGTCCACTAACACGACTACAATATATAATGATCTCATAAATTAACCAGTATATGTGTGCGTGCGTGCGTTCGTGTGTGTGTGGGGGGGGGGGGGTGAAGAAGATTATGATTCAATGTATTTTGTTGAGCCTTCCAATTGTTTTGTACCAATATTTGTTATTAACATATTATGTAAATACAAAACTAATTAATTTTTTGTCAGTGACGGGTACTATTTATAATTTATGCCAAAAGGCAAATTTGGTAAAGATGTGAATTCTTAAGAATAATGCTAAAAATACAAACTATTTTACAAAATTTTTTACAAACTACTGATATGGTGATGAGTGATTATTAGTAAATGAAAAAGTAATATTAATAGTGGATCTAAATGAAAACCAATAAGAGGTTGAACACACCAACATATTGTAAAAATTTTGAAAAATAGTTTGTGGCTATAGGTTGTAGCATTACTCAATTCTTAATGTCTGTCCTTTAGTTTTATATGAATCTATTATACTTAAATTGCGGAATGATCTAAAAAATTGCAGAATAATTAATTTAACTATTTCATAGTTCTCAAATACATAATATTATTAGATATACATGTAAACCTCAAAAAATTATGACACCAAACTAAAAAATAAATAAATAAATAAAAACCTCAAAGTATGTGCAAAGCATGTGTGATGAGGCTAATTACTATTATTCATTAGCTTAAAAAAAATTTACACAAATGCAAATCTCTTTTGTAGTTTTGAATATAAGACTTAAGGATTAAATTGGCCTTTGCCCCTTTCGCGCAAAAAAACTAGCATTTTGCCCCCTTTCCCAAACTAATTAGGGAAATGCCCCTCTTTTGAAACTCAATTTTCTCAAAATCGAATTAAGCTATATAGTGGCGTTTTAAGGAGCCTATAGTAACGTTTTAAGGAGGCTATAGTGGCGTTTTAGAACTCGAGCTCCATGAACAAAACTTGCATAGAACTCGAGTTCATGGAGATCGAGTTCCAAAACGCCACTATAGGTCCTTAAAACGTCACTATAGGCTCCTTAAAATGCCACTATAGGGTTCCAGAATTTTATTTTTTATTTTAACTCAATTTTGAGAAAATCGAGTTTCAAAAGAGGAGCATTTCCCTAATTAATTTGGAAAATGGGGGAAAAATGCTGGATTTTTTGCACAAAAGGAGCAAAGGCCAATTTTCTCCTAAGACTTAACCCATATGCGGTTTTTGTTTTATACCTAAATTATTCGTTACACATCCATTATAATAACAATGAATTGCTTATGTAATAATTTATGTTTATATTTAGAGTTATACTTTTTCACATAAAACAATATCTAAGAGTTTTTCTTTTTGAGAAATATATCAAATGAAGTTTTGTGTTACATTGTTTCTAAAAAAGGTAATTTTTTTTTTTTTTGTTACGTTAAAAAACCTCATGGAGTTGTCTTACATTTGTTTTTGGGGAAATCTCAATTGGGGTTGTGCATTTTTTTTCCCAAATAAATAATATATCTCTATAGTATTCATGATTTATGTATTTTGATCTGCAAATGTTGTCTTAAGAAGTCAAAAAAGTAATGAAAAACACATGAGATCTCATTTTAGAACGATCAAAACAATGCAAGGATAAACAATAGCTTTTGTTACTTCTACAATTCCACCATATTGTTAGATGTTCAGGGAGATATTATTTAGTGTTTGCGTCTTTGTGTTTGATTTGGGTACCATTTTTTTTTTTTAACTTTTATTTTATGTAAAGGTATCTCATTTCATCCATAAAATTATCTAACAACAAAGAAGTATCTGTTGTGTTATAATTGTAGGTATGAATTTTATACAATAAATATACGTAAACAAAACAATCAATACATTATCATCAAAAACTAAATATAAGAAATTTAAACATGTAATTTGATTTTATAAAATTCAATTAAAAAATAAATCAATATATAAATGTTCATATTCCCCATGGTACTTGAGAGGTGGGCTTATTAATTTGAGATCTCACCTAAACCCAAAGGTTTCGTTTTCAATTCACCATATCATCTATATAATAGTATGACCAAAGGCTAAGATATCACTATATGTATACAAACAAAAAATTTAAATAAATAAATAAATAAAAACTTCGTTACATATATATATATATATATATATATATATATATATATATATATATATATATAAAAGTACAAATATTTAAAGTTGTGATAATATACCTTACAATTTTCAAAATTTCTGTACACATCTTGATTTTATTTAGAAAAAATTTGGTTAGGTTTTCACAGTGTGTCAGTCGGATCCCCTTTCCCCATACCACCACATAGCATATATTTTACCATGTAACATGGCTAAGATCACGTGTAGAGAGGTTAATGGATTTTAGGCCAAGTGGCAATAACATTCACCCATTATGTTAGTCTGGATCCGACATATATTATGTACCTTTCATCGAGTGATGATAGAGAGACTGCAAATTTTACTACATAAACAATGTTATCAATTAAAAAAATAATTAAATTTTTTTTTGTGTGATACCAATCATATTCATTAACACATTATTTTATTAATTTTTTATAATAAAATTAATAGTAACTCTAGTATTTTTTTCATTCATGAAGAGAGGGTGATGGCCTTTAGGCCAAGTGGCAATCCCATCCACCAATTGTGACCATCGAGATCCGAGGGTTTCAATCCCTTTGTCTTTACCTGGTGAAAAAAAATAAATAAATAAAGACTAATTCATTTGTCGTAGATGAGATAAATAAGACACATAAGTTCCTTTAGCTTTTAGGACTGGCAAAGAATATTAGGATTGGCAAAGAATATCACTTTCCTCTAGGGAACAACAAACGGGACAAAGCCTAGAAGAGAATGTACCATTCCAAAGACGTGTAAATGTTAGCCAGGAAAGAATCTTTTATATATATGTATATTTTGGCTTGCCTTGTATATTAAGCATCCTCTTTACAACCCCACATTACACTTTGTATTCAACAGCCTTCGCAAGCAAAGAACCCAAACCTACAGACCATTCCATATTTATATAAGACCCCTTCTTGCACATAACACATATCAAGTACTGATTTTTCCTGCATTGCACTTTTAGTGTCCTGAAAACTCTTAATTCTCTCCTCTTCCAACAACAGCTTTTCATTATAAACCATATAGTACAAAGATGGCTGCTGGGCAAATAAAACAAGTTGCCAGTCTCCTTCTCGTCCTAAATTTCTGCATGTATGTTATTGTTTTAGGCATTGGTTCTTGGGCTATGAATAGAGCCATTGATCATGGTTTCATCATTGGTATCTCTCTCTCTTTCTCTCTCTCTTTCAGTTCCTCTTATTTTTGTTAATGTTTTGCAACTTGCAACAGTCATTCATGCTAATGCTTTTTGAGAATTGTAGGACCTGGATTTGATCTTCCAGCACATTTCTCACCCATATACTTTCCAATGGGAAATGCTGCCACCGGGTTCTTTGTCACATACGCTATGATCGCCGGAGTTGTTGGAGTGGCAGCAGCAATATCTGGACTCAACCATATTCGTTTGTGGACTGCTGATAGCTTGCCATCTGCGGCTTCAGCTGCTGCTATTGCTTGGTCTCTGACTGTCCTTGCTATGGGGTAAGCAATTACTGCATATCACCTTTCCTCTATATCTCCAAACAGCAATAACAAAAGGACAATTATTCTTAACATGCTCTTTAGTGTAAATCGTCTGGACACATCACTTCTTTCACATTTTAAATGTAGACATCAATAAAAAATATGTATTTCACATGTGAAATTATATATGTACGGAGTACATAACAACGAGTGTAAAAACAATATTTTCTGATAGCAAAATGCAAAAGAGATGTGGTATAGCTTTTGATCCTAATCAGCTAAATCATTTTTACACAGGTTTGCTTGCAAAGAGATTGAACTCCGACTCAGAAATTCTTGTCTGGTAAGACCCAAAAACATTCACCACACTTTTTGACATTAAATTTGCCTAACACTTCTACATAGAAAATTGAAACACCTCTATTATTGCAGAGAACAATGGAGGCATTCGTAATTATCCTTTCAGCTACACAGCTTCTTTACATAGCAGCCATTCATAGTGCTGCAAGTACACCAAGAAGATAAACTTGATTGAAAGTTGAGTGGCAGTGTTTGTGTGGCTTGTCTTGTTTTTCTGCTATTTTTTCTTCATTTTTACCACTTGACTGTGTACAAAGCTGGCCAAAGATTTGGCAGCTCGTTTGCTTGGTGTGATTCCATTTGATTCTATTTGATTTGTATCAACCAATAATAAGAAATTATTTGCAAAAAGCATGCTAGATTTCTGTATTTCAATGCGCCACCATCCACCCTGCGTGATTTGAATTTTCACATATTTTTGAAGATTGACAAAATTTTAGAAAAAAGGTACGTTATTAACACAACAGCTCTGCACCTTATTGACAAAAAATTTGATTTGTCACAAACATAAGTTACATAACGTCTAAGGATTAATTTTTAAAATTTCCAAGAGCCAAAATAACACTCTTTTCAAGAGTCCAAGGATCATATTTGTTGGCTACAAAACCCTGGTTCATTTAGACACACATCAGAACCAACCATATGGCCCTTGTCCGATCAATGATCATTCAACCTTCCTTAAAAAAAAAAAAAAAAAAGAATCCATTCCTGATGGCACCCTGATCAATGAAAAGAAGCCAAACATGTGGTACATGAACTGGCTGTATCATTAAGAGAATCCCATACCCCAAACCAATAACAACCAAAAGCAAAACTCAAATTGTTGAAGGAGTAAGCAACTAAGGTTTTGTCTGGCCCTGTTACAGAGCTTTCAGAACAAATGAAGTCTAGAAGGAAAAAATGCATTGTCTGGTAACTCTCCAAAAAGAGCTTTATACTCCACTAAAACTCTTTTAGAAAAGGCAAGAATTTGGAATTTTGTGAATTTGGTACAACCTTTTTTAGAAAAGACTAGAATTTGGAAATTTTAGGGGAGAGAGAGAGGGTAAAACAATCAAAACGGTAAAGAGCTTTGCAGTTAAACTCTATATCACAAAAGCTCTACTACTACACTACTTCCTACAACAATATCAAACTAGCACAAAGCATCCATCTATCCATTCAAAACACGACGACAACAATCGAGTGAATATTGATATTATAGAAAATCTTGTAAACTCCAGGTCACACCACTGCACTACCCAACACAAAAGAAAATAAGTACAACACACCACTTTGAAAAAACACTATACTACAAAATTAACAAGAAATGTACTGAAGTCTAGGGACACTAAGCTGCCTAAAAATTTGTCACTATCACCACAAACCTTAAGATTGTTTATATGATCAGGCCTCTTGGCCATTATTCACTGGGAAAACACAAGAAAAACTCTAGTTTGAAATATCAAAAATTTCTCCAGATCAAATCCTTTTTAACTTTCACAAGCTTTTCACTACTGCACTGAAACC
Source organism: Quercus glauca (assembly GCA_023736055.1). Taxonomy (NCBI): domain Eukaryota; kingdom Viridiplantae; phylum Streptophyta; class Magnoliopsida; order Fagales; family Fagaceae; genus Quercus; species Quercus glauca. The sequence continues at coordinate 62,298,233 of CM043319.1, read as the reverse complement.
CCTCCAAGCTTTTTTTCTGCATCAAAAGGAAACCATGGAAAATGTCAGCTACAACTCCATTTAAAAGGGTGAAAATGATAATGTTAACACCACTACTTATTTAAACAAGAACATCAACTAAGTCCAAGGCATGAGATGAATTCGTTGTTTGGTTAAAAGTCTACATACAAGCATTGCATCCATCATGCTGATTGAGAAACAAAGAGAAAATTTAAAAAAAATAAAAAACAAGAGCTACAGAAGAGCGTTCATACCACAAGGCATGAGACGGGCTCTACAGGGTACAGACCATTGTGACCCTATGAGGAAGAAAAAAAAATCCCTACACTTTCAAAATTTCAGGTCACCAACCCAAAAAACAAGGCAAACTGAAAATCTAAAAGAAATTTGTAGGAATTAGGGGTTACTGTTATCTATTCTCCAATATCAAACCCACAGCAAAGGGCAAAAATACTGCATGATGCATACTTGAAAAGGCTCAAGAAATAACAAAGGTTAGAACAAAAGGTCAGAATAAAGAAAGTGATATGGGGCTCACGTCCAACATCATACTCACAAAGGTCCTTCAAGTCAAAGGCAGGATAATGCAGAATAGAAGAGGCTTAAGAAATAACACAGTTCACAGTCTGATACTAATTTTTTACATTTCTATAATATAATATTCAGCAATGACTCTTCTAATACAATTTGAAAAATCTCTATCTCAAACACAATTCCTTCTGCACTACGTTCCACACTTGCTAAGGCATCACTGCACAATTTGTTTGCTGGTAAATGCAACTAATTGCAACAACCTCAATTCCTCAAACCTACTAAGACGTTCATGATTGTCCAGTCCTATCCAGGACTAATGTCCACACTCACTTTGAAATCCAATACTGTCTTAACACAATCAATTATCACCTTAGCACATCATGTTTTTAACCAAATCAAAAAACAGAACAAACAAACAGGTTTTAAAAAATAAAATTAAAAAAATCCCAAACACAAGCTAAAACTCATTAAAAATAAAATGAATTGAATGAAGAAAATATCTCAACGATCAAGTAGCTCCCTACATAAAATCAAAAGAAACTAAGAAATATGTAGAAATTGCACAAGGGCAAAAAAGAAGTTTCTGGAAGGTCAGAGCTTTTGCTGAATGCAACTTAAAAGCCTCTCGAGTCAACTTCAGTAGGAAAGTTGGAGGAAATTATCAGATTCCAGGTAAGAGATACTAAAAGAAACAAGAACATTGGCCTCATGATCTTATCGTGCCTTTATGTGACTAAAGATACTATAAATGTAAATACTTTTTGCTATCCCTTAAAGGAAATTTGGCTCCATTACAAATGGGTGTCTCAATATTTTTATATACTTCCACAAAATTCATGATCCACTCAAAATAGACTTATATCATCATAAAAGGAAAATAGGAATTGAAAAAAAAAAAAAAAATCATCCTTTGAAAGAATAATCTCAATAGAGAGAAGAAGAAGAAGAAGAAAAAGAAGAAGAAGAAATGAATGGTTAGCCATCCTTAATCTTGAACCTTTGGCACCAAATGCAGGTGGTAGCACCATGTATGGAGAGAGGGACAAAAGTAAGAATATTGTCCCATATCCCAAGGGAACTGTCTCAAACACCACAGCCCTTAGGGTTGAAAATCAAATATATGGTATGTTGGTAAGAGATAAACCTGAACATTACTTTGTGTGTGTGTGTGTGTGTGTGTGAGAGAGAGAGAGAGATGCCAATGGATGCTAAATTAAAATAAATTGTGATTTTGAGAGACATGAAAAGGATGTCAAAGTTCAAGAATCAATTTCACAAAGTAATACCCTAACTGAAAGCAGAGGTTATTAGCGTATGACAACCAATGATTTCCACTTCCTAACCAGGAGAGAGAGGGGGGAGATCACTTAGATTTGATGGAAGATAAGGCTCCAACATATCTAAATGACTAAAAAGTACTCTGATAGCACCCCCCATGTAGTTAAGATTTGGGCTATATTGATTAGAGTGAAATATTTAAAAACTATAAGGAATTCTTGGCCAAGCTATATTTTTTCAAAAGTAAATTAAAATATACCACAAGCAATTGAAAACTTCATGAACTCAATGAAAAAAGTTTCTTGAGATATTATACATCATGGGCTCAATGCAAAGCATTATGACCTATTCTAATTGCTTTGTGTAGACAAACTAAATTGTCTCATCTAATTTTTCTAATCTTTTCTCAAGGGCCATTTTTTTTTCTTTTTTTTTTTTTTAGTATCAAGAACCATAGATCCTATTTTCTCATTTCACTTTATCGGCCAGAATATTAAGTTGCACAATAAGCGATCAAGTTTTATCTCACAATTCTGAGAATTATTGACGAAAGACAAGGGAAATGAAGCCAAATAACATTTGGAAGTTATGGACAGCTAGGATTTTGAAGAATTAGAGTTAGAGTTTGGTGAGAAGAAGGCTGAAAAATAATAAGGAATATTGAATTTCTAATAGTGGAAAAAATAATAGGATTTGGGATGAAACAAAGGTAAAAACCTAAGGTTTAGGTTTCTGTTCCAGAGCTGTGAACAGTAACACGAACAGTTATTTGAGGCTATTTGATGGATGAGTGATTCTGGGTTTTGAAGTTTTGGGTTATAGTGTTTAAAGGTGACAAGTCAAATCTGTGATTGGCTGATTGCTAGTGATCAAGTTGCTGGAAATTTAAGGACAAGGGAAAAAAGCAGACAAACTTCTAGGCATCACACCTAGGGTTTTCTTTTTCTTGGCATCACAACGTACAGAAGGTTGTATCATACAAACCTCAAATAAAATTTCATAGCTCTGAAAATTTGGAAAACATATTTATCCATTGAAAAGCAAGCATTACATCCATATAAATAGACGAAATACCCAACCAAAATACGATTTTTTAATTTATAATGTGGCAGTCCTTAAAGGCTTGAAACTGGAATTTAATTAGTCTTACACAAATAAACTGATGAGAGAAGACACCGATTCCTCATTTTGTGGGCAATACAGAAACTACTTTTATATCCCTTTGCAAGAAAATAGCAACTACGAAATCCCACCATTGATCTTCACAATTTTCAAATATTTCACTCTTAATTTCCTTAAAGTATATTCTTCAAACATATCTTGCTAACCCTCTAATTCTGGAGCACTTGTCCAAAATTCCAACTTATCATAAAACTCTACCCATATCTCAAGACCACCTGTCTTAAATGTGACATTTACATCGTCAAGCAATTAATACATGCCATGGAGCCCTTTTTTTAAGGTAAGTAATGCAATTTTATTGATAAAGAAAGAAAACTTTGCATTCACAATGATGAACAAAAAGGATCATAAGACTAAAAAAAAATCACATGTGATGGAGCCCTTTTTCCTATCCTATTTTCCTTCAATTAAAAAAAAAAAAAAACAAACATCCTTAAGAAGAAAAATGGAAACATGAATTGCAAACAAAACGTTGGGTAAAAAATGCATGGCACATGTATGTTATTTATTCCATATATATCCACTAGATAAACTAATTTGGCCACCAAAGGACATTTCTTTGCTACAACAAGACCTTTTCATAATTCTTGTAATCTGTTTGCCATATAAAAGACTGAATGTATTTTCAACACAAGATACTTACATGACACTAAAAAAAAAATCCAACCGAATGGTCTAATTCAATCAATCATTAGCATATACCCCCAGAATCTCTCATGAACAGTAATGCAATTCTCCTAATTACCCTACCTTTTTTGTTCTTTTTTTTTCTCTGTTATGTTATGGGGGGAGGAGGGAGGGGGGAAAAAATCAATAAACTATATTAGAAAATCCCAACCTGAGCTTATCTTCCAGAGCCCGTTAGCACATCAAACAATCCACAACAACCCAAACAGGAACTTCTTTGCACTGCTTGTGGAGCTGGTGCTACCAGAGGCTACATAACAGTTCAGCAAAAGTAAGCACGTCTAATTTCAATGTATTTTATTGTAAATATATAAGCAAAATTGCAATCAAGAAAAGTTAGGGAGTAATACCTCGTTTTCAGAAGATTCAGGAATCTCAGGATCTTTAACAGATGCTGCACCATTACTAGTTGTAGCAACAGGAGCACTTGATGATGGCAATGTTGTATCCTCATATCCATTTGACACAGATTCCACCACAGTCAAGTGTGCTTGAACATTTTCATCTGATAAAGGAATTACTTTATCCTCATTTTTCTTCAATGCCAAATCTGTCACAGCTGTCGGAGCCTCATTTAATTTAAGTGAAAAGTTTTTCTCAATTTCTTTTGATCCTGATTCAACCAAATCAGCAATCACAAGATTCTCAACCGGAGCACTTTCAGTAATGTGAATTTTCTCCTCAGACACAGATACCAATGACTTAACAGAATCAACAATGGGGGCACTTTCTGCAATTGAATTAACAGTCTCCTTAACCCAAACCACATCTTCTGGAGAAGAATCAACTGGCTTCACTTGATCATCATGTGAGCTTACTTCCAAAACTGAATTGTAAGCTTCCTGTTTTGGCTTCTGCTCAATGACTTGCATCTCATCATCTGAACTACTACTGCTAGAGCTCCGATCATCCCCATCACGTGATTGGTTGGCAGACTTGATATGCTCAAAGGTACCATTTTTGCTCTTGGAATTATTGTCGGATTTAAGTTCCCTTTCAATTTTAACAGCACCATCATCCTCTACGACTATTTTCTGCTCACCCTCATCAACAAAAGTCCCTCCCTCCATAGACTTGTCCTCAGCAACAAATGACCGAGTGGTTGATGTGTCTCTATCCTCCAATTCCTCATTCACCTCATTGAATGGACTTTGGTCACTATCTTGGTCCTGAGAAGCAGGGGTGCTAACATCACCACCATCACTTTCCTTCCCATCTTGGGATTTCAGATCTTCATTTCCTAACATAGTTTGGTTCAACCAGAAGATTCCCAATCAAAATCAAACAAAACAACTGACTTTGACAATTACTTATAAACCAATCTTGACCATGAAATCAATACAAGTTAAAATACATATAAATCTTATCATTTAAGTTGATTAAGCCACAAGAATTACAATAAAAATTCAAGTATTTTCAAACACCTATTTTGGCCAATTCAACACAAATATATATATTTTTTTTCTTTAATAAGTTGAAGCAATCACAGAAATCACAATCAGAATCAAGCAAAACAAGGACAATAACAAATACCCATTACCCAAACTGACCCCCAAAAATTGTGGGTGTATAATTGAAGAACAGATAAGAAAGGTTTGAATTGGTCTGATAGCGTTGAAATCAAGCGAAACAGAAACTACAAACACCCTTTAACCCAAATTGACCAAAAATAAATAAATAAAAACAAATATTGAAAAATACAGAGTTTACAATTCAAAGATGTATAGGTATATAATATAGGTAAAAGTGTGGATAGGTCAGACAGAGTGGAAATCAAACAAAACAGAAAGCATAACAAATACCCACCAGCCCAAAGTGACCAAACAACGCATCAAAAAACAAAGATTGATTGAAAAAGTAGAGTGCATGATTTGAATGACAGATGGGTCATGTGTGGATTGGTCTAATGGGGCCTAATTCAAAAGAGAAAACAGCAAAAGTTGGAAACTTTAAATATCGTATACCTTGTCCTTGAGGGTTGTTGGTTGAGATTGAGAGGTTAGTGTTGGTGTTGGGGTGGGCTTCCTTCTTTTTCTTTGCAGCTTTTCTCTTCTTAGCACCTGATGGCATGATTGGATGCTTGGGTGGGTGCTAATCTAATATGGGTTCCTCACAGATCGCGTAGATTGTCTCTCTAACTCTCTCTCTCTCTGTCTGTCTCTCTCTGTCTCTGTGTCTCTCACTCATTCACTCACTTTATATGTATGTGTACATATGTTTGAAAATTTTACTTATAGCAGTGTGGGAAGAATATAGGTTTTAGTACAGTACTTTTACGGTCCTATTGGGATTTTTGGGAGCAAAATGGTAAGAAAGGCTGTCCTTGGATTTTGAATGTGAAAAGGCTGTCTTTGGATTGTAAATGTGTGTTGAAGATTCCTTCTTTATTTGGGCTCAATACTACTACATTTTGTCGTGTTCTTACACGAACAAAACGTTGGGAAATGGACTGGATTGGAGGGTACATCACTGTGTGTTTTTTCTTGTATGGCAAGTGTCATTTTTTGAAGGGTGTGATGTGGTGGATATGTGAATTTGTGATTTTTTTTTTGTTTTTTGTTTCCCTACTTCACGTGTGGAAGAGTGGGAATTTGGGAAAATGGCTGAAATGATTAGAATGTTGGGAAATCAAAATGAGTGGTGTGTGGAATTTGCCAATGCTTGTGTCATTTGCAGTGCCGGCTCAAGGCCTAGGCAACTTGGGCCTAGGCCTAAGGCCCCACAACAAATAAAAAATTTTCCTACTAAAAAAAGGCCCCATCTCCCTTAGTAAAAGGCCCAAAATTTTATAAAAATATATAATTTTTTAAATAATTGATACTTTTTTTTAACATTTTTTAAATAATTGGTACTTTTTTTAAAAAAAGTGATGCTAAAAATACTACAAATTTTATTATAAATTTAACTGACATATCACCAATCACATAAAAAGGTAATTCAAACACAAATAAATTAAGTGGTTGAAATTCATCAGTTACAATCATAATCACATTTATTGTGAACATTTTGTAGTATTTGTAGTATTTTTCTTTTTCATTTCTAACAAGGCTTTTAAAATAGGAGACCAATAAAAATTTGACCCAATTGAAACCCTAAGATGTTTTAAATAAAATGCTGCAAATGTGATAAATCACCAATGATGACTAATCTCCTACTAAGCCACACACCAAATAATATCTATCTATCTCTTTCTCTTAAAAAGAATATATAAAATTTAAATTTAAATTACAACTGTACTTAACTATACATAGTCATATATCCAAGTTAAAATAAGTTCCTTTTTATTCAACTATAATATTCAATTTTCTATTTGAAATTAACCTTAGTTTAGCTAGCATTATTCATCAAATTCTATATTTACATCAAATTAGTCTTAATTTAATTAGTATTATATAATTTTATTTAATTAATGTTTACATATAAAAAGGCCCCATATAAAATTTTTGCCTTAGGCCCCAAATTTTGTTGGGCCGGCCCTGGTCATTTGGGATTAATAATGATTCCAATTTTTTTTTCTAAAAGGATTTTTTTAAGAGTGTTATGATGGACTATGAATCAATGTTACATCCAATTTATTATAGTTGGATTTATAAAGCTCAAATCTCCACTGCAATTCACATGATGTCGGCCATACTATGATTTGGATAGTGTGCTCAATTTCAGTCTTCTTTTATATTTTTCTTTTTTTGGAATAGAGGAGTTCTATTGAGATAATTACATAAATAATTGAGGAAGGCTTGTCCAAAATAGAATGGAATACAATCCATATAGAATGAATTTGAATTAAAATAGAAGTGTTATATTGAGATAATTATATAAATAATTTTGAATAATTCGGAATAACTTGAGGAAGGCTTGTCCAGAATAGAATACAACACTTATAAAATGAATTTAAATTAAAATAGAAGTGTTATTTTAGTAGGGGAGAAAAGAGCCACAGGAGGATGGTTTTTCAATCCAGTTCTTCTAAGGATTGTTGAAATATTCGGCTGTGAGTTCCACAACTCACCATTTTTTTTTTCCCATCACTCATACTGATATAATTTATGGTAACAAAGGTGTCCTAAATTTTCTCTTTTCTATATTTGATAAGATGATGGAAATCAATAAGGAAATAAAATATGATAGATATCACTTTTCACTGGTCTATGTAGACATTATGAGTAAAAAATTGAAAGAGAAAAATGAGTGTAGTAGTATAAAAAGAAATAGTTTAGAATCTACTTCTTCTTTTCTTTTTCTTTTTTTTTTCTTTTTTTTTTTTTTTTTTTTTTGAGAAGATAGAATCTACTGTTTTATTCGGATTATCTTCATCTCAAATCAGTTTGTAACAGTATACAAAAATGAATGATTTTTTTTATATGATTTTAAATATTTAGTTTCCAAATATTGAGTTTAAATTACATAATAAAATATAAAATTCAAACATTGAGTTTTGAAATAGAATATCAAGAAAATATTAACCATTATATAAACATATATCTATACTACTAATGATAGGATTCCTTGTTTAGATTTTATCATTTTGCATACTAAGATATCCTCATACAAATTCATAAACTCTCTAAAATACCCTTATTTTTTAATTAAATAATTTTAAATTTAAAAACACAAGTTGGTTAAAGAGTAATTTATTATTTTTTTTAAAAAGTTCCTAAGTTTTAGGCTTTTTTCCTTTTTTTCTCCAATTTGAATTTCTACTTTTTATTTTGAATTCAAAATTTTCAAACTTTTATCAACTCTTATGTAGAGGAATATCCTAAAAATTAGAATATTATCTTTATATCATTTCTAAACATTATCCCACATTACCTTACTTCTTTCTTAAATTAAAAAAAAAAAATCACAGTTATTTTATATATATTTTTAGACAAATGACTTCTCCTATTTGAATTCCACTGTTTCTTCATTAGAGTTGGAAAAAAAAAATCAAGAGTTTCAGTTTCAAATAGTTTCTTCCATTCATATCTGCTTCTAACTCATGTACAAACAACTAATAGAAAAGAAAAAAGAAAAAGAAAAAAACTCACCAAGAGAAAGATCCTAAGAATTAGGACACTATACCTCACTTTTAAACATTATGACACTAAACCCAAAACATTTAAATAAAAAGAGCCACATCACACATGCAAAGCACATGTAATAAGCACATGCAAAGCATGTGTGATAAGGCTAGTATTATATATTATTTTTATATAAGGATAAGTAGTAAGTACAGTCAAATGAGTTTTCCTTCCTTACATCATTTTTCTCTATCAATAATCAAATAAGGGAAATTTGTTGTAAAATAAAATAAATAGAGACAAGACACAAAAACTAAAAATCTGAAAATGAGATAATAAATAAAACTCAATTCTTCAAGTGGTCATCAATACAATATGGATTATTCAATACATGTAAAAACTCTTTTACAATTGAACTTCACGCACAAACATGTACTCTTTAAAAAGTGGTTTTGAGAGGGAGATGTAAAACTTAAATGTTTTTTTTTTTTTTTTTTTTTTTGGAGAGGGTAAAACTTAAATGTTAAGTACTTAAGAATCAATGATTGGTTGGGTTGTGGGCAATATTTAATCTATACTATATATAAGAGGATTCCTCTCTTTTAACTAGACTTTTATGTGATTCAAAAATACTCTCATTAATAAAGAGTAACTTCATTTAGAAATAAGGTTATAAATGTCAAATAACAAATTTCATTTTGAATTTTTTTTTTTGAAAATGTCATTTTGAATTCAAAAAGAGAAGTCCTAAAATTTAGAATTGTTTTCCTTTCACGTTCAAAAAAGAAATTACTGTTATTGCTTATCTCTAAGCTTATCCTTTTTATTTGTTTGAAAAATAAAATATATATTTTCAAATTATAATAGATGTAAATTATTAACCTCTACTCAAAAAAATAGAAGTCTCTGAGCATACGCAACATGCGTACTTAGAGACTAGTTGTTGTATAAGACAATTGTACAAGGTTCATAAGACCCCCCTTGGATGATCACTCACGATCATGAAAAACATGCCTTATCAATAAATAAATAAAAACACTTGTGGCGATGGAAAACACCTAACTAAAAGAGTAAAATATTCTTGTGAATCTTCAAATGCCTTCAGTCACCTCATCAAAACTTTACAAATGGAAAACCATGTGGCAAAAAAATCCTTGGCTAAGGCAAAAAAGTACAAACCACACATATATAGTCCCCTTCATGAGCATATAAAGCTTCAATTTTCTATAATGAAAGAGTAATGGATTTGGTGAGAAATCTGTCAAATTGTCACCTAATCGTATTTGTTTTACATCAATATCACAACTCTTTAGGAGCTCATGTGTATAAAAGAATTTTTTAAAAATGGGCTTAGTTTGTCATCTTTAATATGGCTTCCTCTAATATGCATGTTTGATACAATCGACATTTTTTTTTCATATGTATTATATTACCGATCTTGGCCAAGTGCATTCACAACTCGCTTGGTGAATTGTGAGAATTTCAAAATAATTTGAAGAAGTAGCATATATTGCTTTCTTGACAAATCTTCGTAAAAGAACAATGTTATCACACATAAGTAGATATCATGTTTGTGATTGAACTTTATGTGGATCAGAAGAAAAGAAAAACTTCGTTCACATATTCAACTAAATGTGGATCTGATCCACTTGGATAAAATAATCTCATGTCAATCATACCGCGAAGGTAATGTAATTTGATAATATTTCAAATATTTTCAACTTTATAAAGAACTATATCTTGCAAGTTTTTTTTTTTTTTTTTTTTTTTTTTTTGAGGAACAAAAGATAATCTTGCAAGTTAATTGATTAGAAAGAGTGTGTCAAATCGTGTGGAATTTGCAAAATACATTAAAATATTGATTGCAATAAGATATGATACTTTAGGACCAAGAGTTTCTTCATCATATTTTTGGGGGCAAAAATGGTCATTATTTACACCAAGTGATCGAACTACCATAAGAGTGTTCAAATAATGAGCTTTATCCATGTGAAAGCACTTAAATACCTTTTCTTTGTATGTTGATTGGTGAATAAGATATTCATTTGGAATATGTTCAATTTGCAGACCAAAATAAAAATTTGTTTTACTAAGATCTTTCATCACAAGTATTTTTATATTAAAAAAAGTGGTGCTTTTTGTGAGCTCCTTTGGAATCCTTACAAGATTTAAATAATCAGCATATACCACAAAAAATCATATATATTTTATCATTTTAATAAAAAAAAATATGGACAAATTGAATTGTACTAAAATATCCCCTTTTCAATAGATATTCACCAGGAGTCTATTGTCTCACATGTATGCATCTAAGTTGTTTTAACCTATATAAGAATCTTTGTAACTTAATAAAATACATGTTTTGAGATTTTTAATTATATGTTTCTGGCATTTTATATCATCTAGAGGTTTTCATGTATACTTTTTACATAATTCAAATAGGAGAGGACGATTTAAACCCTGGAGGGTTCTGTTGAAAACACTAATATGTACCATTTGACCTATATATCATTATCCAATGATCTATATAAATATGTTGTAACCACATCCATTATGTGTGTATCCAATTTATAATTAAAAATATGTTGTAAACTTACCTGCATTATCTAATAAAAAATATTAACTAAAAAAAATAGGAAATTGGGTTCATAATATAATTATTTGAGCAAAAATTTTTTAAAAAAATGAGACTTTTTTTTTTTGAGAAGGAATGTAAATTTTTACAACACACACACAGAGGAAATTGGGACAAAGGCATAATATCACACAATTTACCCCTTACAAAAGCCGATAACTCTTGTAAGGTGTATGAAGGCTTTATACCCGATTTTGAACTCACTCTTAGGCGATGTGGGACTACCCACGAAGAGAGTACACAAACATGTGACCACCCTTGTTGACACTTCTATAAAACCACAAAATACCTTAGGGTGTGTTTGGTTGGGGTGACAACAAAAAAGATGGAAAATAAGGTGAAAAATGTTGTTTTTCACTGTTTGGTTGGGGAAGGAAAATAGGAGAGACAGAAAATATGGGAGAAAATTTTCCCTCCCAAGCCCACTTTTTTTATCCTCCCAAATCGAGAGGAAAATGTGGAGAGAAAAGTGTTGTGAAAGCACTTTTACACAAATACTTCTCTCTCCTCTCACAGCTACAAACACAACAATCTTTCTCTCAAACATCTCTAAACTCAAGCATAATCAGATTATCAGAATACAAATTCAAAAACACAATTTTAAAATTAATAAAATCATAACAAAAAAAGAAAAAAGAAAAAAAAGGACAGAAGATAGAAGCCATCTGACCCATCTGGATTGAGTTGGGGACGAAGATGAGCGATGGCTCCAAGCTGGGCCAACTGCTTTGGGATGAAGATTACCCATCTAGACTACGTTGGGGACGAATGTTCTAGATCAAGTAAAAAAAAAAACTGAGAGAGAGAGAGCTAGAGAAAAAAAAGAAGAGAGAATAAGAGCTGCTGGAATGTTCTTGAATGAGGGAGAAAAGAAAATAAAAGAAGGGGAGGGGGGGGGGGGGGATAAAGATAGGACAACGTGTGTGGAGGAGAAAAACAAGAAAAAAGAAATGAAACGTATAAATGTGTGTTTGTTTTGGTTATCATCTTCTTGAAGCAATTCATATGCTAGGAAATATCCTTCTTAGAAAAACTCTTGCTAGAATATGGTTAGGAGGTACAAAGTGGAGGTTAGTCCATCCAATTGAGCAAATATGGGTGCCTCACACCTTCTAAAGTTCTTAACTCCATACTCATAGTTTAGTTATGTTAGACATATACACATAGATTAAAGTGATTTCTAGACCTAAATTAAGTGGTGACTCCATTAGGATTAGATAGTTGGACTTAAAAGTACTAATAGCCATAATCTAGTAAGGTTTCTTTCTAAATTAAATCAAACTTGCACATATAGACACACAAAATTTATTCTATAACCTCAATGATGTTGAGCCAGGACCTCCAAGGCTCCAACTCCCCTTGAGATCTTGGGAACCTTCACTTGGCATTATCAATCCATAGCTTGTGTCATAACATGTGATAGGAGCAGGCATGTTAATGGGCTAGCTCGACAATTGACATGGATTCACTTGATCTATGTTGGGACAAAGTAATGTGTCTACCTAGCTTGTTGGTAACCTTTGAAGGAGAAGGGAATGGAGACTATTGATGGACTAGCCAACACATAAACAACCTTGAGTATATGACCTAAAAAGAAGTCCATTTTGTATGTGTTTTTCTCTTGTAAACCATAAATGAGAATAATATGAATAGATAAAGAAGAGAGACATGAAATCTAAGGCCATGGAATGCTGTCATAGTCTATCACAAGGAAGTGAAGTTAAGAGATATATAAATAGAGCAAGCCAGAAAATAAGCGAAATTAGGGATAATGATATTTGTAAATAGACTTTGGACAAGAGGAAACTGGACCCAAGAGGAACAAAAAGCAAAACTCTTGGACTTGAATAAGAATTGACCAAGAAGAAAATCAAATAATAACTAGCCTCATCACATGCACTTTGCGCGTGCGATGAGGCTTTTTTTTTTTTTTTTTTGTCTATTGTCATAATTTTCCTATCTTTTAAAAAAAATTTGGATACGTTTGTTTTAAAGATATGGATTAGTAGGAAAGTGTCCTATTTTGTAGACATTTTAAGTGGAGTTGAAGATATATTTTTACTGGGTTGTCCTCAAATTTTTTTCTTGTTAAACGTAAGGTTTAGGGGTATTTTTGAATCACATAAAAGTTCAATCCAAAGAGGAGAATCCTCTTATAAATAGTATAGATAGATAATAATAAAGAAAAGAAAAGAAAATATATGGCACTAACCTTTAAGCATGCGAGTTGCGCGTGCTCAGAGGGTGTTCTATTTTTTTGAGTAAAAATTAATAATTTGCATCTATTATAATTTGAAAATATATATTTTTTATTATTCAAACAAATTAAAATAATAAACATTAAAGATAAGTAGTAACTATAATTTCTTTTTTGAACATGTGTTTGAAAATGGTGTAGTGATATAGAGAAAAGTTTGGGTAGGAAAAATAAGGTGAACCAAGTGAGGGGAAAGAAGACTTAAATTTTAGGAGTTCTCTTAGGCCTCACTTGGGAAGGGGGAATGGAATGAAATGAAAATGAATGAAAAGAATAATTTTAGAATATTTTTCCCTTCTCTTGTTTGGGAGTTTAATGGAGGGAATGGAAAGCTCATTCTCTTGTTTGGGAGTTTAAGTGGGAGGGAATGGAATGGGTAAGAATGAAAACTCATTCCTCACTATTCTCTTAAAATCTCAAATTTTCATTCCTTCCGAAATTGAGAGGAATGGGAGGGAATGAAATTAAATTTAATGATTTTTTTACTAAAACTCTCAAAATACCCCTATATATTCAACCCTTTATTTTAAAATAAGGGTCTAATAGTAATATTATCATAAAATGATTCCATTCCATTCCTTCCATGTTGTCCCCAAACAAGATTACTTACATTCCATTCATTTTCATTCATTTCCATTCATTTATTTTAAAACATTCAATCAAGGTTACTTAATTTCATTCAATTCCATTCTTTTCCATTCCTTTCCCTTATTTAAAAACATCCAATCAAGGAATGGAATGGAATGTATTTAAGTAAGGGAAAGGAATGTAATGGAATTAAGTAACCTTGATTGTATGTTTTAAAATAAAGGAATGAAAATGAATGAAAATGAATGGAATGTAAGTAATCCTGTTTGAGGGCAACATGGAGAGAATCGAATGAAATCATTTTATGACAATATTATTATTAGACCCCTATTTTAAAATAAAGAGTTAAATATATAGGGGTATTTTGGGAGTTTTAGTAAAAAAATCATTAAATTTAATTTTATTCCCTCCCAATCCTCCCAATTTTTGGGGGAATGAAAATTTGAGATTTTAAGGAAATAGAAAGGAATGAGTATTCCCTCCTACCCATTCCATTTCCTCTCAGAAGGGAAGAATATTCTAAAATTATTCTTTTTATTCCTTTCCATTCTATTCCATTCCCTCTTTCCAAGCGGAGCCTTAGTTTTTTATTTTGTTTAAATTGGGGGTGTTTTACTTTATTCGGATGAAAAAGGAATAAAAAAGGCTAAATTTTAGGCAATAAAAAGATGAATGTGAAGGGAAAAACATCCAAAATTTTAGAAGTTTTCTTTTTGAATTCAAAATAAAATTTGTTATTTGACAATTATGACCGTATTTCTAAGAGAAGTTACCCTTCATTAATGAGGGTATTTTTAAACCACGTAAAAGTCTAGTTTAAAGAGAGAAATCCTTTATATATATATATATATATATATATATATATTTTTTTTTTTTTGAAGAAACAGTAATACTTATTAGAACACACAAAAGTAGTATATAGAGTTTTTTAAACATACTTATAATATATTACATAACCAGAGTACCACTACAAAAGAGCTTAACATTTGTAGCAGTAGCCTCTTATATATAGTATAGATATAAATGTATTTACTTAAACATACAAATAAATGTTTCTGGCATCATAATTCCCAAAAGCACATCAAAAGTTTTGTTTGGGTCTAATCGCCTTCTTCTAACCATTTGAGAAAGTTAGATTTCCCTAGACAAGAAGCAATGCCTGAGATTTTTATTAACCGGATTTCTATGATGATAGCCTGGATAAATGCCTAAAATAGAGAATATAAATAAGTTACTTGAATTTGTATAAACCTATTATGATTCTTAAAAATAATGACTTGCTTAAAAATTTATAAACCCTAGAATATGGTTTCTTTTTTCTTTTTTAATTTCATTTATTTTATGGAATTAAAAAAACAAAGAACAAAATAATTAAGAAATATCACTCTCGCATCAATTTTTTTTTTTTTTTTTTTGAGAACCAACGATAGCACATCAATTATTTTAAATCAGGGTGAAATTGTTTATGATCCAAACCCAAAGGACCAAACCAAAACCCATAATTGACATGACACAATATCATGTCTATGGATGACAAAATTTATTTCCTCTATACGTATTCTATGACCATCTCCAAAAATACTTGACTTTTTTTGTTTTGTTTTAGCACTCTCATGATTGCTCGTACCCTTATCTCTTTTATCTCTACTTCTTTATTATTGAAGCTTAAAACCACTTCATTAGGGGTGGAAAATACCTTTAAATCGTCTTGCCCCAATTTGCCTTACTCTTCTCCGCTTTCATCTCTTATTAAGTTTAGTCATCAATCAATGTAAGATTTGGGTCCACAAATTCGATCAAACACCAATGGTGTGTTTGGATGGCATGATTTGATCATGTGGATTTGGATTTGAGCGATTACAATTAAAATATCTTGTTTAGATAGTTTTAAAAGATCAAAGACTTAGATATGACTAATCCACTAAAGATTTCAAGGTTTTTTTTGACCCAAAAAAAAGGTAAAAGAGTACAAGATTTAAAATCCTTGAATTTGAAATCAAAACGTTTCAAATCTATTAATTTTAAATCCAAATTCATATTTTCAAACGCAACCCATGTGTCCACTCAACAGCCCAATGTCCAGGGATTCCTGTACCTTACCACCACAAAAACACTTCCCAAACCAAAAAAAAAAAAAAAAAAAAGTGAAAATATCTTCTTCTTTTAAAAAGAATAATATTTTGGGATTATTGTCAATTTTATCTCTAAATTTTGTTAGTAGTCAATTTGATCCATATTAATTTTAATTTATAATGAATTTTCGTTGACGGATGAAAACAGACTGACCGCAAATTAAAAATAACAAAAAGAACTAAATTAATAATAACCCAAAATATGAGGACTAAAATGATATTTTGGGCAAATAAAAATTTGTCCTAGGGAACAAACCCAGCGAAGCGATGACGAAAATCGCAGAACAAAGCTCTTAACTCTGTAAAAAGAAAAGTCTTTAGCTTTCAGCTAGAGAACACTGAAGAGGTAGCAGCATCAGCATTTGTACTCAGCTCTCAGATCTTGACTCTTTGCTCCCTCCGATTCCAAAACGCAATGGACGCTCTGAGAAAACAAGCCAGTAAGCTCAGAGAACAAGTCGCCAAACAACAACAGGTTTTGTATATCTATCCATATATTGAATTCACTTCCATTGTTTATTTCATGTATGTATCAGCATTTTTTTGAACTGAAAAATGGAAGAAACTATTTTTTGGTTCAAATGGGTGATTTTTGATTTGAATAATTGAGTTGGGCTTTTTTTCAAAATTTTGCAGGCTGTGATAAAGCAGTTTGGTGGAACTGGGTATGAGAGCTCTGATGTAATGGTCATCGATGAGGTCGAGTTGCAGAGACATCAACAACTAGAGAAACTCTACAGGTCCACTCGCAATGGAAGGGTACAGATCTTTTTTTTTGATTTTGAAATTGAATTTGAACTTGAAATTGTGTTTTTTTGATAATTGGATATTATTGGGTCCTTTTGTTTGAGCTTTGTATAGATTTTTTTTTTTTTTGGTGCTGATTCTGTAGCATTATGAAAGACATTGTATTAGTAGGGTGCTTTCTACATTCGGGTTTTAATAACTTTACGCATTGAAAAAAATATAGAAAAGAGGAAACTTACTTACTATTAATGGATATTGAGATTGGAGGGTGATGCAAATGATGAAGGACGACATCAAATGTTGGTGAAGATATGTGTCGGCTTTGTTTTATTGTCTGTTTACTATTTGTCTTAAGTAGCTCTGTAGATTTTTTCTGTGGGTGCCCATGATTCAAAATTGATTTGATAAATGGCACTTGTATGAGGTGGCATTATTTGAAATGGACATGGTATTTGGGGCAACTGGATTGGCGATGGAACACTGCACCGTGGATAAGCTGCTGGATATGGTGTGCTGAGTTTAATTTTTAAAGAATCCGGCAGAACATAAGTACAAATGATAATGGAACCAGACAGTGATGTGTGATTGGTGGCTGTCAAGGTCGTCAAAGAAGGAAAGTCAGATTTAAGTCAAAGGTGTATCTTGACCACCTCTGTACGCCATACTCCAGGATCATTCTTGTCGGTGATGTTGTCATGTGTAACAATGTCTAGTAATCGTTATCATGTGTTGACATTTATGAAGAAACTGGGGGATCTTGTTGATCTCGTCGTTGAGAAAGAAAGAAGGTTATTTTTGTACATTTTAAGACTTCTGTGGTTTGTGCTTTGAGTTGCATTAGCTCTTGGTAACCCTAGGAAGTGGTAATTGGCCAACAGTTGGGCTGAAGTTGTTAGGTAGATTCGGGCTAAACCATTTTACTTGTAGAAGTGGCACTTTCTTCATTCTACAACTTTTGTTTTTAGTTTGCCTCCAACTTTGCCCTTTTGTGACAACCAACAAGCCTCAAAGTCTTATGTTTCATTGAACTTTGATTGGTGCTTTTGACCCCTTTTCCATCTCTGATGAACCTTTCATAAAATTGAGGTCTTCATGTGCTTTCATTTATATGTATGTGTAGCAAAAGATTTGAGGTCCATAATCTTAGTTACTTGTAAGAGCCTGAGAAGGAGGCAATTGTGGCAGATCTCATGCAATACACACATGGGGCACTCCATTGGGATGTCAATTTCATGAGAGCTGTGCAGGATTGGGAGTTATGGTGAATCAGTGAAATTACAGGGAGGATAAACTGTGCTGGAAACCAGATAAGAACCAGGGATTTACAATGAGTGGTTATTAGAAGGTTCTCCTTGGCAATGGTGATCAATCTTTCCCAGGGAAGAGGATACGGAAGTCAAAGATTCCTTCTAGTGTTGCTTTCTTTATTTGGACTGCAACTTTGGAGAAAATCTTGATGATTGACAATTTATAGAAAAAGAACGCGTGGCTTTTGGATTAGTGTTATATGTGTAATTGCAATTGGGAATTAGTTGACCATCTTTTACTCCAATGTCCTTATTGCTACAAAATTGTGATCTATGGTGTTGGGTTTATTTAAAGTCTGTTGGGTGATGCCGAAGACTGTTGTTGAGTTGTTAGCTTGTTGACCAGGTCACTTTCGCCATAATTGGAATGGTCATTTGTGGATGGCTGCCCCGCATTGCTTAATGTGGTGTATATGGAGGGAGAAAAACAATCGGAGTTTCAAGGACACAAAGAGAACTATGCTTGATCTCAAATTAATTTTCTTTAGAACTTTGTTGGATTGGATGCCAGTTTTGCATAGACTGTCTTTATATTCTGTTATTAATTTGATAGATTCATGTAATTTGCATGATTGATTTTATGGTCCCCAGTTGTGTACTCCCTGTATACTTGGGTGACCATTTTTTGATATAAGAATTGCATTACTTATCTAAAAGAAAAAAGAAGCCTTTTCCTTTGTACCTTTGCTGCTTCTACTTTCCTCATTTTGTGTTCTACATGGCAAGGTATGGCTTTTGCTCATACAAAAAGTAACACTGAAAAATATTTTGTAGGAACAACTTGTAATGATTAAGGAACTTGGATTCCAGTTGGGAATCAAGGACTGAGAAATATAAGCTTTTAAAATACTAAGTACTGGGTGTATGAAATTGCTGTTGGATGAAAATTTAGGTGAACATGACTGAATAATTTTCCATTGCTCGTTTAAGTCTGTAGGGTCTGGTAGACTGGTACATCTCCTTTAAAATGCTTTATATAATAATTAAAATTGGACCTTAATGATATCAGTTAACAAAAATGAACCCCTTAATGCACCAAACGTGCTTTACATGCAATATTATGAGGGGTGTTAGATGGAACATACGGTTCAAATGACACTAACTACCCTTACAAAGGGCAAGGTGGAGGGGGAAGGTCTTGGGTTCAAGACTATGTGTGTGCGTGACTTCCAATCAAAAGAGTTAGATGGAACATGGTAAAATTTTTAAACATAGATGAGAGAGACTTGATGTTGTTGAGCTTGTAAGTGATGTAGGATCATTTATTTCAACACCAAAGCATCAAGAGAACAAAGATTACAGAGGCTGATCACTGTTCCTTTACATTTACTCTTTTGTTTTAGCGAACCTTTGGGAGGATAAGTTTATGAGGAACAGAGTAGTAGTTTATATATATATATATATATATATGCATATGTATGCTGGTATTCTGTAATTACGTAGTTCTGTTTGAATGTAATGCTCTTTTTCTTTTTCAGGATTTTCAAAAAGAAATTGTTAAAGCAGCAGAAACGTTTACTGCCATAGGCTATAAGCATATTGAAACAGGTGAAAATTTAGTATACTTTCTGCATTAAATTATATTTATCATATTGAGAAGTTTATGAAATTGGAAGTACTATGCAATTGGCTTTATAAGATTCATTTGGCAGGTTAGACATTATTGGCATACCATGGTGCTTCTATGCTTGAACTTACTATTTATAATCTTTATGGTAGTTAGGAACCAAGTTGTCTGAGGATTGCTGCAAATATGGAGCTGAAAACATAAATGATAACATTTTGGCTAAGGCTGCATCTATATATGGAGATGCTCGTAAACATGTGGAAAAGGAGCAAGAGGACTTTAATAAGCTGTTATCATCTCAGGTTGTCTACATCTTGGATGATTCTATGTAAATATTTAGATTACTCTGATAGAAAGAATAAATCTGATGATATATCTACTTTGATTTATTTATTTATATTTATCATCCTGGATGCTACCTACTTGCACATTTAGTATTTTAGTTCATAACTCTCCCTCCCAATGCTCCCATGCTTATTGTTTTTCTAGAATATGCTATGGCTACTTTTAGAAACTACCAACTCCATACTTATGAGTCAGTTCTAGGTAGTTGACGTGGTTTCAGATGCTGTTGGTTGAGGCATACAATTTCTGCCTTTTGATCCCTGGTATTGTAAAAGCAAATCAGAATTTAGCTTCCATGAATGAGCTTATGAACTAAATCCAGGACAGGTGATGGCTGACCAAGAATGTTACTTTTAAGACAATAAAAAAGCCCAAATAGTTGAGATAAATTAGTTCAATTGACAGGCACTGAATCAAGTAATTTGTTCTTAGATTATTATATAAAAAAAGTAATTTGTTCTTAAAACATAGAGAGGCAAAAGTGGCTGGGGTTAAATTAGGTGTGGAATTCTTCAGGATTCTCACCCATCTAAAACATTCCAGCATATTTGATGTACATTTGAATGACTAGTAAGCAGTATAACAAAACTAGTTTGGCGGTGCAGGTAGAGAACACTGAAATGGTGATTATTTCTTCTATTCCTCCTTTTATTGTTCTTTAACCGCTAGACTACTTTTGTTCAAGTGTCATACTTCAGCAGTATTTCTCCTTGTATATAGCTGGTATTTGGTATAGACAGCAAGTTTTGTTTTTTGTAATTATTTGTGTGCTATTAGAACTAAAGTCTTGGCAGTCAGTATTTGTATATAACCAAAAATGGACTAAGAATGAAGTTGATCATCTATGGTGAAAGGCTAGTTCATGTTCTACTGATCCCTGAGTTTTTTTTTCTTCTCCATCCCCAGGTTTTAGATCCCTTGAGAGCAATGATTGCTGGTGCTCCTTTGGAAGATGCTCGTCATCTTGCTCAACGTTATAGTCGTATGAGACAGGAAGCGGAGGCTCAGGTAATCAGAACACTGGGTTTCTTGTGCATGAGCAACATGCTATATTAGCTACTCTTTATGCGCTCTCACTTTTTGTCTCATATTCTGAATGTTTGCCTTTTAAATTCATAATTTGTATTGACCGCACAAAGCAAACAGGCACTAGAAGTTTCCAGAAGACAAGCACGGGTAAGGGAATCTCCAACGCCTGAAAATGTTGCAAAGCTGCATGCAGCAGAAGCAAAAAAGCAGGAACTAAAAGCAAACATGGCCGTTTTGGGTAAAGAAGCTTCAGCTGCATTAGCTGCTGTTGATGCACAGCAGCAAAGGCTGACCTTCCAGAGGCTTGTTTCAATGGTATGTACAGAATTTTTGGGCCACAAGTTTCTGTGTATAACGATTTTCCAGTGTGATATTTATGAACTTGTGTGCTTTTTAAGGTTGAAGGAGAAAAGACTTATCATCTAAGAATAGCTGCTATTCTTGGGGAGGTTGAAGCTGAGGTTAGTTCCTGACTCTGTTGTTTTCAAAAAAGAAGTTGTCATCCTTTTAAGCTATAAAAACTTATGCTTTGCCTGGAACTTGTGGCAGATGGTCTCAGAGAAACAGCGGAAAGAATCTGCTCCCCCTGTTATTTCGTCAGAGAATGGCCCAGAGAAAACGACGTACTTCTTGGCTGAGGTATGCTAGTTTTCTCTAACCTTACTTGAAAGTGGCTGCAACAGGTTGCTTTTTCAAGGAGAAATACTTCTATTTTAATATTAATATTAATTAATAAAATTAATGTCTGATGCGGGAGATGCAAGAAAATTATTATTTAATATTATTTATGTTTGCAAGTCAATTTTATTTTTATGTTTTAGGTCCTATTAGTTTATTGGGCTTTTAGTATTTTAATTTAGAAGCAAGGTTATTTTTGTAATAAGGCAATTAGGGTTTCCTAGCCAATTAGAACTAGGGTTTAGCAATCCTTTACAAGCAACCTATTGTACTCCTTGAAGAGATAGTTGATATTTTGATGAATGAAAACAATGGCCGTTTGGTCTTTCTTTGGTCTGGTGCTGACTCCAGGTCTATCCTAGGTGCTGACTCCTAGTGGTTTTCTCTCTTGGTGCTGACTCCAAGCAAGGCCTAGGTGCTGACTCCTAGGTCATATCTTTTATTTTTCCATTGATTTAATTTTGTTTTGGTTGTTCTGCGTCAATTTTGGTATCAGAGCAAACACCGATCTGTTTGAAGCATTATCGCAGTCAATCCAGAACCGGACCAAAAAAAAAAAAAAAAGAAGACATTCACCGTATTTTTTCCACCACTAGAAATCCAGCCACCACACCACCTTCAAAAATCCCTTCACCACATCTCTGCCAAACCAACATAAAAAAAAAAAAAACCATCTGTCAGTACCCACACATATCAAGCCACCAGAAGTTTACTCATCAACCCCATATCAGAGGTAACCCGATAGTCCCATCTGAGTTCTTTCTTCCTAGCAGCACTAGCGTCCTGTTTCACTCTCAATGCACACTTGTTTCAGCCCATAAAAGAAATACCAACCCAACTTGCCAACCGGACAGCTTTTAACCAAACCTTACCAGCCTTTTTAAAAAAAAAAAAAAAAGAAGACTCAGCCCATTTTTTTAACAAGCCCCCAGCCCACCTTTTACAACATCAGTTTTTTTTTTTAAAAAAAAAAAAAAAGTACACGACCCAGCCCACAAAATCCCAAACCCGTCAACCAGCCAGTCCCAGCAACTATTTGAGAGTAGTCCTAGAAGCCTATTCCAAGATAATCACAGCAACCCGTGCACATCAAGTGTTCTTCAACTTCTCAAAAATTTTCCATATCGGTGTTTTGTGACTCCCAAGTCTGAGCTGAAAATGACTGCCTTTGATAGAGAATTTGAGAAGGAGATTAAGACGGCTGGGAATACACTCCTTAACCCTCCTTCCTCCATTGATGATCTCCTCACTCTTCTTGATAAAGTTGAAAATTTGTTAGCATATGTGGAGCAAGTATCATCCAAATCAATGTGAGATGCACTTTTTCCCTCAGTAACAGCTCTGATCAATAATAAACTTTTGAGACATGCTGAAATGGATGTGAAGGTTTCAGTTGTATATTGCATTATTGAGATTACAAGAATAACAGCACCAAATGCCCCATATAAGGATGAGCAAATGAAGGAAATATTTCAATTGATTGTGGCAGCATGTGAAAATATGTCTCATGTGTCTCCTCGCTCTTATAAGAAGGTGACTTCAATTCTTGATACCATTGCAAAGGTCAAGTTATGCTTGGTGATGTTGGATCTTGAGTGTGATGCATTGGTTGTTGAGATGTTTCAAAATTTATTGAAGATGATTAGGTCCAACCATCCACCTGCTGTACTTTCAGCCATGGAAACAATTATGAGTCTGGTCATAAATGAAAGTGAAAACATTTCCTTGGATCTTCTTAGTTCACTTTTTGCTATTGTAAGAAAGGCAAATCAGAATGTTTCACCTATTTCGTGGACATTGGGGGAGAAAATAATCACTAGGATTAATGCCTAGCTAAAAAAGATAATGGCACCCACTCAAAAACTACCCAGCAAGCTTGAGGGTGCATATGATGTGAAAGTTGAAGTTGTTGAACGTGCTTCTGATCAACCCTCCACAGTCCTTGAACATCTATATCTTGGTGAGGTTGAAGAGGTTAAAACCACAGTGCTTTCTATGGTTCATAAGGTTCAAGAAGAGATTATACTGATTCCACACATTGATTTTGTTATTCCAAATACGTTTGATGTGGTGGAATTCAAGGTTTTTGTTTCCCTGTGCTCCTTAAGGTGATTTCAGACTTGAAACAAGTGTTATTTGTCAGCATCTTAATCCTTCAATGCTTTAAAACTCGAGGTCGAGTTTTCTCCAACCAG
This sequence comes from Quercus glauca, assembly GCA_023736055.1. Classification (NCBI taxonomy): domain Eukaryota; kingdom Viridiplantae; phylum Streptophyta; class Magnoliopsida; order Fagales; family Fagaceae; genus Quercus; species Quercus glauca. Next base: position 62,274,069 of record CM043319.1, on the reverse strand, counting down.
AGGAGAATGATGCGAGAGATGCAAGAAAATTATTATTTAATATTATTTATGTTTGCAAGTCAATTTTATTTTTATGTTTTAGGTCCTATTAGTTTATTGGGCTTTTAGTATTTTAATTTAGAAGCAAGATTATTTTTGTAATAAGGCAATTAAGGTTTCCTAGCCAATTAGAATTAGGGTTTAGCAATCATTTATAAGCAACCTATTGTACTCCTTGAGGAGATAGTTAATCTTTTGATAAAATAAAACAATGACCGTTTGGTCTTTCTTTGGTCTGGTGCTGACTCCAGGTCTACCTTAGGTGTTGACTCCTAATGGTTTCTCCGCTTTGTGCTGACTCCAAGCAAGGTCTAAGTGCTGACTCCTAAGTCATATCTTTTATTCTTCCGTTGATTTAATTTTGTTCTGGTTGTCCTGCGTCAATGTCTCTATCATATTGCCACAAAATGGCTCAGATTTGACCCACTGAAGTTTTAACTAAAAAATCCAGGACTCGTGATTGGTTTAATCAGATTGACAGTGTGGGAAATTTCCCCATAGTGGAATTAGTGGATTTCAGTGTCATGAAAGATTCTGCTTGTGTTTGATGAATTGGAATTTGAGGTTGATATTAAAGGGTGTGATTTCAAAAAGGCAAGATCTCCACTTAATTGGTGGACTGGTTGCTTTTTTTGGGCAGTAGAGTTTAAGAACTCTGAACCCAAGCAGGGATCACTCGTCATGATGGCAAGCTAAAGGCCTTGTAGTTGAATTGGCACCTCCCCATGCACAAAGTACTTGAGGGTTTAGTAGGGAAAGGGTTTGAGCTGTGGGATTAGTAGCATGTTGTAATTATCTCTAAAAAAAAAAAAAAAATGATGGCAAGAGAGAGGGGTTGGTTTTTTTTGCCTAAAATTATGTGGGATGTGGCATCCATGGGCTGGAAGGTACATCTGATTGAGTTCAATCTTAAGGATTTTTGAGCTTCAGTTTGGCTAAGAACTCAATAACTCCTCAAAATTAGTGATCAGTTAATGGCCTGGAATGGATTTCTTTTACTTCGTTATTAGGAGTGATGAGTTATGAATGCCTCCTAAGAATACAAAGTAATGCTTTATTAAGGCTAAGGAATGCTACCACTTTCTAGGAATTCTGAGACATGATGTAAGACTAAATTGCAATTTAAATCCTTAAATTTGGGATCATTTTGATTTTGTCTTCTAACATTTAAAATTTTGGATTTAGACTCCTAACATTACATACTGCTTTGATTTGAACCATTCCGATTTGAAATGTGGTGACATGTAATGGACACATCATCAACAGACATAGATGGAAGGCTCCAATCAAAGCGGTATGTAAACTTAGGGGTTTAAATTCAAATTTTTAAATGTTAGGGGGCTAATTAAAAATACCCTAAATGTTAATGGTTCAAATTGCAATTTAGATTATGATAAAAAGATGAGCTTCCTTTAAAGGTTTTACACAACAACATAAAGTTTCTTTGTGAGGTAGGAAAAATTAGGGAAATTCATCTACATGTGCTTGTGGTGGGTTTAGGGTTAGGAGGATTTGTGGAACTAGGGTTTAGAATTATTGAAGAAAGGATTATGGGATTGCGTTAGGAATTAAAAGATGGTTTGATGAGTTATTTGATGGCTCTTTTGTAGAAGAAAGTATGTGGAGATTTATGGTTTTGATAGGTATAAAAAAGGGCTTGATTTGGGGTTGTAAGGAAGAAGCTAAAGAGAGAATATTATGGCGTTTAGGGGCTGTATGTACAGTGTCTGTGAACATTAGCATAAGCAAGAGAAGAAGAAAAATAGAGAGAGAAGAGAAGGGTGGGAAACAGTGACTCTATGCTTAAAACACTCAATAATTTTATAAATCAACTCCATCTCCTTTGAATACATTGAGTTAAATATATATATATATATATATATATAAATTTTATAAATCAACTCCATCTCCTTTGAATACATTGAGTTAAATATATATATATATAGGTGAGAGCCTCAGAATTCTCCTACAATAATTCACACACTCTAAATATAAATAAACAACAGGGAATACACACTCCACAATGAAAAACACAAGCAGTTGATTTCTTTGACCATAAGTATTACAGTTACAATTATAGACGTTACTATAGGAAACTTTCTTGTTCCCGCGATCACACCCTTAGTGTTTCTCTCTCTCTATTTCTATTTCTATTTCTTTCTATTGATAGATTTTTTTTCACCCCCTTGCATTTTGCCTCCCCACTCCTTTTTATAGCTCTAGTCCTTGTTCTTATCACTATAGCTGTCCTGAACCCTTCCAGAGTCTTAGGGATATTTTTCTTACTTCATCGGTTTCCTCCTCTCTTTATCCTGATATTTTGACTATTAGGGGTTGTGTGTACTGTTTAGGCTGTCTTATGTGCATTTAATACGGTAGAGGTTAGGTAAGAATCCCCTCATTAATGTGGAGGTAAAAATTCTCACTCTTCTTGTGTATTCTAGAAGTTTCCCGTGACTAATATCATCTTCTGGAGGTCGTCTATTGATTATCCGTGCATCATGTCTCGGGTAAGCTAGTACTTTCCCTTTTCCATGGGAATTCTCACTGTGATACTCATCTTTGTCCACAATACTGGAGATAATTCGGCTTTCACCTCCTTCATGGTTCACAACCTTCTGAGCATTCCTTTTAGCACATAGACCAGGCCCAAGTAATTTCCCGTGGCCCAATTACTTCTTAGGCTTTAGGCCCGAGTGGTGACTGTCCCCTGGAAAGCACAGGTGGGGCGCCAGAGGTGCCGCACCCGCGTTCGACACGTACCGATGCGGCGACGCGCGTCGGACACCATCGACCGCGTGTTTGTGTCGCGTCAAGCCACGTGGCGAAGCCGACGCGGCTCAAATCGGGCCGTTTCGGCTGTATCGGCCGAAACCGCCGATATGGCCGGTTTAGGCCAAAATTCAAAAAAAAAAAAAAAAAAGGGTGCAAAACGCACCGTTTGACTTAACCTAAAACCTAACTCTCTCTCACGCACTCTCAGTTTGTCCAGAAACCCCAAAGACCCTCTGTCCCTCACTCGCTCTCCATCGCTCTTCTCTCTATGCTTGATAGTTGCTGGGCTGCTCAGTGCTCACTCCTCCCTCACTCCGAACTCCATTGCACGTCTCTCTCTTCTCTCTGTGCTCTCTGGTTGCCAAGCTGCTTCACTAACTCACTCCCTCCCTCACTCCAATCTCCGATTCTCCATCGCTCGTCTCTCTCTTCTCTCTGTGCTCTGGTTGCTCGGCTGCTTCACTGACTCACTCAGTCCGTGCATCCCAGCCACTCTAGAGTCTAGACACAAACATCATGGAATGTTTTAGACTTTTAGTTTTAATCTTGTGGGTTGTATTTAATTTATGAATATCATGTTTTAGTTATTAAATTTGGTATATGTTTATATAATGTGAAAAATTGTGCTTAGCAATATATTAAAAATATAAATAAAAATATTTTTAATAATTTTTTAATTGCCGAGTCTCGCCGCACCCGCACCCACTTTTTTCAAAAATTGCCGAGTCCCGCATCCGTACCCGCACCCGCACCCGAATCCCGAAACGCACCTGTGCTTCTTAGACTGTCCCACTCACCACAATATATATATATATATGTGTGTGTGTGTGTGTATATAAAAAGATTTTTTCTTGTACTAGTAGTTTAGAACTCCTAGTTTTACTAGTAAACTAAAACCCTAATAAAGCACTGACTTGGACCCAAAGAAAATAACACCTAAGAACTTAGGATCTCCTAGAAAATTCTAGATTCAACTAAAGTACCAAAATATCCTTTGTTTGCAGGAATTGCGTAAATTATAGATTTGCCCCTTAATACAAAATTGACCATAATAAAAAACTCAAATAAAAGAATGTTTTAACCCTAAAAGACTGATACCTAGACCTTTAAACCATGCAACTTTCACTTCAATTGGACTTCACACGTGGATCCCATAAAATCATTCTTGAATAGGCAAATATGCAAAGTAATAGCAAATCAATATTTTATGGTTGCATCACTTTGGGATTATGTTCCTGGCGACCAATAGTCCTAATATGCAAGAACCAACCATAACCAAATGACCTCCCATAGAAGCTTGAAATCCCATGATATCTCAAAGCCAGAGAGGCAAACTGATGGTGTATAAAAAGATGGCCCGTTGACTAAAGAGGTTGGGTTCATGACGTGCTTTGATAACTAATGCAGTGGCATAAAGGAGTTGAAATCTTTCTTGAAGGGCCTATTACTATATTATATGTCTTTCTAAGTATCATTTCCTATCTATTCCCTAATTGGTAATAAGCGATATTTCTTGAAATCCTCAATTGTGCCTTTTCAACAAGAGGGAAAGGAAAGGAAAAACCAACAAAATGACCACAAAAAAATGCTATTGTGAGAACAATTAGAGTATTGCAATCCCAATCATTTTGGTAACCAATATATGAAAGACAACACCTATGTATTCTCATACCAAGTTCAAACTTTCCGATGCCATTTTCTGAGTGGATGCCAAAATCTAATTTCTATTTCCTTTTTTGAGGGACTTGTCAAAAAGGGGGGTTTGGATGCTAAAATCTTATTGGAGCTTTTAGATCTTTGTAATTCCAGATCTTGGTTGTGATGTACATCTAGTATACTTCCTGTATACCAGGTGCAATCATTTTTCTTAATAGCAAAGTGTGTGCCAATCCATTTAATCCCTTGAAACTGTTTTTCTACTCATGGTGTGTAAGGGTGGCCTGCACCAGTGAGGAAGAGTGAGTTGATACAAGTCAAGAGAACCAAAAAAAAAAAAAAATGTAGAGAAGACAAATATTAACATTATTAGAAGTAGTAAAGTTTTAGAAAATTTTCATTTTGTATAGCAAGGAACTTGGATAGTGTGAAGTATGGACGTATAACCAACACATCCTTATAAGAGAATTTAGGAGGGGACTCAAAACTAAAACAGTGTTTGAATAGGGAACAGCTCTGCTCTATACTCCTGTATGTCATGTTATTAGAAAAACTTTTACTTGAAGTCAGAGAAATTGATCTAGCAGCTTCTGTGACTTTTAAGCCCTTCATCTTTGAACTGGCTCCTCAAATCCATGTTGTTGAATACATATTAGAGAGTCTATCACTAAATTTTTTTATTTGCTTATTACAGGTAACACATACTTTTAATGCTGAATCGGAGAAGGAACTGAGCTTGTCAGTAGGTGACTATGTTGTTGTGCGGAAGGTACTTTATCTTCTCCTTGACACATCTCTTAATTTTGTGACGTGTTTTACTTGCATATAGACAGCATCTGCTTAATGGATAAGTATATTGGGAGATGTTTTTTGTCCGCTGCTCTTGTTGGAGCAGAAGGAAATACGCTGCATATGGTTTGCTAGCAGTTGACATGTCACTTATGGTGGGGTACTCTCCATTCATTCTTCTTGTTGCAGCTCTAGTATCTGGAACAGATGGCACTCCTAATGTTTTTAGAAAACCTTTCCATTTCATTGTTCCATATATATATATATACATATATATATACATATATATATATATACATATATATATACATATATATATATATATATCATCTTATAAAATAAGTTCTTCAAACATTTATAAATTATAAGTGAGCTTAGTCAATGCATATTAAACAATGAGTTGATCCTTCTTTGACATTGGGGGTTACATGTTCTCTTAATGGTTCTGACCACTTCAACCTCAGTTAATAGGTTTACTCTTACGATTTTTAATCATCCTCAACTGATTGTTGGTATCACATCATCCCTATATATTCTCTTGCCATCTCCATTTCCTTGCCATGAATTTATTTTTCTGAAACAGTGTCAACTCCAATACTTCAAGCTATTTAAGACTTTCTTATAAAATTTTGGAAAAAGTGTGTTTAATGTTTTTATAATATTTCTAACATTAAGGTTTAAACATCTAACCACTATTTTAGTTTCTTATTCTAGCCAACAGCATTGCAATGGCCATGTATTATCTTAAAGAAAACATAAACTATGAAGCTGACAGGCCATGCTTTTGTTTAGATGCTAAAAAGAGAGAGAGAAGTGAAATTAATATATTTTGTATTTTTCTGTCTGGGTTTGACATGCTTTATATTTGCTTGTTCAGTAACTTTGAAACTTCACATGTTTATCCAGGTGAGTCCCTCAGGATGGTCGGAAGGAGAATGCAGAGGTAATGCAGGATGGTTTCCATCAGCATATGTGGAGAAGCGCCAAAGGATTCCTACTGCTGATGTGGCTGGGGAAGTTTACTAAGCGGTACCCAGGTATTCAGCTGGTAGTTTTAGTTTGTCATCTGTCCAAATTGGAACAAGACTGTTTTATGTATAAAATAGTAAAAAAGAGTACTACTGTATTGCTAGTTTCTATGCTTTTGGGTTTTTCAAATTGTTTTGTGCATGTTCTTTCATATTTATTTAAAGAGAATGGTCATGTTTGCAGATAGAAGGCTTCTCTTTCGTTAGTACTGAAAACAAAATTGGGGATGTGGCATTAATTTAGCTGGTTGGCAGAGGAAATACATTAATTTACAACTAGAGCAATATAAATTAAAGGCCAACAATTTGTTGGCAACAAATATGATAACTAATCTATGGCCGAAAAAGAAACAACAATAAGTAGCAATCCCAGCCATATTTTTCGGGGGCATGTTTGTTCATTACTTCATTGTAAAGTTTTTATGTGCACATGGTGCTAGTACTACACCAAAAAACTGAGTGGATGTTATTAGTTTTGGTCTTTTCTACTTAAAAAAAGGTGATAGTAGAGGTTACTAGTTAAAATCTCTCATATCTCTTCTTCATGATGAAGCTGTGATTAGATACCAAAACTTAAAATTATTAAAGAAAAATGGTACAGTCAGTCCTCTTGTTGAGTAGATACTGTGAAAGCAATAGCCAACGTGATGAAGCTACCGCAATTGGGAGTGTCTCTCCTAAAACAAGCTGGGGTTTAGTCCTTTGACTAGTTAGGGGAAGTTTGGGAAAAACCAATAAATTAATTAAGGAAAGAGTTGATAAATGTCCTAAGGGCATTGATTTAGGAACAAATTTTAGAAATTTTTTATGGAAAAAAAAAAAGTAACTGATTTTTTTGGCGACTTTTTATATTTCTAATAAAAGTGGTATTAAAACTTTCTTATAATGGTTTATTAACAAATGCTCTAAGGGCACCTGTTAATTGAAACCATTAATTAATTTGTTTTTCATTTGAACTATCCTACCATGTAGAAGAAAGCAACGCAAGTGTAATGACCGATTAGCAAGGAGGGCGTCTGCAGTCCATTAGCCATAACGCAAATGTATTCCTGGTAGCACATTTCTTTGGCATACCTAATTTTGTTGCATGGTAATTAGTACAAGGATGTGAAGGCCAACACAACACTAATCTATATGTATAAAGCAAAGACCTCATGTGGAGTACATGAGCTCTTGTCATGTGACGCTCTATATTTCATTTAGCATTTTTAATCTCTTTTATTAAGTTGTTTTTTATTTTTTATTTTTGATTGTTATTCAAAAGATCACATTAACTTTTATTTTTACCTGTTATCTAAAAGATGAGTTGTAGTTCAAAATTATATTAAAATCAAATAAAATCTTATGAAAAACCTAAGTCCACTTATTACGTTACATATTATGACCCAGACCTAGCCTTTCCACATTAACTTTTTTCCACATTTTCCAAAATATGGGTTAGCATCTTAAAATAAGACACATTTTGAAAGACTCTCTCTACAATCTTCCCGATATGACTCTTATTATTAAGTACCACATCAATTTGCTCTTTCCTCTTCCTATCGCTGATAGTATTTTTGCACAAAAATAGATTATTTCTACGCCATCTTCTTTTATACGATGGAATCTGTTAAAAATAAATAAATAAACAGTGTATAAGATAGGAACAATAATTCCCTCAATTTGTTTTTTGTTTTAATTTCTAATGTAGAAGACTCTTGAAGCCAACAAATTATATGCCCAGTTGTCCACTCTCTTTCAAGGAATGTAAAAGATAATTATACACTTTAATTAGCCAAAATAATTAAATAATTGTGAAATTCATTTAGGCTATATGTGTGTGTGTGTGTGTGTGTGTATTCATATTCTTAATTATGTATATTCATAATAATTTTGGTTCTTTTTATTTCATTCCTCTTAATGATATGTATATTATAATTGAACATAAGATAGGGCCGTAAAGAACAGTTAGAAATTATTTCAAAAGAAAAGTATAAAGTTTCAGCGCATTGTGCGGGACATCGATTAGTGTGTAATAACAATACTGATTAGTTACTACTTAGTGACTTCACAACTACATGATTTAGAGGAAGGAAAAAAGAAGTAATTATTTCTTGTTTTGTCTCTTTTGCATCACATGGGAACTAGAGATTGTTACTTTCTTCTTGCTTCTTTATCTTATTTGATTAAGATCATCTAAACTCATTACTTATTTCCAACTAAATTAGGTTGGATCTATGGACCATTTTAAAGCAAATGTGGCAATGAAATCATCTATAATTATGTCATTAGCATGTGCTAACTCATAAGAATGCTCTAGAAGAGAGACACATGACACAATATGAGAATGATACGTGGTACTTTCTAGTTTCTAGAACTACCACGTGGCTTTAATAGAAAATTCTTCAGTTTTACTTGAGCAATGGACTAAAACATGGATTGCAATGTGTTTAAAGTCCATTGTTATTAATACCATTTCGGTCCCCGTTTCGGTTTGTCCAGTGGAATGGAATATTTCGGTACCGGCCGATTTCGGCGTACCATTTCAGGATGTTTCGGGGTTCTTAAAAATAATTTATATATATTCTTGTTGAACATAAAATTGTCAATTCTAATAAATAAATAACTAAATATCAAATAATACAAATCATTTAGTCTTAACTCTTAAGTTTTAAATATCAATTTAACATCACACAATAAGAAGATTTACAAGACAATAACTAAGAGTGTGTTTGGTTTGGCTTCAAACCACTTCCGGAAAAGCATTTCCGGAAAATTGGTGCATTTGGTTAGCACGTAAAATTCGGTCAACGGATTGGCTTTTCCGGATTGACTGTAAAATAAGGGGTTGATGGGTGAAAATGGTTTCAGTCCCTATTTTCACTTCAAACAAATTCCGGAAAAGCTCTCTCATCCTCTCACACGCACTCTTCGACCAAGCTCACACCCACTCTTCGACCAAGCTCCAAGCTCACACCGACGATCCACAGCCCGACGAGATCCAAGCTCTAAGCTCCGATCCACACACCGACGAGCAAGCTACGATCCACACACCGACGAGCTCCAACCTCGAAGCTCCGATCCACACACCGACGAGCTCGCTCCGATCCACACACCGACGAGCTCGCACCGTCGATTGTCTTCGATGCGAACCCATAACCCATCGTCATCGTCGATCTCACCACGAACCCAGAACCCATCGCCTTCGCACCGGCGAACCCAGAACCCAGAACCCATCGAGTCGCACCGTCGATCGTCTTCGATGCGAACCCAGAACCCATCGCCTCTGACCGGATTTGATATATGTTTTTTCTTTGGTTTTGTTTCTGCTTTTGATTGCGTTTGCTGTGATTTTGAAATTTTGTGTAATAAAATTTGTTTGGATGCTGAGAAAATAACCGAGAAAATGTGAAAAATTTTCCGGAAAATAGCATTTTCAGAATACAATCAAACACATAAAAATATTTTCTACAACAATTTTCATAATACAACCAAACACTTTAAAATATTTTCATTTTCAGGAAAATAGCATTTCCGGAAAATAAATATTTTCCGGAAAACGTTTTAAGGCAACCAAACACAGCCTAAATATCAAAAAATACAAGATTTACTCCTCCTCCTCATCATCATCCATGAGAAAATGATCAAATTCATCATCAAAAGAACTCCCAAGAACTTCTAGCACCCATTGGACCTTTACTCTTTTTCTTTTTTTTTTCTTTTTAATAATAGGCCAAATATGGTACCGGCTGAAATTTGCATCTCGGCCGAAATTGGCCGGAATTGACCGGAATGGACCGGAATTTAACCCGAGGTGGAACGTGGGTATTCCAGTACCGGTTTGCATACCAATACGAAAAATTTCGGCCGGAACGGAACGGAATCAATAACAATGGTTTAAACAAAGAATTGCGCTTATGAACTTTTAATCAATAGTCAATATCCTTTAATGAAATGAATCAACAAGAACTCCACATAAATTAAATGTTCATCCTGATAAAAATAGTGTGATCAATTTAATAAAACATGAAAAATGCTTAAAAACAGTTAGACCCAATAAAAACAATGACAATTTATGGAATATAAGGTAGACCCTTCAATCAACTCAGATATCAAGAATGTGAAGGCCAACACAATACTTGTTTGTAACAAATCTTATTAGGGGTTACTTAGCGCTTGTTTGGGATGCACTTATAAGTTAGTTAGCCAGCTTATCACTTATTTTTTCTATACTATTTGCAGGTTTCACTTGAGTCACCTACTTGTTTTAGTTAACTTTGATATTATATGTATAATACTTTCAACAAAAAGTTTTCAGCGAAAACCTAAATAATGAATTTACAATTGAATTATTTACAAAAACGAAAAAAAAAAAGAAAAAAGAAAGTAGAACCATTATTTATTGTTTTCACGAGTTTACAACTCAATAGGCAGGGGCTGGGGAGCTATTATTCATTTAGGACACATTAGTATGTTGAATAACGCAGGAATATGAACAAGTGTTACTTTAAATAAGTTATACAATTATTTATAGTATCTGTAGAATATCATTGAGAATTAATCGTGTGTCATTTTATTTATTTAAGATATCTATTTTCTCAATATGAACTATTCACAGGTATCAGGAATAGCAATTCTCACATCTCAGATAAGTAATGTCTATTTCTAAAATCACAGAAATCATTGGCCTTGGACCCTCAAGGCCTCAACATCATACGCAAACACAACAATATAAAACTCTAATAACTCGAGCAACATATAGTTGACAGTGGTGTCTTAAGCAGCTCTTTGTAACAGTTCACTTTGGTCACCAATTTTGATTTCTACCCCTACAGAGAGCGCACACATTCTGAGCCAAGAGGCATGCCCAGAAACTGTTCTGTTATCCAGCAAAGCAAAAATGAGCTTATGATACTGCAGTTTTTCTTCACGTTGAAGAAGTCATATGAAGTGCTACCAAAGAGGCATAGACCCCATCAGTGATCTTCATCAGAATATCATGCCTTCCCTTCTCAGCAATCCCACCATTCTTCACCACTGCGATTATATCAGCTCCTTTGATAGTGCTTAGGCGGTGAGCAACAACAACAGTTGTTCTATTTACCATCACTCTATCCAAAGCATCTTGCACCACGCGTTCTGACTCTGCATCTAGTGCACTTGTGGCCTCATCGAGCAAAAGGAGTTTCGGGTTCTTTAGTATAGCTCTTGCAATGGCTATTCGTTGCTTTTGGCCTCCGGATAGCTGTACTCCTCTTTCCCCTACAGAGGTGTCATAGCCTTCAGTCAGTGAGGATATGAAATTGTGTGCATTTGATGCTTTTGCAGCTGCAATAATCTCTTCCTCGGTAGCATTCCCATTGTTGCCATATGCTATGTTAGCACCGATGCTTTCATTGAATAGGACAGGTTCTTGACTGACCAATCCCATTTGTTGCCTCAACCAGCTTAATCTGAACTTTCGGATATCAACTCCATCCAAAAATACACAACCTGAATCAGGATCATAAAATCTCTCTATAAGGCTGATTACTGTTGATTTCCCACTACCACTCTCTCCAACCAAAGCAACAGTCTGCAAAAAGAATTTCAAGTTAAAAAAAATTGATTAAATGTATAAATTGATACAAATAAAAGTCACACACAAGTGGAAGATCAGAAGGTTTAAGCTTAATATGCAACATGCTAACATCAAAGGTTGAAAATCTAATTGGTGGGGGTTTTGTTCTGGTAGATCATAGCTCCAAACATTACCAAGGAAAGAAAGGAGAAAAAACTAAAGGAAGTCACAGAACAGAGTGGTAATGCCTATACCTTTCCAGAGGGGATTCTCAAAGACAAGTCTTTGAAAATTTGAATATCTGGACGTGTGGGATATTTAAAGCTGATATTTTGTAACTCAATATTCCCAGTTACAGAGGGCAATGTGATGCCCTCATTGCTACTTGAATCTATGCTAGGCTTGCTGTCAAGAATTTCAAATATTGAAGCTGCTGAATTCTTGGCTTTGGTGGTGTCTGGAGCCAAAGCACTTGAATGTGAAACCCCATTTGCTGCCATTGTCAAAGCAAAGAAAACCTGCACAAATTCATTAGTTTTATAACCAGAATAAAACCAATACTACATGGAGAAGAGAGGAAAGAAACAAATATCTCGGACTATACCTTGAAAACTTCACCAAATGTTGCAGATCCATGTTTCACAAGAATAGAACCGATGTAGAAACAAAATGCATTTGTAAGGAAGAGTGCAGCGAAAGAGAAGCCAAAACCTATTCCACTTATGATTCCTACCCTAATTCCATGTTTTGTAGGGCCGTCACATTTCTCTTGGTACAAATCGATCACCTTCTGCTCAGAACAAAATGATGCAACAGTCCTAATGCTGCCGACAGCATCATTTGCCAGTTGACTTGCTTCTTCATACATCACCTGAAAAATGGTTGCAACATCATTAGTACATCCAACATATATCCCTTTATAGAATGTGGACAATTGAAGAGAAACCTGACCTTGGCATCTGCACTGAACCCCTTCATAAATTTCATCTGAACGTATCCTTGCACAAACAAGATGGGCATCACAGATAGAATTATCAAAGCCAATTTCCAGTTAGCTGTAAATGCTATGACTAGTCCAGCCATGACCGTTGCTATATTCTGAACAACTAAGGCCAAGGCATCACCAAGAAGACTCCGGATAGTGGAAGCATCAGTAGACAACCTTGCACTCACTGCGCCACTGATAAGTGAAAAAAAGATCAAATGGTTAGAACATGAAAAATATGGTAGCACTTAAGAATTACCACTCATTCAACACACCTTGAATGTGCAGGTTCATCAAACCAACTTATTTGTTGGTACACGACCTTTTCAAATGTCAAGGAACGAATTCTTTCTATCAACTTTCCACCCGCAACTCCAAAGAAGTAACTCTGCCCTGGAAGAGCTATCAGAGAAGCGCAACCCAAACCCACATACACAAGTGCCCAAAATCGAGAATCTTTTTCTAATTGTTTTGGAGGTTTAAAGAAGATATTAATGGATGATGATAGTAACAGACCAAAGATGGGGAAAATTACACCCTGAACGCCTGCAGCAATTGATCCTATTATCAACGCTGGAAGCTCAGGCTTGTTCATGTATGCCAACCGTTTCATGGACACCACTTTACGCTTCTCAATAACCACCTCATTTTCTGAACTCACCTCCCCATTTTCTTCAGCCTCATAGACACTAAATGGGCCAGGGACAACATGGCTAAGTGAAAAATGCCTGTTAAATGATGAACCTCTACTTAAGGATCTTCCCATAGAGGATCTCTGGCTGCCAGAACGGACCATGGTCTTATCAATATTATTGTCAGAGGTCTGGGTGTCTTCCGCTTGAGCAGCTCCTTCTTGCAGGCGAACTAGTTGGGAGTAAGCCCCTTCTGGATCTCTTGTCAATGCCTCGTGTGTTCCTAGAATTCAGTTTTTTTCATGACAATTAAAATTTGGTGTGAAAGTTTGGAAATTTGGGAAGGAAATTGCAGGTTGAGTTTTACCTCTCTCTACAATTTTCCCTTCTTGCACCACTGCTATAATGTCAGCATTCCTAATAGTTGTCAAACGATGTGCAACAACCACAGTTGTTCGATTTGACATGATGTTTACTAATGCTTCTTGAACTATGCGCTCAGACTCAGTATCTAGTGCGCTTGTTGCTTCATCAAGGAGGAGGATTTTTGGGTTCTTCAGAATGGCCCTTGCAATAGCAATTCTTTGCTTTTGTCCACCAGAGAGCTGAGATCCATGCTCCCCTGCCATTGTGTCAAGTCCCTGTAAACAGATGGATAGACTCAAAGTCTTATTCTTAAACTAATCTTTATAAAATAGAGCAGCACAAAAAATAAAGGTCTATGATTACATTGGGTAGCTTGTCTATGAATTTTGCTGCATTAGAAAGCTTAATTGCTTTTCTGATCTCCTCTATTGTCGCGTTTTCTTTCCCATATGCTATGTTTTCCTTTATGGTAGTTGCAAACAGAATAGGTTCTTGACTAACCAGACCGATCTTCTCCCTTATCCATTTAAGCTGCAACTGCTTCAAATTTACACCATCTATAAGTACTTCACCAGCTTCGGGATCATAAAATCTTTCAATTAGGCTGATCACTGTAGACTTCCCACTTCCACTTTGGCCAACTAGAGCAGCAGTCGTGCCACTTGGAACGTGAAATGAGAATCCGGAGAAGATCTGTACATCTGGCCTTGCAGGGTATCTGAAGTACACATCTTTGAGTTCAATTTCACCTCTTATGTCCTCCAATACGTCCCCACTAGTGTCAGAAGCATCGATATTGGGTTTTCGCTTAATTGTTTCAAACATTTTATATGCTGCAGCCTGCCCTGATGCAAATGCATTCAGACTAGGGGATGTCTGGCCCAAAGACCTAGTCAAGGAGATCATAGACAAATATATGGGAATCAGTGAAATTAAAAGCAAGATAATCAATTTGGATTGTCAAAATTAACAATGATATGTGTCATAAGCGTGCATGGACAAAGTCATAAACATTATATGTGATGCAAATGAACTATCAAGCCAATTATTTTATCAAATGTGATACTCTACTTACATTCCACCAGTCATGAGCGCCATAATTACGTTGAGGACTTGTCCTCCAGTGTATCCCTTATCAATAATCAGTTTGGATCCATACCATACAGCAAGTCCATAACTGCCAAACATAATGAGGAAAAGTATACCAATTCCTAATCCTGAGACCAGCCCTTGTCTAATTGTAGAATCGCAGGCAATTCTTATCTTGCTGTTATACTTTTCTACTGCTCTCTTCTCCCCAGTGAAAGAAGCAACCTTGCAATGTTAAAAATTGAATTAAGAAATTTGACATTTTGGAAAGGTATTTATAGTAGATGCTTATATCGATTCCTTACTGTTCTTATGGATCCAAGTATTTGTTCTGCTAAGCTGCCAGCTTCTGCATAAACAACTTGGCCACGGGTTGACATTCTTGACATCATGAGTGACATAATTCCACCAATAAGGATAATAAGAGGTATACAAGAAAGCAAAACTAATGCAAGGAGCCATCCTCTAGCAAAGGCAATCACAAAGCCACCGAGAAAAGTAGATACAAGTTGTATGAATTTTCCAACCTGTCAATAGACTAATTGTTAATGATGCTTCAAATCCTAGAACAAATATGAAGTTAAGATAAAGTAGAGAAAAATGAGGTTAAAAAAAAGCTGCAAGCATCGTATTTGAGTGAGACTATCCCATTTAGGAGAGGGTATCTCATGTATAGGATAGATGTATCCTCCCTCTCACAATGTGTAGATCCCAAATGATTGGGGTTCACACAATGTAAGGTGGATGATACATATATTTGATACACAAAATAATTATTGCATATTTAGGCATATAAATAAGGACTTCTTTATGGAAATGGTTCGTTATGCAAAGGTTCTTCAATCAAGGAGGTTTACCTTTTCACCCATGGCATTTTGAATGAGAATGGTATCCCCAGACATCCTCTCAATGACCTCTCCAGTATTTGTTTCGGTGTCAAAGAATTCAATGTCTTGTCTTAGTATCGTTTTCAAGTACAAACTACGTATACGGGCAGACTGCCTCTCTCCCGTTACTATCCAGTTCGATACCTCTACAACATATGGCACAAAGTGATCATCAATTAAAATGACTCATATAATTAGCACCAATTAAATCCTAGGGCTAAATCTAGTTGAATGCTGGCCATTATTAGGGGATCCTTAGCCAACATGTGCTCCTATTACATGACAGATACTTCTCAATATATATGAAACACTTATATTTGAATTATAAGCTTTTTATGCACATGTTATTGGCTCTAGTGAAGCACTCTATCATGCACCAACCTTGAAGGATTCTTGTACCGATTGCATATTCTGTTATTTTGCAATGAAAGTAACTCATTTATCATGTACGTATATATGTGTGTGTGTTATCTCTCCACAAGGCCAGTTGACTCAATGAGCAATGACCATATAGAGAAAATATAACAGAAAGAAAAAACATGCAACCGTGCAAGAAAGAATTGGCAACATTCTGCTCTTACGTAGAAGTGCAGCGATTCCTGCACCAATTGCCAAGTACACAAAGTCTACTGCCACCTGAAAATCAAACAGGCACATACTAGTAAGTCAACAAATTTTCCAGTAGTGGAAAAGAGACCTTCATCTCCAATAAAGCACAAAAGAGAGATTATAAAAAAAATTGATGATTTGTTCCCTAGTACCTTTCTTCTACAGCATCTCAATTTGTAACCCACCCCCACCCCCCCAAAAAAAAAACCCATGTCATATATACCAACACATTGTCACTTTAGCAATTTTTAATCTCCATTTTTTAAAAAAAAATTAATAAATGAATCTAGACCTATCCAATTACACATTAATTATTTTCCTAATTTATTATTCACTAATATGTAGCCTCGTGCATGTGCACAAGTTCAATTAAAAAAAATTACAATTATACAATTCAAATTAAACTTTTTTTGAGAAGAGGTTCAAATTATACATATTATTAGCTTATACTTTTTTAAACCATACATTTCTAAAATATGCATGTAATGGTTTCTCATTATATATATATATATATATATATATATGATTTAGAATTTAATTGGTTTTGAACTCTTCGATTTTTGCAACCAATAATTTACTTACTACAAAAATTAAAAACTTAGATAGACACAAGATAAAAAATTGGACTTCAATTGAAATCTAATTGAGAATGTAATTGGACTTAAAAAAATTGGACTTCAGTTGGCACTAAATTAAATATTAAATAGGACACGTGGTGCAAAATTGAGAATTTAATTAAAATCTAATTGGATTTTCTTTGAACTTTGGCTATTAATATATATATATATATATATACACACACTATGATCCAATCCCTTAAAAGTTATAATATTTGTCATTAATGGTATATTTTGCATTTACTTAATTCTTGGAGCATTACATACAATCAAGGTTGTCAAAATCTTGATCTTAGGTAAAATCGGTGAGAATGCTTTGTAGATCCAATTGTAGGATCAAATCTAGTAATGATTTATAGACAAAATGTAACCTATATTTTTAATAAAAATATTTTTCTAATTTGATTTATTTATTTTTGCATTTGCAAAGGCTATTTCAACATTTTTTTTTCTTTCAATATATGTAACCCCCCAAAAGATGCTAGATAATAAACTCCCCAGATCACACTACAATATACATCAATATTTGTGAAAGTTTGAATGCCAAAAATAAAAAAGTTGTAACATTAAAAAGAGAAAAAAGAGTACCAAATATTGCAGTATTGCACCAACACAATTAATACAAACTCAGCCATTTCATCAAATATACAAGGATGTTTCAAGCCTTCTAGATTAGCAAAAAATTTCCTTTCATCCTATCAAAAAAATTTTTTTTTTTAATAAAACATTTCATCTATATCATATTTGTTTCATGTTCAGCTAGAGATATCAATACCCAAAACAATAACCAAAAAAAGATCTAACAACCATGCATGCATGCAAGACCAAGAAACAAAAGAAAAAAAGACCTACAAGACATTGCAAAAAACAAAAATGCATACCTTAGCCACTTCATCAACGACCTTGGATGGGTCGCTGGAGCCAAACGAGTTGATCAGCTTCCCAAATATGATCGTCATGAGCGGCTGCGCTAACCCATTGCCCACAGCACCTATTGTGCCCATAGTCATGAAGAACAGGTCAAATTTGTCGGCGAAAGTGAACAGCTTATAGAATGGAACCCTCTGCTTCTCAATTTTCTCGGCCATGTCTTCTGATTCTTTTCCTCCATTTCCATCACCACCTCCTTCCTTGATCGACATTTGTATTTTTTGTTTCTCTCTGTCTCTTGGCTCTAAACAAAAAAGCAATGGTATTGCTTTCTTTTTTTATGAAGCGAATAAAAAATAAACATTCATGCATATATATAATGAAACAAAGAAACCTATATATAGGTTTTGGTTTTGTTAATGCGCGTTTTACACGTTCTTGTTACAAACAAATTAACATAAATTACTAAATGCAGGAAGGAAATATGTAATTGAAATGTCCCTATGGCCTGTTTTGTCGCCACAAACATAGTGCTTGAATTCGAAATCCCTGTTGGGAAACTTATATATAGCATTCTTTAATTTGTAAGAAAAAAAATGCTAAAGCTACAAAATTGTACATCTTACAAAATATTTTACAAACTTTACGATTAGTGGGAATTTGGTGAGTATAGGAATGTTTTTAATCCATACATACATCAACCCTTCTTATCACCAATCTATTGATGAATTTTTAACATCCATGTTATCTATATATAATTCTATATATTAATAGGCAAAACTTAGAGAAAATTCAACTAGATTCTACAACTGAAGTCTAATTTTGCACTATATATTATTTATTTTTAGAGAAAGTTTTATTTCTTAATTTTGGAGTCAAATGTGGGATTATATCATAAATATCCATTCAAGTGAGTTATTGCGTATAAAAATCAGAGTCTAGAATTAATAAACATAAAAAAAAAAATTCTCAAAAAAAAAAATATAAATATAAAAAATTGACAATTTACTTTTTCTACTTCTACTAATAATATTCTTAGAAGACTTTTTAAAGAGTTAAAAAAAACATATAAAAATGACTATCAATAATATTTAAATTATATATATAAGAATTATACTATTCATTTTAATGTATATTTTTTAAGTATATCTATGCATATGCACAGAGTTACAAGCTAGTTTCTATAATAGGCTATTTTAGAAAGAAACATTATTAGCTACTTCCAAAGAAGAGTAAAGTGGTGCTCTCTTTCTATCTCCTCTCACATTTATAGTGAATTTTGCGAATTAAATTTATGATGGGTTGGTCACGAGGGAACACCACGTCACTTAATAAATTTCCCTTCTAGAAGCTTTTCATATTATTACTAATTAAAAAAAAAAGTTAGAAAGCCAAACTAGAGTATCACTGTCACCACAAAAAATCCCATGCAGATAAGTCTGGTTAGAACTTAGAAATAGCACTATCCAAAGTAACTTTTGCAGCAAGCATCGACCTCTAATGCGAGGGGATTTAAATCATTGGACGTAAAGAGTAGAATTAGTAAGGGCTTTCTATATTTAAACCCTCCAATATTGTGTCAGGTATATTTTTGTAAATAAATAAAAATAAAGATTAATATTATTATTATCTAATATAATTAGAAAATCTAAAATCCTATCGTCAAAGAACTGTAAATGATACTAGCAAATTTTCTAAAATTTTCTTTGTTTCACCGCTGTTTGAGATTTGACCGCAAGACAATTTGGCACAATTTAGGGATCTCTTTGTTCTTGATCTATGTTGAATATAAACATTTTTACCATGAGAAGTGTTATGTTTACAACATTTTATCATAAGCAGTAAATTATTATTGGTTTTAATTTGAATTCACAAATTAAATTATTTTTTTGCTCACCCATAATA
Organism: Quercus glauca; assembly: GCA_023736055.1. Taxonomy (NCBI): domain Eukaryota; kingdom Viridiplantae; phylum Streptophyta; class Magnoliopsida; order Fagales; family Fagaceae; genus Quercus; species Quercus glauca. Next base: position 62,254,283 of record CM043319.1, on the reverse strand, counting down.
ACCCGTAATAACCTACTATCTAAAATTTGTTATGAAATTATTGTGAAAATGTTGTAGACATAAAATTTATCTTTGACCATCTAATAAAATCTTTGGAATTATTTAGTTCCACTATTAATGTCCAGCGATATCATATAAACTTCAATTTTATTATTATTTTTGAAATATTGCTATCGATATAGGGGAAAAAAAATAGAAGAAGAGAGATTATTGGCCAATGAATGAGGAAGAATGTTATAGACATGTGATTTTTCTCTCTCTCTTTCTCTCTCCTTTTTTATTTACTAGATGCACTCAAGTGACAAGACAATCACACAAGCACAATGAACACACAAACTTGAAAATTATTTGATTTATCAGCCTTAGTAGACTAGATCCCATTTTTTTTGCGAAAAAATTGTAATGTACCAACTATATATTCTAGACCAGGGCCGGCCCAAGCATTTCGGAGGCCTAAGGCGAAATCTTCAAATGGGGCCTTTATATAATCACTTAAATAATATTTAACTAGCATTTTATATAATAATTTTTTTTAAATCCATTCTTTTTACTATTTAATATGATTTTTTTTTTTGTGAAGAAAATGCTAAAGTTATAACAAATTTTACTACAAACCGATATTGTAATGAATGTGATCAATGACATGAGACTTACAAAAATACTAGAAATATTATAAAATTTACAACATGAGAATTACAAAGATATATCATCTATCACAAATATTCATTCAAAAATGCATTCAATAGTTTGTTGAAATCCACCTGTCATATTCATTGTCACATTAAATTATAAAAGTAATGGAGACCACCACACACTCTTGGTACAATGATCGTTCTACAAGTATAAGTTCTTGTGGGGTGTGGGAGGAAATGGCCGAGATTTAAGTATCTAGAAGAGAGTTTCGCACACATATACACTTAGATTAGACTAGAGTATAATTTTTATTTTGTATAAAAATAATTAAATAAATAAAAGTTATGTAGTAAAATCATATCATATCATATTATATATAATACAAGTTGGGCTTAGACGACGTGGTTGCACCCCGTGGCTTCATCAAATTGCAGAAATTTTATTAAAATTTTGGATTTTTAAAGAATTAAAAAGGAATAATATACTATCAGGACTCTAATTCATTCTTATCATTAAATAAAATTAGATTAATATTTTTTTTATTTGTTAGGATATATTTCTTAAATTAAGGGATAATATTTAACATACAAAAATTTAATTTAGATAATATTTATCATCTAATTAACATTATTATTTTTATTTGTTAGGATATATTTCTTAAATTAGGGGATAATATTTAACATACAAAAATTTAATTTAGATAATATTTATCATCTAAATTTTCAAAATTTTAATATTATTAAATTAGTATTATTTTATCAGAATATCAAGCTACTAAACTTGATTATTAAGGGATAAGTACAATCCAAATTCTTCAAAAGGTGATAATATAAATCTATCCCAAGAAACAATATATATCTCCAATAATTTGATAATCTCTATCTATTCCAAAAAACAGTATATATCTCCATTAATTTGATAATTTCTACGTTGATGATATTTAATATATATATATATATATATCAAAATTCCCTATAACAATCAACCACGTTCTCTTTTTTCTTTTCTTTTTTTTCTTTTTTTATTACTATTATTTTCATTTTTTTTTAATTTTCTTTAGAGTTATTTTATGGTTTTTTGTCTTCATGTGATTTTAATTAATGAATTCAAAACATTCGAAAACATTGTCAAGTTTTTAAAGGCTCTTTCGTTGTTTTTGTATTTTGTTTTTATTAAATTGATTAGGTTTTGTGTATTAGTTGCCTTTTGTTTAAACTAATTTTCTTAGCTTTGATCTAATTAATATGCTTAGGGTTAGGGTCTTAGAATTAATGATTAAATATGGTTAGAATTAATAGATTAATTTTAACAATTTTCTTATTTGATTTTTATGTTACATCAAATTATCAAGATGTTCTACACGTGTATTATTGAATTATCAACTTTAATTTTAATTTATAATATTATCAAGATTATATTAATTTTAGATTTATCAATTGTTTAGTACGTTTTTTTTTAAAATAATTATCAATTTAAAATTCAATTTGGAATTATCAATTTAATTTTTTTTAGGAAGAAATCTTAACCCTTATTTAAGTGAGATAATTATTTACACTTGATAATTTTTTCTTTTATCTTTATTGAATCTATTAAAATATATAATTATTTATATATTTATTTTATAAGTTTTTTCATAAAACCGTGCAATGCATGGGCCTATATCTAGTTTATAGTATGTAAGGACTCAAATTGAATTAGACTCAAACAATAAAATTTTTAGAGAGCGGGCGTAAGAGCTAAGTTCAATGGGTAGAAAAGAGACATGATCGTTCTGCAATAAAGGAAGCCTTGAACTAGTTCTTTTTGGCGATCTCTCTTCTTCTCGGCTAGGTTTTCAGGGAATATCTTAATGGGTACTCCAGTGTTTCTTTTTTCTCCCTCTTTAACGTCATATTCTTTCTTGTTATATACTGCCTTCCTCCTTTCATTCTCGCCGTACACGTGTAGGTTTTAATCTGGGAGCTTCTTTTCGTCCCATCCAGTACGTCCTGGAACCCTTGCTTGGCGGTCATAAGGCTGCTTGGTTACTGTTTAGGTATCACCTCCACGTTAATGCGGCCAGAGAGTTAGCTGGGAAGCATTTAATGTGAAGGTAGCAACTTTATGAGATATTTGCTACCTTTTTCGGTTCCTCCTTTGTTGATGCTTATTTTTAGTTCATACGTAACTTTGTAAAGGACCTTGAGTATTAAAATAGTTACATTCACCTCGGCCCTTGGTTCAGAGGTGGATCTTATCCTCGGATGTAATTTGGGCTATTACACGTAACTTACATCTCTTTGTATTATGGCATTCTCAAAATAACACTCTTTAACCATCCTCGGACATGTGAGTGTTCTCGGACTGGTGAGTGTTCTCGGACTGGGCCGTTGGGTCACAAGCCCACTCGGACAATGGGCCCCACATAGTATTTTTAACATTTTCCTATTTGAATTACTTGTGATTAGTAATACGTCTATTTGTAAGGCTTATTTATTTAAATTTGTCTTATCTCTATCTTTAACATTACTTAATTCTTTGAATCTTCTTAATAGTAAAAAAAAGATGTAAACTAAAATGTTTTAATATCTCCCAAAAATATTTATATATAAAAAAAAATAAAAAATTTGCCCCCAAATTTGGGGCCTTCTCTAGTAAGGGGCCCTAGGCAATGGCCTAATTGGCCTAAGCCTAGGGCAGGCCCTATTCTGGACCTAAGTCCTCTATGTGTAGTGCTTCTCGGGCATTACTTGACTACTGTGTACTGCCCACTATTCCTGATTGCTGTTCTACTGTTATATATGATAGAATGACTACTAGCTAGACTAGAGTACTAATAGACTATGCTAGAAATACTAATGTTATTTATGTTGGAATTGACTCATTGGATGTCTCTCATTATGATTTATCATTTAGGTATAGATAGATACTTGTGTACTGTCACTAGGTCGTTACTGTTTTGTTTAAGTGTGATATATTAAGATTTGATATCTATCTTATTGTGGTTGAGATTTATCCTAACTTTATGTGTTTAATGTGTGTTAGTGTTTCTGTGTTTATCAATTTATTCTTTTATTCTTTTTGGTTTTTTTCTTCTAGATTTTGTAATTGATATGTTTTAGGTTTATAATGTTAATTATTGATTGTTGATTTGTAATGCTTTATACTTTGTCTAGGAGTTCTTAAATGAATAGAATGAGTAAATCATAAAGAGATGGAAAAGAATGGAATGAAATTGAATGTATTTAAGAGAAATAAATGAAAAAGAAAGGAATGTAACAGAATTAATAAATCTTGTTTGGATGTTTTAAAACAAAGGAATGAAAGGTAAGTAACTTTGTTTGGAAGTAACATAGAGGAAAAATAATAATATTGTTTTATAATAATATATTACTATTATATATTGATTAAAACAATGCAAACCCAAGTGCAGACTATTCGCAAGTAATAATATCTTGGTGAGTCCAAGGTCGATCCACATGGAATGATTGACACTAATGTAAAAACCTCTATTATTAACAACAAAATAAAAATAGTTGTTTGTTTTTCCAACAAAAAATGGAGCAAGATAATATTGAAATTACAATTGAAAATAGCATAATAAATTTGAGAGAAATTAATGGAGAAAAACACTAGGCATTCAAAGATCCACATAATATTTCATCATATGAACTTGGATTATTTTTAACTCAATTAAGGTAGAGAGCCAACTCGCCTAATTGGAAGACAAAACAACAAAGTACTCAAACAATGTGTAGATTAAATATGAATGATTGAGCAAGTAATTCAACTGGCATGCTATAGGGGAGATTAAACATTTAATATATTTTCAAATTGTAACAAATCAAGGAGTTCAAGCATTCAATATATATAAAAATCATATTAAATCTTAAAAACTTGTCAACATGCAATGATTCTCAATAATAAAATCAATGGCAAAACTTAGATATAGTATCTTATGTATTGTACTTTAGGTTTCCCTTTTAAAATTTAAACATGTGGCTATTTTGCAAAAATACTAAACGGCGTCAAATCTAATTTCCCATAGTGTGAGAAACCTCAACCCATTAGTCCTTTCTCCTTTGAGTTCCAGCAGCAAAACTGTAACGCCCCAAGGAAAAAAAATAAAAAATAAAAAATAAAAAATAAAAAATAAAAAATAAAAAATAAAAAAGATTTATTTTTGGACTCCCACATGCCCCACCTACCGCATTCATTACCACCACACATCACCCTCCCTTCTCTCCCTCTTTGGCCACTCAACTAAGGGTATTCTACACTTTGTTCTTTTTTCTTTTCTTTCACACAAACCCACTCCTCACCACCATCTCCACCATCTTTTTCCGGTGAGATCACTGGAAAAATCCTTAAAACCCTCTAAGCATCTTCATATCTTTTTTTTATGGTAAAAACTCCTAATCTTTGTGAGAGTGCCTTTTTTTTGTTAGCACAGTGGCCCAAAGATCTTGGGCCAAATAATTGTTCTTGGTAGACTGGGCTTGGTTCACTGCAGCTAAAAGGCTGTTTAAGAACCAAGTGGTGCACAAAGCAAGCTTCCTACAACACAATTAAACTAACAAGCAAAAATGTCTATATTGAATGACAGTTTAAACGGCAAGGAAATGTACAGCAATAAAGATACAGTAAAACAAAAGGTTAGGGATCCTCTAATCAATGAGAGACATTTTATTAATTTTCTTTAGTTGTGATTACAATGCTCACTAAGACGTGATACAAGGTTTAACTAAGTTCAAAAATTACAGACTTTGATAGCTATTCAACCTTCCAAGACTTGCAAAGTTTGAACTCTTTAAATCCGAGTATGTGCTATAATGGCTGTCTCTGGGATACCGAGAGCAGTTCCTCTATTTTTCTTAAACTTTACAGAGTTCTTCCTATGATTCCATGTATTTTCTAGAAATCCAAAAGAATGGCAATGAATGTCTGGAATAAAAAATCAATGAGTCGAGAATCTGCCCTTTAGCAAGGATTTCCCCCTTCTTTTATAGTGCAGCTCTAGGGTTCCAAGGTACCAGTGGTTTCTCCCTTTTGCCCCTTAGAGTTCGTGCTGTGTCAGTTTGCTCAGGGGCTGGTCATTTCCTTTTTTCTCATAACTTCCTTCTTTTGGTGCGACCAAGTTGAAAGCCCCATAGCTGTTTTTCTATTTCAAGCTCTCCTCAAGTTGTTGATCTTCAACCATTTGGCCTTTTCTTTTACCCTTCCAGCTTTTGGTTGCACTCCATTCTTGTCATTTTCTTGAATAGTTGGAATCCATATACTGCTGCGTTGAAAGTTCCCTTCCGGTTGCGTCTTTTATGGTTTTCCCATTCTGGGAACCTTGGGGCACAACCCCTTCGTTCATGCATGTTTTGCTTTTGTACTTTCTAATCCCACTGCATGTCTGGCACATGAGACCCGCATGCTCTTTGTCTTTTATTCCTCTTTTGAATCTGCTTCAATCTTACTTATACCGTGTTGCACATCCCATGGATCCCCGGACTCTGGTGACTTCTGGGACCCCGGCCCAGCTCTTTGGGCTCCTTTTGGTTTATTGATCCTGGCCGTTGGGCTTTTACTTTATGTATTTTAAATTCTGTCCTTCCATGGGTCTTTGGATCCAAATCCTTTGGACCTCCCACCCTTTCCTTTTTTTTTTCTTTTCTTCATTACGTGAGCCCAGCCCTTTTTTTATTTTCTCTAGGCTCATTTCCATGAAATTGGCCCAATGTGCTATTTCTTTGGGCCTTAGACTGTGAGCAAATTTGAACCTCAACAATCTTTTTGGTGGGTTTTTATACTTTTTCTTGAGGTTCTTTTTATCTAAGTTTTGGAAATGATATTCATGCGATTTATGAGCTTCTTGGGTGATATTCTTGTGATTATGTATATGGGTTTTGATTTGGTGGACTTATTTGAAAAGTGGGAACTACTTATTAAGTGATGAGATTTTAATCTTACGGAGAATACCTAGAATGACTTAAGTTTATAAATTGGAGTCTATGCCTTGTAAATTAAATTAATGAGAAACTTTGGAAGTGGAATAAATTATTTGTGAGGTTAAATACTTAGGCTTGCCTAATTAATTTCTTATTTAGTGATTTCAAATTCGTAGCTAGATGAAGTGTCAAGTTTTATGCTTATATTGATAAGTTTGCTTGGTAATGTATAGGTTGTAGTATATCTCCTTTTAGAGCGTTGGAAGTTAGGCTTTTTTGCGGATTGCAAGATAAGTAGCTTTTTAATGGAATTTTTGGAAAATAACCATATTGCATAAACGTTGTTTTTGGGTTAGACACATTTTGGGAAACTATTTATGGAAACTATATTTTCCTAAAAACTATGGTGTTGTAACCTTAATGTATATGACTATTTATGAAAAATGTATTTTATTTGGAATTGTATACAGGGAAATGCATGAATTGTTGACATGGAAATATAAGCATCTTTGATAATGGATTTCATGAAATTATTGTATTGTTGCAATTTCTAAGGAGGCTTTAACGCTAGTAAGATTTGGGGAAATTGATAGAAAATCTTATTGCAATTAATGATTTTAAGGACCTTAAGAATTTTATGGATATCTTGGTTATTGGAAAATTTTATGAAACTACTTGGAAAGGTAATCGTGTATTTTGAATACATTTAATTTGTGAGCTTCTGATGTGATTTTGCATTGTACCACGATATTGGTGATTACCCTGTGTTTGTGACAACGAGTTAGGTTAGAGCCTCTCACTTTGCATGACGCAGGTAAATCCTTGAGTGTGTGGGAGGCTGCTGCCCATACGACCAAAAGACCACATGCAAAAGGGGTACTGTATAACGCACCCTTCCTTGCTGCCCATGGAGGGAATAGGTAAATCTTTGAGTGTGTGGGTGAAGCTAAGTAGGGCCAAAAGACCACATGCAAAAGAGGTACTATATGACACATTCTCCCCTGATGTCCATGGGGGGGGGGGGGGGGAAGGTAAATCCTTGAAGGTGTGGGTGAGGCTGCTGCCCATGAGGCCAATAGACCACATGCCAAAAGAGGTACATATCTTGCTAGTGGTCTGTGGGTTTCTAACTTGTCTCTATAGTGGTATAATGTCTTTGTGACATTTTTGTCTTTGTTGTGGCTTATCATGTGGCTTGGGTTGGCCTTTCAGGTTTTTGGAACAATGTTATCATGCTCACAGTATATATATTATGTAGTTTCATGGTAATCATTTTGAGAAGCTTTGGGTGTCATTATTTAATGATTCTTATCATTTTATCAATGAAATAATTTTGCAATTTTTAGCTAGAAATTCTCAAGTTGTTTCATGTTGTAATATGCACATAATGATGAAACTTGCATTTCCTCTACCCCCATTAATTGTGCTACTTACTAGGCTCTGTCTCATCCCATTATTTCACCAAAATTTTTTAGAGTAGGCAGCAATCATTTTGAAACAGGTTTTTGTGGCTAGCAGTAGTTAGACAAATTACTGATGGAGTCTGATCTTTCATATCGGTGATCCTTAGGTGTTGTACATCCTAGAGGAAGCTTGATACATTCTTTTGTAGCTAATAGTGATGATGACTTTTATTCCCACTGATGGGACAAGCTGATGATGTGTAATTATATTTATTCAGACTTCAATTTTTTTGTGGTTAATGGTCCTTGTAATTATAGATTAGAGCTCTGACTTACTTTGGGAGTATCTTTAATGAAATTATTAAGAAAATTCTTGACGTTGGTACTTGGTATGAATTATTTGAATTGAATTGTCAAAAAAGAAAAATCTACCGGTACCTTTGGGTTGTATTTGTCATGTTTTGGACCCTTTTGGGTTCAGGGCATGACAAAAACTCTCTCAATTTCCTGTTCTCTCTTTGCTAGAAATCAAACCTCTTGAACAAAAAATCAAACATAGGTGAGCGAATTTAATATCTCGAAAAATAATCTTGAGGGTTACTTTGAGAGTATCTTTAATGAAGTTATTATGAAAATTCTTGATGTTGGTACTTGATATGAATTATTTGAATTGAATTGTTAAAAAAGAAAAATCTACCGGTACCTTTGGGTTGTATTTCTCATGTTTTGGACCCTTTTGGGTTTGGGGCGTGACAAAAACTCTCTCAGTCTCCTGTTCTCTCTTTGCTAGAAATCAAACCTCTTGAACAAAAAATCAAACATAGGTGAGTGAATTTAATATCTTGAAAAATAATCTTGAGGCTACCTTAGGGGTTCAAGAGCGAGATGTACATTTTGAGTCTATTGGGTAACCCAAATCTTTGTAGCCCCACTTTGAAACCCTTGCATCCATGTTCAAAACCCAAACAACCTTTGTCCTATGTTGTTTTAGTTATGCTAGCTGTTTGGGTTGTAATCCTACTAGTGTCTCGTGTTATGGTTTTACAAAACCAAATTTCTAGCATTTGGTACCAAAACCAAAAAGAAATGGAAGGGAATTGCATTCCATCGAATGGGATTTAGTGAGGAGACATTTTTGCATTTCAAAGAAAAGAAAATTTGATTGGATGGTTGGATATACAAGGTGAAACTCAGATGGGTCAAATATTAGCAATTAGGATTTAGAAGGCTTTGGGAAAAGAGAGAGCTGCTGCGCCTGGGATGGGTTTCTCTTTCTCACGAGGTAAGAGATAAATTTAACGCTGTTTAATATTTCTATTAAGGTAGCCATGCTGTTTAGATACATAAGGTACTGTATTTAAGTTTTGCCTTAAAAAGAATCTCAATAATCAATCATCAATCCATAAAAAGCATATAGATAATCTCAATATCACATGATAAAAATATTAGTTTTCACCTTTAATCCTAACTAGTATGTAACCCCGTGCTACCGCACGGGACTGGTTAATTGTAATGATGCTATTGGCCAATTTTTTTGTTTTTGTTTTGTTTTTTGTTTTTGTGGGTTTATCACACAGATGATAGAATTAAATCAAATAATGAAAAATATATATTGCATTTTATTATTTAAGTAATGCTAGTGGTTTTTTTTTTTTTTTTGGTTTATCATACATAGGATAGCATTAGATAAAACAATGAATAAAAAACAGAGAATATTGCATTTTATTATTTAAGTGATGCTACAGTGAAGAAAAAAGAGAATATTGCATTTTATTATTTAAAATATATAAAGGGACATTAAAAAATAAAAACTGATCATTGAGCTTGGAATCTTCTTGGAGGCGCCAATGAAGCGCTAATGTATGAGAGTGTGAAGCAAGGAAGAGTGGGATTGAACATTGTGTTTGAACTTGGCCTTGCTCTGAGAAATCCATAAGGAGGAGGAGAGGGTAGTGTGTGGATCTAGTTGGTAGAGGTTGAGAGAGGAGGAGACATGGGATGACGATATGGAATTAGGAGGAGATGATGTTTTACTTTTATAGTCTTTCTCGTTGGACTCTTTGGTTCTGGTTGTGAGATTAGAAGAGCTCCAGAGCCTATTGAGATCACCCATAAAAGTGTGCAGGTGAGATGTTCTTGCTTAGGCCAATGAGTATTATCATTGTGGTTTTCTTGGCTTCTGTATTAAATATTAATGCATCATTTATTTGGGCACAAAAATTAGAAAATTTAGATAAGATACATGACACAAAATTGGAGTCCAATTTATAATCTCCATAAAAGTGTGCAGGTAAGATGTTCTTGCTTAGGCTAATGAGCATTATCATTGTGGTTTTCTTGGCTTTCGTGTTAAATGTTAATGCATCATTTATTTGGGCACAAAAATTAGAAAAGTTAGATAAGATACATGACACAAAATTGGAGTCAAATTTATAATCTAATTAGATTTTTTTTTTGAGTTTTGGTTAGGACAAGTGGCGCAAAATTGAGAATCCAATTAAAATCTAATTGGATTTTCTCTCTGCTTCACCTATTATTATATATATAGACTAGAGATTTAGCCACTCATATTTATGCAAAATAAAGCCGTCAAAACAATGCTAAATGTCTAAAAGAAATAAAAATAAGATAAAAAACGTTCTAGGTTTTTTCCTCCTCTATAACCTCAGCCTCCTCTAAAAGAAAAAAGAAAATCCCTCAAATTTTGAATGTGAATCCCTTAATTTTTGGGTTTTTTTTTTTTTTTTTTTTTCTTCACTATCAGCTTCTAGCTCATGTTTGACCTCCAAAACAATTTTTCCAAATTTGTGGTAAACTATAAAGTCGTAGATATATCCTTGAGTTTTTCTGTGGTCAAAAGAATAAGGTCAATCGAAAATTTGTGCAAAAAGTTATAGCAAAAATATTGAAACGCCACAGGATGTTTCCATATTAGGATTTTTCCGATTTTGGCTTGAATGAATTTATTTATTTTCTTTTTTATTCTCATACATTTTTACTTATTTAATACCTCAGCCTCCTCTAAAAGAAAAAAGAAAATCCCTCAAATTTTGGATGTGAATCCCTTAATTTTTTTTTTCACTATCAGGTTCTAGCTCACGTTTGACCTCCAAAACAATTTTTCCGAATTTGTGGTAAACTATAAAGTCATAGATATATCCTTGAGTCTTTCTGTGGTCAAAAGAATAAGATCAATCGAAAATTTGTGCAAAAAGTTATGGCAAAAATATTGAGACACCACAAGATGTTTTCATATCAGGATTTTTCCAATTTTGGCTTGAACGAATTTATTTATTTTCTTTTTTATTCTCATACATTTTTACTTATTTAATACTTCAAAAACCATGTCTCAGTTGATCTTAACTTTTGGATTCTCTTGACTGAATGTTTGCATGATTAGCTTATCAGTTTTAATCTTCTACAAAAGAAAAATATACGTAATAAATATATTTTAGAGAAAACTTTCAAATTCATATATTTATGTGTAATTAAACATTTAATTGATGTGTTTTCAAAAAAAAAAAAACATTTAATTGATGTGATATTGCCTACAGAAAAAACTAAGATAATAGTGTAATTTTAAGCAGTTATCATTAGACCACTATTTTAAAATAAAAAGCTACATATATAGGGCTATTTTTAGAGTTCTAGTAAGAAATTTATCAAATTTAATTTAATTCCCTCAAATGCTTCCCAATTTTAGGGAGAGTGAAAATTTTAGCTTTTAAAAGAATAAAGAGGAATGAGTGTTCTTTTCTACCAATTTCATTTTCTCTCACTTATATTTCAATTCGAAACAAAACAAAAGAAGGAACCTTCCATTCTTTCCATTAAAACTCCCAAACAAATAAAGGGAAGAAAAATATTCTAAAAATATTCTTTTCATTCCTTTACATTCCATCACTTTCCCTCCTCCCAAACGAGATGTTAAGGGTTTAAAGTTAAGCCTAACATGTATAAAGAAATCCCGAGTTTTAAAGTAAAAACTAGCAAGAAATGCCTAGTTTCTTTTTAGGAAAAAAAAAAAAAAAGAAGCCCAAATGGCTTTATAAAAATCAATCGTTTTTTTTTTTTTTTTTTTTAAAAAGACCTAGCTGGAAAAAAAAAAAAAAAAAAAAAAAAAAACAATCAAACTGGTATCAAAAATACATTTCTTTAGTGGAAAACTAGCCCAAAATTTAGAATCATTTTTTAAAAGTGACTCATAACTAAACTAACCACACCAAAAGGATATGCCACACCGCCCCTTATAGATCAGTTCTTACCCTTCCATAGGTGGGATGCGGTCAGGGATGAGGGAAAATCGCACTCTATAGGAGTGGTGCAAACCCTCCCTCCCAAAATCAGCCGAACCGCACCATGTGTGTAGGCCTACATGCACATTGCAGATGGAAATAAGTGTATGTAATTGGTTAAGAGACAAGGTTTAAACCCCCAAACCGATGCAATACAACCTGCAACGTCGTGAGGTATTTCTTGATAGGCTTATATGGAGTACATAGTTCAAGTGTTGGGAGTTTTCACAATGCTGCATTGATGTTGCTAAAGTCTTGAATGCCCCAATTTTCTATGTAAAAGCTAATGATACGAAGGTTGTTCATGTTTGTGAGCTTACAACTTAGTGGCATATGACTTTTCACTGAGATGTGGTTGATTTAGTTTAATATCAATATTATAATAAATCTCCCTAATGTTCTAGTGTAAGATATTTACATACAATACTAGAGGAGTATGATTTGATAATTGATGCTTGTTATGAGTTTCTTCTATTTTTAGTCAAATTGTATTCTCCTGATTTTTTTCCTTCAACTCTTATATATTTTAACTTTATTATGGCCATGTAGAAAACAAGTACCATGTATTATTCTTGATATATTTGCTTATTAGCATTTGTATAATAAAGGAAGCTTTCAATAAACAACTTCAAATAAAAATACTCTTATATTAGGTGATAAAGTTTTAGTGAAAGTGTGATTATATGGGTTTAAATTTTGTGATTATATTAATCAACAAATAAAGTAATTTAATGAGAGTGTGATTGTGTGTATTTTGTTATTAAACACATATTTAACATTAATCCAATCTAAAAGCTAAGTTTTTTTCACTAGCTATTTCAATCAATGGTATGCTTGTTAGGTCAAGAAAAATACACAGTGATACAAGTACTACAAGTTTTTCTATATTGGACTTACAAATTGATGTGTCATCAATTATAAGTGGCAATTCAAATATTCATTTATAAAATGGTTGAAGTCTCAGTTAAAAAAAAAAAAAATGGTTGAAGCTCACTAATCATATTTATTGTCACCTCAGTTTTTAAGTTTTTCAAAATCAATAACTACACATTTAGAATTTTACAAAATCATAAAATAATTAAAAATATAAATGGTCGTAGGAGATATGCATCTAGTAGTAACTAAAATGAAGTCGTAATAATCACCCACCCAATATATATATTTATAGTAACCCACCTAATATTTATTAAAAAAAAAAACCAACCACCTCAGGGATGGACCCAAGTGGGAGCCCGAGCCCCCCGGGTCCAAAAAATATATATATATATATATATATATATATATATTTTTTATATTTCATTTTTTTGTAGTTGGGCTCCCTTCCAAAATCTTAGACCCACCCCCCCCCCCCCTCCCTCTTCTTTAATAAGTCTAGCTAGCCTCACTTAAATAGCAACTATCCAATTCAAAAACTTAACAAAAATAATAAAAATATTCACGATGGTAATTGTATTTTAGCAAAAATAAGTGTTTTACCATCAAAAAACCAAAAAATCATGTGTTATTGGAGCAACTAAAGCTAAATTTTTTACAATTACAGTAAACTGGTATAAATACCAATTGACTGTAGCAAGTTATTAAAAATAAAATACGCTATTTTATTAAGATTATATCTCTTCCTTCAATTAAAAAACTCAAATTCTCTCGTTTCCTTTATTATTTTAATGAGTTGTTTATATTATTTTAAATGAAGTGATAAAAAAAAAATAGAACAGTATTTGATTTGAATGTATTGTAAGTTAGGTGGTAAAATAGATGAAGTAGTTTTTTGAGGTGTTAAAAGCTAAAATTTTTAGCATCATCATTGTGAACGTTCTAACTTCCAAAAAAAATCCTAAGCAACCTAGTATTAAAAGAAAACATTATTTTGTTTTTGTTTTTGTCTTTATTGGTAAATGATCGCATCTTAATATATTTAGAAACAACGATTTGAAGTATTTATAATTTTTTAATACCATATGGATGCCTATCTGAAATTTTTTTTTCTTTATACTCCGCCCTCCACTAGCTTAAAATCCTGAGTCCGTTCCTGAACCACCTCATAATCTTCAAAAGGTTAAGACTCAATGATACTGCCTACATAAAGGAGAATTTGGTTCGAATCTTTCATGCCCTATATATATATATATATATATATATATTCAAAATCAAGCTTTACAAATACTAGCACAAGAATACATAAAATTTCAAAAAAGATTATTTTAGAACAAATTCTCAAAATTCGTTAACTTATCTGTATTAAGTTATATATAAGTTCTTAATTATCAAAAAATAAAAAGAAGTTATATATAAGTTCTTTCAGAAAAAAAGAAGAAAAAAGAAAGAGTTATATATAAGTTTACTCATTAAGTAATTCTAAACGTAGTGAAAAGTAAACCGTAAAAAAATTATGCAACTAGAAATCAATGAATTAATTTTGGCTAAATTACGCCAATTTCTATTGTGGTTTCTTATTATAATTTATAACACTTCTCAAATGTTTCAGGAAATGACATTCATTTAGGGGTGTGCAGAAAACCCACCGACCCACCAAACCCGACCCGACCCAACCCGACCCATCGGGTTGGGTCGGTTTTTAGGCCTTGGTGGGTTGGGTTGGGTTACAAAATTTTTTTTAATAGCGGGTCGGGTTGGGTTTGGGTCATAAAATTACAAACCCGCCAAACCCGATCCGACCCACCGACCCACCCATATTTAATATATATTTAAAATATATTATATATTTAATTTTTTTTTAAAAAACCAGGGCACTTATATATATTTAAATATATATATATATTATATTATATTTAATAATTAAAAAAAAAACCAGTTGTAGAGCAATACTTCCTCAGTTCCTCCTACTAATACTAATTATATATATAATATGTATTATATAATTAATAAAATTTTTAAAATAACCAACTCTTCCTATCCTATATAAAAGCCAATTAGTTCACACAAACTCTAGTAAATTATTATTGTTGTTTAGTTATTGATGTTGTTTGCCTTTAAGGAATTACATCGATACTAATCTTTGGGTTTTTTTAATATATTAATATTTATATTTTTTTTCTACTCAATTTAATAATAATAAAAAAAAAATTTCAAACCCATGGGTTCAACCCGACCCACATGGGTCGGGTTGAATTTATGTGATGGGTTGGGTTGGGTCGAATTTTTTTTGACCCACCATGGTGGGTCGGGTCAAAAAATTCTCTCAACCCGACCCAACCCGACTCATGCACACCCCTACATTCATTTACTAAGATTTTTTTAAAAATTAAAAAGGAAGTGTATACCCTCTAACAACTTATTTGCTAGCAAGCTAGAAGTGGGTACAGTTAGCTTAATTAATAAAGTCTTTGATGGTTAAATAAAATATTTGAGATTCAATTCCCACCTATACCAAAAATCGATTGATGTATGAACTTTTTTATTGTTAAAAAAGAATGTATGGACTTTTTTATTGTTAAAAATCAGCCAATTGGACACCACCAGTCCAAGTTGCACTGTTGCACTGTCTGCACAGAACTTTTCGGGTTTCGCCGGATTAATATAGCATAAATACTCCAATAATAGTTCAGTTTTATTGCTCGTGTTAACTTTATAACTGTTTATTATGTAAAGTTTCATTCTTATATATGATAATACCAGTATTAAAATCAATATATATTTTTAAAAATTCATTGTTTTAGCATTTACACTCAACATCAATATTTTCGTATTTCTATTTATAATTATGAAATTGTTTTATTAAAATATTTGTATATGTATTATACGAACACATTTATATGTGTTTTATATTAAACATGTGTTATTAGAGTACATTTATTTCACACAGCAAATGAGGTATTAAAAAAAATGTATTTGCAAATATTTATACATTATAGTAGGTGTATACTATTAACTATGTTACAACATGGTATTTAAGTGATAGTCTAATGATAATGGTATCTTTTATGGTGTTTCATATTTGTGATTTGAATCTACTTTTCCCTTCCCTGATATTCACATATCTTTATGTGGGGGGTGAAGAACTTATGTTTAAGTGATAATTCAGTGGTAATGATATCATTTATGTTGTTTCGTATAATGGTTTGAACATATTTATCTCACAATCTACCTATCTTTGTTGGGAGAACCTATCTGGCAACAAGCAAGTTTGCTTATTGTAAAGTTTGTATGTACTCATGGTGCTAGTAATAAAACCAAAAAGTGAGTGGATGTTAATGTTTTTAATTATAATCTTTACTTCTATATCTTATTTGATTAAGATCATCTCAACCCATATCTTATTTCCAATAAATTGGGTTGGATAATGTGGCAATGAAATCATCTAAGTAACTAACTATATAAAAGAAAAATTATTGTACCATCACTGATAATTTTTTTAAAAAAATAATAATAAAATCATCGCATAAATAAAGCACATGGCATTTACTTGCTTCTGAATTACAATCCAGACACATACAAACCGAAACTATTAGTCAAAATGAGCTTATTATTGCTGCTGTTTTTCACGTTGAAGAACTCATATGAAGTGCTACCAAAGAGGCATAGACCCCATCAGTGATCTTCATCAGAATTTCATGTCTTCCCTTCTCTACAATCACACCATTCTTCACCACCGCGATTGCATCAGCTCCTTTGATAGTGCTCAGGCGGTGAGCAACAACAACTGTTGTTCTATTTACCATCACTCTATCTAAAGCATCCTGCACCACGCGTTCTGACTCTGCATCTAGTGCACTTGTGGCCTCATCGAGCAAAAGGATTTTCGGGTTCTTTAGTATGGCTCTTGCAATGGCTATTCGTTGCTTTTGGCCTCCGGATAACTGTATTCCTCTTTCCCCTACAGAGGTGTCATAGCCATCAGGTAGTGAGGAAATGAAATTGTATGCATTTGCTGCTTTTGTGGCTGAATCGATCTCTTCCTCAGAGGCATTCCCATCGTTGCCATATAATATGTTGGCACGGATGGATTCATTGAAGAGGACAGGTTCTTGACTAACCAATCCCATTTGTTGCCTTAACCAGCTTAGTCTGAAATTTCGGATATCAACTTCATCCAACAGTACACGACCTGAATCAGGATCATAAAATCTCTCAATGAGGCTGATTACTGTTGATTTTCCACTACCGCTCTCTCCAACCAAAGCAACAGTCTGCAAATAGAATTTCGAGTTAAGAAAAATTGATTCAATGTATATATTAAAAAAAAAAATGAGGGATTGATAGTTGATACAAATATACAAATAGTACACAAGTGCATGCAGCCTTACATAAATGTCAAGTGGAAGATCATATAGGTTTAAGATTAATATGCAAAATACAAAACATCACAGGTTGAAAATCTAAGAAGTGGGGTTTTTGTTTTGGTACATCATAGGTTCAAATATTACAAAGGAAAAAAAAAAAAAAAATTCAGTGGTAATATACCTTTCCCGAGGGGATTCTCAAGGACAAGTCTTTGAAAATTTGAACATCAGGACGTGTGGGATATTTAAAGTTGACATTTTGTAACTCAATATTCCCAGTTACAGAGGGCAATGTGATTCCCTCATTGCTACTTGAATCTATGCTAGGCTTGCTGTCAAGAATTTCAAATATTGAAGCTGCTGAATCCTTGGCTTTGCCTGTGTCTGGAGCCAAAGCACTAGATTGTGAAACTCCAATTGCGGCCATTGTCAAAGCAAAGAAAACCTGCACAAATTCATTAGTTATATAAGCAGAATAAAACCACTCCTACATGGATATGAGGGGGGAGAAACAAACTACTCAGACTGTACCTTTAAAACTTCTCCAAATGTTGCATTTCCATGTTTCACAAGAACAGAACCGATGTAGAAAATAAATGCATTTGTGCAGTAGAGTGCAAAGAAAGAGAAGCCAAAACCTACTCCACTTACGAGTCCTAACCTAACTCCATGTTTTCTCGGGCCATCACATTTCTCTTTGTACAAATCCATCACCTTCTTTTCAGCACAAAATGACGCAACAGTCCTAATGCTGCCAACGGCATCATTTGCCACTTGACTCGCTTCTTCATACATCACCTGAAAATGGTTGCAACATCATTAGCACATCTAACATATGCATTTATAGAATGTGGACATTTGAAGAGAAACCTGACCTTGGCATCTGCACTGAACCCTGTCATAAATTTCATCTGAAAGTATCCTTGCATAAACAAGATTGGCAACACAGCTAGAATTATCAAAGCCAATTCCCAGTTAGCTATAAATGCTATGAGTAGCGCAGCTATGATTGTCGATATATTCTGAACGACTAAGGCCAAGGCATCACCAACAAGACTCCGGACTGCGGAAGCATCAGTAGACAATCTTGCACCAACCGCGCCACTGATAAATGCAAAAAAGATTAAATGGTTAGAATGTGAAAAATATCGTAGCACATTTAGAATTGCCACTTGTTCAACACACCTTGAATTTGCAGGATCATCAAACCAACTTATTTCTTGGTGCACGACCTTCTCAAATGTCAAGGATCGAATTCGTTCTATCAATCTTCCACCTGCTACTCCAAAGAAGTAATTTTGCACTGGAAGAACTGTCAAAGAAAGGCAACCCAAACCCACATAAACAAGTGCCCAAAATCGAGAATCTTTTTGTAATTTTTCTTGAGGTTCATAGAACATATTAATGGCTGATGACAGTAATAGGCCAAACATGGGGAAAATTACACCATGTATTGCTGCAGCAATGGACCCTACTATCAACACTGGAACCTCAGGCTTGTTCAAATATGCCAACCGTTTCAGGGACACCTTTTGACGCTTCTCAATATCTATCACAGTTCTTTCAAAACTCCCATCCCCATTTTCTTGAGTCTCATAGGCACTAATTGCTCCAGGGATAACATAGCTAATTCTGAAAGAATGCCTGCTACCTGATGACCCTCTACTTAAGGATCTTCCCATAGAGAATCTCTGGCTGCCAGAACTAGCCATGGTCTTATCTATATCAGAAATATCAATGTCAGAGGTTCTGGGGTCTTCCACTTCATGAGCTCCTTCTTGCAGGTGAACTAGCTGGGAGTAAGCCCCTTCTGGATCTCTTATCAACTCCTCATGTGTTCCTAGAATTCATATTTTTCATAACAATTAAAATTTGGTGTGAAAATTTGGAAATTTGGGAAGGAAATTGCAGGTTGAGTTTTACCTCTCTCTACAATTTTCCCCTCTTGCACCACAGCTATAATGTCAGCATTCCTAATAGTTGTCAAACGATGTGCAACAACCACAGTTGTTCGATTTGACATGATGTTTACTAATGCATCTTGAACTATGCGTTCAGACTCAGCATCCAGTGCGCTTGTTGCTTCATCAAGGAGGAGGATTTTTGGGTTCTTTAGAATGGCCCTTGCAATTGCAATTCTTTGCTTTTGTCCACCAGAGAGTTGAGTTCCATGCTCCCCTGCCATTGTGTCAAGCCCCTGCAAATAAGCGGATAGACTTAGAGTCATATTCTTAGACTTCAATTTATAAAATTCAGAAACACTAAAAATAAAGGACTATGACTACGTTGGGTAGCTCGTCTATGAATTTTGCTGCATTAGCAAGCTCAATTGCTGTTCTGATTTCCTCTTGAGTCGCATTTTCCTTCCCGTATGCTATGTTTTCCTTTATGGTAGTCGCAAAAAGAATAGGTTCTTGACTAACCAAACCAATCTTCTCCCTTATCCATTTAAGCTGCAACTGCTTCAAATTTACACCATCTATAAGTACTTCACCAGCTTCGGGATCATAAAATCTTTCAACTAGGCTGATCACTGTAGACTTCCCACTTCCACTTTGCCCAACTAGAGCAGCAGTTGTGCCACTTGGAACATTCAATGAGAATCCAGAAAAGATCTGTACTTCTGGCCTTGCAGGGTATCTGAAGTACACATCTTTGAGTTCAATTTCACCTCTTATGTCCTCCAATATGACCCCATTGGTGTCATAGGCATCAATATTGGGTTCTCGCTTGATTGTGTCAAACATTTTGTAAGCTGCAGCTTGCCCTGATGCAAATGCATTCATGCTAGGGGATGTCTGGCCCAAAGACCTAGTCAAGGAGATCATAGACAAATATATGGGAATAAGTGAAATTAATAGCAAGATAATCAAATTGGATTGTCTCAATTAACAATGATATGTGTCATAAGTGTGCATGGAGAAAGTTATAAACATTATATGTGATGGAGATGAAATGTCATGCCAATTATTTTATCAATTGTGCTTATCAAAAAATTATTTATCAAATGTGACACACTACTTACATTCCACCCATCATGATTGCCAAAATTATGTTGAAGACTTGTCCTCCATTGTATCCCTTTTCAATGATCAGTTTGGCTCCGTACCATACGGCGAGTCCATAACTGCAAAACACAATGAGTAAAAGAATACCTAGTCCTAGCCCTGAGGCCATCCCTTGTTGAACTGTAGCAGCGTAGGCAATTCTTAGCTTCTTCTTGTATTTTTCTATTGCTCTCTTCTCCCCAGTGAAAGAAGCAACCTTTGCACAGTAAAAAAATAGAATCAAGAAATTTGACATTTTGGAAAAGTGCTTATAGTAGATGGTTATATCGATTCCTTACTGTTCTTATGGCTCCAACTATTTGTTCTACTACATTGCCAGCTTCTGCATAAGCAACTTGCCCACGGCTTGTCATTCTTGACAGCAGGATTGACATAACTCCACCAACAAGGATAATAGCAGGTAAACAAGAAAGCAAAACTAATGAAAGGAGCCATCCTCTTGCAAAGGCAATCACAAATCCACCAATAAAAGTAGAAAAAAGTTGTATGAATTTTCCAACCTGTCAAAAGACTAATTGTTAATTATATCCTCGACCAATAATGAAGTTGAGATATAGTGTAGAAAACCAAGGCTAAGTAAAAGCTGTATGCAGGACATATTAGTGAAACTATCACATTTAAGAGAAGGTATCTCATGCATAGGATAGATGCATCTTCCCTTTCACAACTTGTAGATCCAATATGGCTGTAGGGTTCACTCGGTGTAAGGGGGAGGATACATATATCTAGTGCATAAGATAATTATTGCAAATTTAGGCATAAAAATAAAGACTTCATCAAAGAAATAGTCTGTCATGGATGCAAGGGTTCTTCAAAGGAGGAGGTTTACCTTTTCACCCATGGCATCCTGAATGAGAATAGTATCCCCAGACATCCTCCCGATGACCTCTCCAGTAGATGTTTCAGTGTCAAAGAAGGCAATGTCTTGTCTTAGTATCGTTTTCAAGTACAAACTACGAATTCGGGTGGCCTGCCTTTCTCCTGTTACCATCCAACTCGCTACCTCTGCAACATATGGCACAAAGTGATCATTGATTAAAATGAACTCATCTAATTAATTATCACCAATTAAATCCAAGGGCTAAATCTAGATCAATGCTAGCCATTATTAAGGGATCCTTAGCCAACATGTGCTCCTATTACATAACAGCAACTTTTCAATATGAAGCACTTATATTCGAATTAGAAGCTTTTTATGCACATGATACTTGCTCTAGTGAAGCTCTTTATCAGGCACCAACCTTGAAGATTCTTGTACCGATTGCATATTCTGTTAGTTTGAAACGAAAGTAATCCATTTATCATGTACGCATATGTGTGTTAGTGTTTTCTCCACAAGGCCAGTTGACTAAATGAGCAATGACCATATTAAAAAAATCACAATTCAAGGCCAATACCAACCTAAGTGCACTGAAATCACACTCTTCATGCGTAAGCAAAAAAATATCACATAAGGAAAACACATGCAGCAGTGCAAGAAAGAATTAGCAACATTCTGCTCTTACGTAGAAATGAAGCGATTGCCGTACCAACTGCCAAGTACAAGAAGTCTATTGCCACCTGAAAATCAAACAGGCACAAACTAGTAAAGTCAACATATATTCTAAGTGCAAAACGTGGAAAAGTATGGTCCATCAGACTAAGCTTGTCCATTTTTTGTGGTTAAAGCTATTTAGTGCTAAATGCTAATACGTTTCATTCAGGAAAAAATTAAAAATTAAGAAATAAAAATATGGCTAATACTTTTCATAACCAAACCTTGATTATTGCATTGTAACATCCCAAAACGTCCTTATGTTGGCTATTAAAATGAAAGTTCAACAACCAGTCTTGGAAAAGGGACCATCATCTCCAATTAATAAGGAAAGATATTATAAATAAAAGTGATGATTTTTGCTCCCTAGTACATTTCTTCTGCAATATCTCAATTTGGTACCCCCTCCCCCCACACCCCCACCCCCCCCCCCCCCAAAAAAAAAAAAAAAAAGAGGTTAAAACCCATGTCATGCATACCAACAGAAGGCAGTAAACATCTTGAAATCTCCATTTTTTTTTAAATTAAAAAAACGAATCTAGAGCTATCCTAATTACACCCTAATTTATTATTCATTATTATTAATTATGATCCAAACTCATTAAAAGTTATACAGCTTGTCATCGAAGCTACATTAATTTGCACTTACTTAATTCTGGGAGCATTACACAACACCAAGGTTGTTAAAATTGGAATCTCAGGTAGGATTGGTAAGAGTCTTGTAGATCCAATCGTATCATCAAATCAAGCATCATAAGATTTTACTAGGTAGCAAAGTCATCAATATAATAAACCCCCCAAATCACAGTAAAATGCCTCAATACTGGCGCAAGTTTGAGTGCCAAAGAAGTGTTGTACCATTAAAAAGAGAAAAAAAATCGAGTACCAAACTTAAACATACAAATTACAAGCCCCTTCCAACCTTACGATATTACAGTAACATAATACTAACTCAGTCATTTCGTCAAATATACAGTAAAGGAATATATTTTAGTCAGTCATGAATTCTAGATTAGCAAAATATCTCAGCTAGATAGCAAGCTTAAGAGTCAAATTTATGCTCTTTGGTAAAAAAATTTCAAGTTTCAACTTTCAAGTTCAGCATGTGAGTTTATCCCCCTTTCATTTTAAGCCCAGTTAGAGTGACCAATGAAAAAAAAAACATCTAGTAACCATGCGTAGAAGCCAAGAAACAAAAAAGACCTACAACTACAAGACTGTAAAAAGAGACATACGTACCTTAGACACTTGTTTAACGACATTGGATTGGTCACTGGAGCCAAACGAGTTGATCAGCTGCCCAAAGATGAGTGTCATGAGCGGCTGTGATAGCCCATTAGCTATGGCTCCTATGGTGCCCACAATCATCAAGAACACGTCGAGCCGGTCCGCGAAAGAGAACAGTTTATGGAATGGAACCCTCTGGTTCTCAACTTTCACAGCCATGGCTACTACATCTCCTTCTGCTTCTCCTCCTCTTCCATCATCATCACCTCCTTCTTTCATCTCCTCCTTTTCTTTTTCTCTCTTTGGTTCAAAGGTATTGCTTTGTTTAATTTGTATGGTGAAACAAAGAAACCTATATATAAGATTTTGTTTTTGTTACTTCGCGTGTAACATAGTGAAAAGGGTCACGTTAATGTAACGAGAGAAAAAAGAAAAAAACTAAACAAAAACGAAACATAGGAAACATGAAACGTGCCCTTTTTTGTTGCCACAGAGAGAGAGAGCTTTTGTTTTGCTTCAAAACCAAGGAAAAAGAAAACAAAAATAAGAGAGAGTGAGACAGAGAGAGAGAGAGAGTAAGAGTGACGCAGCAAAAAACGTATGGTAGAGATCGAGAAGGAGATGAATACGGAAGCAAAAAAGGTGGGGGCTTTGAACTTTGAAAACGATACATGTTGTTAAACTTGTATACCATATGTACGTGTTTTAATATTTAGTGTTTGGTGGCTTATAGGGATGTTTGTTTTCAATCTGTACGTCCATTAACCCTTCCTACCACCAATCTGACGATGGATTTTACTTCCACGGAGTTCGAAGTACACTGATTCTCTCTCTTTTCACATTGATGATGATATTCCGAATGAACGTATACTTACTTTAATAATGACTTTTGTGAAAGCATTTATAAAAAATATAACTTGGGTTGCATCCTCTTATACCCTCCAATAATATTGTCACGGAGATGATAGAATTTAAATCATTGGACATAGAGATTAAATTCAATCACAATTTTCTATTTATTATACCCTCCTCCAATAATATTGTGGCACTACAGATGATACAATTTTGTAAAAAATAAATAAATAAAAAGAAAAAGAAGCTAATATATGCACAATCACACCCTTTTTAAAATTCTGAGTCAATCCCAAGGGGTTGGTTAAATTTCTAAAATCTCATGATATTTATGAAATCCTGAATTAGAAACTTCTTACCCCATCTTAGGGCTACCCCAATGCAATTCCTCTCCATAATAACATGGTGCGCAAGGGATGGGAGCACTGCAAAATCATTGAGTCTAATAGAATTAGAAAATTTTAAAATCCCATCTTTAAAGAGCCGTGATACTATCAAATTTTCCAATTTTTTTTCTTTGTTTCACGGCCGTTTAACATTTGAGCACTTGGCTACCGCACACCCTTAGCGCAATGGTCACTTAACAAGTATAACTGCTTGTGGAGTGTGAGTGGAAATGGCCAGGGTTTAAGTTTCTAGGAGGTAGATTTACACATATATACAATTAGATTAGGTTAAAGTAAAATTTATATCTTGTATAAATAAATAAAAAACATTTGAGCAAAAGACAATATGGCACAATTTAGCAAACGGTATGGGAAAAAAATTCCAAAATTTGCTAACTTATCTATATTTAGTTATAAATAAGTTCAGTCATTATGTTATTTTCAATATTTAAGTTATACTTCTGCTGCAAGGTACCTTGTTGCTTATCAGTTTATTATGTTTCACCAATCACAACTTATCATATATTTAAGTTGTTTCCATTTTTTTTTTTTTTTTTGGAGAAAATTTTGTTTCCATTTTAAACTTTGGTTATTCTATAAGGAAAGGAATACATGGCAAGTTATGATTGATGAAACATAAAGTAAAATACAAAAAGTGATACAGAGGATTTGTATTCACGGGTTTTAGAGAAATATTTTTAATTTAATTAGTCGCTAATCCGTGCGATGAACGGGAGAACAAAAGTTTTATATATGTTTATATGTGTGTGTTTATATGTGTGTATATATCTATAAAGTCATTTCTAGTATAAAAATATAACAACAATAACAAATTGGAAATCCAACCCATTAACAGCTTGCAATCAATACAAACCAAACCAACTAACTTGAATGTAAAGAAGAAGATTTGGAAGCTTCTTTCATTTTTTTTTTTTCTACTAGAAGCATCTGTTCTTGAAAATATTTGCAAATCCTCTTTGAATTTTTCCACGAAATAACCTATTTGAAACCAAGTAACCTATTTGCAAATCCTCAAATAAGTGAGTGGTAAACCAAGTAATCACACACTTTAGCACCCAAGTGGCGTCTTAGAGTATTAGCATTGGGGGTGTAAAAAACCCCTAGTTGCTATTTTAGCCACCAATAAGCCCAAAGTAAGCTTCATCTAGGTAGGCATACCTAAAATATTTTACCAACTATGAACAGTCAAATGGTGTATATGCAACCTACTGTAGCTAGAGGGTAAAACTAAAATATTATATTTAATTGTCTCTCTAATCCAACTATCTTTTTTTTTTCTCTTTCTTCACGTACTCCCCCTCACAAATCTACTCCTCACTTTTTCTGCCTTTCTCCTCTCTGCTCCTCACCTTTTCTCCTCTCAATCCTCTCCACCTCCATCTGCCTCCCTTACTCTCATTCTCTCTCGCCTCCCTCTTTTTTCTCTGCCTCCCCCTCTCTTTTCTCCACCTCCCTCACCCTTTATTCTCTCTCACCTTCTTCCACCTCCCTCACCCACTTTTCTCACCAGATCGGACCGCCATCATATCACCCTAAGAAATCAATGAATATGGATTTATTGGTGGTTCATGGTGTTTCTCTGCTCACCAACGGGTTTTTTTTTTTTTTGGTGGTTCACGGTGGATTTATGGATTTATTGGTGGGTTTACCGGTGGTGTTAATGGTGGATTTGTAAGTTTTTATGGGTTGGAGGTGGTGGTGGTGTGTGTATGGTGCAGCGTGGTGAGGACCATGAGTTGCTAGTTTTTTTTCTTTTTTTGGTGGGTTTACTAGTGGTGTTGATGGTGGATTTGTGGGTTTTTGTAGGTTGGATGTGGTGGTGGTGCATGTATGGTGCAGTGGTGGTGGCGGTGGGGTGGTGGTTGTTTGGGTGGGTTTCGGTGATGGTTGGGTTGGGATTGGTGGTTGGGTTTTAGTGGTGAGTTTTTTTTGCTATGGGGTTTGATTTTGGGAAGGGGGATGACTGTGGTGGTGTGGTGGTGGGTGATGACAATTTTTTATTTTTGGGTAATTTTGGTGGTGGAGAATTGGTGTTTGTGGCTAAGTTTTGGTGAAAACTGGAAAAATGGTTGTGTGGGATTACTGGAGAGTGAGACAGAAGGGAAGAGAAGAGAGAATGAATTGTTTATATTATTTAATGTTGTAGGTTATATTATTTTAATAAGTTGTATGCAAAAATAGAAACTGGGAAGTGGGGTGAGTTGTAAAATGGGATTGTAAATTAGATAAATTAGGTTTTGAGGATGCAAAATAGTACTTTTTTACATCCCCGGATGCTAATGCTCTTAGCAAGGCTCATGTACAAAGGTCGCTATTGTATTTCATGGCTGCATTCTTGCTAATAATGGGAATTACCTGTATAAAACTTGAAAATGGTCAAATGAAAATATGGAAAACATTTCATAAATAACTTATTGATGACCGGTATAGAAAGGGGACTTCTATAACGTCATCAATGGAATTAGAGTCAGCATCTCATTACAGATGGAACATAGTTATCCCATGGTGCTCTATATTAATACTAAAAGTAAAATTTCACTCGTTCTCTTTCTCTTAAACATTATCAAAACTATAAGTAGTTTACCTTGGTTTCAATTAGAAATTACTCGAAGAAACAACTAATTTGAATCATTATTTGACATAAAAGCTTAATAAGTCTCAAAGATGAAGTTCCTCAAATATATTTCAGCATCAATGTCCAAGTTCAGCTCTACACATAGCAAGCAAAGTATCTCACAACCTTCCTCCTTTGAAATACACAAATCAATTAATCACTCTAGTTAAAAGCACAATGTTTGAAAGAATATGTCAATTATCTTAGTCACTTACAATTTTCATCCACCTCCCTAGATTACTAAAAAATACATCTACCTAACTTAACTTCAATTTTAAATACAAAGACAGAGCCAAAATGTCTCATAAGAAAATGCATACAATAAGAAGCCTTAAAGCCAGTAATATCCTCTAAATTAGAAAAAATAAATAAAGCCATTGAATATTCTTTCCTAGTCCATTAACAACATAAAACTATTGAAGCTGTTATTAATAAATAAATTAAATAAAAAAAAACTATTGAATGTGTAAAACAATTATCACTACATGCTAATACAGTCTACTGAAGCTGTTATTAATAAATAAATTTAAAAAAAAAAAAAAAAAAAAAAACTATTGAATGTGTAAAACAATTATCCCTACATGCTAATACAGTTTTATACAATTAGTATAAATCATGCCAAGACTTATTATTCAAATTTATATTAATTCTTTATCCAACCTTGACAAAATTTAACTCAACAACTATAGCCTATATATCACATAAAAATTTGATCTGCAATCTCGAAGTTCATTAATCGAATCTAACAATAAAAACAAACAAAAAACTTAAGATCTACTATATTTGTAATTTATTAATAATTTATAACATCTTAGAGAACAAAAAACAGTTTAGTTTGGTTTAGATTTTTGTGTAGGTCACTGGTATTTGTTTTTGTAATCCCCTGCAAAACAAAGCTAAGAAAATTAAAACTATTCTAAGCCTGAACTAAAAGCAGTCAAATCTCAAAGAGAGATCGAGTGTAGTCTAGAAACCTCAAGGAATAGTGTTATTTCATTCATAATTTGAGTAAGAATCTCTTTTCAATAAAAAATTATTGTTAGAGTATTTTTTATTTCAAATGGTACAAGAGGTATTAAAAAATGTATGTACACACACATATATACATATATTATACATTATAGTAAGTGTATACTATTATTATGTTGCAACATGGTTTTTAAGTGACAGTCTAATAGTAATGGTATCATTTGTGATGTTTTTAAATATTTGTGATTTGAATCCTACCTATCATTCTCTCACTATCTACCTATCCTGGGGAGGAGGGGGGATTTTGTTGCAACATAGTGATGCTTTCAATAGTTGAAAGGGATTTAAACATAGAACATCCCTATTAAAATATTAGGAGGTAGCGATTGAATTATAGGACTCTTGACATTACAACATAGTAATGTCTAACATTTTGATTGCAAAATTCATTATCATCACTTGGAAAAGAAGGAAGGGGAGGGTGGGTTTATAGGAGTTCTCTTTAAGAATTTTGAATAGAGTAAGCATTAACCTAATTACTCGAAGATCGCACTTCTCCTAACTAATTAAAATATCTTAAAACTGCATGTATTCCATATAATTAGGCTGAGATCACTATGCCTCAGGTTTATTATCTTTATATATTAAGAGGAATCAAAAAGTTAGTTATGATTTCAAAAAATGTCAAAAATATCCCTAATCTAATTAGATAATCCTTGTTTTAAAAAATTAAAAAAATAGGGTTAAATTTGTAATTTAACAAAATTCAAAAACAAAAAAAAAAAAAACTACTAGATAAATTTTTTTTCCTAAAAATTAGCACACTCTCTATTTGAATATATCTCACGCATAGTGATCTCAATATTTTTACAACAAATCATATGTGGCAAATTGTTATTAGTTCAAATTTGAATTCACAACTTAAATTATTTTTTTACCTACCCATAACAACTAATAACAACCTACTACTTAGGATTTGTTGTGAAAATGTTGTAAAAATATTTTCGACATGAGAGATTCTACGTCCACAACATTGTTACTACATTTTTACAACAAATCACAAGTGGTTAGTTGTTATTGGTTCAAATTTGAAATTAACACTAAGATTACTTTTTTACCCCAATAATAACAACCAGTAACAACCTGCCACTTAGAATTTGTTGTAAAAATATTGTGGACATATCATTTCTTTTTGGACATAGCATTTCTCTACGTTTAAGAGAAGAGAAATACATTTTTTTTTCCTAAGAACTAGCACACACTAAACCTAGCTATTTACTTATTTTCAAATCCTAAATTTTAGTTTTTTAAAATTTCATTCCTGTGTAACCTCACTAACAATAAATAATTCAAATTGAAAAATTACATTAAACTCAAAATAATAATAAAAGAGCTTCACTGCACATGCAATGAGGCTAGTAATTATTAACAGTTTCATTTTACAAAATAAAATAGCTATGTTTACAATATGTTAAATTGAAAATTTTCTTTTTGACATTCATTTTTTTCCCCCTTCAAGGAACTTTAATAAAAATATAGGAAATTAATAAGTGTTTTTTTTTCCCATGTTATTGTAATTCTTACACAATGAGAGTAGCTTTTTACACCAAACTCTTTACCAACTATTTAATCCCTTTCGGATGGGGACAATTCTTCATCAACATTCAACCCCATTAAGTAATGAAAATAGTTTATTTTATGATTGATGCGATTTGTCGTGTATGTTTTTTTTGTTTTTTTTTTTTTGAGAGATTGTCATGCATGTTTTAGTCAAATAAAAAATGAGTGCTTTAAGCATATTATATGTGTGGTCCAAATGATGATAATTTCTTTTGATTGGGATTGCATGAATTTTCCGCTGCGCATTAATTCCTTGCCTCTAAATTCAACATCTTATTCCTAGCACTCACCCGGTCAGTATTAACATATATTCAAATTATATATATATATATATATATATATATATATATATATATATATATATATATATATATATAAAATTTAATTTTCTTTACATACTTTATTTATAATTTAATTTTTTTATATTTAAACTCTATTATTAGCCTCCAAAAAATTCGTCTATCTTTCAGTACTCTCTCACCTTTGTCCATCCCATTTTTTTGGTATTTTTATATCATCAATACCAAAGTCACCTCATTATAGTTAACAATTGTAAAGTTGTAATTTACAACTATTTTGTGTTGGCTGTAATTAACTATTTTGTGTTGGCTGTAATTCCGTGCCAAATTTAATAGTAATTTTATTCAATCATTTTTCCATGTATTTATGTGGGGGTTTTAATTGTAAGGGTTGAGTATGAAAGAGTGTGAAGACTCAAGGTTAAAATGAAGTGCAAGTGGATTTCGTGAGAAGCTAACCAGCAAAGTAGCCACGTGTAGAGCACATGACTGGAATGCGAAGAGTCATGACAGCCTGGAGTTTTCGCGAGTGTCTCATGAGTAAGGCCTTCTCGCGAAATACTCGCGAAACATTCTGTTTGGTTAATTTGTCATGTTTGTTTTACCAAGTCTTTACCCACACTATATATACCCTCATTACCCACATATTGTAAGGAGTGCTTTTCAGAGAGAAAACCCTAGCATACACACTTGAGAGTTAGAGATTGTTATACCCACAATCATCTACACATTTCCTTGTGATTTTTCTCCACTCCTACCTCTCCATTTCTAAATCCTTGAGAGGTTGATAGCCTAAACACTTACCACACCCAATCTAAGTGTCAAGTGAGGTTTTGGTGCTGCTAGAAAGTATTGAAAGAAGCCAATCATTGGTGGATGCAATCAGGCTGAATTGCGGGATTTGGGAAAGCTAGAGAAAACAAGGTTCTGAGAAGCTTGTTGGTAGCAAGAGCTTGGAGGGCTCAAGTACATGGGGTAGACTAGGCTTGGAGGGTCTTTTGTTATTCGAGTACTCCAACTTATTCTCTAATGGATCGATTTACCACTTGGAGGGCAATGAAGAGATTTTTTGCCGAGTTTTTCGATTTCCTCTTCAATAACATGTCTCAGTGTTATCTTGTATTTGCATCTTTCTTCCCTACTCTTTAAGCTTTTCTTTTATTGTTGATATTGGATGAATATGGCTTGGAGTAGTTTTATCAGCTGTTTGCACGCATTTACTTTTATTTCGCACTTAGTTTAAGTTAGGAGTAAAAGCAACCGAACCGTAATTTTTATTGGTGGTGTAAACAAGCTCTTGTGTTTATACACAAATTCGAGCTTTCAACAATATACTGCTATTTTTGTCCTAAGACATCAATAATTTGACTCTATCTTGTCCAATTAAAATTTGCGAAGAACTCAAAATTACACATCAATAAATGTAGACTAATTAATCACACTGAGAAACTAAAACTCATGATTGAAAATCTTTACAAAAAGCTACAACATTCCATTTTTGGTTTGAAAGGTTCTCTTAAATCCTAATCAAGCCATTACACATCATGTCTTTGTCGGTTTGGGATGTACTTATAAACTAGTTTATTGTTTTTTTTTTTTTTATTTGCAAGTTCCACATGAGTCACCTACTTAGTATTTTATTTAACTTTTATTTTATATCTATAATATTTTTAGCAAAAAATTAAATAAGTTATTCTCAAATAGACATTCCATAACTCTGTGACACATCTGATCTATGGGTATCCAGGGCAGGAGTTGAATACCCTCAATTACACTAGAGGGGAGGGGGGTCCATGCTCTTCAATGGTGTGTTGGCATAACATCAACATAGCTCGGCTAAACATAAAAATTAACAATTAAAAAGAAATTAGGGGGTCCCTCAAAAAAAAAAAAAAAAAAGGGGAAAAAAGCCCATTTCATTATCTTTGGAAAAAATTAATGGCACATTTTTCTAACCTAATATACAAACATAACTAAAAAGGAGAATAAGAAATGCGATCCCAGGTAAAAAGTGGACTTACGGATTAATCCCTTTGGAGTTTTGAGTATAATGGAAGAAGTTATTGGCTGGTGAGTGGTGAGACAGAAAGAATGTGACCAGGTAACCATATAACCCTGATTTCATTTGCGACCAAAAATAATAAATAAATTTCGCACTAATAGCAAGAAAAAGAAGGTTTGAAAGAAGGATAAAATGGGAATTTTGTAAGTTTTAAATGGAAAAGTCGAATGATAATTTTTTCACTTAGAAAATGAGGGTAAAAATGGCTTTTATCAAGCATAAGTGCAGTTTATTATGTAAAGGGAGTTTATCCAGTACAACTTAAAAAATGAGAGAGGTCGGTGTAATTTCAATAAACTTAACAGGAGAAGTCATTGCAATTTTCCCATTAAATTATCACACACAAATATGTTGTGACACGTGACAAAAAAAGGGGAAAATTTTCGTAAAAGGAACACATGTCAAATAGTTGAGTAACAAGAACCGTTTTAAACATATACCTATCACGTGGTAATTAGGCAACGGCTAAAAAGGCAGTTATAACAATTTAAAATTTGAAGGTTCTAATTCACTCAATTGATAAAATCTCGTCCTTGAAAACATTGTTGCTTTTTGCTAAGTAATTGTGAGAGGGAAAGAAGAGGAGAAATGAAGAATGAAGTCCGTAAAGTGAACTTTCTTTTTTTTTGGAGGTAAAAGGCAGAAATTTTATTGATGAAAAGAAATAAAAATATGTAACAACCGTAAGTGAACTTCTAATAAGAGCTAAATTTTACACATCCAACTTCAAAAATCCTCCACTTCAATCAATTAAAACTTGTGTAAATTTGGATTGTTGCAATTGTAAGTCAGTAACCATGTACACAGTTACTATTCACATGCAAATCTATTTTTTAATAATTTTTTACTAATATACACAATGAGAGAGAGAGAGAGAGAGAGAGATAAATTGATATATAAATATTTTTTTTAAATGTAATATAAAATAGATAAACTGATGTTGATGTTTTTAAAAAATGGTTATGTAAAATAGAAAAAATAGGCTCTTATACCAAAATAAACATAAATTTTTCTCCTAACTGATACCAATGCTAAACCCACTCCACTCTAGCTAATATATATAATTTTTTAATTTTTTTCTCCTTGGTTAAAGATGATAATTGGATCTTGTGAATCTGTGATGTTAGGCCAAACAAAAAGAAAGGAAGGAGAAAAACTGTAATGAACAATACTCCAATCTTTGAAATGATAATTTAAAAAAAAAAATATATATATATATATATATATATATATATATATATGTATTTTTCGTTTTAACATAATTGCGATGAACAGAATCATACGCATACTAAAAAGCCCATTACTTTCTTTGTTGGTTGGTTGGTTGGTATTTCTTTCTTCTTCTTCTTTTTTTTTTTTTTTTTTTTTTTTTTTAGTGGTTGGGTTCCCTTGAGTATTTCTACTACACTTTGAATTTATCAGCAACCAACTAGAGTCTGTAATTAAATTACAAGAGATGAAGCTAATTACAATCCCAGTCTGGACCCAAGTTGAAGCAAACATGTAATGATGTAAATGGAGCCCAAGTAGTTAAAGAAAAAGGTATAGTAGGTAGCAGCTTGAATGCCTCAGATGCAAACCACATGAATACAATGACCAGATCATCACCATCCAAACCTCCAACCTCCTCAAATCTCAATCCATGTAAATGCACCCTTAGCTAACAATGTTTTTTCTTCATTTGGTCAGCGTAACCATGTATTTGAATATAATTTTGAAATCCAATGTATTACATCTAAAGAATTATAACTAAATTTTATTTAATAAATAAAATAAAGATACTACCAGGCATACTTAAATAGTCAAGTTGTTTATGGGCTGGATATTGGGCTTTATTTTGAACCCATCGTGTATTTTTAAGGAACCTTGGGTTGGGGAGATTTGCCAAGCCCACTCACCCGTCACAAAGAGGTGCAAGTATAATGGCTGAAGCTCTCAAATTTACTCGACCTGAGACTCAAGAAGAGTTGAAGTTTTAGAAGGGTGGTAGCAATGCCAAGTAACTAGTATTGTGAAGCTGTCTTTTTGAGTGTCGATGGAAGAGTTTGTTGGTCTTGCTTTTTGATGCTTTCAGTCTATGGGGCATATTGCTGTTCACTTTGTGACATGGCCAATATTTGCCTATTGATTATAACAGAATACAGGGCACCCACACATGCAATGGTAGAAGCTTTGTTTGAGATTAATGGGACATAAGTGAGAGAGCCATTTGCAAACTTAACAAGTTGTAAATTCATCATTATGAGGAACAGGAAATTAACCAGAACAACATTCAAGGTTTACATAAATTGGTAGTTATTATAACCAGCTCTTGTCAACAGTTGAATTGGGATCGGGAACAGGGAAACGGAGGAGAAAAGCCAACACAGTTTGCCTGTCTAAGCAGCAAGGCTAAATCATTAAAACAAATGGGAGGAGAAACAAGCCTCATTCAGAGAGTGATGATCATATTCATACGTATTTAAAATTGGCAAAGGAAGTTCTAATATCTTTTTCTTAAAAATTCAATCTCTCTTCTTCCATTTTTTTTTTTTTTTTTGGTCTAGACAAGTATTGAGTTTTCACTCTTTAAACATCTTCAGCAGGAAGCAAATAGCTGCAACCAACTTCGTTACGCATAAAATGCTAAATTATTTGCATAAGTAATTATGCCAAACCAATCACAGCTACAATTCCTCTGTTGTGGAATCAGCAACAGAGTAAACTGCAGACGACCATCAAGAGAAACTAAGAAACTACAGACTAGAACATTCTATCAAGAAATAAATTGACTATGAGATGAAACTCTAGCTGCAAAAATTATTAAATACTGAGGCTACAACTGAAGCCACAAAACATCCCAGGGATTGGGAGGGCACAGAGATACCATTTGTGCCAAATACCAAAGGCAGTTACTTTCAGAATAGACTAGCTTCCTACACGTGCTGCGCATGTACAAGATGCTCTTTTTCATTTTTATAGAAGTGGACAAATATGAGAGAGAGAGAGAGAGAGACCACATGAAATTTTCCCTTTATATATGATGGTATGGATAAGAGTCAATGCACAAGATGGAATAGAATACTATAACAATTGTTCAACTGTGCATTGCAATTTGCAAGTATAAATCAAATTGTACATTTCATGCAAGGCAGGTAACACTTGAAAATGTGTGAACTAGAACATGCTCCACATGTTCATATTTTAACAAGGCATCCTTGTTCTGTAATAGTATAGGCCTGCACTAACTGAAGAATAACACTTGAAAATGTGTGAACTAGAACATGCTCCACATGTTCATATTTTAACAAGGCATCCTTGTTCTGTAATAGTATAGGCCTGCACTAACTGAAGAACATTCAGAGTCACTTTAAAAAGAAAGATTTGTACAACCAATAGTATCCTAATAAAAGGAATTACTCTGGTTGTTTCATCAGCAGCATTTGGTAATAATGCATTTATCAAATTCCAAGAAATAAACTAAAAATCACAGACATTGCTTCAGCAATGCTGATGATCTTCTCACTCTATTGCAAGAAATCACATCAGAGATAGCCTAAACCTCTTGCACCATCATCAAATGAAGACAGTAAAACAATATCATACTAGGAGGAAGTGCATTTCAATATTAACAATTTGGTCACTTACACAGCATATACATTATTCTTTTAAAAAATGGAGAAAAATTTTCCACGTGAAAACCTCAGCAGACTATGTGCAGCCAGTGCTTGGCATTTTCCTGTTTCTGTACATCATTCTTCTTGCCTATCAGATTAAAATAAGTATTCATAGTACATAAAAAATAGAGCATCTGGGATATCCTTAGGCAGGCTGTTTATAAAAAGATAGAAGCGCAATATATCATCCCTCAACACAGTTTGAGTGTCTACCACATCATTACTGCATGTCAGAACCCATAAGTCCCCTGAGTTCACTTTCTTTAAAGTTCCCCGGCAGAATGGGCAAGACTCTGACCTGGTGTTCCTGTGAAATATAGAAGGTAAGGAAGGGTGTCAACTCTTAAGAGTAAAGACTTACAGCTTCTTCTCCATCACAGATTCACAGTTAATAGCAAATAAAGACAGAACAGGAAATTTTACTTGGGTGCAGGATTATAGCATCAAGGCATAATTAAACCATATTCATCAAAGTTGACGAGGCCACACCATTTTTTGTATATAATGGTTAAGCTTTATTGTAATTTAGACCATTCAATAGGTTAAGAATCTCTTTTGCACTAAATAATTGGGTGAAAAATATCAATTCCATGCTCATTTTTACAAGAAAATGATGATTAATTTTCTCGGCTCATAATTGCAAATGCAATATATTTACTGTACATATATAAGCAAAGATATAAATCATTTTACTTAATTGATTCAAGCAAAATTTGAAATTTGTCTACCCTTATTGTTTTGTAGTTTTGTTTGAATGGTTTAGATCCATAAATAATTGATTATTATACACAAAAAAGGATGGCCACATCAACTTGACGGAGCCCCATTGCACTGCCCTGTTCTAGTTTCTCCATACATGTGTGTGCTCACGTGTATGTGTAAGCCATACACTTGTTCATGTATGCACACATGTTCATGTATGTGTTTGCTTGTAAAGTGTTAGTGGAACTCCCTACTTTCTAAGAAACAACTAAACTAACACCACATGGGAAGTTATTGATTCAATTCCTCTTTTGGACTTTTTAACATTATAAGTTTTAATGAAATACCATCCTTTCATGCAAGGTTGCATAAAACTTCATTAAAAATCATCACACAATATTAAAGACTTTAATGACTTAACTTTATTCATTTTAAAAAAAAAAATTTGATTGTGAATTGGACATTTGTATCGTCTCTGACTTATACCTTTATGCCCGTTTTATGAGATAATATTTATTTTCTATAAAATTCTAGCAGGTTGAATATTTGAATCTAAGAGAATTGGACATTATTGTTGCATCATTGAAGGGTGAGCTCATAATTTTTCAGGGTCAAAACATAAGAATTTTTTTCTTTTTTTTTAAATTAAATTTATATAAGTGATGCATTAATTTTTCAAAAGTTTGGGGGAACCATAGCTCATTCACCCTTCCACCTAGTTCAAACCTTATTAGAGATCATTGCATCTGTTTGAAGAAAAAAAATCCCTACATATTTGTTGGGGCCAGTTACTGTTTTCTTTTCTTTTTCTTTTTTTTTTTTTTGGGGGGGGGGGGGGGGGGGGGGGGTGGGGAAAGAAAATGAGATAGGAATTACCAGTCCCGGTAGCAATTGATGCACATGGCATGACAGCAGTTTGGCAAAACCATTTTGGTGCAAGGCTCCAAGCAGATCCCACACTCATCTTCTCTCTCCATGTCCACATCTGAAAGCTTCTTATACTCTAATTTCTTTCTGACTACCATCTCTAAGCCATTGACTTCCTCTTGAGTAGTTTCCGATTCATCAGGGTCACCATGGAGACGCTGAAGAGATGGTAATATAACAGCTGCAGTTTAAGTTACAACAGAAATATGATTAGAGAAGGAAAAAAAACAGCGCATGAATGGTATACCGAATATCATTCTAGCCAAAATTTCACATTATTTAAAATTTGAAAGAATACATGAAACTTTTAGAACAAATTGGTTTGAAGCAAATTGCAGTCATGGCAGGTTCACAGACTCATTGTGAATTAAATATTACATCTCAAAATCCTAAAATGAAACTCTACTAATTTATTGACAAATACACTCATTTTGTAAATTATTCATATCTCTGTATGACATCCAACAGCCCTCTAGTACAATAAAGAATTTAAGAAGGAATACATACAATAGAAGTCTCTAATGGTAGCTTTCCTTCCGCATGAGGAGATATTTGGCCTCCCATCTGAGTAAACCTAAATAAAAAAGAAATTAAGAAACATAATTTAAGTTCAATAAAATGGGAACCATTGAATATTCTGATTTGCATAGTAATGCATAAGCGCAGAAGTAGAAACTAACCTTAAATACAACTATGTGAAAAAGGTTTAAATAACTTGAAAGTAGACATGTACATGAGCAATCAATCCATTGAAGAAAAAACAGTAAAATAGGCGCCAAGTGATTGTAAACCAATTTCATTTGAAAACACGCACCACCCTTGCCTCTTGGAATGGAAGCTGCCCTGCATACATATTTAAATTCAAACCAATCAAAGGTTGTTTCATTTTACAAACCATATCTTGGACGGTCTAACAATTCGGTGACCATGCCAGGGATCTACAGCTCGGTTGCAATAAAATAAAATAAAATAACTCTGCACAATATCAAGAAAAAAATAAGAACAATATCTCTACATGTTTTAAATTGATAGCAAAACCTTTGACAAGTGAAATGGGTCTAGGCTATGCACTCAAGACTCAACTATTGATATTATCAAAAAAAAAAAAAAGACATTGCAGATATTCTGCAAAGCCCAACTTTTAATTACATAAACCACTCATTTGAGACCATTAACAACTGAAGTTATGATAATCACAGCCAATCAACAGTTTCATCCACTGAATAAACAGCAGAGTTGAAGCCTAACTTGAAAGCATGCCAATTACTCAAACTAGCATTAAAATCTATAAATTGGGGTATACACAACTCTAAGTGATCAATGATTCAATATCAGTATCAGTATAAATAAAATGCATGAAAAATTAACTTTTTAATACAAAAAGCCAACCTTTTAAAGGAAAAAAAACCAGAATTGAGAAAAAGAAAAGAAAAGAAGACAAACTGAAAAAATAGTCATGCAACCCTTCTGGGTTTTCCAATAATATAACAGTTTCAGCACCAAAAAAGTGAAGCAGAATCACATTGCAAAAAAATATCAAAAACCACAAATACAAGTTCACCAAAAGATACCAAAAGCCTATCACTAAATTTCAAACAAAACCCAATTAATTTCGCACATCAAATAAGAACCAATTTCACAATTCAGCCCAAATACCAATTTAAGAAGAAACAAAATGCAGAGAGAGAGAGAGTTTACAGTGCATTGGCGTGCTGAATATCAGCCTGAAGATTCTCGAGTGACTCTTGGTAAAGAGGACCAGCAACAAGCTGCTGATAAGAGTCCAACATTTCTGTCACTTAGATTACAGTTCTTCCTATAAAGTGTGGAATTTATAAAAATCAAAAACACACACACAGAGAGACAGAGATGATCACAAATAAAGAAACCCAGAAGAGGTTTATTTATACACACAAACTTGGACAATTTACTGGGGTGTTTAAATTTGAACAAAGAATGGTCTTTGCAGTCTAGAAGAAGAAAGGAAAAAAAAAACAGATATACAGAGAGAAGGAGACTCTGGAGAGAGAGTGGTTGGTCTACATAACTATGTTGGAATTTGAATTTTTTATTTTAATTTTTACTCAATGAGTCATTATTGTCATTATCCAATGAAAGTTTCTTTTTCTTTTTCTTTTTCTTTTTCTTTTGAAACTTTCCAATTTTGACTGCTTCCAATGCTTTTGGTTGTGGTATTAATTTATTAATTATAATGAATTGTGATTATGTTTAGTAGTTGTATCTGCTTCTTATTTAAACATGTATTTGGTTTGGTCATAGAAAAATTAGCAAATCAAGAAATATAAAAAATAAAGTGTTTTTTACTTAATATTTCCACAATACTTACATAATAAATCGTAAGGGAGTAAGTTGATACTGATTATAATTTGAATCTACCACTTAAATTAATTTTTTATCTATCCGTAACAGCTAATAACAACCTACTATTTAAGATTTGTTATAAAAATATTGGGACAAGCATAACATTTCTCAAGATATTAACATTATATTATATCCAAATCCTATAAAAAATAATAGAAGAGAAAAAGACCGCTTGACTGACTATTGGCATTTCGTTTAGGCTGTGTTACAAGTGATTCATAATAATAATAATATTTCTAAAAAAAAAAGTGATTCATAATAATACTGAGTTTTTTTTTTTTTTTTTTTTCTGAATATAATACTGAGTCATTGACTATTTGGATATTGATTAGGCCGTTCATTACAAGTCATTCTATCCAGTACTAGATGATATATATGAATTATGCTAGAGACGTAATTTTTGGCATAATTTTATGCTACAATCGTGAGTTGTGATTGGTAAGAGTGTGCCTCTACATGGCCCACTGAAATATCTTTACTAATCACAACTAGCTATGTGGTGAGTTGTAGCACAAAATTGTGTGCCTAATATAATTCAATATATATTATATACAGTTCGTGAATTTTTATTAAAAAATAAAAGATAACAGTTCGTGCAATATTTTTGTTTGTTTCGGAAAAATTTTGGGCTTCTTTTTTTAAAACAAAAGTTCGCATATTAATTCGGTTATTTTAACTTCTTTCTAACATGATTCTAAAAAAACAATGTTGTAACTTCCACCATTAATTGGATGGAGGTTTCTCTCCCAAAATTAAAAAAATAAAATAAAATAAAATTGGATAGAGGTTATCCCCAATAAGCGAACATAAATTTTTAACCAAAAAAAAAAAAAACATAAATTCTTTCAATTCATTATATGACAATTCAATCCATTTTTAGTTGGGAAAAAATTCAAATTATAACTTTATTTCTTTTTTGGGTAAATTTTAGTAAATTACATTCAGATTTGGGCTTATGCCAACTAAGTCCAAAAATAAAATAAAATAAAATTGGATAGAGGTTATCCCCAATAAGCGAACATAAAGTTTTAACCAAAAAAAAAAAAGAACATAAATTCTTTCAATTCATTATATGACAATTCAATCCATTTTTAGTTGGGCAAAAATTCAAATTATACCTTTATTTCTTTTTTGGGTAAATTTTAGTAAATTACTTTCAGATTTGGGCTTATGCCAACTAAGTCCAACACTTTTCAAAAGTGACTAACTTGGTCCTTAAACGCTGTTAGCCCTTTACTTATTCTCAACCTCTCTTCTGTCTCTTTTCTCGCAAACTCTCTTCTTTACTAAATGATTATGTTCATGCTGAAATCTTTTTGAGTTCTATGCACTGTGATTAAACAACTATAAGCATGCTTTTTAAGCACAAATCACACTTAACAACCGCAACATGTCATAGAACACAAACACGCACACAAAACCTTAAACCCTCAAAATTTAAGATTACAAAGCATACCCATATATTCATAATCATACATACATACAAAAAAAAAAAAACAATATTAGACTCATTTTGAGATGAAGCCCAAATAAAAAAACACCCACAGATCCATAAATGACCGTACCCAAACCCCACCTTTCAAACCCAAATAAAAAATCATCAAATCCTTATCACCATAAGAAAACCCAACCTAAATCAACCAAGACCAAACCAACAAAGAAAGAGTAGAAACACCGGTGCCCACTATTGGTGGCATTGTCGGTATGATTTGTCACTTGCGGTGGTGGCAGAGCTTGTGGATTTGGCACACAAACAAAAACCTAAACCCAAACAAAAAAAAGAAACACAAATACAAACATTCTCATCCATAACTAAGGAACACCAAAACTAGTGTTAGTAACACTCGATCAGAGCCTACAACAAGGAATAATAGCAACGGTGGTGAGGAAAAGCTTGAAAATCCCTAGCCAATTGTCTTTATGGCACTGGTTCAAAAAAAGTGCAAGATGGTAACTGAAACATGAGTTTTGCCCATGGCCAAAGCTTAAGAGAGGAAGTCTTCAACCGCTGTTAGAGAGAAAGAGCCATAAATGTCACCCCCCAAACCCAAAAAGGTCCAAAGCATGAGAAAAGAACCATCAAGAGAGAAACTGTGAGAGATTTTTCTTTTCTTTTCCACGTGATAAGAATATATAACCATACTGAAATCTCCACATTACAAGTCAAATCTCAATAGCACATTTACAAACAATAATTAAAATCATGTGCCTCTATATAATACATGAATATATTACAAAACTCCAAATGAATTACACAAGATCACAAGACAAGCCATCATAAAAAGTTAGGTATGCCACAAAGACATCAAGTTATGCCACGAAAATATCAAATATGCCATGAATACATCAAGGCGTAAATGCACTTTTGGTCCTTAAATTTTTGGGTCATTTCTATTTTAGTCCATACATTTCTATTTTACCGCTTTTAG
This sequence comes from Quercus glauca, assembly GCA_023736055.1. Classification (NCBI taxonomy): domain Eukaryota; kingdom Viridiplantae; phylum Streptophyta; class Magnoliopsida; order Fagales; family Fagaceae; genus Quercus; species Quercus glauca. Next base: position 62,212,049 of record CM043319.1, on the reverse strand, counting down.
TCCCTAAATTTAAAAAAAAAAAAAAAAAAGCGTTATATTTTAGTCCTTACCGTTAGTCCACTAACGGAAATTGTTGATGTGGCTAACTGAGGGCACTGCTGGCACTTTTAATGCTGACATGGCCATTAAAAATATATTTTTAAAAATTATCTTATATTTTTAAAATTCCATGTCAGCATTTTTCAAAAAAATTTTAAAAATTTGATTAAATTAAAATTTTTTTTCCCATTTTGGGATTTAGCTCTTCTCTAAACAAAGGACAATTTTTTTTAACAAACAACTTTTAATCTGACTATCTCCCTCTCTCTCTTTTTTCTCAGCGAGCTCTCATTTTCTCGCACTTTCTCACCTTCCAAACAAACAGCGAGAAAGTCGAGCGAGAAAGCAAAAGCTACAGAGAAAAAAAAAAATTTGTAATCGTTAAGTACTAAAAAGCAAGGTCCAAAGACTCCAAGTATAAAACGTCAAGTCAATTTGTTTTCAATTCCATCATTTTTCTCAAACACTCTGCCACTGATTTTCTCAGCTCGATCCTTCAAAGTTGCTCTGTATGATCGGTTTTTTTGAGTAGAGGAAAAAGTGAGTATGTGAATGGATTTTAGCGTGTTGTTTTCTTATTGTTCAATATTGGCCTTGAGGTGGGATTTATTTTTATAAGTCTTGTTGTAGCCTTCTCATTTTACGTGTCCTCATGAAATGAATTAAACTGAAGCTTTGAACTCTAGCACTCTGTTGAAAGGTTAAGTTCCATGAAGTAATATATTTTTGGATTAGAATTTGCTCAGGTTTTGGTGACAGCGATGGTGGTTGGCTTGGGTATTAGCTCTTCTCTAAACTAAAGAAAAATATTTAAAAAAAAAAAAAAATTTAACCAGATTTTAATGGTTTTTTTAAGTAAATTTTTTTTTGAGATTTTTTTTAATTAAATTTTTTTAAAAAAATTGAAAAATGCTGACATGGAATTTTAAAAATATAAAATTATACTTTAAAATATTTTTTTAATGGTCACATCAGCGTTGAAAGTGCCAACAGTGCACTCAGTTAGACACATCAACAATTTCCGTTAGTAGACTAACGGTGAGGACCAAAATGGAACGCATTTATTTGTTTAGGGACTAAAAGTAGTAAAATAGAAATGTAAGAACCAAAATAGAAATTAGCACAAAATGTAGGGACCAAAAGTGCATTTACGCCATACATCAATTATGCCACAAAAGGCATCAAATATGCCACAAAGACATCAATTCGCCACAAAGACGGGGTGCCAAGATACCTATGTCACAAAGACTGCAGCATTTGGATGAGTAATCACACCTCTCATGGCACAAGGGTAAAAACAACATAAAGCTCACATCTAAATAAATTGAAACTTGTAATTCATTTCCAAGTAGTTTCATAAAACTTTATCATATCCAAGCATTTCACGAAGTTCCCAAAATTTTCAAAATCATTTCTTGTCAAAAAAAAATTTCTATCAATTCCCAAATAATACAAGTTAAGATAATGCATCTTTAGTATTTCCAAAGAATACCATAAATCTATGAAATCCATTATCAAAGGAATTCAAAGATGTTTTTCTTTTTCCATGCCAAATACTCATGCATTTCCACATATGCAATATTAAACATGATGCGCTTTTCATATATAATCATATATACTAGGGTCACAACACAAAACTTTTTCAGAGAACATAGTTCTACAAATAATTTTTCAAAATGTGTTTAACTCAAAAACAACATTTGTGCAACATGATTATTTTACAAAAATCCCATTAAGAAGCCACTTACCTTGCAACCCACAAAATGTCTAGTTCTCCAAGCTCCAAAGGAGACTAGCTAGAACCTAAATAATACCAAGCAAACCTATCACGATAAATATCAAGCTTGATATTGCATCTAGCTACAAATTAGAAATCACTAAATAAGAAATTACTTAGCCAAGCCTAAATATTTAACCTCACAAATAATATATTCCACTTTCAAAGTTTCTAAAAAACTTAATTTACAAGGCATAAACCGCAATTTATAGACTTAAAATCATTATCAAAACTTAGATTAAAAGAACCTCAAGCAAAAGCATATAAAACCCACCAAAAAGATTAGGAATCTTTGCCTCAAATAATAGAGAGGAGTGAGCCCTAGCCTTTTCTTGTGGAGTTTTATGGTAAACTTCACCAGAAAAGATGGTGGAGGTGGTGGTAAGGAGTGGGGACCGGTGAGAGAGTGTGAGGGAGAAAGAGAGAAGTGTTATATGTTTTTGTGTTTGTGTTTGTGTTTTAAAATGAAATAAAAGAAATGAGGACAAGATAACAGGGAGAGGTACCTGGCCAAGAGGGAGAGATATTTTACAAGGTCATGGGGTTGGGAGATAAAGAGTAGGTGGGGCACATGGGTCTAAACAAAAACTGAGCACATTTTTTTTTTTTTTTTTTTAACTTGGGGCATTACATTCTTCCCCTCTTATAAAAGTTTTGTCCCTGAAATTGTACACATTAAACTTAGGTCTCTTTCCTTCATGCACTTCATCCATGATTTTCATCAACTATGAGTCCCTTACCTTGCACCAATTTAATTTTCTTTACCAGAGTTGGTTGAACTCTTAACTAGCCCAAAAGGCCTCAGAATGGCCTATACAACCTCAACTTCCATCCTTTCTAGATCAATAATGATTTTCCTCTAAGTGGTATGTAAAGCAGCTAAAAAACCCAGAGACTTTCTACTAAGTGCATCAACCATGACATTAGCCTTACAAGGATGATAGTTAGTAGAGCAATCATAGCCCTTAATCAATTCAAGCCATCTCCGTTGTCCCATATTTAGCTCATTCTGGTTAAAAAAAATACTCTAAACTTTTATGATCCATACAAATATCACATCTCTCATTTAAATACCATTTCTAAATTTCCAAAGCAACATAACAACAGCCAACTCCAAGTCATATGGGGAAATCTTTCTCATGATTCTTACATCCTACTAAGATTCAATGTAATTCCATTCTTAGAGATCATATAACCTAACAACCCTACTTAATTCAACCAAAATTCTTACTTCCTTAGTTTAGCAAGCCACTTATTTTCTCTTAGAATAAATCAAAATATCATCAATGAACACAATGACAAGGTGATCCAAGTAATCATGAAATGTCATATTCATTAAATCCATAAACGTAGTAGGGCCATTAGTTAATCCAAACAGCATCATTAAAACTCATAATGACCACACCTAATCCAAGAGGCCGACTTTCGTATGTCCTAAATTTTCAACTACTGGTAACCAAAACAAGATCAATTTAGATCATGGTAGTTGGTACATAATCTCCTAAACCCATCCTTCTCCCTAAAAATGCATACAAGCATGATAAGAAGCCAACCAATCCATGCCTAAGATAAAATAAAAATCATGCTTATCTAGCAACACCAATTTTAGCCAATAACTCTCTACCCTCGATAAAAGATACAAGACTTGAGCTCGAGATTATTCCATATAATATCACCAATTGGGGTAGAAGCTAATAACTTAAAATCAAGAAGTTCTTGGCTCTTATCACAACTTTTAGTAAGGCACTAAAAACAAAATATTGCGTGGAACCAAGATCAAAAGAACTCTATAGCATGTGGAAGCTTCAACAAATGTACCAAATAAAAGATTCATCAAACCCATAATGCTCTAAGTTATATCAAAATCAATTCATGTTTCAAAGTTTACAGAATCATAACTTAAGCTCTGATACCATAATTGTCACGCCCCGAACCCAAAAGGGTTTAAAGCATGAGAAAAGAACCATCAAGAGAGAAACTGTAAGAGATTTTTCTTTTCTTTTCCACGTGTTAAGAATATATAACCATACTGAAATCTCCACATTACAAGTCAAAGCTCGATAACACATTTACAGATAATAACTAAAAATCATGTGTCTCTATATAATACATGAATATATTACAAAACTTCAAATGGATTACACAAGGTCACCAGAAAAACCGTCATAAAGACGTTAGGTATGCCACAAAGACATCAAATATGCCATGAATATATTAATTATGCCACAAAAGACATCAAATATGCCACGAAGACATCAATCATGCCACAAAGACATCAATTCACCACAAAGACTGGGTGCCAAGATACCTATGTCACAAAGACTGCGTCTAAGGCTGTCCTCGGGTCGGGTCGGGTTGGGTTTGTGCCCAACCCGGACTCGACCCGAATGCATCGGGTGGGGAAAAGTTTAACCTGCAACCGACCCGGTTCGAGTTTCAGGTCTTTTGATTTAGGTCGTATCGATTTCGGGTTCATATCAGTCGGTTTTAGGTTCGCCAGAGTGGAGCAAAATTTGGGCGATTTTTGGCTGAAATATTGCCACATCTCGTCAGATCTGGTCGGATCTAACGAGATCTGGCCGATATTTTCCTATATCTATAAATATCGGGCCATGATCTTGATGGATATGGCCGAAATCTGCCTATTCGACGGAGTTAAAGGTTTGGACTTACTGGTTTTTGGCCAAATTTGTGATTTCCAACAAGGGAAGAACAGCTTATCGGGCGGGTCGGGTTCGTCTGTTTCTCAGACAGCCAACCCGCAACTCAAACCGATGGTCTCAGGTGCTTACGCTGGCGACCTGCGTCCGACCGTGACCAAGCTTTGATCGGGCAGTTCTGGGTGAAGATGATGGGGTTTCGAGTGGTTTGGTCGGGCCGGGTAGGTCGTGGACAGCCCTAACTGTGGCACCTGGCTAGGTAATCACACCTGTCATGGCACAAGGATAAAAACAACATAAAGCTCACATCTAAATAAATTGAAACTCGTAGTTCATTTCCAAGTAGTTTCTTAAAACTTTATCATATCTGAGCATTTCACAAAGTTCCCAAATTTTTCAAAATAATTTCTTGTCAATAAAATTTTCTATCAATTCCCGAATATACAAATTAAGATAACACATCTTTAGTATTTCCAAATAATACCATAAATCTATGAAATCCATTATCAAAGGAATTCAAAGATGCTTATCTTTTTCCATGCCAAATACTCATGCATTTCCGTATATGTAATATTAAACATGATGTGCTTTTCATATATAATCATATATAGTAGGGTCACACACGACACTTTTTAGAAGAACATAGTTCCACAAATAATTTTTCAAAATGTGTTTAACCCAAAAACAATGTTTATGCAACATGGTTATTTTACAAAAATCTCATTAAGAAGCCACTTACCTTACAACCCACAAAAAGTATACTTCTCCAAGCTCCAAAGGAGTTTAACTAGAACCTAAACAATACCAAGCAAACCTATCACAATAAGTATCAAGCTTGATATTGCATCTAGCTACAAATTAGAAATCACTAAATAAGAAATTACTTAGCCAAGCCTAAGTACTTAACCTCACAAATAATGTATTCCACTTCCAAAATTTCTCAACAACTTAATTTAAAAGGCATAGACTCCAATTTATAGACTTAAATCATGATCAAAACTTAGATTAAAAGAACCTCAAGCAAAAGCATATAATACCCACCAAAAAGATTATGAGTCTTTACCTTAAATAATAGAGATGAGTGAGTCTTAGCCTTTTCCTATGGAGTTTTCTAGTAAACTTCGCCGGAAAAGATAGTGGAAGTGGTGGTGAGGAGTGGGGACTAGTGGGAGAGTGTGAGGGAGAAAGAGAGAAGTGTTGTGTGTTTTTGTGTTTGTGTTTTAAAGTAATATAAAAGAAATGAGGACAAGATAAGAGGGAGAGATACCCGGCCAAAAGGGAGAGATATTTTACAAGATTATGTGGTTGGGAGATAAGGGGTAAGCGGGGCACGTAGGTCTAAACAAAAACTGACCACATTTTTTTTTCTAACTTGGGGTGTTACAATAAGGGTCTATTTGGTTGAAAGGGTGGAAAAGTAAGAGTGTAGAAAATTGTGGAAGGATAAAAAAAATTTTAATTTCTCTCTCTCTCTCTCTCTCTCTCTCTCTCTCTCTCTCTCTCTCTCTCTCTCTCTCTCTCTCTCTCTCTCTCTCTCTCAATACACACACACACACACATAAATATAAATTATACTAGTAATGTAAGATTTACATAGCTAATACAATGTAAACCAATAATTACCCTATTTTATAAGCGATATATGAATTAGAAAAAATAATCTAACATTTTATATAATTTAATACATTAATTGGACTATTTTCATATATTTATAAAATGGATTTTAAAACTTTTAATTCTAAAAATAACAAAACAATCGTTAGGAAAGTAAATATCTTATTTTAGATGGTCATTGTCTCTCTTGGCAATGTTGGACTTCAGTTATGAATAATGGATTCCATTAATGAATTTTTCTTGAAAATTATTAATTCTAATCTTAATTTTGATAGAGTGAGAAAGAAAGAGTAAAATTTTTACATCTTAAACTACCCTAAACACAGTAAAATGTATTTATAACATTTTTAACATTTGAAAATAGTATAATATTTTAAAAATAATTTATTTATTAAATTTTTGTGTCTTAATTAAAAAATTTACATCATAAGATAGATGAATGTTTGAGGGCCAACTGATTCTAAATGGGTTGTTTGCACTAAGTCATTATATGCAAGACAGGACTCCGCACAAAAAAGATAGGCTTTGCCATTACCTACACCAACAGGACTTTCAAAAGTACCAATCAACCAAGAAAATAAAAGAATAGAACAAAAAAGTAACAATATTATTAATATTGCAAAGGGTCAAAAATATCAGATTACAAGATTGCACAAGTACAAAACCAAGATTAAGTTACAATACTCCTAAGTTAAGTTACAGTACTCCTAAATTAAGTTACAAGACTACTCCTAGATATTTCATATGAGGCAAAACACACTTACAAATATAAAGTTATCCTTCCATTGATCAGGTATGGAATTTGTTATGTTAGATTATGTGTTTGTTATGTTGGGGCGGAATCAAGATTTTTACTTTGGAGGGGCTAAGACTAAACTATCACATTGATTCAAAATTCAATAAAAACTCAAAGTACTACATGATACATGCACACACAACCACACACACACACATAAGTCTTAGATTCTTAAAGGAGAAATAGTGGATGAAGTGGTGTTGAAGCTTCCAAAGGAAGCCAATGCTAAAAGAGTAAAAGTCAAAGCTAAAAAAATGAATAGAGTGATTTCGGAAAGGGGGAAAGAGACCGTACATGTATAGCTGGGGTCCAATTATTTTCTTGTGGGGGCCAAGTATTTATAAAATATTATTTTCTTGTGAGGCCAAGCCCTCATAAAATATTTGTGAGTCCATATATTTACCTACTACTACTTAATTTTTAAAAATTTTGTAAAGGCCTTGGCCCCCCCCAATGTTAAGCATGGTTTTGCCCCTAGTGTCATGTGAAAGAGTAACTTATTCTTATTTATACCCCATCATTAGTAGTTATTCACATCATCTCACAACTTGGAATAAGTAACTTCTCTAATAAAATAACTACTCACATGCCCATGTCCTCTTCATGTGATCAGATAACAGCTTGCACACTCGTATGCCTCCTAGAGCATTCACACTGGGCAAGGTAAATGGTATATGTTGAGGAATTTTAGCATCAAAGCAAAAAAACAAGCAACATCCGATCTTGCAAAATCTAACTATTGCAAAAAATTTTGCAATTGTGCTACAGTGCGATTCTAAATGTAGAATCGCACTGTAGCACAATTGTAAAATAAATAATTTTTTTTATTCACATATTTGACACTCTCTCTTTCTTACTTTATTTTCTCTTTTTTGTTTCTCATCTCCTTTCTTTCTCCACAACGGCATTTCTCTCTCATCACATCTCTCTCTCACGGTGGGCTATTCTGGCATGGGTTGTGGGTCCGACGTGGAGGTGAGACTAGAGAAGTCGATATACATGATTTCTGATGGAACTGGATGGACGGCGGAGCATTTCGTTTATGCCGCGTTGGGCTAGTTCGAACACTGCTTGGTCTCCCTCATTCTTTCCAGCGCTGTTTTTTGGGTATTTTTTGTGGTGAGATCGGCGTGGTATGGTGGTTTGGGTGGCGTGTTAATGGGTTTCCGGCGTGGTTTGTAGTAGCAAGATTGGCATGGGTATGGTGATGGATTTGGTTGTGGGTTTCTCTATATTTGTTGTTTGTTGTGGTGGTGGAGGGTTTCCTTGGTGGTGGAGATGTTGATTGATGGTGGTGGTGGCTGATATAGGTTTGTGGTGCCATGGTGGTGGTGGGCAGAAGGCAGTGGGCGTGGTGGTGGGCAGAAGGCAGTGGGCGTGGTGGTGGCTGATGTGGGTTTGTTTGATTATTTTTTAATGGGTTTGTAGTTGGGTTTGTGGGTGTTTTTTGGTTGGTTTATGCCTGGATATTTGGTGGGTTTTTGGTCATGGTGGTTGCTGTGTGGTGTGGGTTTGGTGTCATGGTGGTTACTATGTGGTGGTGACTGGGTTTTTTGATAATTTTTTTAATGGGTTGTGGCTGGATTTGTCGTTTGTTTTTGGTTGGTTTGCGGGTTGGTATTTGCTGGGATTGTGGTGGGTTTGGGGTCACGGGGGTTGGTGTGTGGAGGTGGTGTGGATGAGAGGGTGGTTGTTATGTGGAGGTGTGGCTGGCAAAGTGACAGAGAGATAAAAGTTAGAAATAAATGGTAGATAATTTTTTTATTATTTTAGTGTGTAGTATTGTAAAATAAAAGTTGAGATGTTGAGAGTATTGTAAAATGGTATGACATAATTGATAAAGTAGCTTTTTGAGATGGTAAAATAGAATAAAATATGATTTTGGGATAGGGATGCTCTTATGTGCTCAAATAATAGCTTGCATGCTTACAAACATTTCAATAACTAGTTGCACGCTTATCCTTTCTTAAACGGCTTTGTGATCTCTCAAACTTCATAACTAATAAATGATTAATTACTTAATATCATGATGCTGCCTGTATTCTCCTAAGGGCTTCATCCTATCGGTATTTACCCAACAATTTATTCTTATACAACATCATATTATATATATATATATATATATATTGTAAGGGCGGCATTTTGGCTCTTGAGCCTAAAGGGTAGAAGGATTCAGGCCCAAAAAGCCCAACACAATAAATTTGTTGAGAGTGGGCTTAAAAGCTAAGCTTCAATGGATCAGGCAACACGCACAATGGATTAAAGACATTAAGTAAGCAAATAAAGACAAGTTCAAAGCAAGGAAATCCTTCCTCGACAAAGTCCGAGGAGAATGATTCTTGAATATAATTCTGTTGGACTTGGATACAATTTTAGTTCTTGTTGCTACAGTATGTTCTTTACAGATTTTCTGATCCCCTCTCCCTAAAGGGTCTTTGACTTTATATAGCTCTCTTTAGATGATCTTGGCCCTTCATTTGTTGATCGTCTAGGCCACTACTTGAGTGCTTATCCCATCAGACACCTTCCTAAGTTCCTTGTGAGTTGGGGCAGCCAAGACAACACTATTCAGGAGATCTTCTTCACATAAATGTAGCCAGAAGGTTTAGTGGGATGTATTAAATGTGGTGGCAGGCACCATCCCTTTAGTCATGTTAGGGATAACCCCCTCCCTGAAGCCTTTCTCTCCAGTATGACCTCCTCTGGTAACGTGCCATTGACGTGGCCCCATTGTCTGAGCATGTGACCTCCTCGGCATGATAATGGCCCCCTCGGCCATGGGTATGACACGTGCGCAAATACCTTATTTAAAATCTTGTACCCCACATATATATATATATATATATATATATATATGGGTTGAGTTCAAGTTACACCTTGTGTAACTCTAAGCAATGTTACACCACTCAATTTTTTAAATTAGATGCGAATATTGACAAATCCACCGTTAGATTATATTATCTTCGTATATTCTTCATGCTTGTAAAATTTTGAGGTGATCAAAGATTAATAGCCATGTCATCAATCAATTGTTAAAATTCAAATTTTTATAGTTTAAAATAATGCATAAAAGATGAGTTTAGATCAAACGGCAAATAGCATCCGATTGATATGAAAATTGGCATGCATGTTAAAAACATATAGAACATGTAATTTAACGGTTGGATTTTCAAAATATTAATTCAATAATAAGTTATTGGGTGGTGTAACATTGCTTAGAGTTACACCAGGTGTAACTTGAACCCAACCCATATATATATATATATATATATATATAATATGAGTTGGGTTAAAGTTACACTTGGTGTAACTTTAAACAATGTTATACATAACTTAATATTTTTTTAATTGAATGCGAATTTTAACAAATTCACCGTTGAATAACATTATCTTTGTGCATTCTCTATGCTTGCAAAATTTCAAGATGATTAAATATTAATAGTCATGTTATCAATCAATTTTTTGAAAATTTAAGTTTTTGTAGTTTAAAATAATGACTAAAATATGAGTCTATGGATCGAATAGTAACTAACAACTGATTGACATGAATATTGTTATGCATATTAAGAACATATAATCAAACAGTTAAATTTTTAAAATATGAATTCAATAACTAGTTATTGAGTGGTGTAACATTGCTTACAGTTATATCTAGAGTTATACCAGGTGTAACTTGAATCCAACTCATAATATAATATAATATATATAGTTACACATAGGCTTTTGGTTTCCACTTGCGCACCATTATTTTATTTATTGGCTCAACAAATGCCCCCTGTGTGTGATTAGGCATAAATATTCCACCAAAACATTTGCCGGTTACACTTCTTTTAAAATTTTAAACTCTTCATCTTTAATGGCCAACAAAAACAATCCTTTCATCTCATTCAGTGTTTCCCCAAATCTCAATTCTATTCTTCAAACTCAAACCCTAACTTCTTCTTTTCTCGAATCTCAAATGATTCGAGTTAACAAAGCTAGTGTAAGTGATGAAGTAATTTTTGTAGAACCACTCGCAAGGGAAGATCCTATTAATGATCAAGTGGAACCTAGTCACATCGCTCACAATCTTTCTGCAGATCAATGTGCACATTTACAGAATTGACTTGGGAGGAGATGTTGAAGATTTTATGAGGTGTGGCATTTGCCCTTGTACAATTGAAATAAATATATAATTTTAGTGGGATAGGTGGGTTAAGAAGCTTTATATACTTTAAAGTAATTATAATATCACATAAAATATCACTATTTTTGCAAAATAGAATTCTAACTACATTAACAGTGCAAATATACACGATTACTATTCATATGAAAATATGTTTTTTTTTTTTTTTTTTAATATTTTCTTTCATCAGATAGAGGTGATTTGAGAGAGTAATAAAAAATTGATAAAAAAAAAAAACATTTTAATGAAATGTAGTATAAAATAGATAATTTGATATAAGCGTTTTTAAAGACTAATGCAGGTGGCACCTGCAAGGCACACTCATTCACTCTTTTTACATATAATACTGTAGCTTAGTAAATTATTTGAAGAAGTATGAAACTATATACATAAAAAATGTATGTCATGCAAAGTTAATCTCATTTGTATAAAAATTTTGATACCTATTTGATAAAGGCAATATCCACCCATTAAAAACTTTTAAGAATGATAACGAATATCATCATCTTCCAACAAAAAGCAATTGAATTTTGCTAAAACCTTGTCACAATATTTAATTTTCGCAATGAATGATGCCATATGCTACAATTGAAACTTTTCATCAAATACCTTCAACCATGCACAATGAAAACTTTGTCATTCATACTTTCTTCTTTATCATTCTATATGAGTCTAGGTGCAATCTTTAGCTTAATTAATTTTTAATGAACACCCATTTTAGGCAAGAAAAGAAAGAAAGAAAAAAAGATAACAAAAGGCATGTGTCATCGAATTTTCCATTAGAAAAATTATAAGTTTTGACGATTTAAACCTAGAAAATCAATGTTCTCTAGGTAACAAATAAAACACCTTATATTACCATTCCAACTTTTTAAGCATTACTACCATCTAAAACTCAAAATACGTGAAAAAAATTTTTGGGATGTTAAAATTTAGTGAGAGTATTTTAGAAATTATAGAATGGAATATTTTAAGAATAATAAGTTTTTATTAGGGTTTACCTGAGAGAATAACAATATGATGTATTTGCTATTTTCTAAAATATTGTGGGGGAAATTGTTTGATTTTAAAGTTTAAGGAGGAATTGTGAACTACCCCAAACATAAAGGATGAAAAGTTTTTTAATCCTAAGTTTTATTTATTTATTTATTTATGTGTGTGTATAAAACTATGTGTTTTTACTTAAAATGATCTATAAAGAAAAAAAATACAAAACAAAATACAAAAATTCAACCCAAGAAAACTGTACGTGAATAGTGAATTTTGGCTCAACAAAAATTGACTAATAAAAAAAAATTTCTAGAAATACAAATAATGACACAACATTTTCATAATACCTTTATAACTTTGTTATATTTTACTTTGACTTGTAAAAAATTGGCACCTCAGCAGTTGTGAAACATATTGTAATGAGAACAAGATGTCTTTAACATTTTCACAAGAAAAATGCTGTCTATAACATTTTCATTACAAATCATAAGTAGCAGGTTGTTACGAGTTGTTTTTGGTGGGCAAAAAAGTAATCTCGTTAGTAAGTTTAAATTAGAACCAATAACAATTTACCACCTATGATTTGTTATAAAAGTGTTGTGAAAAATGTTGTAAATGTAACACTTCTTTTTTCATAATACCTTTATTTTTAGTTGCGGATGGTTCCAGTGTGATATTTTATTTTGACCTATAAAGAATTAATACCTTAATAATTGTGAAAATATTGGGACAATTTGTTATATTATTATATTAAACAGGGTAACTAACCGCTCATATGTATGTAAAAATAAATAAAAAGAGTTCAACGAGCGATATTGCACAAAAAAATAAAAATAAAAAAGCCAATGAAAATTGTGAATTGAACAAATCAAAGCATTGTAGCTATACTATTGTAGCTTGCATTCCCTCTTTTTATATATAGAAATTATAGATAACAAGTTGTTACTAATTTTAAATTGGACCCACAATTGATATCATTTTTTTATCCATCAATAGTAACTTACCACTTATGATTTGTTGTAAAATTAATGTGAAAATGATGTGGACTTGGCATTTTTTTTTATTTGATTTATAAGACACTGAGACCTCAACAATTGTGAAAATATTGTGATAACAACAAGCATTACAACATTTTCGCAAAAACATTTATTTTCAGTTGTGGTTAGTCATAGATCACAGTCTCATATTTTATTTCAACCTATAAGAAATTGACATCTTAATAATTATGAAAATGTTGTGAAATATGTTGTGTCAGTATAACAATATATATGCCAACTCATATAAATATTTAAAAGAAAGAAAAAAGTGCAAACCGAAATGGTGTAATTGAAAAAAAGAAAAAAAAGAAAAAAATACAAAATACAAAATGGTGAGTTTTGCTTACCAATTGACTAAACCAACTTTACTGTAGAAAGAGCCATTGGCTCTTTTTATATAACACTAGATACACTTTAGATTTGTAATATCTAATCTAAACCATAAATTGGATAGATAAGAGAATGGTTTTCAATTAATTTTGAAGACTTATTACTGCGATAATAGTGTTTGTTTGGTATGTTTTTATTGATTTGATTTTGGTGTGTGTGTGTGTAGGATGAGTTGCTTTGGGCTGCTGCATGGTTGTACCAAGCAGCTGACAATCAGTACTACTTGAACTACCTTGGGAAAAATGGTGACTCTCTTGGTGGAACTGGATGGAGCATGAGTGAGTTTAGTTGGGATGTCAAGTATGCTAGGGTTCAAACACTTGTGGCCAAGGTAATAATTCATGAACTAAACTATACTACTTAATTTGCTTTTTCAGAAATATGTTACATGTTGAAAATCACATGTCAATATGGACTTCATTGTATGACAATTTGTCAATCAAAAACCTCAACCATGTAACAAGGGCACGAATTATTGGATTGTCTATTTCCTTGCAGTTCCTAATGCAAGGGAAAGCTGATGGAAATGCATCAGTCTTTGAGAAATGCCAGGAGAAGGTAGAATCCTTCATGAGCAATTGCCTTGGAAAGGGCAGTTAGAATGTTCAGAAGACTCCCAGCAGCCTTATCTTCCACCAGAGGTGGAAAAACATGCAATTTGTGAATAGAGCATTTTTCTAACTGTTGTCTCTGATTATTTTGCTTCTGCTGGAAGAAACATGAATTGTGCTTCTGGCAATGTTTCACTAATGGAGCTTATCACCTTCTCCAAAATACAGGTAATTTAATTATATTGTGCAAATTCTACATTGTTTTTGTTGAATTGAGCTTTGATCCATGGCTGTGCCTGTAACTGTGGATCAAGGTAAACTCTAAAACTGATTTAGGTTGTGGTAGTTCCTTCTCCCTCTTCCTTCTCCCTCACCGATCGTTCTTTCTCCCTCTTCCTTTGATCTATCTTTCTCCCTCTTCCTTCCAAAAGTATTTAACTTCTCTCTCTACCCTTCTGTCATCCCTTTCTCCCTCACCGATTTGCCTTCATTCACTGATTTTTGTTTTCTTTGATCTTTGATTTTGGTGTTGTTGTGTTTGGTGTGAGTGGTGGTGTTTTGGTGGGTTTTGTACGGGTGGTGATGGCAATAGAGCAGTGGTGGCGGTTTTTTCCCTCTTCCCAATTTGGATTTTGTGTGGGTAGTGGTGGTTGTGCTTGTCCTTAGTGGTGGTGGTTGGCGGATGGTTTGTGTTTCCATTTTTTGAAAATAGATTTTTTACAACCAAGACCAAACACAAGAAATAATTTTCTGGTGTAGGGTCCGTTTGGATACAGCTGAAAATTGAAAACTGGAAACACTGTAGCAAAATAATTTTTAAATGTGTGAATAGTGCCATGGGACCCATTTTTAATGAAAAAGTTGATAAAAAGTAAAATTTGTGGGTCCGTGAACAGTGCACAAATGCACTGTTCAGAGCCAAAAGTCAACAACTGCTGCTACTGTTCATGTGAACAGTAGTCGCACAGTAGCAAATAACGCCCCTCACACGCCTGAAAAAAAAAAAAAAAAAAAAAAAAAAAAAAAAAAAAAAAAAAAAAAAAAGAAGAAGAAAAAGAAAAAAGACAAAACGCAGGCAAAACGCAAAACGTGAGAATAAGCTCAATCCAAACGGGGGCGTAATTTCCACAACACAGTTAAACAGCAAAAAAATGTTTTCCTTTACGTAAACATATTGCCAAACACAACCTAAAGTGGACCAAAATGGATCCAAGTAGACCGAGACCAAGGGGCCAAAATGGATTGATGTAGTCTGATTTTATTTTATTTTTTTAAAATCCCCAATTAAAAAGCATACTACCACATCATATATTCATAAACTGAAGAAATTAATCGAGGACAAATATTGTTTTTAGTGGCCCAACAAATTGCTTCATAAACACCCCACCCAACCCCACCCCACCCCCCAAAAAGAAACTAATCTCAATTCTCACACTGATAATATCAACATTTTTACAACAAATCATAGATAGCAGGTTATTACTAGTTGCTATTGTTAGGGCAAAAAAGTAATTTTAGTGTTAGGTTCAAATTTGAACCAGTAACAACTAACCATCTATGATTTGTTGTGAAAATGTTGTGGACGTAGCATATCTCTTATCAAAATCCAGTCAAACCCAAAAATGTCTGGACCAAAGAGGCTGGATTTTATTGATAACATAATTTTTTAAAATTATTAACCATTATGCATTTAATAATAATTATAGTGTGACATTATTGAAAGAAATTAATGATTGTACTGAACATGTATTGTCAATTACTCAATTGTAATTTTACTCCAAAAAAAAAAAAAAAATTACTCAATTGTATTTGTGATGCTATTAAATAGTTGTTATCGTTTAAAAAAAAAAAAATTTAATGGTTTAATGAGCCATTCTCTCCTTTAGGATTTTTTTGTGTGAGTAAATTCTTAGTAATTATGCATTTAATGATACCCACCACCGACCGGCATTATTAAAGGAATTTAATGCCTATATATTATAATGACATTTTTTAATCATTTTTTAAATTATTAGTTCAATTTTCTTTTGGAATTTTTTTTTTATTTTTAAAAATTATTAGTAAAAAAATGTATTTTCGATAAAATTATTAAATAGGCATTGGAAGGGAAATGGTTAGGAAATTTAATAAGATACAAATAGTAATCATTTTGGTGAGTTATAAGTGTTCTTTAAGTCGTGGGGATTTCGAGAATTTCTTTAAGAGGGTCATTAAGAAACCTAAATTAAATAAAAATTTAATAAAAAGATAATTTTTTTTTGAGAAACAATAAAAAGATAACTTAAATAAATTGAGTTATCAACAAACACACACAAAAACACAAAAATGCATGAATTTTTACAATTTCTTTCTACGATTTTTTATATTTTAAAATCGTTACATGATAGTTCATTATCAATTGTCAATGTAGGTAGGTGTAGCCATTTTATTTTGTTAAACTTGTATAACAATTTTATTTTTTTGCAGTTGTCATTATTTGTGTGTCATTTTCTTCTTATAAAAATAGTTTACACTAAATGACAAAACGCAACTCAGTGGGATATTGATCCACACAACCACACTCATCCATACATAAATAATACATCTTAACCAATCAAATATGTGTCATTAGATTTAAAAAAGAAATCCAAAGTAAAATTGTATGGTGCTAAAAACCTTATAGGCTGTAATTCAACTAATTAGCATATTTTGGTATCATCTAAGGTTCAAATCCCCTACTCCTAAGTATCAAATTATATACCATCATTTTTATCTTTTTCCTTTTTGAGTAGTGCTACAGGTTGTTTTATGTAGTACTTTTAGCATTTTTTTTTTCATCTAAAATAGAAATCCTATTTGAGCATAATTTCTTTTAGATAGTACTTTAGCCGTTTTTTTTTTTTTTTTGATATTCACAACAATAGAGGGGAGTGTGGTGTTGAGTTCCATTTCCCCCTCCCCTGTTGTTTTGAGTATCAAAAAAAAAAAAAAAAAGATAGTACTTTAGCCTAATTTAAGTGTACATGTGTGAAGTTTTCTCATGAATTGTTAAACCACAGCTCTTACTCCCCATCTCACAAAAACTTGTAATTATTGCACCGAATTCGTTTTATTTTTTGAAGTGAATTGGTGATAAAGTTGCCACGTGAGTTGTTAAAATACATATAAATTTACATTAATTAAAAGAGACATTAATTTTAAAAATTTTGAAAATTATGTCATAAAAAGTTAATCTCAATCGTATAAGACTGTGACAGATCCCAGTCCAATAGTTTATTATTTTATTTTGACTTATAACTTACACCTCAATAGTTATGAATATATTGTAATAACAACAAAATATCACAATATCTTTAGTTGTGCTAGATCTCGGTATAATATTTTATTATTTTATTTTATTTTATTTTGATCCATAAGGAATTGACACATGCGTCACAACATTTTAATAATATCTCTATGTATACATTGTAATTAATTACAATGTAAATTTATATTGTAGACACAAAAAAAATTGGCAAATTTTGTACACATTTACAAAATTTGTACAGTATTTACCATTTTTTGTGCAAATGTGTATAATATTAACTACTTTTGTGAATTTACAATGTAAACTTGCATTGCAAGTACAAAGTAAACATATAAAGATCTTTAAAAACAAAAAAAAAACAAAAAAAAAACAAAAAAAAAAAAAAAACAAAAACAAAGCTCAAACCAATTGGCATACTTGAAGGGGAAAAAAAAAAAAGAAAAGAAAAGAGAAAGTGCACCTCACTAATTGAATAAACCAAAAAAATACTATTCATGAGCCTTTAGCTCTTTTTATATAGTTAATAGATATGCCAGCTTACATAAATATTTAAAAGAAAAAAAAAATACAAACTGATAACTGGAAAAAAAAAAATTAGGTACTGTATAAATTAATGTTATAATGTTGTGGACTTAACATTTTTTTATTTGATCTATAAGAGACTAAGATCTCAACAATTGTGAAAATATTGTGATAATAATAAGTGTTGTAACATTTTCTCAAAACATTTATTTTTAGTTGTAGTTGGTCACAGTCTCATATTTTATTATTTTATTTCGACTTGTAAGAAATTGACACGTCAATAATTGTGAAAATATTGTGAAATTTGTTGTGTCAGTATAACAATATATATACAAGCTTATATATATAGAGATTTATTTTCAGTTGTGGTTGATCACAGTTTCATATTTTATTATTTTATTTTGACTTATAAAAAATTGACACCTCAATAATTGTGAAAATATTGTGAAATTTGTTATGTCAGTATAACAATATATATAAAAGGAAAAAAAAAAATATAAGTGGCAGACTGAAAAAAAAAATGCCGCTTGGTACTGTAGCTACTGTTCCAAACTTAAAAAAAAGGGACAAAGTGGCTCACCAAAATGGCATTGTAGATGAACAGTGCAAAAACACTGAATGAATAGTGCTAAAATACTAAAGCGACAATGAAATTGACATTTTAATAATTGTGAAAATATTGTAAAATTTGTTGTGTCAGTATAACAATATATATAAAAGGAAAAAAAAAGTACAAACGGAAGAGTGAAAAAAAAAAAAAACTGTAGCTACAGTGCCACTTGGAACTGTAGCTACTGTTCAAAACTTAAACAAAAAAGACAAAATGGCTCACCAAAATGACACTGTAGAAGAACAGTGTAAAAACACTGAATGGACGGTGCTAAAACACTGTAACAACATTGACGCTTTTCACAAAAAATTTATTTTTAGTTGTGGTTGATCACAGTTTCATATTTTATTATTTTATTTTGATTTATAAGAAATTGACACCTCAATAATTATGAAAATATTGTGAAATTTGTTGCGTCAATATAACAATATATATAAGGAAAAAAAAAAAAAAAAAAACAAACGGAAGACTTGAAAAAAAAAAAAAAATGTAGCTACTGTAGCTACAGTGCCAATTGGTACTGTAGCTATTGTTCAAAAGTTAAAAAAAAAAAAAAAAAAAAAAGAGGGTGCCTCACCAAAATTTCACTATTGCCGCTACAGTGCTTACACAGTGCAAACACACTGAGTGTATAGTACCGAAGCACTGTAGCGGCATAAAAATACAAATGGCTGTAGCGGCATAAAAATACAAATGGAAGACTTGAAGAAAAAAAAAAAAATGTAGCTATTGTTCAAAAGTTAAAAAAAAAAAAAAAAAGTGTCTCACAAAAATTTCACTGTTACCACTACAGTGCTTGCACATTGCAAACACACTCAGTGCACAGTACCGAAGCACTGTAGCGGCATAGTCGCTTTTTATATAAAGAAAATTAGTAGGAGTGGCTTTATAAAATAGAAAAAAAAATAGTTTTTTATATTAAAAAATGAGTTTTCGTTTTGCATACGTTAACAAACAATTTTAAAAAATTTTTTATGAAAAAAATGAAAAAGTGACTTAACTTTTTTTACAGTTTTTTTTCAATTTCTTATAAATTTTTTTGAATAATTAATGTATGTTTGCATATATTAACCGAACTCTTAAAAGATGAGAAAATTACATTTTACAGTACTAAACTATATCTTATTTATACTTTAGACCACAAACTTTTTGAATGTACATTTTGCACCTTAAATTATGAACATTGTTACATTTTGCACCTAACATTAAATTTACCGTTAAATTGGATGAAAATTTAAAATTTAAAGTGCAAAGTGTAATTAAGAACATAATTTAAAGTGATAAAATGTAATTTTTCATTTGTTTGCAAGGGATTAAAAAGATAGACAATTATATCTTTTGTCATAATACTATATTTTTTCATCTAAATTAACAAAAAAAACTTAATGTTAAGATGCAAAATGTAATAATGATTATAATTTAGAGCGTAAAACACTAAAACGTGCCTTCAAAATATTTAAGGTACAAAGTGTTATTAAAGGTTAGGCAGTGTGTAATTTTCCATAAAGATATCAAATTTTGGTGAGCTGACGTGACAAAATAAATAGCTTGTCCCTTCTGGGTTCTGATTGGTAGGTGGAAATTACGCGCCTGGAATGCAATCAAAATTCGTGAACTTAAAGGTGAAGCTTGAAGACAACGAAGGGACAGATCGACAGAGATTTGTGTCTTTGTTGTTATTGTGTGAGTACCTGTGTTGTGCTGTGTGTGCGTGTGATTTCTGTTTTTGAAGACAGAACACAATGGGCGGGGTTCTCATTTTCAAACCAAACATACTTTTCACCTCGGATACGTAAAAAAAAAAAAAAAACAAAAAACAAAAAACAAACACAAAGCCTGTTTGCCTCGTGATTAGTGCCACCTTTATAGCCCACTCTCACAGTCGCTGCACAAAACCCAAATCCTCTCACTTTCTCCATACATATATACTCAGATACTCTTTCTCTTGCTCTGTGCTGTTGTGGGTTTAGGGTTTAAGATGCGTCCAGCAATTCAATCCCAAACCCAACTTGGCCATGGCTTTCGTCACTTGTTCATTCCATTCCCTGAGAGATGGTTTGTGCTAAAAAGGTATGATTTTTCCTTCTAACTTGTTTTTATTTTTTTGGGTTTAGTTTTTACTTTTATGCTGGTTATAAAAGGGTTCTGATTTTGACTTTGCATTGTTGTGTATGGGATGCTATGAGATCTTTTTGAAGTTGGGTTTTTGACATGAGTTATGATCTGGGTCTGTTTTCTTTAGCAAAAAGAATTTTTTTCGAACCTTAACCCCCCAAAGAACATTGATGTACTTATTATATTAAAGTGAGAATTTTCGAGTGAAATCAAGTAGATTACTAGGCTGGAAGAGGGAAGAACAATAATAATTGTCATAGAAATTTCAAACATAAGGGAAGGGAATGAGAAAATTTCACTACTCTTGGAGAGGATGGGAAAAGATGAAGAGAGAAAATCACACAATTGTTCATATGTTCTGTGTTGATTGGGGGAGTTGGGGGGTTGGTGTTGTATGCCCCAATATGGACTAAATTGACTGCATAATATATAGGTGCACTTGTGATCAGTTGTAAAATAGAAGAGAAACTGTAAAGAGTGTAATATTGGGTACAGAGGTTTTACGGGCAAGGAAGAGCATTAATTTAAATCCAATATATTTCATGCATTTGCTTGGTCCAAAGTAGCCTGTGTTTGTCATTGAAGATAAAAATTTGTACCTGAATTCAGGCACATGCTGTGTTGGAACTGTTATCTGGATGGTTACAGTTGTCATCTCCTATCTTCCTGACTTGTCAAAGTATAGGAATTATATGTTCAACAGGGATATAAATTATCTTCTCTACTTTTCCTGGTGTGTGTTTAAGTAGATGTTTTGAAAAACGTTCGATTTTTTCCATCTACAAAACTTAATCAACATACTACTCAAAACAGTTTGGATGTAGATGAATTTTCGGTGGTATAAGGTGCCTTCTTTATCTTCGGTGGACAGTTTGATGTGTGTTATAATTGAGTCATTCATTTAAAATTGGAAAACTTAAAGAGTACTTTGTATAAATTGGTTCCCAGGAACCAGGTAGGCAACTATGGATTGACATACTGTTAACCACGTTGTTATCTGCCGAAGTCTGATTGCTTCTGTAATTTTCTTTAAAATCTATGAGTTTGACTGAGTTCCTGGATACTAGAGGCAGTTTGGTAAGGTAGGCAATTTCCTAGGACTCTTTTGCCGGTTGCTTCAATCTCTAATATTATGATACTATCTTCTTCTTCTTCTTCTTCTTTCTTTTCTTTTCATGTTGTAAAATAATATGTCTAGCTAACTAAGATGTAATTGGCACAACAATAGGCCAGATGGATGCTAACTTTCAAATACTTAAACAAGGAATTCCCCCCTGCCCCCCCTCTCTCCCCCCTTTCCTTTCAAGGCTCTGATTACCTCTTCACCAGGAAACCCTTTTTTTTTTTTTTTTTTTCAATGAAATCCACACCAATTTATCAACCTCTTCAATCAGTATCTGAGTACTGTAGAGATGATACCACAACAGAGTAACAACCTCTATACCTCTACTTTCCAATCTTGCACTGCCGGAGGAACACAGGATGCCAACACACCTGTTCATGCCTGAACTCTACATAATTTGCCACTGTGGCATTTTTATCTTGGGCTAATAGATACAAATCTGGAAATATCTCCTTCAGAGTAGACTCCCCCTGCCACAAGACCTAACTTTTGATCCATCCCCAACATCATATCTAACAAGTTTCACAAAATGATCCCATCCTCTTCTAATAAACTTCCATAACCCTACACCATATGAGCACTGAACCTCCCCAGAACTCCAAAACTCACTAGAGGATCCATAATTTAGCTTTGCCCTGTTTTTCCAATTGTTTGGAATTTGTTGCATATTGTTTTGAATTTTGAATTGTTGTTTACAGTCTAATACTTTCTCCTTCAGCTGTTCTACCTTTGTAGCAAGTTGTTTTGATTTGTCATCATCCTGTTTTTGCCTCTTAGCTTCCCTTTGTAGCATTTTAGCTCTGTTTAGGAGATTTTGCTGGTCTTGCTGTACAGTTGTCTTGTGGCAATTCAAAATCATGTTTAGGCTTAAAAATGGTAAATTTCTCCTTAAAATTTACAAAACTCAAACCAAATAGCTGTTTCTTTAGCATCTTTGATTTCAACTCTCAGCCTACTTTTGACTTGAATAATGGTCATACCTTTACTTTCTACTAACGACATAATGAATAAATTGTCAAATTTTCTTGCATAATTATTTATGCACAAATCACCTTGTTTAAGAGTGTATAGTTGCTCAAGAAAATCCTTGTGAAGATTTCTTAGAAGAATTTCTATAAGAAGCGTCTTACCCTCCTCCCAAGTCAATCCACTTGCATAGCATCTCTCAAGATGTGAAATCATTATGGAAGAAACTAGTTTTATGATGTAATTGATGTAGCACAAATTCACCAAGGGAATTGAGAATTAATAAGAACCAAAAAAAAAAAAAAATTAAAAAAAAAAACTTAGGAATTGACGCCTAGGGTTGCTTGGAATCTACACCAAGTAGGATCGAAAACCTAGGAATCAACACCAAGTCATTGGAAAAATTCCAATAGAAATTTATTCATCATAAACTTGTGTTAGGAGTACAGTCGTACACTTATAAAGACTATTAGGACTAAATCCTACCCCTATTTGACTGGAGCCAAAGCCTAATTATTGAATAAAATAAGATACAAATAACCAAATTAGCTTATGAGACTTAAAATAAAATCCAATAGACCAATAGGAAAAGATACACTTGCCTCTAAAAATTATATAAACTAAACTAAAATAAAATTGTCTTCACACTCCTTGGATCATTCTCCCTTGGTTGGAGACAACTTGGCCTTGAGTCTTAAAGTGTTTAAGGATAGGAACTCTTGCACTTGATGCTAGCACCAACTCTTAAATCACCTTGTTAATATGTAGTCTAGTATCCTAAAAATGTTGAACATCTCCATTTAGCTTGAAACTTTGCTAAATTATAACCTCTTATAAAAAAAGATTTGAAAAATTATAGCCTGTTGTTAGATTGAGGGAGAGTGTTATTAAACTATTAAGGGCCATTTAGTTTGGTCAACCCACTCTTTTGAGATGTTTTAGTGTATTTTTAAGGTGCATGGAGTGAAGCTTTCTATTATGAAAGATCACAATCCATTGATCACCATGTTTTACTTTTCCTCTGATAAATAGGATGTGAAAATGGCAAGAAACTAATATAGTGTTTACAGCATATCACATTAAATCAGCAAGTGGTCCAATATTGCGTACTTGTATCACAATAAACCAGAAAGTGGTCCAATATTGCATACTTGTATCACAATAAACCAGAAAGTGGTCCAATATCGCATGCATACTTTCATGTGCATGTCATCACGAGACTTGTTCGATTTATGACCACTGCAGTAGAAAATATGCAACTTCAACCTCAAAGCATTTCATTTGATATTAACTAATTTTATTTTTTGGTGGTGTAAATAGTGTAGAGGTTCGTTTCTTCTTTTGTCATTCTCGTTCTTTCCATTAATGACATACTGTAAATCATGATTTAGTTACCTTTAATATGCCACTTATTTTAAGGCTTTTCCTGACAATTATTTTTGTTGTGTGAATTTTAGGTTCAGAGATTACACTGATGCCTGCTGTAAGAGTTTTTCTCTGTTCCAACACAATATATGACAAATTTATCACTCAAAGGTATTGTTGGAATTTAGGGATTAATATACTTCAGGGCATGAATAGGGAATGAAGCCATTGGTCCGCATAGCATAGCGACATATGTAACATATTTAACAATTTCTGTACATTATTTTTCTATTTTAAAAATAGTAGATGTTATGCTGCAACTTCTATTTTTAATCTGTTTGTTTTTGAGTTAATTACTTAGTGATATGTTGGTCTCTCTCTCTCTCTCTCTCTCTCTCTCTCTGTGTGTGTGTGATTATATTGTGCTTGAGTAGGTGAAGAATTTTCAGTTGACAAAGTTGATAATGGGGTTACTATATGGCAGAATATGCCAAAATTTTGTTTTGAAATCGGTTGAGTTGATTTGGGGAGAAATGCTAAGCTGTGGCAGTTTAGTTAGATTCTTTGCGTGTGGTGTTTTCTGTGACAAAGGACATAATTAATATTCAATGTACAATAATTTATTGGCTAAGTTTCCTTTCGTCTAAGCTTTATCATATGTTCCGGATTATTTTCATTTTTCTTTAGTTTTTATGAATTTTGTATTGTTGCTGGGTGCATTTTTATATTAGCTGGCCATTTGAACCGTTCCTCCTGGCAGAGGAATATCTTTCAAGTTTCATTATTGTAAGAATCTATGTGTAATTGAGAAAGTTTTATTTAATCACACAGTTATAGCCGCTTCATTTTATTGACTTGATATATCATTATAGCTGTGAGTGATCTGGAAGTGGGTTTGAAATGGTCTGTCTGTGGAAACCATATGTAATGGTGATAGTGATGTGGTATGCTGAGAAATTTAAGAATCTTGGCAATGAGATTAAGAGATGTAGCCTCCTTAATCCTTATACCCCATAAGGAGTTTTATGAGAAAGAAATAATCAATGAGAATGGAGGGCATTGTCGTATATTAAAATCTAGTATTTGTTTCTTTAAATGTATGTTTTGGTGCGTGGTTGTTTCATGTGTGAATGTGTCCTTATGCCCCCATGCTTTTCTGCCGTATAGTGGCTTGCTTTCAATATTTAATTGAATGTATTTTGTTTCTTTCATTACTGTCTAAAAAATAAACTGTAGAGAATGTGAACTAGCACTGTAGTTGGGTTTTCAAGTATTTGCGCACACTTTTTGTGAAGCAGTATTGATATATAGGTATATTGACATCACCTATAAGTTCCGAACTTTTCCTAATGTCCAATTCTCAGATTGTAGAATAATTTTCTCAGATTTTTGCAAGTTATTGGTTATCCCTTCTAGTAATCTGACCCAAGAGTTTGCAGGTCATTCAATCTACATCCCCATCAAAACAAACAATTTTATTATGAATATTGCGTTTATTCAAATCTGGATGCATTTAATCAAACCAGATTTATGTATACAAGCCACTAGCGCGCACATACAATATATAGGTTTTAAACTCAAGAGTATCTCACAAGTCTTAAGTGCCTTTCTGGATCCTCATGGAATCAATGAATGCCTTTCCATCGAGTTCGCGTGAGAAAAGTTCCCTGAAATAATCAGCAACGCCTATTCTTTTGAACAATGCTGGAGATTCTGGAGTAATAAGGCTTGGTGCTGGACCCATATCTGCTTCTAGGCTTGGGCTGTAAAATGTGGCCACAGAGAGCCTCTCCTTTGCTGAGTTAACAGTGGCCCGATGCTCGATGCTACGGTAAATTCCATTCGTCACAATCTGCCAAATAATTCATGGAAAACCAATATTGGTAGTTTTGGACTTTGGTAGCTCATGATTTTGTTTGATTCTAGATAAGGTGTCCAAATGAAAAGAAAGAATAATTAAATATAGGATAAAAATTGGGTCTAGTGTACAGTTGCATTGGACCCATCCTAATGGTTCTATTTGTCTACTGTTGGATATATATGTATCATTATTTCAATGAGTCTAGAGTAATTGGACATGGGATCCAATCCAAGTCCTTAGATATAATTTTTAAAATATTCTAGGATCACAAACTTTTACATACTTTTTGCCACAACTATCTTATGTGGCCAATTGTGAGTAGTAGAAGAAAAGTAGTGAGATAATGCGAAAGTAATAGATCGCTAGTTATAGTTTGTCATATAAGATAGTTACAGGAAATGGTATAATAAAGATTGCGGTTTAATTTTGGAATAATTCTTTTTTTTTTTTTTAAGAATTTCTTTTCTATCTGGTCTTGCTTTGACTTTTTAGCGCCTTAAAATTGAGTATATTGTAAAAGGATTTGGTGGGTCTATGTATGTGATTTGGTCTTTAGCTAAATGGATAGGAAGATGGAAACTTTAGAAAAATCACTCAATAGTTTGGAAGCAATTTTGCTAGCATGAATATAGGCCTTATCATTTAATTAATTAGTGATACTTGTAATTATGTGAGAGGAGAAAACATATTACTTGGGGAGTATTGAATAATTACTCAAAAAATTGGTATTTACCTCCAAAATGTCGCCAATATTGACAATAAAGGCATTAGGGAGAGGTTTGACCGAAATCCACCTCCCATCTTTCCTTATCTGGAGGCCTTCCATTTCATTGACTTGGAGGAGGATTGTTAAGCCCACAGCATCTGAGTGAGCATTGAGGCCAATCGCAAGCTCAGGTTGTGGGCATGGAGGATAGTAGTTCATTCTCATTCCCTGAAGCCCTTCTTCAAACAGGCTCCTCATGTCATTATGTTCCATTCTTAGAGCTTTTGCCATCAGTTCAAGTATTTTTATGGCAAGGTCTTTAAGCTCTGCTGAGTAAGCGTCTAAGTTATCTCTACATGTGAAGGAAGATGGTTAATCACCAGAATAGTAATTAGACTTTGAGCAAACCCAACTAGAAAAAAAAGTTAATGTTGCCTCTCTCTCTTTATTTATATATATATATATATATATATAAGATAGTGTTCTTAATTGTTTATTATTATTGTCAAGAGCTAGCTAATAAGTTGTTTGGAATTGGTATTTGCTACATAGATTTTTTATTTTTGGAGGGAGGAGAGGGAATTTAAACCTTGAACATCTTTATTGGAAATATCATAAAGTGCAAATTGAGCTGATTTGCAAGACTCTTTAATTATTTTGCATCTTTATTGGAAATATCATGAGTGGACAATGCTGCATTATGCATGCCTATTTGTCATGAATGTGATAAGTGAATGTTCATTTTTCAACGGATAGACTTGACATATTCCACCACCATCTATCTTAATTATTTTATCTTCTCTTTATCGCCCATTAGCAGCATTTCTATATAGTTTGATTCCTTCATATGCCAAATTATAATATACATAATTTAAACCGGCTCACAGCCTTGCTTGAAAAGAACTAAGATTGCTATCTTAAACACCATATAAATTGTTTTGTTTTTTAAAAATAAGTTTTTGAAAACAATTAATAAAAAAAGTACAAATTATTGAGTCAAGAAAAAATAAAAGTACCAATTATTTTGGAGAGAGAGAGAGAGAGAGAGAGAGAGAGAGAGATACTTGAATGGGAGTGGGATCTTGGGGAACAAATGAGGCTTTCTCAAATGGATTGGACGCGTGACCATGTAGAACATGTCTCCCCAATCAAGCTTTTGTTCCTCAGACACAACAAAGGCCTGTCCAAACCCCTCAAGATCTCCTGGTAATTGCCATAACTTCTTCTTCTCTTCCACTGGCAGATTAAAGAGTTCTTGAATACCTACTTTCACCTTCTCCACCAATGAAATGCTCACCCCATGATTAATTAACTGCGCACGAGGAATAGACTCCATTCAAACTAAGACATAATAATATATTTAAACTAGTTTTTGATATTAAAGAAAAAAAAAAAAAGATAATTATAAACTAAGAAGTTTCCGAACAATATAGAATGCCAACTCCTCTTTGTGACCTGATCAAGTTTTTAACTTTTATTTTTTTTGAGAATCAAGTTTTTAACTTTAAAAGCTGTATAATCTACTATCCTTGTACAGTTGTACAGTCTCGTACTATAAGAAATAAAATAGGAAATCATAAACAGAGTAAACTCTTTTTTGTTAGGAAGAGTTTTCTTCTCACTTTGTCATGTTTTACATCAAATCATTTCTTATCTCTCTCTAATTCCTTTTTTTACCACTTAACCACCGATTGTTTTGATCATGTTTGTTCAGATTCAGTAAGACAGGTACAGTTTTTCCACTCCTAAATATTCTTTTCACAGAGAGAGAGAGAGAGAGAGAGAGAGAGAGAGAGATAGAGAGAGAGGATAACCTGGAAGAATCCCCATTCCTTGCTTGCATAGTGTAACTTCTCCAACTCTGTGTCCTTAAATTCTGCAGAAAATAACCTTTGCATGTCGATGACTGGGACTTGGGGTAGAGAAGTGGTGTCAGATATGATGGGAGGCTCATTAGGAAAACGCACATAACGTGGTGGGACTGTGCTTGTCGTCTCCTTTGCTAGCTCTTGAACACAAGGAACTGGGATAGAGCTCCCTAGCGACGTTATTTCTGGTTCCATAGCTCCAAGAAAACCCAAAGAGAAAAGAGCTTAAAGTCTTGGCTCCTGAACAGAGAACCGTGAACTTTAAATTTATACCAAGAGTTGAAAAGGTCTACAACATGGGCGGCGCTGCAGACAGCCAAGGGGTTCATTGAACCCCTGATCTGGCCAAAAAAAAAAAAAAAAACACTATATATAATTTTTGTTAGAAACCAGTTGAAATAAGCTTAAATATAATTATCTTAGTGCTATTTTCACAATAATTTTATAAAAAAAGTTATTGGTATATTGTAATTGATTTTTATCTAAACTTACAATTGAATAACTTTTTTATATACTTTTAACAACTTATCACCTAAATTTTGTTATGAAAGTGTTGTATTAGTTGCATTTCTGTTAAAATTGTTTATTTCTTAAACAAAATAAATAAATAAACTCTCTCTCCAAACTATTCCTAGCTCCAACACTATTGACCTCCTTGAAAAAAAATTCTGAAGCTGCCGCTGCAAGACCCGTTAACATCGCAATTTTCTTAAAAAACCTACTTGCCTTCCCCATTTTTCTATATACGTAGATACATGCTCTGCCAACTGCCAACTACGAATTGCCAAGTTCCAACTTCCCTGTCTTTTTAAATAATAAAGGAGAATGTTAACAAGCACCGGAGGGTGCTTGTTAAGGTTCTCCAAAATGGGTCCCACATAAATAAAAATATTGAGTAAATTAGAGAAAAAGAATGACATGACATGTAAGGAACATTTCGACAAATTTGGCCTTTTAATATGGGACACGGCTGGAGGGTTCTTTTTTCTTTGGACAAAATTGACCTTTTAACACATTTCCCTCCCTTTCACTTTTTATTTCCCACCAAATTTTATTTTATCAATATTTTACCATTCATTTTCTTTCACTTTATCAATATCAAACTAAATTTCTTCTCCTTTACCAATATCAAATAGAAGAAGAGATGAAGAAATGTCAATAAAAGATTGAGGAATAATTAAACAAGGTACCACTATTGTATTTTATTTGATTCATAGTTATTTTTAAAAAATAGGTTAAAATTAATATGTTGTTAATTTTTATTTTTGATACATGTATATTGTAGCACTAATGGATGGGGATGTAGTTGCAAAAGATTGTTTTGACTTAAATGAACCACTTCACGAAGGTATTATAATTTTATTTTATTTGTGATTTACATTTCAATTATCATAGAATATTTTTAAACTCTTGTTTTTATATAGCACCAAAATTAATATGAGGTTAATTTTTATTTCTAATACATGTATTATAGCATCAATGGATGGGAATGTAGTTGCAAGTGAGAGTCACAACTTTACTCCAAAATATTGTTTTGACTTAGATGAACCTCTTCAAGAAGGTATTATAATTTTATTTTGTTTATAAATTTACATTTCATTTATCATAGAATATGATGTTTATATTTTAAACTCTTGTTTTAATATAGCACCAATGGATGACAATGTAGATGCAAGTGAGGCTCATCAATTTGTTCAAATGGATTGTTTTGACTTAAATGAATTGTCTCAAGAAGGTATTATTATTTTCATTTTATTTGTAATATATAATTCATATATCACATAATATGATGTTGATTGTTTTTTTAATTTTTGTTTTAATATAGCACAAGTTGATGATGATTTGATTGCAAGTGGGGTTCATGGAAGTGTTTCAAAGAATTGTGTTGAATTAAATGAGCTTCCAAATGATGGAATAATTGATTGGAATGAATGTCCAATAGATAAAATGGGAGTTATTGAAGAACATGAAGATATAAATTCAATAGAAAATGAATTTGAGCCTTTTGTTGGTTAATGTTTTCCTAGTGAAGAAGAAGTTTTCATTTTCTATAAAAATTATGCAAATCGATATGGTTTTACAATTCGAAAAGGTCGTACTGAGAAAAAAAAAGAAGAAATAGTAAGATGTGATTTCTTTTGTCATCGACAAGGTAAACAACCATTAAAAATAGTGGATCTATCTAAGGAGCAAAGAAATAGGAAGTCTTTAAAATGTGGATGTAATGCTCATTTAAGTATCATTTTACAAAAGTCATTTGATACTTTTCCTCGAGAATGGCATGTCACTAAGTTTGTTGTAGACCACGATCATGATTTGTTATCCCCTTCGGAAGTGCGATTTTTTCCAGCCAATCGAGTTATCACTATAGATGATGAAAAATGCATTTTCTTATTGAAAGAAGCTGGACTTTCAATTAGAGAGGTACTGCGTGTTACGGAACTTGAGAGGCATTTGAAACATGGACAACTTCCATTTTTTCAAAGGGATATTCGTAATCTTTATGTGAAAATGAGGCGGAAGAATGCAAAGAATGATGCTATGGATCTTCTACAATTTTGCAAAGTTGCTAAAGAAGAGAACTCTAGATTCCAATATGCATTTACAACGGATGAAGAAAATAGATTGGAGCATATTTTTTGGTCACCTACTCATTGTTTTGATTGGTACCAAAAATATGGAGATGTGGTTGTTTTTGATACTACTTATAAGGTGAATGCTTATGATATACTTTTTGGTATTTTTGTTGATGTCAATAATCATGGAAAGACAATTCTCTTTGGTTGTGCACTTCTTTGAAATGAAACAACAAGTGCCTTTCGATGGTTAATGAAGGTACATTCTTTGTCTTATAAATTTGTACAATTATTTTTTAAATTTTATTTGATTAATTAATTAGTAGAATAATTATGTATATCCTTTGAAATATTTTCATGCTTTAGTAAATTTGTATTTGATTAGCAGACTTTTGCATGCTTAATGGGGAATCAAACCAAGGCAATTTTAACGGATCAAGATCCATGGATTATAGAGGCAATATCAAAAGAATTGCCAGCTATAAAGCATGCATTTTGTATATGGCATATTACTGCTAAATTTAGCAGTTGGTTTACATCAATTCTTTGTAATCAATATTCAAATTGGTGCATAGACTTCTATAAGTTATACAAGTTAGAGTCGTGAAGATTTTGACAATAAGTGGCTTCAAGTTATGACAAAATATGACATGCTCTCTAACAAACATGTAATTGGTTTATATCAAATTAAGCACTTTTGGGTACCATGTTACCTTTGTGGGCATTTTTTTGGGGGAATGACAACAACCGAAAGATCGGAAAGTATAAATGCATTTATTAAACGGTTTGTTAGTTCTCGCACAAACTTAATCTAACTCATCAAACAAGTAAGTCATTATTTACCATTGATTTCTTTTGTTGTATAATTTTTTTTTTTTTGTTAATATTTTAGTCTTCATGTGTCATACAAAAGTTTTAATTTATTTTACTATTTGTAATTTTAGGTTGATCTTGCCATTGAAGATATTGAGCAAACACAATCACATGATACAATCTTGGAGACATAGAGGTTCTTCTTTAAGATCATTGTTACTGTTAGAAGACCAAGCACATAGTGTTTTAACGCCCTATGCTTTCAAGATTTTTTAAGAGGAATTTGAAAATCCAACCGTTGGATTATATGTTCTATATGGTCTTAAAATGCATGCCAATTTTCATGTCAATTGGATGTAATTTACCATTTGATCTATAAACTCATATTTTATGTGTTAATCTAGACAATTGATTGATGACATGACTATTAATTTTTGATCACTTTGAAATTTTGTAAGCATGAAAAATATACAAAAATAATGTAATCTAACGGTAGATTTGTCAAAATTCACATCGAATTAAGAAATATAGGGTTGAGTTCGAGTTACACCTGACGTAACTCTAAAACATGTTACACTACCCAATAACTTATTACTGAGTTCATATTTTGAAAATCTAACCGTTAGATTACATGTTCTATATGGTCTTAACATGCATGCCAAATTTCATGCCAATCGGATGTAATTTACCATTTGATCTATAAACTCATATTTTATGTGTTAATCTAGACAATTGATTGATGACATGACTATTAATCTTTGATCATCTTAAAATTTTGTAAGTATGAAAAATATACGAAGATAATGTAATCTAACGGTAGATTTGTCAAAATTCATATCGAATTAAGAAATATAGGGTTGGGTTCGAGTTACACTTGACGTAACTCTAAAAAAAGTTACACTATTCAATAATTTATTACTGAATTTATATTTTGAAAATCTAACCGCTGAATTACATGTAGACATGGCAAAACGGTCGGGTCGGGTTGGGTTCGGGTCGGGTCAATCGGGTTGCGGGTCAGGTCGGGTTGACCCGTATTTTTCACATGAATTTTTTTTTTTTTTTGATAAAGAAAACAACATGTATTTGCCATTTGGAAAGTTATGCAATAAATTACTTGATGTGAAATGTATTATTTTGAATTCATCACTTATATCAAGAATGAACTCAGTTAAACTTATTAATACTTATTCAATAATTTTAAAATTATGCAAAGCCTAACATTGCTATTTAAAACAAAATAACACAAAGATAAGTAAAACAAATACACAAGTTTTATTTCTACACAGTATCAACATTCCAAAATATAAAACAAAATTACAAATAACTCATTGGATAACTCATTTGATAAAGAATAAAAACATATAAGAAATTTACAATCTTGAAAATTAATTTTATAATCTATTATCAATTGTGGTTGACACTCTATTTCAATTTGAGATATACTTTAAAATTGATTGCTTACTTATTTATACATGGTATGTTTTATGAATATCATATTATTATTAAGTAACACACATTCTAGAAAATATCATAATTTATTTTAAAAAACCGTTTATTTTGGACATAAATTATTAAAAAATAGGTCTAAGTATTTATAATTTATGCTAAGTTGATACTTTAGCTTCACTATTTTCACACTTGTGAATATTTTTCACATATGTTTACAATTTTAAATTTATGTTTTTAACTCTACTGTAACCAGATTATCTTGGCATGTACTTTACTATTTGATATCTAAAAATCTTTACTCATTACAGATTGTTCGATCATTTGTCTTTCAATTAATTTATATGCAGTTATGTAAATGTATCAATTGTTTCCTTAAAGTTCACAATAAACAATTAAACCAATATTGTCTTATTTTTACTATTTTTTTTACCCAAAAAAAAAGTTTAAAAAAAATGGTTCGGGTTCGGGTCGGGTTGACCCGCAAAAAACACAGGTTGGGTCACGGGTCAACCCGTTTTTGTTTCGGGTAAAAAAAATCGGGTTCGGGTCGGGTCAGAAAATTCTAACCCGTTTTGCCATGTCTAATTACATATTCTATATGGTTTTAACATGCATACTAATTTAAGATAATACATAAAAGATTTGGCAACTCAACTGTTGTGAAAATTTTGTAAAAATTTGTTGTATGGTAATACAATTGGTAATTTTTATTTTGTAAAATTCCTACCATGATAGACATGTATCCCATCAAGCGTCTTTTACTTTAATTTATTTATTTTTACTTCTCCTTTTTTTTCTCAACCACACATATCCCATCACCCTTACACTTTATCTTCTCTCATCCTTTCTGCTTCTCCTTTCTCATCTTAAAATTTTTATGTTCTCTCCCTTATGAAACTCTTGGCTTAATTACCTTGTTTTCTAATTTTTTTTTTTCACAGCTTTCTTTTCTAACTTAGTTCGTCTCCTCCTTGATTTCCCCTCCATCAACCCAGTTCGTCTCCCTCAAAAAAATTTTATGTTCTTATGGGTTTTTTTTTTTTTTTGGATGTACTGATGTTGTTGTTTTTTTTGTGAGATGGTTTTGTTTTGTTTTTTTTTGGGATGTATTGAAGTTAATTGTTTCTTGTGAAATGGGGGTTTTTTTTTTTGGATCTACTGATACTTTGTTGTTTTCCTGAGGATTGTGATTTTAGTTTTTTATTTTATTTTTATTTTTATATTTTTTAATGTTGGCTGTTTCCTGTAAGCGGATTGTGATTTCAGTTTTTTCTTTTCTGTAAGATGTTTGGTGTTGTTTTCCTATGAAAGACGCTTGAGTTTTCAAATTTTTCTGTGTGAGACGTTTGACTAGGCTTGAGTTGGTGAGAGACGTGAAAAAGGGTATTTTGGTCTCTTTGTTTATTTTTCTTTTTTCCTATAAAGCTGACCCACATCCGATAAAAAGACACATAAAGCTGTATAAAAAACTACAAAAAAGCTGGGTATTAACGGACACCGTAAGGTGTCCGTTAACACAACCCTTAAATAAATTACACCAAACCTTCAAGGAATAAGAAATCAACCGTCCTACATGGTTTGCAGAAAAAATGGAGTACGTATCTGTAAGTACCTGACATTTAACAACTTATTTGAATTTGTAGTGGAGTACGTATCTGTAAATTTTTTTTTTGGGTTCTTGGAGCGTGCATCTGAACTTTTTAAATTTTTTTAAAGGTTTTAATTTTTTATTGTTGAGTATAGTGGGTTTGAATCCACAATTTCAACCCTCCTTGCTCTTCTTACAAGGGAGAGAGATTGGCATATAAGTTACGAGGTCATTGGTCATGTAACTTGACAATTTTGGCTTTGATTTGACATTTTGGTCATGTTTCTTTAAGAATGTGAGCATGGAAGTCTTTCTAACGTTTTCTATTTTAAAAGTTAAAACACTTTCTTTAAGTTCAAACATTTGATAAAGCTAAAGAAGTAGAATGGATGTGAAGTATGCAATGAAAACAGCTTAACATTACAAAGGTTTTTTCCCTCCAAATTTTCTTTTACCTCCTTTACTTTGTTGCTAATCAACCTTTGAATTGGTCTTGACACAAGACAAAAACTTTACTGGCCATGTAGGGTCTTTAGAAATTCTGCTCTAAATCAGGAATTTTGACCATGTCATTAGTTTCGTTTGATATTTTAGGATTTAGGAAATGAAAATATTGGATTTTGAATATAGATATTGAGGGAGTAGGTGGCTTTTTGGTGTTGTAACGTTGAATTATTTGAACGTGAAATAAAGAAAGATAAATCCCAGCTACTCCCACTTTCCTAAGCAATCACACCCTAGAGCTTAAAATCTGGCTTTGGAATTTTATAAAATTTAGGAAATGTTTAGTAGAGTAGTTTGAGATGAGATTTTTGTAGTTTGAGATGTGATTTTTGTAGTTTATTAAAATACATGTGGGTGAAAAAATGTGTGTAATGTTGTTTAAAATGTAAAAATGTGAGTTTGAAATTAGAGACCAAATCGATATTTGTGAACCATGAGGAAGCCTTATAGACTATTGCCAATCCTTTTCCTAGAAACAGTACTGGGGCTCACAAAAAACCTTTTCCTAGAAAGATTACAAACGCGTTCTCAGGGGGAACATGTGTAGGTAAAAAAAGACAAAAGGAAAAATAAAAAAATGGAGATAAACTTATTAATCAGCATCTAGGCTTATTAAATATCAAATAATGGAAAGAGGGATAAAATAAAGTGATCAAAGGTATGGTTGTTTGAAATTATCACGCAGTAGCAGTAGTAGAAAGGACAAAATGTCAAAATCTAGAAATTATCTATCAAATAATTAAGTGATAGATAATCACTTACGGTTTGTAGTCCTAGAACCACTTAAGTTTCTTAGAGTTAGCCAAGCTTGGAAAAAAAATTTCAAACCAGATTTCATTAATCCATGATCAGGTGCCTATAACTTTAAATAGGGTTCCCAATTAGATATTAGAAGGTAAGGAAATAACTTTATACCCAAGTAAGCAATGGAAATAAATCACAATCAATTACATTAAATACAAAAATTAGAGCTGATAAAATATTAATTCTAAAAAGTATCAACATCCAATAACATCAGTCGGTGTTAAGTATGATCAATCAGATCAACAAGAAATTTTGGTACTCACACCAACTAGGACTTTTGATAACAAAGAAAATTAAGCACTTACCAAACAGAAAAACGTCTCAAAATAAATATAAAATAAGAATCATAGACATTTGATACGCTCTGCTCCATAAAATCTAGAAATTACAGGAATACCTTTATTATAGTAAACTTAATTAAAATTGTACATAGTAACTTTCTAGCTTAAACAAACTTAGTACTTTTTTTTTTGATAAGTAGATAGTAGGAGAGAAGGAGATGCGATTTGAACTACAAACATCACAAAGAAACTAGAACGTAGTCTGCTAAAGGTGCCTAGATGACCCCACATTGAAACTAGATCAAAATTCTTGAATTTCAAGGTATTTAAATTTGTTTTTCCTAGAACTATGATGGTTGCATCAGTCTCCCTTAGTTGGTGCAAACTCGAGCTTGAGTTTTGAAATGTTGAAGTACTAATGTCCCCAGTTTATTAAACAGCATCCTTAGAGTGACATTACAAGAATGAATTTGATACTTCACCTTCTTTGTTGGAGGTAGCAATGATATGATTGGAAGTTCCTTTTCTGTTTTCAACCATGGCGTCAAAATTATCAAGAATGAAAAATCAGATTTGGTATTGTTCCTGCGTAATTATGTATTACTCAAGCAAAAAAAAAAAAAAAGGTTAGAAATTGAATGTCATGAGTTCCCATTCATGCCAATCTATTTTTGTTTCACATTCCAATTTCCAAGTCCCCTTTGGACAACATGGATGACAATCCCACCCTCCTGCTCTGTGATCTCTACTCTCATGATACTATCTTCTTTTGTTTTGATTTCGGCATGTTGTAGCATAACATGTGTAGCTAACTAAGTTGTAATTGGCATAGAAATGGGCCTAATAGTAGCTAATTTGTCTATATCTATTTCTACGATAGCAGTTTCAATAACTTCTTGGCTCTCCTATATATTCTTGCTCGAAATTCTCCACATCATGCAATTCAAGAGTTTTCTTTTTATCAAAAGTTTCGTCCATAAACCTTTCGGGTTGCTGTTTCGACTCATCTACAGGCTGTCTAGTTGTTAGGACTAAATGTTTAGCCTATGGTTTGGAATTTTTTGCATATTGTTTTGACTCTTGAATTGTTGTTTAGCGTCTATTACTTGCTCCTACCTTTCTAGCTAGTTATTTTGATTCATCAGCATCCTGTTTTGGCCTCTCAGCTTCCTTCTGAAGCACTTTTGCTCTTTGTCTAGGAGATTTTGCTGGCTGGTCTGGCTATACAGTCTTGGCAATTCAAAATTATGTCTAGGCTTAAAAATGGTAAATTTCTCTTTAAAGTTTACAATAACTCAAACTCAATAACTGTTTCTTTAGCATCTTAGATTTCAACTCTCGGCCTGCTTCCAAATTGAATAATAGTCATGCATTTACCTTTTACTACCATAGACTGAATAAATACAATCCTAGCAAAAACAAACCACAAGACAGCAAGAGATTTTACCCAATTTCTCTCTCTCAGTAGAGAGCTCGGTGCCTCTCTCTACTCTGATATCTCTCCTCTCTATCTATGACGTGTTCTTGTGGTTGTGAGAAAACCCTCTGCTCTTTAATAATTCAGTTGTGGTTCTTGCTTTTTAGTTTTGAAACAAAGATACTAGAAATTAATTGATTAGCAGTGTTTGTACAACCTACTGATGTACGAAGTAAAAAAAATTGTGAAAAAAATGTGTAAAAATGGTTCCCCACCAAACATGATACTATCTCACTCGAATCTTGTTAATTGTTTTGCATGCGTAATGGTTGATAAAGGTGAGAACAAAACAAATGTGTTAGGTATTGAATAATCAATAATGTGAAAAGAATAATTACTGTATCAAAAAAAGGAAGAAAATGATAAATAAATTTTTAAAAACATATAATGTGGAAAGAATAAATAATCACTCTCGAGTCTTGAAGTGTTGAAGAATGGGAACACTTGCAATTGATATTTTCAAGTTTCACCAACTCTTGATTCTTATTAATACTTGTAGTCTAAATTATAACCTGTTGTTAGATTGAGGGATGAGTGATGTTAAACTATTAAGGGCCATTTTGTTTGGTCAACCCACTTTTTTGAGATGCTTCAGTGTGTTTTTAAGGTGCATGCACTGAAAAGCGTTTTGTTACAAAGGATCACAATCCATTGAACACCATGTTTTACTTTTCCTCTGATAAATAGGATGTGACATGGTAACTTGCATACATACTTTCATGTGCATGTCATCACATGAGACTTGTTCCATTTATGACCACTGCAGAGAAAAAAATTGCAGCTGCAACCTCGTAGCATTGCATTTGACAGTAACTAATTTTATTTTTTTGGTGGAGTAAATAGTGTAGAGGTTCATTCCTTCTTTTGTCATTCTCTTTCTTTCTTACTATAAATCTTAATATGCCGCTTATTTTAAGGCTTTTCCTTATATTTGTTTTTGCTGTGTCAATGTTAGGTTCAAAGATTACACTGATGCTTGCTATAAGGGTTTTGCTCTGTTCCATCATAACACATGACAAATTTATCATGTAAAGGTACTGTTGAAAACTTGAAATTTAGGGATTAATATACTTCAGGTCATGAATAAGGAATGAAGCCATCGGTCCTGATAGCATAGCGATACATGTAACATATTAACAATTTCTGTACTTTATTTTCTATTTTGAAAAGGACAAAATTTAGTTACAAATCTAAGTGTTAAATTGCATGTTCTTTATGCTCTTAATACACATATCAAATTTTGTACAAATCAGATATTATTTGCTATATAATTTATAAGATTATATTTTATGTATAATTTTAAGCGACAAAAACTTGCAATTTAAACAATATATTGATAACATAGCTATTAATTTTTAATTTTCTAAAAAATTTATAAACATAGTGGATATAAGAAGAAAACGTAATCTAATGGTGAATTTGTTAAAATTCACCTCCAATAAAAAGATATTAAGTAAGGTTGTAGTTTTATGCTATAACCAATTTCGTAGCTAAACTTTGTCATTTTGAAAATAGCGGATATTATTTCTATTTTTATTCTGTTTGTTTTTGAGTATGTTTCCCAGTAATTTGTTGATCTCTCTCTCTTGGTGGGTGATTTATATTATACTTGAGTAGGTGAAAATTTTCAGTTGACATATTTGATTATGGGGTTGCCATGGCAGAATATGCAAAAATTTTGTTTTAAAATCAGTTGAGTTGATTTGTGGAGAAATGCTAAGCTCGGGCAGTCTAGCTAAGCTTGCGGCTTTTGCTCTGACAAAGGACATAAATAATATTCAATGTACAATAATTTAATGGCTAAGATTAGCTGAGATTGATCTGGACTAAGAATCTTGGCAATGAGATTCTTAGTGGTTGCAATACTTATTCTACCATATAGCGTGGCTTGCTTTTAATATTTAATCGAATGCATATTGGTTCCTTCAAGATTGCTGTCTAAAAAATTAATTGCCTATACTAATGAATCGTTGTAGAGACTAGAGAATATGAACTAACACAGTAGGGTTTTTTTTTTTTGATATATCGATGGTCTAGAGTGGGGGAATTTGAAGTTGGGATGTTTTGTCAGAAACACTAGGAGGTGCTAGCTAATCGAGTTTGGCACTAACTTTATTGGTTTTCAAATTTTTGCACACAATTTTTGTGAAGCATTATTGATGTATAGGTATATTTACATTACACATTAGTTTCGAACTTTTTATGCTTTCCTAATATCCAATTCTCAGATTGCAGAACGATTTCCTCCAATTTCCGCAAGTTAATTATCCCCAAGAGTTAGCAGGTTAATCAATTGCATGTGCTGTGCTATCTGCATGCTGTAAATCTAGTGGTCTATTATTTACTACTGTGGAATTATAAGTTCTCTTGGTCCTGCTTTGGCAAAACAAACGATTTTAGAATGAATATTGCAATTATTTGAATCTGTCTTGCATTTAATTAAACCAGACTTAGTAGACAAGCCACTAGCACACATAT
Source organism: Quercus glauca (assembly GCA_023736055.1). Lineage (NCBI taxonomy): Eukaryota > Viridiplantae > Streptophyta > Magnoliopsida > Fagales > Fagaceae > Quercus > Quercus glauca. Next base: position 62,171,635 of record CM043319.1, on the reverse strand, counting down.
ATAATATAGGTTTTATGCCATTAATTTCCTTACTTAAACTCAAAGGTATGTCTCAACTCTCAAGTGCCTTTCTGTTCCTCATTCTGGATCCTCATGCCATCAATGTATGCCTTCCCATCGAGTTTATGTAAGAGTCTTCCCCTGACAAAATCTATCACGCTAATTGTCTTGAACAATGCTGGTGATTCTGGAGTGATAAGGCTTGGCGCTGGACCAATATCTGCTTCTAGTCTTGGGCTGTAAAATGTGGCCATGGAGAGCCTCTCCTTTGCTGAGTTTACAGTTGCCCTATGCTCGATGCTACGGTAAATTCCATTCGTCACAATCTGGAAAACAACGCATGGAAAACCAATTATGGTAGTGTTTGGACTTTGTAAAATTATTATTTACAACTATGTTTTTGTTGGCTTTTATTCCGTGCCAAATTTGATTGTAATTGTTTTCAATTGTTTATATCATGTATTTATTGTGGGATTTGATTGTAAGGGTTGTGTGATAGAGAGAGAGTGTGAAGACTCAAGCATTTGAAGACTGAAGATTTCTCGATGGTATGTCGCGACTTAGCTTCGCGCAAAATGTCATATGTGCTTTGCACATGCTGGAATGTGAAGAGTCAGGTCAGGTGGAGACAGCTGTGTCTTGCGAGTATCTCGCGGGTAAGGCCTTCTCGCGAGACACCCGCGAGGCATTCTGTTCTGCCAGCCTGTCCAGTCTGACTCACACTTTCTGTGCCTACACTATATATACCCCTATTACCCACAAATGTTGAGGGGTGCTTCAGAGAGAAAACCCTAGCCAAACACATTGAGAATTAGAGATTGTCATACCCACATTTCTCTATACACTTGTTTGTGGTATTTCCTCAATTCTTCCCTCTCCATTTCCATACCATTGAGAGGTTGATAGCTCAAACACTTACCACACACTTTGAGAGTGTTGAGTGACGTTTTGGTGCTGTTGGGAAGTATTGGAAGAAGCCAAGGATGGCAGATGCAACATGGAGCTTGTTGCGGGATCCGGAGTGCTAGACAAGACAGGGTTTCGAGAAGCCTTGTTGGAGTAGGAGCTTGGAGAGCTTAGGTACATCGGGTAGATTAGGCTTGGAGGGTCTCTTGCTAACCCATGTATCCCAACTGATTGTCTAGTGGATCCATTACCGCTTGGAGGGCGGCGGAGAGGTTTTTTACTGAGTTCTTCGGTTTCCTCTTCGATAACACATCGGTGTGTTATCTTGTGTTTGCATCATTCTTCCCTACTCTTTTACATTATATTATACTGCTGTGTTGCTTAGATTATGTATTAGAGTAGCTTGTTTGGTTATCCGTTCGCTTTTACCCTATTCTGCACTTAGTATTAAGTAGGTGTAAAATCTATCGAACAGTAATTTTTGATTGGGGGTCTAAACAGCTCTTGTATTTTCAACACATTTTCGAGCTTTCAGACTTTGGTAGATCATGCTTATATTTGCTTCTATATATAAGTGTATCCAAGTGAAAAGAAAGAACAATTTTTTTATTTTTATTTTTTTGCATTTCTGTTCTTTCTAGCTTGCTTTGACTTTTGAGCTCCTAAAAGATAGAGCATTTTGGTGAGTCGAAGTCTTTGATTTGGTTTTTGATTATGTTTTAGAGCTAATTATTAGAATTAGGACCTCAGTTCTTTAGCTTAATGGATTGAAAGGAACAGAGTTTAGTTATAAAATTGGTTGTAACCTAAACCTTACTCAATATCTTTTTATTGGAGGTAAATTTTGACAAATCTACTATACTGGATTACATCTTCTTCTTATATTCTCCTTGCATGCAAAATTTCGAGAAAATTAAAGATCAATAACTAGGTCATCAATAAATTGATTAAATTGCAAGTTTTTGTAATTTAAAATTATGCATAAAATATAAGATTATAGATCATATAGTAAATAATAATATTTGATTAACACAAAATTTGACATGTGTATTAAGAGAGTAAAGAACATGTAATTCAATGATTAAATTTTCAAAATATGTAGTGTAGGGTTGAAATTTGATGGGCCAGGCACCAACTTTACGTATTGTGAGCCCAATGAATTCCCAACAATAAATTTGTAGAGAATGGGTTAAACAACTGGGCTGATTATGGATTTAGCAACGGTTCATGGATATGAATAAGAGTAAAAAGACGTTCAGACTAATACTTGGTAAATATTCTCTTCGGTCCGAAGAGGTTTATTATTTATCAACTTCGTGAATACAATTTTTTCTCTCCCTTCTTGGCAGAGGTCTCTTCCCCTTATATATCCCTCTCTTTCTTCATCTTCACCATACATTTGTTTTTCATCCAAGCATTCACTTGAGTACCCGTCACATCAGACATTTGCTTTAGTAGGTCATGAGTGGTGGTAGCTGAGGCTGAACTGTTCAGGTGTCTTCTCCACATAAATGCGGCTAGGAAAGCTGCTACAGTGCATTAAATGCGGTGGTAGTTGCTTTTACTTTAAGATATTTTTATGCGTCCCTTGTCCCCAAGCGCGCCCAGGATTTGCTCTCTTCCGTGGAATCAGTTGGGGAAGGTCGCTTTTACCCCCAGCATATTTGATTGATTAAGCATCATGATGATCCGACGATGGAACCTCTTCGGACAAGTAGGATAGTCTTTGGACGTATCCCAGTATTCCTCCCTGAGCGTATTTCCACTAAATGGGCCCAGCCCTGATCCCTTTCACCTCTTCAGACAAACAATGGTATGCGAACTGGGCCCTGGGCCCAATTCGCAACGCTGGGCTCGCCCCCACAATAGCCCCTAAAAATTCTAATTTTTCCCATGCATCCGAGGAGAAAAAATAGGATTTTGACTCGTTACAAAATAGAAGTTTTGAGAACGTTGAATCGCTAGACCCACACGTGTGCGCGCATAAATTTGGGTGCCTCATTATTGCCGTTGTTGTTGCACTGTTTCCAAGGCGCTATTAATTGCTCCAGGCGGCGTCTTGTCTATGAGATCCAATGGTGGGTTAATGATCAACGGTCATGATTCTCCTCAAAATTTGGGCGGGATAAAACCCACCAGTTTGCTTACCCCTATATAAAGCCCCAAAAGGGGGTTGTTTTCCCCCTACTTTGCAAATTTCAGACTCTCAGTGAACCCAGGCGTCTGCGCTCACAACGCCCTTCCTGCCATCAACTCCAACTCGCCCTAGAACACACTACGATCTCTCTGCGAGCATCAAGGTTGTTCTTCCACTCAATTCCGTGTAAGTTCCTCGTTCGAGATTTTTAAACTCCTTTCGGATTGCCTCTTCGGCCTTTGGTAGCTGTTTCCTGGTTACTGTTTCGCATTTTCCCCTCTAACCTAACTGAAAAATGGGTAGATTTGAATACTTAGTGGATAGTCCCTCCCAGATAGAGAAGTTTAGGGAGACATATCGCATTCCTCGGGATGTGGGCTTGAGGTATTGCTCTACGGAGGGTTTATTAACGGACCGAGCGGTGGGTGAAGTTATAATCCCCATTATCGCTTTCTTGGAGGGAGGAATGACCATTCCTATGGGTCCCGTTACCAGAAGTTATCTTACAGGACATAGACTTAGCCCGGAACAGTGCGCACCTAACGTGTTTAGGATTTTAGGAGCAGTTGACGACCTAAACCGTAAAGGGAGATCTGGAAATTTGATCTAGGGCTTTACTCATAACGTCGTTCCCTACGCCCCAGGTAAGGGGCTCCAAGGGTTCCTCTCATGATGACGCATTTCCTCATAGGTAAAGGACTCGCTGACTGGCGTTCGAAGTTTCTGCTTGTAGACAACGTCCTGTTCGTCCTCAGAATCTTCATTAGAGTACGAGGGACTGCGCTTCCTCTTCGCATGGCGCAACTCCCTCTTTAGCCTATCAATTTCTTTCTGCATGCTTTGGTTTTTCTCTGCATGGGACATATGGCTCTCTCCACACGACTGGTTTCGATCGTTACGTGCGGTGTGTACGCTACCCTCACGATTTTGTCTCCGTTCCAGATTAAGAAAAGGATCGGTGTACTGAGATGACCTGGACTCCGCTGATCGTTGCTTTGGTTCAGCCATTGATGAGGCGTTGCTTCCACCTTTGCTCAAGCTGTTCCCCATAGATGGCGCCAATTGTAGGGTTGAAATTTGATGGGCTAGGCACCAACTTTGCGTATTGTGAGCCCAACGAATTCCCAACAATAAATTTGTAGAGAATGGGTGAAGAGGTGAAAGGGATCAGGGCTGGGCCCGTTTAGTGGAAATACGCTCAGGGAGGAATACTGGGATACGTCCGAAGACTATCCTGCTTGTCCGAAGAGGTTCCATCGTCGGATTATCATGATGCTTAATCAATCAAATATGCTGGGGGAAAAAGCGACCTTCCCCAACTGATTCCACGGAGGAGAGCAAATCCTGGGCGCGCTTGGGGACAAGGGACGCATAAAAATATTTTAAAGTAAAAGCAGCTACCACCGCATTTAATGCATTGCAGCAGCTTTCCTGGCCGCATTTATGTGGAGAAGACACCTGAACAGTTCAGCCTCAGCTACCACCACTCACGGCCTACTAAAACAAATGTCTGATGTGACGGGTACTCAAGTGGATGCTTGGATGAAGAACAAATGTATGGTAAAGATGAAGAAAGAGGGGGATATATAAGGGGAAGAGACCTCTGCCAAGAAGGGAGAGAAAAAATTGTATTCACAAAGTTGATAAATAATAAACCTCTTCGGACCGAAGAGAATATTTACCAAGTATTAGTCTGAACGTCTTTTTACTCATATTCATATCCATGAACCGTTGCTAAATCCATAATCAGCCCAGTTGTTTAACCCATTCTCTACAAATTTATTGTTGGGAATTCGTTGGGCTCACAATACGCAAAGTTAGTGCCTGGCCCATCAAATTTCAACCCTACATGTAGTAATGTTTGTTTTATTAAGTAAAGTTGTAACCAATTTTGTAGTTATATTTTATTCGGTTGAAAAATGAAAAATTTATAAAAATCATTCAATAGTAGAAATCAATGTTGCTCTCACATGAAATATAGGTCCGACCTAGTGGCAGCTCCAGAATTTTTTTAGGCGTCATTACTGATTAAAAAACTTAAATTAAACAAAATGTAATAAAAAATTAACTCGAATATATTAAGTTATCAACACAAGAGAAAAAAACTCAAATGCATGAAATTTTACAATTTTCTTTTGAGTTTTAATATTTTAAAATTGTTACATGATAATTTATTATCAGTTGTTATAATCTATTGTCAAAGTCACTAGGTGTGACCATTTTATTTTATTAAGTTTGTATAACATTTTTTAGTTTTATGCAGTTGACTTTATTTTTATAAAAATATATTAAACTAAATTAAAAGATCAAAATGTAACCCACTAACACTATATTATTTATTGACCTACATTCATCCATACCATACAAAAATATTACACTAAGTGTCTACTTAACCAATCTTATGTTCAAACAATTACTAATTAACTTTACTATTTTTTTTTTTTTTGAATCACTAATATAAATAATACATTAAGTACCTAATTATTGTGTTGTTTTGGGTTGGATTGATTTGTGATCAGGGTATGCAAAAATATTTAAGGGTAAAATAAGCAATATATATATTATGTGAGTCTTACATATATCGTCCCACCATATATGTAATTAGTGGGATTTATTATTATGTGAGAGAAGAAAGCATTATTCTAGGAGTATTGACTAATTACTCGAAAATTTGGAATTTACCTCCAAAATGTCACCAACGTTGACAATAAAAGCATTAGGGAGAGGCTTTACTGGAATCCACCTTCCATTTTTCCTTATCTGGAGACCTTCCATTTCATTAATTTGGAGGAGGATTGTTAAGGCCACAGAATCTGAGTGAGCATTGAGGCCCATCACAAGCTCTGGTTGAGGGCATGGAGGATAGTAGTCCATCCTCATTCCCTGAGATCCTTCTTCGAACAGGTTTCTCATGTCATTATGTTCCATTCTTAGAGCTTTTGCCATCAGTTCAAGTATCTTCTTGGCAATGTCTCTAACCTCTATTGAGTAAGCATCTAAGTTATCTCTACATGCATGTGATGAAAGATAGTTTAATCACTAGAACAGGAATCAGCTTTGAGTAAGCAAATCTAGAAAAGGAGTTAGTGTTACCTAAAAAAAAAAAGATTCACCATACATTTCCTAATTTTTTTCATCATTGTCCTATGTTTGGCTGTGATCTTTTCATTTCATTATATTGTGTATCCTCTTTAGCCGATCAAATATTAGAAAAAAAAAAAAAGAAATACCATTCTAGTTTCTAATTGGAGAGAGAGAGAGAGAGAGAGAGAGAGAGAGAGATGAGATGAGACCTGAATGGGAGAGGGATCTTGAGGAAAAAGTTCCTCAAATGGATTGGAAGCGTGTTCGTGAAGAACATGTCTTCCCAATCAAGTTTCTGCTCATCGGACACGACAAAGGCTTGCCCAAACCCCTCAATACTTCCTGGTAGTTGCCATAACTTCTTCTTCTCTTCCCTCGGCAGATTAAAGAATTCTTGCATGCCTACTTTCACCTTCTCCATCAATGAAGTGCTCACCCCATGATTTATTAACTACACAACATATTTCCATATTTTTAAAACCTAAAAAACATAATGTATATTTAAAATAGTTTTCTATATGAAAAAAAAAACATTATATAATGCCAACTTATCTTTATAAGAAAATTATTTTTTAATCTTAACCAAATATAGTCCACTCTTTTGTCTGGCAGAATTTTCATACAAATTGGCTTTGAGAAAAGTTCCTCCAATTTATTAGCTGGCAATTTGAAAAATAGTGTGTTTTTAGTTACATTATCTACTTATACACTCATGTGACTTGTTGAAATGATTTAATCATATGATAATACATGTGTGCGGTCTTATAAATTGAGTAATGGATTTAATGACAAAGTCAAAAATATATCTTTGAGGAAACCAAATGTTTTAGAGTAGTGTAAAAGATCACATCTAGTGGTTCTTAAGACCTGCTTAGATCCACGAGATTCTAAGTGTGTGTTTGGAAAAATTATTTTTGCCAACTTATTTTACTATTCAACTTATTTTTGCTGTTATTCATGAGTTCTACTGCACTTTTTAGTACTGTTCATGAGTCGCATTATACTATTTCAACAAAAAATTTTCAATATCAACAAAATAAGCAGATCCCAAACAGACCTTAAGTTTAAAACTCCTAACTACATGTTGAGGTTCGAAGGATTCTTATGTAATTACTTGATATGTGTGAGAAGGAGGACTACAGGGGAATAGTTTGATTCTCAAATATCTTTGTACACCCATGTTAGGAAAAAAATAATATAAAAATGCTAATGTAAAAAAATTATAAACATTTTCAGTATGCAAATGAAGTATTTTATAAACAAATAGACATATAACCAAAAGTGTCAATAGACATGTGTCAACATTTAGAAAAGGGGAGAAAGGACAAAAAATATTACAATTTTTACTTATCTTTGATCAAAAGCCACCGTTCTCTCCCTTTCCCCCTCTCTCAGACCAGGCCTTGCTCTCTCTTTCTCCCTCTCTCAAACCTTGCTCCCTCACTCAAACAGGTGTAGATTGGCGGTGCTGAGCATGGTTTGGGTCCGTGGAGGTGGCGAAGTTTGGGTCCATGTAGATTGGCGGTGCTGTGGTTTGGGTTCGTGGTTAGGTGGCAAGGTTTGGGTCCGTGTAGATCGGTGGTGGTGATGAGTTTGCTCATCGGTGGGTTTTTTTTTTTTTTTTTTGAAAAGGGTTTAATGGGTTTTGGGGTTGTTTTGGTTGTTGTTGGTGGTGGTTTATGGGTTTAGTGGTGGTGAATTTGTGGATTTTGTGTGTGTTGGAGGTGGTGGTGGGAGGCTGAATGGGGTAGTGGTGGTGGGTCCGTGGGGTTGCTGGGTTTTGTTTTGTTTTGTTTTATTTATATATTTATTTTATGGTGGTTGCTGGGGTGTGTGTGGTGGTGGGTGGTGGATGGCTGAGCTCATCTCTTTCATGTGGTGGTTGCTGGAGAGATAGAGACAGAGGAAGATTTTTTTTGCATCCTTGGATGCTGGTGCTCTTAGTGGCTCCAGCATTGAGTTGATTGAAGGAAACTTTGTCATGTTTCTTCACCAAATCCTCTCTCTCTCTCTCACCCTTAACCCCAATTTTTTTGATTAGGATTCTTCAGATTCTGTAAGTAACTAGTACATATAGAATGTAAACAGGTACAACTTTTTCACTCCTAAATATTCTTATCATAGAGAGAGAGAGAGAGATGAAACCTGGAAGAAACCCAATTCCTTGCTTGCATGGTCTAGCTTATCCAATTCTGAGTCCCTAAATTCTGCGGAAAATAACCTTTGCATGTCGATGACTGGGACCTGGGGTAGAGAAGCGGTGTCAGATTTGATGGGAGGCTCATCATCGAAACGCACGTAACGTGGTGGCACTGTGCTCGGTGTTTCCTTTGCTAGCTCTTGAACACAAGGAACTGGGATAGAGCCCCCTAGGATCGTTATTTCCTGGTCCATAGCTCCAACAAAACCCAAAGAGAAACAACTTAAAGTCTTAGCTCCTGAACAGAGAACCTTGAACTTTAAACATATACCAGGTGTTGAAAATATCTAAGAGGCATGTCAACATTAGGAGAAAAATATAGTGTGCATTGAAAGCATGGTATACCTCCTCCAAAATTAATGTAACTTTCCACGCCTGCCTTCTATTATTTATTTTATTTTATTTTGAAACTGGTTTTGAGTGAATCACTATTATATTTTATTTTTTGGTTAGTTTTTTTTTGAGGGGGAAATAGAATTGCATTGCAAGTAAAAAGGAAGTACAATATAGCAGCCTGCATAGCAGGTTAGTGCAGCATATCAACTTGTACAAATGGAACTAAAAAAGAAGGAGTAACCCCTTTCCACAAGTGGACAGATCTATTCCTACGGGCATATTGTGCAAGCTCATGGGCTGCAAAGTTGAAAGCCCGATTAAGGTGCCTGAATGAGCAGAAACTAAATGATGTTTGAGCACGAGAGATGTCCTGGATGATGTGTCCATGAGGAGCTCCAAAGGCAGAGTCATTGACGGCATTAATCACTGTGAGAGCATCACTTTCAAATATGACCCGAGAGAGCTGTAACTCCTGTGCAAGACGAATACCTTGCTCCAAAGCAAAAATCTCCACCAGTTCAGCTGTGTAATGGGACTGAAGGGGCTTGCAAAAGGCAGCTATTGTTTGGCCTTTGCAGTCCCTAACTATGACACCAACGCTGGAGGACACCTCAATATCTGATGAAGACCCATCAACATTGATTTTGAAGACACCCGGTGGAGGAGGAGACCAGCAGTGAGTGTGAAAGGATGCATTCATAGATTACATAAAAGTTGATACCATATTTTGTCACGCTCTAAATTTTAACAGAAGTTTGAGTCCTTAATTAAAGGATTTCATAGTTTTAATGGTCAAACCTCATTTTATATTATTATTGATTTTTAACGATTTTTATGTAGTTGACTAAATTTAATTAAAATCTAACCATGTGATTAGATTATTTTTATATTATATTTAGAACCATGAAATTTTGCTTAGTTTGATTGCCGGCAAAAATCAGACCTAGATTAATTTATATATATCTAAAAGTTGAAGCGTAGTATTTATTGTTACTACACTTCTATTAAGTCACCTCATCCTCCACGTTATTGTTACATCATTTTTTTTTTCATATTTATTTTTTATTTAAAATTTTTTTGACATTATTAAATATATAAATACATTGGTTTTACAAATTCATCTTAGAGGGTTTTAACTTTACATATTTATCTACTTTAATTTTAATGTTATAACTAAGTATTGTCTATACATATTCCTTTTAGACAGTTTTAACGTTATATATAACTAGTCGCTAATTCGTGCAATGCACGAGTTAGTTGTGAAATTGGATTACTTGTAAAATATAACTTACCTAATTTACTTAAAATTTATTTATGGAAAATCAATCCTAATTTGATCAAAATTTATTTAGTAGTGGTCTTGTTGGATTAATAAATGAAATAATATTCTTGCATTTGTTTATAGTGTAATATGAGGCTAGTCATACCACATCAACCACTTTATTAGGATGTTAAAAAAAATCAATTCAAAATTAACAATAATACTTCAGAAAGGAACTCACAATCTCAGCCAAAGAATAAATGAAACTTAGAAACTCATATGGTCCAGGCATATTTGATAAATCAAAGGATATACATCCCTAAATTTGCCACGGTCATGTTTAGTATAGGCCAAATATATAGGTTAAATTTGTTGTGTGGATTCTCTCTAGATTAATTCTTGGAGAAGTATATGCAAGTGAAAAACTCATAAACAACATTTCAAATCACATGAATTTGGTCTAAGCATATTTGATAACTCAAAGGATATGCATCCCTAAATTTGCCTTGGTCATGTTCAGTTTAGGCCAAGTATATAGCTTAAATTTGCTTTTGTTGTGTGGATTTCTAGATTAATTTCCTAGATAAATAAAAAAATTACATGAAAAACTCAAAAACATCATTTCAAATCGCATGAATATTTTATAGATAAATAAAAGAATCACAATGCAGCATACTATGCAACTTTCCTTTTTCTACATGCATTGATTTAATAACCATTCAAAGCACAAACCTCATTGATTCAAGTGAAAACCAAAAAATTGGTGGCATTAAGTTAGTATCATTCATGTATTTCATTGCTCCAGTTAATTGTATACTTTGATATAGATTTTCTATTTACACTCAATGAAGGCCAAACACAAAAAACATAATCTTTCATGACTGAACAAATGATACTACAATTCTATCATCAAATTCCTCCAATTTCCTAAATTAATAAAGTAGAATTTAACAATTATTCAAGTTTTGAGATAAATTAATGAGGGAATCCTAGAAAACAGCATGAATGGACAACTAATATCTATATAAATGGAAACCACAAACCTAATTGAAGAATCAAAGTCATGGGTTTCACTTCCTAGATTTATTGGCAAAAAAATTCATATTATGACCATCCATTATAAGCCCATCATATTCGTGGGCAGTAAAAGTAAAGAAATAATTTTTTTTTAAGAACAAAGAAACCATAAAGAATTAATAGCTTTTTTTGAATTATTCACCTCATACCTCGAAGAATGTTCACAAATTCTTCACTTAGTTATTTCAGGGCTTATGAAGAAGTAGAATGTTGAATGGAGGGAGAGGTATAGTGTAGAAGCCAAGAGTTAGGAATAAGCTCCACCGCCACAGATGGAAATAGAGTTTCAAAGAATAATTGCATGATTTGGCAATGTGAGATTTTATAAGGACACTTTAGTAGGACATATAAACATGACCATGTTCCTATAATTGAACTGAAAGATATATAAAATAATCCCTAAAGTAACTAAATTTTATATGTTTATTTTTTAAAAAAAGCCATTAAAACAAATTGTATTGTTCAAACGTATTATGGTGCAGACAGTCCTACATCATACATACACATGCATTTATTTGTTGTTGAAAATGTAACTTGATCTAAAATATAATTCAGTTAAATATGATTATGCATGATGAGAATGGTATTAGATATTATCTTAAAATAAGTAAGATTGCAAGATTAAGTAATTTCTACTTGGCTCAAGACATACCAGCAATATTTCAAGACCAAAGCAGGTATTGTCGTTCATCTATTTGAAAACTTAAAAGATGCAAAGATAAAATGCGTATAGTGAGGCTAAACTGTCTACAATACAAAAATAAATATGAACATAGTGGCATAACTTTCATGAATATTTTAACCTCTATCCTAATGCCTGAGCCTATATATCTAATGTATATCAAAAAGTGAAAAACATTTTGTTGTGGCATAAGAATTTCAACAGAGAAATCAATGACTCATGGTGGGTAATTACCAAAGCTTTTCATGCATTCCTAATATCCAATTCTCAGATTGCAGAATGATTTTCACAGATTTTTGCAAGTTCATCGATTATCCCTTCTAGTAATCTGACCCAAGAGTTTGCAGGTCAGTCAATTACATGTTCAATCTACATCCCCATCAAAACAAACAATTTTATTATGAATATTGCGTTTATTCAAATCTGGACGCATTTAATCAAACCAGATTTAAGTATACAAGCCACTAGCACACATACAATATATAGGTTTTAAACTCGAGTATCTCTCGAGTCTTAAGTGCCTTTCTGGATCCTCATGGAATCAATGAATGCCTTTCCATCGAGTTCGCGAGATAAAAATTCCCTAAAATAGTCAGCAACGCCTATTCTTTTGAACAATGCTGGAGATTCTGGAGTAATAAGGCTTGGTGCTGGACCCATATAAGCTTCTGGGCTTGGGCTGTAAAATGTGGCCACGGAGAGCCTCTCCTTTGCTGAGTTAACAGTTGCCCTATGCTCGATGCTATGGTATATTCCATTCGTCACAATCTGCCAAATCATACATGGAAAACCAATAATGGTAGTTTTGGACTTTGGTAGCTTGTGATTTTGTTTGATTCTACGTAGATAAATGATATGTCCACAACATTTTTCTACATAAGGTGTCCAAATGAAAAGAAAGAACAATTAAATATAGGGTAAGGATTGGGTCCAGTGTCCAGTTACACTGGACCAATCTGAATGATCCTATTTGTCTATTGTTGGATATGTGTCATCATCTCAATGTGTTTGGTGCAATTGGATACAAGAACCAATCTAAGTCCTTAGATATAATTTTAAAAAAATTCTAGGATCACAAACTTTTACATACATTTTGCCACAACTATCTTATGTGGTCAATTGTGAAAGGAAGAGAAAAAATAGTGGGTTCATATGAAAGTAATAGATTGCTAGTTATAGTTTGCCATATATATATAAGATAGTTATGAGAAATGGTGTTGTAAAGATTGTGGCTTAATTTCGGAATAACTCCTTTTTTTTTAGAATTTCTTTTCTATCTGGTCTTGCTTTGACTTTTGAGCGCCTTAAAGATTGAGCATATTGCAAAAGGATTTGGTGGGTCTATGTATGTGATTTGGTCTTTAATTATGTTTGAAGGCATGAACCTTAGTTCTTTAGCTAAATGGATAGGAAGATGGAAACTTTAGAAAAATCACTCAAAAGTTTGGAAGCAATTTTGCTAGCGGGAAATTATTGCGTACTTCCGGAGTACCATAAATGCGTACTCCCCCCTCTCACATAAATGGTGAGTCCTACTTATTAAATTTATGGTAGGACCCACCATTCATGTGAGAGGAGGGAGTACGCATTTATAGTACTCTGGGACTACCTAATAATTTTTCTTTGCTAGCATGCATATAGGACTTATCATATAATTAATTAGTGATACTTGTAATTATGTGAGAGGAGAAAACATATTATTTAGGGAGTATTGAATAATTACTAAAAAAAATTGGTATTTACCTCTAAAATGTCGCCAATGTTGACAATAAAGGCATTAGGGAGAGGTTTGACCGAAATCCACCTCCCATCTTTCCTTATCTGGAGGCCTTCCATTTCATTGACTTGGAGGAGGATTGTTAAGCCCACAGCATCTGAGTGAGCATTGAGGCCAATCGCAAGCTCAGGTTGTGGGCATTGAGGATAGTAGTTCATTCTCATTCCCTGATACCCTTCTTCAAACAGGCTCCTCATGTCATTATGTTCCATTCTTAGAGCTTTTGCCATCAGTTCAAGTATTTTCATGGCAAGGTCTTTAAGCTCTGCTGAGTAAGCGTCTAAGTTATCTCTACATGTGAAGGAAGATGGTTAATCACCAGAATAGTAATTAGACTTTGAGTAAACCCAACTAGAAAAAAAGTTAATGTTGCCTCTCTTTCTTTCTTTCTCTCCCTAAAAGAAAAAGATTCAAGTTATACTTGGTGTAACTTTTACAAAATTTCACATTTTTTATTCCATAAATTTCTAAAATATCCCATGGAAAACAAAAATCATAAAATATTACTATTACTTTCCACTTTTTGCCTAATTAATATTAGCATTTTTTCTCTATTTCCTTATTTAATTGGTTTCCGCTTTCCACTTGATTAGAGGGTACACAGCCATTTTCAATACCTTGCAAATCATATTTATCTCTATTAAAGAGCACCCCACCATAACCAAACCTCCTGTTTCGGCAAAAATGTACACCAAATTTTTTTAATTTTATGCAGATCAGTAGATCTGGACAGATTTTCATTTAAATGACTCAATCTTACTTCAAAAAAAAGAGAGAGAGGAGAAGCAAATCAAGTGACTCAATCTTACTTTCTTTTTATGCAGATATGGATAAATTTTCATTTTTTGTTTTGAATTCTAGTGTTTATTGAAATAAATAAAATCATAGTAGTGATTCTAGTGATTTGGTGAAGGTGGAACTGAGGATTATTTCCCCAGTTGATTGGCGTTGAGCATCTTTGACATTGATCATACCCAAAGGTCCCAAATTTGGCCACCAATCACTACTATGATTTTATTGGATATTATCCTTCATAGTTGATAGCATTGGGTTATAATATATCATGGTCCCAAACTATTGAAAAAATATTTCCACAGAGATGCTTGATAGTATTGGATAATGTCCTGCAACTGTTTGATTCTAAAAAAAAAAAAAATCTTGCCATTGTCCTTAGTTTTTTACAAATTTATATTCTACATGGGAGCTCACCAGGCAATTCAAAGATACAAACTCAGGAGAGAAGAGAGAGAATGTGAGCACATTTTAGGAGTACTAGAGATAAATATGGAAATTCATAAATAAGGAAAAATAAATGGGACGGTAATCAACATTAATGAGTTTAATTTTTTGACCATTAGATTTAAGTAAATCTAATACTGTAGAAAATGTATAACTTAAACCTATCTCATATATATATATATATATATATAAAAGATAGTGTTCTTAATTATTTATTATTATTGTCAAGAGCTAGCTAATAAGTTGTTTGGAATTGGTATTTGGGACATAGATTTTTTTTTTTTTGGGAGGGAGGAGAGGGGATTTAAATCTTGAACATCTCTATTGAAAATATCATATAAAGTGCAAATTAAGCTGATTTGCGAGACTCTTTAATTGGATCATAGAAGTTGATTTAGCGTTTTTATGAGTGGACAATGCTGCATGCCTATTTGTTATGAATGTGACAAGTGAAAGTTCATTTTTCAGTTGAAAGACTTGACATATTCCACCACCATCTATCTTAATTATTTTGTCTTCTCTTTATCGCTCACTAGCAGCATTTCTCTATAGTTTGGCCTTTTTTTTTGATTCCTTCGCATGCCAAATTATAATATATATAATTTAAACTAGCTCACAACTTTGCTTGAAAAGAACTAAGATTGCTATCTTAAATATCATATAAATTAGATAATCCAGTCTAACATTATGGAGAGAAAAAACTTGAAACGCTCTGATGAGGAAGCGGATACGCTAGCCCACAGTACCAAGAAATTCAAGGATAGTCATCAGGTAGCAGAGGACAAGCAAGATAATATACATGCTAAGGTAGGAAGTTACAGAGATAAGTTGGTGGGATCAATTCCTGGGCCATTTGAGAAAGCCTTTGGCTTTGCTAGTGCCATGCAAGAAGATATTGAATCTGACAATGAGGAAGAACATGCACAGGATGGTAGTATCAGAGTGTGCTTCTCCAGGGATGATAAAATCCATATGAGAGTACCTTGGTATCAAACCCTCATCATCAAGCCTTTTGGGAGGAAGGTGGGTTACTCTTTTCTCGTCTCTAAGCTTCGGAGTACGTGGAATCCAATGGGAGGTATGGATTGCATTGATTTGGGATTTGATTTTTTTCTAATCAAATTTGAACTTAGTGAGGATGTTGATAACATTCTAAAGGGAGGCCCTTGGTTCATAGGGCAGCACTTTCTAGCCATTAGGCAGTGGGAGCTTGAATTTCAAGCTTCTTCGGCAACTCTTTCATTAGTTGCAATGTGGATTAGACTGCTAGAACTACCTATTGAGTTATATGAACACAATGCTCTGTTAAAGATTGGTAGAGCTATTGGTCTTATTCTACGTGTTGATGCTCACACTGCCAACGGGCTAGAGGGCGTTTTGCCTATTTATGTGTACAGGTCAACCTTGACAAGCCACTTGTTCGAACCATCTACCTGGGGAGGCTCAAACAGATCATTCAGTATGAAGGTATTGGTACTCTCTGCTTCGTGTGTGGAAGAATTGGGCATAATAGGGAAGTGTGTCCATTCTTAGTCTGTGGGAATAGTAAGGGTGCTCAGGAGAAGTAGAGTGGTGAAGGCCAAGAGGAGCAGAGAGGTGTAGCAACACCACCAGAGGTGGAGAAAGCTCTTGCCAGCTAACAGGATGAATATGGGATTTGGATGATAGTGACTCGGCGTAAGCCGATGAACAGGGCCTGAGATAAGCTAAATGGCTCATTTGTGAGCCAAATTGATGAGTCTTCCCAAACGCCTTATGATAAGACCTTGCCTAGAGCAGGGAAAGTATACAGGGCAGCGGGGAAAAGAAAGGCGCCACAAATCTAGGTTGCCAGGTCACCTAGGGAAGAGTCTAAGAACACCTTATCTTATCACAATAAAACAGTTGATTGAAAAGGTTCAAATAGGAATGGATCTCGTGCCAACCCCAGACAAAAGGCCAAAGTTATCGTTGGAAATCAAAAAAGGGTAATGGGCCTAGGTATGGAAGAGGGCATGTTTGTGTTTGGTTCTAGTACAAGCCCATCAAAGGATATTGGGCTGGGCTGAGCCAAAGCCTTTTTTTTTTTCAAACGTAGCTAGGTCTGAAGCAAGACCAGAAAAAAGGGGTAAAGAAGAGGAGTCTAACGCCCTGAGCTTCAGCAACCATGGAGAGAGTAGAGAAGTAGGCGTTGTTCTATAGGGGCAAAATCGTACCAATTGGAGATGAGACGATCAATTGGATAAGGCAGGACCCAACGGAAATTTGGAGATGGTTCGACCTGGAGCTAATGTTGGCATGGAAAAATATGTTTCCTTTGACGAAGGAGAGCAAAGAGTTGGGGTACCTTCCTTTGATGAACAAGGCATGGGTGCTGACCCCAAATCCGTGGTGGAGGTTTGTCACAGACAGACTAGCAGTTCAAGCCCCTCCACCAACAAGCTCAAGCTTGTCAGTGACAAGTTCAAGTGTGCTAATCTCGGAAAAATCTCTGACCAAGGTAGAAAAGGATTGGATGGAACCTAAAATTACAGTGAGGAAGATCCTTCAAGATAAGCCTATGGAATGCTCTATGAAGGGGAATTTGCATAGGGTGAAGATGATCCAATTTGCAGGAGCCGAGATCAAGGGCACCATTCTCACCAAAGCAACAATTGGGGAGATGGGAATAGTGCACCACTCGATCACTCTGTTCCGAGAGAGTTTGGTGAGGAAGGTAGAGGTAATGGGAGCACGGAGATTGAGAGACACTGAGGATTCTTCTTCCTTGGTGCATTTTGATTATGCAAAAACCCCATTCAAGATAATGAATATTCTGATTTGGAATTGTAGAGGTGCTATGAAACCCCAATTCAGAAAGACAGTGATGGACTTGGTGGAATGACATGCTCCAATTTTGATGGTGATTACATAAACTAGAATGAGTGGTGCTAAGGCTGTGGAGATAATTGAATCCCTGCCTTTTGATGGGTCAGTGGTAGCAGATACTATTGGCTTTACTAGGGGCATTTGGCTGCTTTGGAGGATTGATTTGATGCAAGTGGAAGTCCTGGCTTCAACTGAACAGGAGATCCATGCCATTATCTAGGTAAGGTCTCAATTCCTTAGCTGGATTATTAGTGCCATTTATGTTAGTTCTAAGTTTGTAGAAAGATGCATGTTATGGGAAAACCTTAAATTGATAGCCATTTTGCATGATCTCCCTTGGGCTTTTATGGGGGATTTTAATGAGGTTATTACTGAGGGTGAAAAGGCTGGGGGTAATCCTATCTGTCTAAGAAGAGTGAGGGCTATTCTAGATTGTATGAATGATTGTCAAATGATGGATGTGGGGTTTTCAGGGCCTAAATTTACTTGGACTAACAAGAGAGAGTTGGGGGGTCTCATCCAATGTAGACTTGATAGAGTTTGGGCTAACCCTGACTGGAAATCTTCTTTTCCCGAAGCTAATGTAACTCATCTGGCTAGAGTTAACTTTGATCATTGCCCTCTCTTGCTTAATTTGTGCCTTAATTTGACTAATACCTCCAATCATCCTCTTAGATTCCAACCCATGTGGCTGAGCCATAATGACTTTCTAGTCATTGTTAGGGAATCTTAGGCTAGCATGGAAGATGATCTAGTTGGAGCTATCACTAGATTCACTCATAAAACCCAAATTTGGAATAAAGAAGTCTTTGGAAATATATTTGTGAGGAAGAGATAGATCATGGCAAGATTGCTGGGAGCGCAGAAAGCTCTTGCCAATAATCCTAATAGCTTCCTAATCAATCTCCAAGAGCAGCTATCTGGAGAATACAATGAGATTTTATAGCTTGAAGAAAAATAGTGGGCAATGAAATCTAGGGTCAATTGGACCATTTTTGGGGAGAGAAACACTTCTTATTTTCATTTGACTACTCTGGCTAGAAGGAGTAAGAATAGAATTACTAGCATTTTGAATGATGAGGGAGTTTGGATTCATAATGTGGAACAAGTCTAAGAGGTTTTTACCAATAGTTTTGTAAAGCTATACCAGACTGACCAAACTGCTTGCCCTTTGGTTCAGAGCTGAGATTTTGAGTGGTGCATAAGGCTAGATGAGAATGAAGCCAACTCTGTGGGTTTGATGCCTTCTGATAAAGAGATATGAGATGCCCTTAGATCCATGAAGCCATACAAAGCCTTGGGAAGTGATGGGATGCATGCTGGTTTCTATTAGAGGTTCTGGCTTATGGTTGGGGAATCAGTGAGAAGTGAGGTGAAGAAATTTTTTGTTAATCAGAAAATTCCTGACTACCTTAACCAAACTCTTATTGCTTTGATCCCTAAAAAATTAGGACCTGAGACAGTTAGCCAATATAGACCTATAAGCTTATGCAATACTGTTTATAAAATTATCTCTAAAATCCTAGTTCAGAGAATTAGACCCTTACTACCTAGACTCATATCTCCAATGCAAGCTGCATTCCTTGAAGGGAGAAGAGGAGTAGATAATGTAATCATTGCCTAAGAACTTATTTACTCTCTTGGGAAAAGGAGAGGTAAAGGTGGTTATATGGTAGTGAAGACAGACTTGGAGAAAGCCTATGATCGTTTGGAGTGGAGTTTCATTAGGATGGTGCTTATTCCCTTTGGGTTCCCTGAGAACATTATTAAGCTAATCCTAAGCTGTGTGTCAACAACATCAACCTCTCTACTCTTCAATGGAAGCAAGCTTCAACCCTTTTGTCCCTCAAGGGGAATCAGACAAGGTGATCCCATTTCACCCTATCTATTCCTTTTATGCATGGAATTTCTTGGGGCTCAAATTACCAAAATGTGTGAAGAAAATAAGTGGGATATGGTCAGAGCTTCCAAAAGAGGTCCTAGCTTCTCCCATGTTTTCTTTGCAGATGACATTATGCTTTTTGCCAAAGCTAATACCAAGAATTGCAATGCCATTATGGAAGTTCTCAACAATTTTTGTAACCTGGCTGGGCAAAAGGTTAATTATGGTAAGTCTAGAGTCTTCTTCTCTCCTAAGGTCACTGCAAGGAGGAAAAGGACTATGTGTAGGAGATTGGGGATCCTTGCAACCAATAATCTCGGTAGATATCTGGGATTCCCCATCATCCACAAAGGCAGAGTTGGAAATTTATTAATGGAACCACTCTTAATTGATTGCAAGAACCTATTGAAGGAGTTCCCAAAGAAGTGCGTGATCCATGCTTATTGTGAAGCCAACCAGTGCACTGATGCATTGGCTAAACTAGGAACGCAGTCCTTGTATAGTTTTGCTGTTTTTTGTAACCCACTGCCTGTGGCGGGGGCTATTTTGGCTTTTGATAAGGTTAATATGCATTATAACAGACTTGTGAATTCTTAGTGTTAATGTTAGCTCATGGTTTACTAGGAAATACCATATAAATTGTTTTGTTTAAAAAATAAGTTTTTGAAAACAATTAATAAAAAAATGTACAAATTATTAAATCAAGAAAAAAAAATAAAAGAAGTACCAATTATTGTGAGAGAGATATAAATTGTTTTATTTTTAAAAATAAGTTCTTGAAAATAATTAATAAAAAAAAGTACAAATTAATGAGTCAAGGAAAAAAAAAAAAAGAAGTACCAATTATTCTGAAGAGAGAGAGAGAGAGAGAGAGAGAGAGAGAGAGAGAGAGATACTTGAATGTGAGTGGGATCTTGGGGAACAAGTGAGGCTTTCTCAAATGGATTGGACGCGTGACCATGTAGAACATGTCTCCCCAATCAAGCTTTTGTTCCTCAGACACAACAAAGGCCTGTCCAAACCCCTCAATATCTCCTGGTAATTGCCATAACTTCTTCTTCTCTTCCATTGGCAGATTAAAGAGTTCTTGAATGCCTACTTTCACCTTTTCCACCAATGAAATGCTCACCTCATGATTAATTAACTGCGCAAGAGGAATAAACTCCATTCAAACTAAAATATATTTAAACTAGTTTTTTATATTAAAGAAAGAAAAAAAAAAAAAGAAAGATAATTATAAACTCAGAAGTTTCCGAAAATATATTTAAACTAGTTTTTTATATTAAAGAAAGAAAGAAAAAAAAAAGATAATTATAAACTCAGAAGTTTCCGAACAATATAGAATGACAACTCTTCTTTGTGGCCTGACCAAGTTTGTAACTTTAAAAGTTGTATAATCTACTATCCTTGTACAGTCGTACAGTCTCGTACTATATGAAATAAAATAGGAAATCATAAAGAGAGTAAAGTCAACTCTTTTCTGCTAGGAGGAGTTTTCTTCTCACTCTGTCATGTTTTACATCAAATCATATCTTATCTCTTTCCCTAATTCCTTTTTTTACCACTTAACCACCGATTATTTTGATCATGTTTGTTCAGATTCAGTAAGACAGGTACAGTTTTTCCACTCCTAAACATTCTTTTCACAGAGAGAGAGAGGATAACCTGGAAGAAACCCCATTCCTTGCTTGCATAGTGTAACTTCTCCAACTCAGTGTCCATAAATTCTGCAGAAAATAATCTTTGCATGTCGATGACTGGGACTTGGGGTAAAGAAGTGGTGTCAGATATGATGGGAGGCTCATTAGGAAAACGCACATAACGTGGTGGGACTGTGCTTGTCGTCTCCTTTGCTAGCTCTTGAACACAAGGAACTGGGATAGAGCTCCCTAGCGTCGTTATTTCTGGTTCCATAGCTCCAAGAAAACCCAAAGAGAAAGAGCTTAAAGTCTTAGCTCCTGAACAGAGAACCGTAAACTTTAAATTCATACCAAGAGTTGAAAAGGTCTACCACATGGGCGGCGCTACAGCCAGCCACTTTAGAAATTCTGCTCTAAATCAGGAATTTTGAGCATGCCATTAGTTTCGTTTGATATTTTAGGATTTAAGAAATGAAAATATTGGATTTTGAATATAGATATTGAGGGAGTAGATGGCTTTTTGGTGTTGTAACATTGAATTATTTGAATGTGAAATAAAGAAAGATAAATCCCAGCTACTCCCACTTTCCTAAGCAATCACACCCTTAGAGCTTAAAATCTGGTTTTGGAATTTTATAAAATTTAATCTCTATATTTGTTGACCATGAGGAAGCCTTATATACTATTGCCAATCCTTTTCCTACAAACACTGGGGCTCACAAAAAACCTTCCTAGAAAGATTACAAAAGCGTTCTCAAGGGGAACATGTGTAGGTAAAAAAATTAGAGCAGGTAAAATATTAATTCTAAAAAGTATCAACATCCAATAACATCAATCGGTGTTAAGTATGATCAATCAGATCAACAAGAAATTCTGGTGCTCACACCAACTAGGACTTTGGACAACAAAGAAAATTAAGCACTTACCAAACAGAAAAATGTCTCAAAATAAATATAAAATAAGAATCATAGACATTTGATACGCTCCGCTCCATAAAATCTAGAAATTACAGGAATACCTTTATTATAGTAAAATTTAATTAAAATTGTACCAGTAACTTTCTAGCTTAAACAAACTTAGTACTTTTTTTTTTAATAAGTAGATAGTAGGAGAGAAGAAGATGCGATTTGAACTACAAACACCACAAAGAAACTAGAATGTAGTCTATGTATTGTTCCTTGTGTAATTATGTATAACTCAAGCAAAAAAAAAAAAAAAAAGGTTAGAAATAGAATGTTATGAGTTCCCATTCATGCCAATCTATTTTTTGTTTCACATTCCAATTTCCAAGTTCCCTTTGGACAACATGGATGACAATCCTACCCTCCTGCTCTGTGATCTCTACTCTCATGATACTATCTTCTTTTGTTTTGATTTCGGCATGTTGTAGCATAATATGCATGTATAGCTAAGTAAGTTGTAATTGGCTTAGAAATAGGCCTAATAGTAGCTAATTTGTCTATTTCTATTTCTACAATAGCAGTTTCAATACCTTCTTGGCTCTCCTATTCTTGCTCGAAATTCTCCACATCATGCAATGCAAGAGTTTTCTTTTTATCAAAAGTTTCGTCCATAAACCTTTCAGCTTGCTGTTTCGACTCATCTTCAGGCCGTCTAGTCGTTAGGACTAGTTGTTCAGTCTATGGTTTGGAATTTTTTGCATATTGTTTTGACTCTTGAATTGTTGTTTAGCGTCTATTACTTGCTCCTACCTTTCTAGCTAGTTTTTTTGATTAATCAGCATCCTGTTTTCCCTCTTAGCTTCCCTCTGAACCACTTTAGCTCTTTGTCTAGGAGATTTTGCTGGCTGGTCTGGCAATACAGTCTTGGCAATTCAAAATTATGTCAAGGCTTAAAAATGGTAAATTTCTCCTTAACAGTTTACAATAACTCAAACTCAATAGCTGTTTCTTTAGCATCTTAGATTTCATCTCTCGGCCTGCTTCCAAATTGAATAATAGTCATACATTAACCTTTTACTACTATAGACTGCAAGAGATTTTACCCAATTTCTCTCTCTCAGTAGAGAGCTCGACGCCTCTCTCTCCTCTCTATCCACGGCGTGTTCTTGTGGTTGTGAAAAAACCCTCTGCTCTTTAATAATTCAGTTGTTGTTAAAAGTAAGGAGGAATGCACCCAAGCTATTAGCAGATATAAGAACAGAGATGGAGAACAGGGCAGTACTCAAGGAATTGAAATTCAGAGCAATTGGAACACGTCATTCACACGTATGAAGGAGCTCTGCCACGCGGATAGAAGCATGACATAAGCAGAAGTTATAGCTTGTACACGTGGCTTGATGATTAGGATTGTTTGTAACTAATTTTCCCTCCTTCACGGGGTCAGTTATTTTTCTTTGCTTACTCAGATTGTATATATAGATAGCAATAGTGTATAGATTCATTCATTGTATTCACTCTTCTTCAATCAATAAAGATCAGATATTCTATTTAGAGAGAGGGTTCTAGAACCTTTTTACAGTTGTGGTTCTTGCTTTTTAGTTTTGAAACAAAGATACTAGAAATTAATTGATTAGCAGTGTTTGTACACGTATAAATTTTTTAAAAATATATAACGTGGAAAGAATAATTAATCACTCTTGAGTCTTGAAGTGCTGAAGAATAGGAACTCTTGCACTTGATATTTTCAAGTTTCACCAACTCTTGATTCTTACTAATACTTGTAGTCTAAATTATAACCTGTTGTTAGATTAAGGGATGAGTGATGTCAAACTATCAAGGGCCATTTTGATTGGTCAACCCACTTTTTTGAGATGCTTCAGTGTGTTTTTAAGGTGCATGCACTGAAAAGCGTTTTCTTACAAAGGATCACAATCCATTGAACACCATGTTTTACTTTTCCTCTGATAAATAGGATGTGACATGGCAACTTGCATACATACTTTCATGTGCATGTCATCACATGACACTTGTTCCATTTACGACCACTGCAGAGAAAAAAGTTGCAGTTTCAACCTCGTAGCGTTGCATTTGACAGTAACTAATTTTATTTTTTTGGTGGTATAAATAGTGTAGAGGTTCATTCCTTCTTTTGTCATTCTCTTTCTTTCTTACTATAAATCTTAATATGCCGCTTATTTTAAGGCTTTTCCTTATATTTCTTTTTGCTGTGTCAATGTTAGGTTCAAAGATTACACTGATGCTTGCTATAAGGGTTTTGCTCTGTTCCATCATAACACACGACAAATTTATCATGTAAAGGTACTGTTGAAAACTTGAAATTTAGGGATTAATATACTTCAGGTCATGAATAAGGAATGAAGCCATCGGTCCTGATAGCATAGCGATATATGTAACATATTAACAATTTTTTGTACTTTATTTTCTATTTTGAAAAGGACAAAATTTAGTTACAAATCTAAGCGTTAGATTATATGTTCTTTATACTCTTAATACACATATCACATTTTGTACAAATCATATATTATTTGTTATATAATTTATAAGATTATATTTTATGTATAATTTTAAACGACAAAAACTTGTAATTTAAACAATTTATTGATGACATAGTTATTAATCTTTATTTTTCTAAAAAATTTATAAACATAGTGAATATAGGAAGAAAACGTAATTTAATGGTGAATTTGTCAAAATTCACCTCCAATAAAAAGATATTAAGTAAGGTTGTAGTTTTATGCTATAACAAATTTTGTAGCTAAATTTTGTCATTTTGAAAATAGCGGATGTTACTTCTATTTTTATTCTGTTTGTTTTTGAGTATGTTTCCCAGTAATTTGTTGATCTATCTCTCTTGGTGTGTGATTTATATTATGCTTGAGTAGGTGAAAATTTTCAGTTGACATATTTGATACTGGGGTTGCTATGGCAGAATATGCAAAAATTTTGTTTTAAAATCAGTTGAGTTGATTTGTGGAGAAATGCTAAGCTCGGGCAGTCTAGCTAAGCTTGCAGCGTTTGCTCTAACAAAGGACATAAATAATATTCAATGTACAATAATTTAATGGCTAAGATTATTGTCTTCTAAGCTTTATAATAAGTTCTGGATTTTTTTTCTTCAGTTTCTACGAATTTAGTATTTTTTGCTGGGTTGACCATTCGAACCATTCTCCTGGCAGAGGAATATCTTACAAGTTGTCATTCTCCTAAGAATCTATGGTTAATAGAGAAAGCTTTATTTAATCACAGTTATAGCCTCTTCATTTTGTGACCTGAGATATCATTAGCTGAGATTGATCTGGACTGAGAATCTTGGCAATGAGATTCTTAGTGGTTGCAATGCTTATTCTGCCAAATATAGCGTGGCTTGCTTTTAATATTTAATCGAATGCATATTGGTTCCTTCAAGATTGCTGTCTAAAAAATTAATTGCCTATGCTAATGAATCATTGTAGAGACTAGAGAATATGAACTAACACAGTAGGGGTTTTTTTTTTTTTTTTGATATAGCGATGGTCTAGAGTGGGGGAATTTGAAGTTGGGATGTTTTGTCAGAAACACTAGGAAGTGCTAGCTAATTGAGTTTGGCACTAACTTTATTGGTTTTCAAATGTTTGCACACAATTTTTGTGAAGCATTATTGATATATAGGTATATTTACATTACATATTAGTTTCGAACCTTTTATGCTTTCCTAATATCCAATTCTCGGATTGCAGAATTATTTCCTCTGATTTCTGCAAGTTAATTATCCCCAAGAGTTAGCAGGTCAATCAATTGCATGTGCTGTGCTATCTGTATGCTGTAAATCTAGTGGTCTATTATTTACTACTATGGAATTATAAGTTCTCTTGGTCCTGCTTTGGCAAAACAAACGATTTTAGAATGAATATTGCAATTATTTGAATCTGTCTTGCATTTAATTAAACCAGACTTAGTAGACAAGCCACTAGCACACATACAATATAGGTTTTATGCCATTTATTTCCTTATTTAAACTCAAAGGTATGTCTCAACTCTCAAGTGCCTTTCTGTTCATCATTCTGGATCCTCATGCCATCAATGTATGTCTTCCCATCGAGTTCACGTGAGAGATATCTCCTTAAATAATCACGAGCACCTATTCTCTTGATCACAATGCTGGTGATTCTGGAGTAATAAGGCTTGGTGCTGGACCAATATCTGCTTCTCGTCTTGGGTTGTAAAATGTGGCCCAGGATAGCCTCTCCTTTTCTGAGTTAACAGTTGCCCTATGCTTGATGCTACGGTAAATTCCTTTCGTCACAATCTGGAAAACCATGCATGGAAAACCAATTATGGTAGTCGTTGGACTTTGGTAGATCATGCTTATGTTTGCTTCTAGCTAGATAAGTGTATCCAGACGAAAAGAAAGAACAATTTTATTTTTTTATTTTTGCATTTCTGTTCTTTCTAGCTTGCTTTGAGTTTTGAGCTCCGAAAAGATTGAGCATTTTGGTGAGTTGAAGTCTGTGATTTGGTTTTTGATTATGTTTTAGAGCTAATTATTAGTATTAGGACCCTAGTTCTTTAGCTTAATGGATTGAAATGGATAGAGTTTTGCTACAAAATTAGTTATAGACTTAGGCTACAACTTTACTCAATATCTTTTCATTGGAGACGAATTTTGACAAATCCACTATTGGATTACATCTTTTTCTTATATTCTCTATGCTTGCAAAATTTCGAGAAAATTAAAGATCAATAACTATGTTATCAATAAATTGTTTAAATTGCAAGTTTTTGTAATTTAAAATTATGCATAATATAAGATTATAGATCATATAGTAAATAATAATATCCGATTGACACAAAATTTGACATATGTATTAAGAGAGTAAAGAACATGTAATTCAATGTTTAGATTTTCAAAATATGTAGTAATATTTGTTTTATTAAGTAAAGTTGTAACCACTTTTGTAGCTAAACTTTATTTGGTTGAAAGATGAAAAATTTATAAAAATCATTCAGTAGTTGAAATCAATGATGCTTTCACATGAAATATAGGTCCCATCCAGTTGCGGCTCTAGAAATTTTTTTAGGGGTCATTACTAATTAAAAACTTAAATTAAACAAAATTTAATAAAAAGTTAATTTGAATATATTAAGTTATCAATACAAGAAAAAAAAAAAAACTCAAATACATGAAATTTTACAATTTCCTTTTGTGAGTTTTAATATTTTAAAATCGTTACATGATAATTTAATATCAGTTGTTATTATCTATTGTCAAAGTTACTAGGTGTGACTATTTTATTTTGTTAAGTTTGTATAACATTTTTTAGTTTTATGCAGTTGACTTTATTTTTATAAAAATATATTAAACTAAATTGAAAGATCAAAATGCAACCCACTAACACCATATTATTATTATTATTTTTTGGTTAAAAGGAAATATAAATAAAAAACTAAACAGCCAAGATGGCTAAGTTGGCAACATGCCTACAAAATGTTTCCCCATTTTGTAACACAACTCATAATCACCTTGATTATATTCTGAGGAAAGTGGAAAGCTTGAAGAACGTTATAAATGAAACTCCACTCAAGTCGATCATAGGCTTTCTCCAAATCCACTTTGATGGCCATGTAGCCTTCCTTACCTCTCTTTCTATCCAAGGCAAAGAAGAGTTCTTGGGCAATCAAAACATTATCAATACCCTTCCTTCCAGGCACAACAGCAGTTTGAACAGGGGCAATCAGTTTGCTAATAAAGGGTCTAATCCTGCTGACTATAATCTTGGATATAACCTTATAGACCGAGTTGCATAGGCTTATTGGCCTATAATTATTTAAGGCTTCTGGACTTGAACATTTTGGAATCAGGGTGATGAGGGTATCGTTGAGATATTCAGGAACAACCCCTTTCACAAAAACATCCATAACCAATTCACTAACAGATTTCCCCACCTCATGCCAAAACTGTTGATAAAACCCCGCATGCAATCCATCAGCTCCTGGAGCTTTGAAAGGCTTCAGACTCCATAATCCATTTTTGACATCTTCTTCTACCACTTCTTTACCTACCCAAGCACTTTCCTCTTCTGATAAAAAACAGCAAGAGTATCCTGAGATTGGAGACTGCTAGTGAGATAGACTCAACTCAGTAGTATAAAGCTTTTCAAACCCCATCAGAATGTGTTTTTTCACCTCGTCTGGATCTACTATCCACTCCCCCGCACTATTCTTTAAACATCTAATCTTATTCCTCTGCCTCCTCACCACAGTTGTCATGTGGAAATAGGAAGTATTACAGTCCCCAAAGGCAGCATCATTTATTCTAGATTTAAGAGCCCAGTATTCCTCCTCCTGAAGCAGAATGGAGGAGTATTCATCAATTAAATATTTTTCTAATCTAATAAGCGACTCACTGGGATTATTAGCCAAAGCTTTTTGAGTCCCATTTAATCGAGCTAAAACCCTCCTCTTCCATGTAAAAAGGTTCCCAAAGACTTCAACATTCCATTTCTTCACCTTCCTAGTGAACTCCTCTATGGCCAAAAGCAACGGTCTTCCTTCCAGCCAAGCTTCTCTCACCACCCTAGAAAAATCTGGGTGTAACAACCACATGCTCTGGAAGTGAAACGGTCTGTTAGCCCTATCCGGATTGGGCTTACATAACTCAATTAGGACCGGGTGATGATCCGAATATGTTCTAGGTAAGTGAGTGACAACTGCTTCTGGATAAAGTACTCTCCACAACGGGTTAGCAAAACATCTATCTATCCTTTCCAAAATCAAATCCGCTAGCTGCCACTTATTCGTCCAGGTATATTTAGGTCCAGTAAACCCCAAATCCACAAAATTACAAGAGTCCAGAACTACTTTAAACTCTAATGCCCTATTAATATTTATTTGATTACCTCCAAATTTATCCTTGCCATAAAGAACTTCATTAAAATCACCAGTCATAAGCCAAGGCAACGTGTGCAAGTGACCAACTTCCTCAATGTTGGACCACAAAATATGTCTTTCAGCAATACGAGGACTCGCATAAATAGCAATAAATAACAAGAAAGGTTCAAGGCACATACCTTTACAGTAGCATGAATCTCCTGTTCCGTCGAAGCCAAAAGGGAAATATCAACATCATCTTTGTTCCACAAAACCCACAAACCACCAGTATACCCGATCGTATTAGTAGTGATAAACCCATTAAAGGGTAAACCGCTTATGATATCCTCAGCTTTATCGCCTCCTACTCTAGTCTCCATAATTACCATGATCGAAGGGCGGTGATTCACAGACATTTCAAAAATCCGCCTCTTAAAATTCGGGTTCAGAGCACCTTTGCAATTCCACATTAGGATATTCATTTGCACAAATTGACCAATAGGAACTTCAACTTGACTAGGATTGATTGCAGCTGCTTCCACCATACTCCAACCTAGCCTCCTCAATAGGTCCTTGGAATTCTTCCATTTTAGTTTCCAGACCATCATTTACTTCAGGATTCCTTCTACATCCTCCCTGCAACAAATTAGCATGTCGCATATCATCACAAGAGCTAGAATCTGCACTAGCTTTAGCATTGGGTGATTCCCCATATGAGGTGTTGCCATTCCCCTGAAATCCACTAGCTTCCTTTCCATGATTATCCACCCAGATTCGTCGAAGTGGGGCATCACAGATGGCCTTCTCTACTTGCTCAATTCCTCCGTCTCCTCCTAAGACAAAACTGGGGTGTCTGTGATGAAAATCCACCAGGGGTTAGGTGTCTGACCCCATGCAAGATGGTCTGGTGGAAGAAAGCCCGTTCTGATACTAGTAGGAGTGACAGGAAATATCTTCTTCCACGCCCTTCCCAGCCCCTCGTCGCACCAACCCAACGTGTTCGTTGGTGTCGCCTTGATCTGAAGGATGGTCTCGTCGGACACTTTTGCTGGTCTTCCTTGATGCCAGATCGCCTACCCAGTCCGAGGTAGAAGGCTCCTTTCCTGAAAGATGGCTTCCATGCTTACTAGTAAGAAAAAGGAGGTGAGATGGAGTTTTGGGATTAGAAGCTAGATGTTGCCGCTTAAGGGATTTTGTACCCTTAATGCTCAGATTTTTTTTACTCTTGTTATTTGTACCCGGAGCAAAATTACTCCTTGCACCCTCACTTTGAAAGCTCATTATCTCCATCCCGCTTCCCGAGACTTCTTGGCGTGAATCCACGAGGCATTGCTCCTCAACGACAGCATTTTGGTCAGACACATCAACTCTAACACGTGATTGCCCTTGTTTACTGTGAGGAAAATCTGCTTTTGGAGAATTCACCATCACATCAACCTCCATTTCTTCCCTATTAACCCCCCTAAAGACCATTTTATCCTTGGTGCTTACCTCATTGTCCTGACTTTCTTTAACAGCTGACTTAGCTCGTCCATTTCAAACTAGATTCTTTTTCCTTGTAACTATCATCCAAGGCCCATAATTTTGGTCCGAAGCTTTTTCCTCAACTTTCTCTTGCTCCAGACTTTCTGATGGACTACTGCTGCGCCTTTCTTGTTGCTTTATTTGATAGCAACAATTTTCTTGCTTATGCCCCAACTGTCCACAGCAAAAGCATAAAGAGGAAATTCCCTCATACAACACTTGCTGGACCATCCTACCTATACGGATTAACTTGATCAAAGGCTTATCAATATCTATCTGAATGCAGAGTCTTGCATAGCTTCCCCTTAAGCCAGTGGCCGTGTAAGAATCTATTCTAAGAACAAGCCCTATAACACTTCCAATTTCCTTCAAAACTTCCAAATCATAGAACTCTATTGGCAACTTCGGAAATCTCAACCAAACTGCAATTGATGTTAGGTTGTCTCCAGAAGCTCTAAAGTAAGGCTCCCAAGGCTTAATGGCTAGAAAATGCTCTCCAACAAACCAAGGGCCTCCTCTAAGAACATTATCATAATCATCAGGACTATGAAACTTGATCAGAAAATAGTCTTTCCCTAGATTAACACAATCCATCTTAGCAGTGGGTCTCTATAAGGCATTGATTTTGAAAGTGAGATAGTTGAAACCCACAGTTCTACAAAACACTTTCACAATCAAAGCCTTAGCCCAAGGTGCACTAATACGAGCCTTTGTTTCTTGGGATAACTTAATCTCAGCCATACCTTCAACCAGTGGCTCAATTTCCGTATCAGACTCTTCTCCATCATCCCACACATTATCAAGCTTGAAAGCTTGCTCATAAGCACCTGGAATATCACCAATCAAACTATCTTTATAACTGACCTTGCCCCTCGAAGTAGAAAACTGCCTTGCTCCTGAACTTTCCTTAAACTTCTTCACATTACGACCCAATTCATCTTCCTCCTCGCTCGATCTAGGTGGTTCGTTACTGTACTCTGCTTCCATGACTCTCTTAAATGTTCACTTTTAGACTCATTTTTGACCTTTAACACCATATTATTTATTGACCTACACTCATCCATTCCATATAAAAATATTACAATAAGTGTCTACTTAACCAATCCAATGTTTAAACAATTATTGACTTTACTATTTTTTTTTTTCTTGAATCAATAATATAAATAATACAATAAGTGCCTAATTATTGTTTTGTTTTGGGCTGGACTGATTTGTGATCAGGGTGTGCAAAAATATTTAAGGGTAAAATAAACTATATATATATATATATATGAAGTCAAGGGGATCATTTGAATCCCTTGACTACAAGTGTCATGCCCCTGGTCTCACCATATATGTAATTAGTGAGACTTATTATTATGTGACAGGAGAAAACATTATTCTAGGAGTATTGACTAATTACTCGAAAATTTGGGATTTACCTCCAAAATGTCACCAACGTTGACAATAAAAGCATTAGGGAGAGGTTTAACTGGAATCCACCTTCCATCTTTCCTTATCTAGAGACCTTCCATTTCATTAATTTGGAGGAGAATTGTTAAGGCTGCAGCATCTGAGTGAGCATTGAGGCCCATCACAATCTCAGGTTGAGGGCATGGAGGATAGTAGTTCATCGTCATTCCCTGATATCCTTCTTCGAACAGGTTTCTCATGTCATTATGTTCCATTCTTAGAGCTTTTGCCATCAGTTCAAGTATCTTCTTGGCAATGTCTCTAGCCTTGATTGAGTAAGCATCTAAGTTATCTCTACATGGTGTGGGACTCACCATGATTTCTCCACCCTCAGACCTTGGCTTTGCTTTTTAGATTCACGAGTAAAATATTTGTGAGATAAGCTTTAGTTTAAGAGTTTATGTTTGTGAAAATGGAAAACTAAACATAAACTAAGAAAGAAAACCTACAAACTATATTTAACTACGCATATAATATAAGGTCAAAGCGTGACCTTGAAACCATAGTATTTTTTTTTTTTTTTTTTTAAGAAAGTTGAAACCGTAGTTTAATATATAAAATTGCTCTCCACTTTTTTATTTTATTTTTCAATTTCAATACCAAAAACTTAAGCTCTAACGGTTACATATTTGATATTAGAGCCATACTATTCTCCCTACTTTACATGTGGGCTTTAACTCTTATTAAGTGGGGATTTTAAATAGGAAAAAAGATAGAGACAACATTTGACCTGAGGACCTCTAACTTGAATATTATAATAAAATAGTAAGTTATTGATTTTCTCAATAGTTTAAACTATTAAGAAGTTGGTTTTAGTCAATTGAGAAAGTTTCTTGGAGAGAGAGAGAGAGTACGTATTTGAGAGGCATGAGGGGTTAGAGACTATGAGAGGCATGAGGAATGAGGGGAGAGAGAGTGATATCTAATAGTGAAAAATTAGGGTTTAGATTACTTTGTTTTTTTACTTTAAAAAAAAAAAAAAAAAACCCATTCTACATTATTGGCTTTATAGCGATGATTTGTTTTCATTTGATGATGAATAATTTTGTATATATATATATATATATATATATTTCACTGTTGCTTTTGTGCCCAACAATTTCAACTTGCATACTTTGATTTTTCACAAATGGGTGACAAAAACATATTTCGTCACCAATGGTACCAAATTTTTTACATATTGGGTGACAATAGTAGCGTTTTGTCTCCTATTGTTAGTATTTGGCAACGCTTATTTTTGTCTCCCTAGATACCACTTTTCAAGACGAAATCATTTGTTGCCTTAGACATCCATATATCTTGTGCCTAAAAATTTTTGATGGCGCCATAGCCTATAGCAATGAAGAGCATATGTTGTCGCCCATTATAATATACTTAGTGACGAAATCAAAAATTCTTTGCCATGTTTAATATATTTTAAATATTTGGTGACGAATTAATTTTTTCCTCACTAAATGTTATTATTTAGAGACGAAATAATTTTTTCTTCATTGATTTTGTCACCATAGGCCACATTTGTTGTAGTGGGGGTTCGAACCAAGCCTACACCAAAAATCAATTAATATCTTAACCTAATGATAAAGATCAAATATCATAAAGTAGAAGTTATAGGTTCAATCTATATCCTATCTAAATAATAATAATAATAATAATAATAATAATAATAAAAGTTTTAGAAATGAGAAATTATCATTTAATCCCGCAATCGCTAATTTAGGACTAGTTCTTTTTCCTGACATAACGTAATTTATTAATGGTGGATGTCAATTGGAGATTGGCATTAGTGATTAATTAGTGTCAAATGGTAGGTTTGTATAATTGTACCATGGCATCAGACTCGGCAGAAATCAATCTATGGTTCATGCGATTCATGCCAAATTTGACGATCTGCTATTCAATGGACAATGGTCTTGAGTAGGGTCAAAAGGGACTCTATATTAATACATGCGATTTAACCATTGTATGCGGCATGCCCCATGAATTCGTATTGGCTACAGAATCCGTTTTGGGTACTATTTTGTCCCCGTTCTCCTTCCCTTGTACCCAAATGTAATGGCTTACAATAAATGTAGATACATAATATATATGACAAGCTCTTCTTTTCACAATGGTTGAAGTGATAGTCTGATAGATTGTGATTGATACGTTGTTAGTGTAATATATTTATGTATTTGACATATTTTATGACAAAACACATTTTATTTTATTTTTTATTTTTATAATTGGGTAGTGTTTAAGTGGTGTTAAAAATATCATAACAAGTGGTATTATTGAAGACATGAAAATTACTCAAGAGTCAATACAAGAAAACTTAATTGATAGTCTCGATATGTACCTAGCTCGACACCGAGCTTTCATGAATTCCGATACCTACCTCGATACTTCTTGATCTATCAAGATTTGTAGATTTTGAAATACCAAATTTGTTTTCGGCCCATGATGACAAGGTCTTTCTAGGGTTTCATGGTCTAGGTTTCCAGAGCATATAAAAGCTATTTTTTACTACTATTATCATTCATGCAAAGATATACAAGGACCTAGAGAAACACATATAGAGATAAATGCTTCAAAAGAGTTGTTGTGACTTCTTGTGCATCTTAGGGTTTTGTACCAAGCATGGATTGAATAACTCTGCATCAAACAACATCAATCAAGTTACTATGCTGTTAGTCATGTACTGAGATCCATGCAAGGAGAAGTCTCTACAAGTACAAATCTAATTAAGGATTAGAGTAAAGGGTCAACTGTAAGTTGATATTTTGGAATAGGCCAATGGCATAAGATTTCTTATACTTGTAACTGCTTGTTTCTTGATTAGTGGATTATTCGGAAATGATGACTTGAAATTTACCCAGTGGGGCTTTTGCAAGCCAAGGTTTTCTCTGTTTGTAAACAAATCATCATTTCAAATTTAATTTTCGCTGCACTCTAATTTAGATTGGTAATTTTTTGTATTCTAATTTAATTTGCATATAATTTGATTTAATTAATCAACTTGAGTAATTGGTTAATTAATTGAAGTCAACATATATAATAAAAGGGATATCAATGATAATTCAATATTAAAATGATTTTGTACTAATCACATTTTGCCAACTCTTATATAGTGAAAAACGGTGATCGCAATTCATTCATCACAAGCTGGCCTGAATATAATAGTGATTATTAACAGTTGTACTAGTTTGCACTCACATAAAAATAATGACGTTTTCCAGTCTCTCCTGTAACATTTATTTCCTTATAAGGTCTTAAAGGGTACTCATATTCACATTAATACATGTGTAATATGTTCAAATACTTTTATCTCCCTCCTTTTAGATCCTCATGGCATCCACGTATGATTTGCCATGGAGTTCACGGGAAAAAAATCCCTTGAAGTAATCTGCAACCCCTATTCTTTTGAATAATGCAGGTCTCTCTGGCTTAACAAGGCTTGGTGCCGGTCCCATATCCCCATCCAGCTTT
Source organism: Quercus glauca (assembly GCA_023736055.1). Lineage (NCBI taxonomy): Eukaryota > Viridiplantae > Streptophyta > Magnoliopsida > Fagales > Fagaceae > Quercus > Quercus glauca. The sequence goes on along the minus strand of CM043319.1, from coordinate 62,136,357 downwards.
GGGCTGTAAAATGTAGCTATAGAGAGTCTTTCGCATTCTGAATTAACTGTTGCTCGATGTTCGATGCTACGGAATATACCGTTCGTCACAATCTGGCAAACCACAATTAGGCATTAGCTAGTTTGAGCTTCCATGATTATTGTCCTTATATTTAATATATTATATATTAGATACGTATTCTCTATCTTATAACATGTAGACTCACAGTGATGTGTGAAATAGAAAATATATTTATTCGATGCATGAGATGCAAACTCTTGACATTTACTTTTTTTTTTTCCCTTAAAATCATTGGTGAGGATTAGCTCTATATGTGCATAACCTTTGTACACATCAATAACATTATCCATACTAAAAAAAAAAAGCATTTGAGATATTTGAAGGGGTAAACTCATGGTTTTAAAAAACTGGACTAGATCAGCTGGTACAACTAGAAACCAGGTACTAGTCCAGTTCAGTAAAAATGCACAAAACCAATCAAAAACCGATAAAAACTGAGAACCAGAGGCAAATTCAGTTTTGCCCCTGCTCCAATTTTTAAAACCATAGGTAAACCTTGATTTGGTTTTTCACAAGATATGAAAGGTGATTACGACCAAGTCAATTACACAAAGAAATGGAAAAGAATATTTAATTTTCTAAAAAAAATGTTATGCCATATAGGTACCTCCAAAATATCTCCGATGTTGACAACAAAAGCATTGTGGAGGGGTTTCACGGGAATCCACATCCCATCTTGTCTTATCTGGAGACCTTCCATGTCATTAACTTGTAGGAGGATTGTTAGACCAACTGCATCAGAGTGAGAATTGAGGCCAATAGCAAGCTCTGGTTGGGGACATTCAGGATAATAGTTCATCCTCATGCCTTGATGCCCTTCTTCAAACAACACTTTCATATCCACAGCTTCCATTTTGAGAGTTTTTGCCATGAGGTCAAGGATTTTCATGGCAAGAGCTTTTAAGTCAAGAGAGTAAGCTTCTAAGGTATCTCTACATTCAAAGAACATATAGCTCAATCCTTAGTAGAAGGGTACCCAAAATTGGAGTACTTTTCCAAAGCAAAAACTTGATTTGATTTCTGGATAGATCCTATAATTAGTTGTTGTATACAAAGACTACTACAAAAATTTATAGAATATTTTGAGAGTACAACTCTCTCTACTTACATAAAAAGTTTGTCATGTTATGAATTTAATTAGCAGCACTTAATAATATGTGAGGAGGAGTACACATTTATTGCACTCTCAAAGTATCTATAATTTCCATTCTATTGCTTGCCCATAGTTGTTGCCATATTAAAAATGGACTATAAAATAACAGTAATGATAGAAACCAAAAATTTTTCACAACCGCTTCCATGATTTGTTTTTATTTAACATGAATTCATCATTAACACCACTTTTATTATGTACCAATCACAACAAATCATGTCATAATATTCTAATCTTGGAATGAAGTTAATTTGTTATTTGGCACAAGTATCTCATATTGTGTTAGTATTTGGTTGGTTGTTAATATTCAAATCTTAGATAAAATTAATTAATAGTAAGAATTTGTCAATTCTATATATATATATAGGTTATCACAAAATTTTTGTATTGTACTACGTGTTTGAGAGAGAGAACCTGAATGGAAGAGGGAGCTTAGGAAACAGATGAGGCTTCCTCAAATGGACAGGAAGTGTGATCATGTAGAACAAGTCTGCCCAATCAAGCTTCTGCTCCTCAGACACAACAAAGGCTTGCCCAAAACCCTCTATATCCCCTGTTTGTTGCGAAAACTTCTTCTTCTCTTCCATCGGAAGATTAAAGAATTCTTGAATGCCCGACTTCACATTCTCTAACAGTGAAGTGTTCACCCCATGGTTTATTAACTACAATCAATCAGTCTTTAGTTAAAGCTGAATATTAAGGAAATACGAAGAGATGATATTGAAAATTGAAATACTCTTCTTACTTTGGTAAAATTACATTTTTTTTTTAACTCTATAATTTAGGAGGTGTAATAAATCAAGGTTCTAATAGTGTTTTTTTTTTTTTTGGGAAAGCGGTTCTCATAGTGTTTTAAAATCAATAGTTTTAAAATGTAAAAAATTTAACCTATAATTTCATAATTAATTAGAAATTAAACCATCAACTTATATTAAACCTCAAAGGCTCAAACACAATGTCGTACCATTTAAATGGGTTGGGATTTAATTTATTACTTTTTTTAAAGATTAAATTTGTTATATTTGAAAATAAATTTTTGTCTAAATAGAGTTTTTCTATTCTATATGAACATTGGAAATAATTCTTATTATTACCATGCAAAAGTGGCACATGCACAGGAAAATTGAGGGAGGAAATTGTTTGCTAGTTATAATTAATAAATTTAGTCTTAGACTTTTTATTTGTATTTGGTTTAAGTACAATAAAAATGATTATGGCATATCTTTAATTTTGATGAGGTGAACCAAGTCCATGTTGATTTGTATTACATGTGATGATTCCCATTTATATATATCTAGCCCATTTGTTTTAGATGACTTTCTTTTTGTGTGTCGTTTAATAACTTTTTTTTAAGATTAATATTTAAAAAAATTCATCCATTAAATCACATGTTCTAAATATTATTATAACATATGTCAAATTTTGTATGAATTATATATTATTTACTATTAAAATTTTAAAAATCTACCATGGTCAGAGTTACACATGGGTTGTATATATATATATATATATATAAGTTTGAATCTCTCTCTCCCAATTAAGATGTATAAAAAAAATTAAAAAAAGAAGAAGGCATTACAAGTAAATCATAGTGTTTTGTGTATGGGTGTGCATATCAAACCCACCAATCTAACGAACTCCAACCCAATGCTTCAAGTTGATTTTTATGAGTTGGTGGGTGGGGATGTGTTGGAATTTTATTTTAGGTCTCAATCTAGGTTGAGTTTGGACTTTGGGTTGATAGTTTTTTCAACCATCTTACTTATTAACCTGACTCACCATATATATGTTTACTTTATTTCCCTTATTGTCATTTTTTTTTTCATTTATTTGGTATTTTGAGAATTATTTTGGGTGAATTTGAAAACTTCTAATATAATTTAAGAATAATATTTTAATTGTAATAATTTATTTAAAAAAGTAACTAAATATTTGATAAAAGTCCAACTATATACATGTAATAAACATCTAAACACAACCCACCGAACCAACTCAACCTGACCCAACTTGATCAATATGGGTGTGGTTAGATTGATTGCAACACATGTGATGAGTTGGATTGGATTGAGAATTTCTCATCCCAACATGCTTGGATTTGATTGCAAAACCCTACAACCTAACATAACCATCGACATTTCTGGTTAAATTACTTTTATTCTTAAAAAAAAAAAAAAAAATTGCTTGAAATTATTTATTCTTGTTATTCATGGTTGGCTAGCATGTGGCTCCCCCCAAAAAAGAGATAATAATAATAAAAGTATGTTTGAGATCTGCTTATTTTACTGAAACTGAAAACTTTTTGCTAAAAGTACTGTAAATAAAAGTAAAAATGAGCTGAAATAGTATAGTGGGACATATGAATATAATACCAAAAGTGCAGTGGGTCCATTAATAATAGTAAAATAAGCTAAATAGTAAAATAATCTGGTTTTTAAAGTTAGAGCCAAACACATACTAAGTATGTGTTTGGATTTGGATGAACCTGCGTCTGGCGTTTTGCGTTTATTTTCAACTTTAGGGGACAAAGTGCATTATTTACGCACTGTTCATGAGACCCACAATCGTTTTATTTAGAAAAAAATATTACAAATAGGTTCCACAGCACTATTCATACATTTAAATATTATTTTGCTACTGTGTTTTTAGTTTTCAGCAAAATAAGTTGTATCCAAACGCATCATAAATATAAATAAATAAATAAGAACTTCATGGATGAAAGAAATTTTAAATTATTAGACTGCTTAGAAATTCTCTTTTGGACCGCTTGATCTGATCATAGTTTCACTTTTCAGGTATATTATAGAAGGATTAACCCAAACAGAGAGAGAGAGAGACCTGAAAGAAACCCCAGTGTTTGCAAGCATGGTACAACTTCTCCAGCTCCTTGTCCATGAGATCCTTGGAAGTTAAGCTTTGCATGTCGATGACTGGAACTTTGGGTAACGAAGAGGTGTCAGATACAAAAGGAGGGTCTTGATCCAGCCGTACATATCTTGGTGGCACTGTAGAAAGTGCCTCCTTCGCTAGATCTTGAACACAAGGTACCGGAAGAGAACTCCCCAGATTTATTACTTTTATTTCTTCCATAGCTGCCAAATACACCCAAGGCCTAAAAGCTTGGTTTTCTCTCTCCAGTTATTTTGGCTTTTCACTGCTATACAAAAGAGTTGAGAGTAAAGTACTAGATAACAGTGATTAAAAATAAAGAAGAAGCTGGTACACTTCAACACTTAGAGGTACTTATATAGTTATATGGGTTGTTTTTTCCTTAATTATTTTTAGGAACTACCCAAAGAAGAAGCTTGTTTGTTTATTTTTTGGACAGAGTCGGGCTACAAACTTAGCCTAAGATTTTAATTTCCACTTAAAAAATTAATGTTGTAATATATTTTGAAAATCTAACAATAAGAACTTGGATTACATATTATTTATCTTCTTAATACACACGTGAAATTTCATGCATCGGATTTTGTTTATTATTCGATTTATAAACTTATTTTTAATACATAATTTTATATTATAAAAGCTTAAAATTTAAATATTTAATTGATGATATAATTTTTAATTTTTAATCTTTTAAAATTTTGGAAACATGAAAGATATAAGAAAAAAATATAATTAGATTCAACAATAAATTTGTCAATATTCACATCTAGTAATAAGATATTGGATGGAATTGTAATCTTATAAATTACAAAAAAAGTTTATTGCAACACTTTTTCCTTATTCACATGTTTTGAATTTTAAATATTTAAAGTCATATATACGGAATTAATGTTTTACTCTTACACGTAGTCTATACTATAAATTGATTATGTACATTGAATCCACTGATTTCAGTGGAATTTGATAAGATTTGTAGCTTAACTCTATTCTAAACGCCGAGAATAGTCCATAGGATAATGAAAAAGTGATATTCAACGATCCCATAGGATAATGAAAAAGTAGTACTGAATAGTCCATGAATGTTTGAGTCTTTTTCTGATAAACTGGATGTTTGAGTCCACAACCAGCTGCGGGTGTGCTAAAAGTATTCAAATGAGACATACAGCCATCGGAAATAATCAAATAAAGATGAATCAAGCATTCTCTGTGTGCTAGATTTATTCTTACTTTTCCTTATGTTATTACTTTATCCTTATTTTCCAATAGAGAATTCCAAATTGGATATTTCCATTGATTGTCTAGGAAATTCTAGGATAGGTTTGATTTCCTGAAAACAGTTTATACAGTCAAAATGTTAGGATCCTACCTATTTTTAATAAATTCATTTCCTATTTTAGATTAAATATTATAAATCTAAAATATATCTGGTACAACATTAATCTTAATTGTGAAATAAATTCTCTCAATTTTAAGTAAAATTAAGAGGATTCAATAGCAAAAATATGATTAAAAAAAATTAAGCTCAATCAACCAAAGAGAGGAGTTCTACCAAATGTACTGCTCCTAACATGTGACTTGATACAGACAACTAGCAGACTTCAATTTATTTGGCGAATCGTAGTGAGTCCCATTTGGCAATTTATGGGAGTAAAAAGGAAAAACTGTGTGGAATAATGTAACTCGGTGCTTCTTAAAGACAACAAACTCCTATGGCGTACGTGTGCGTATCAGTTTTAATTTTAGTATTTTTTGTGCTTACGTGCACTCTGTTCTAGACTATAATCCGAACAAACTTGCCTATAACATGTTACATAGACTTTTTTCCATTTTTCTGTTTCGTGGGCCACTGGTTAACACTTGACACTCTTAGTGTCAACAACATATTTGATGTCATATACGAATATTCTCCACATATAGCCAAATGGCCCAAACCATATTCAGCACGCGTTGATTCTTACGGTTTCTTTTTCTTTTTTTGGTAGATAAAAAGTATTCAAAACACAAACGACTTGATAGATAGGATGGGCTTAGGAGTTAGGACCCATCATGTCAAAATTTAATTTTTACCACTCATACACACCACATCCGTTCAGGTTCCTTAGAATCTGTTAGGATTCATTTACACTATGTTTGGATGGAAGGATTACAGGGAGGATGAAAAACAATGGGTAGAAAATGGTGTGGAAAACAGTGTTTTCCACTGTTTGGGAAACTGAGGAAAACAGAGAGGATGGAAAATCCGGGTGAAAATTTTCCTCCTGGACCCACCAATTTTTTTCCTCCCAAATCGGGAGGAAAACTGTGGAGAGAAAATTGCTCTCCCAGCACTTTTCCAGAAATGCCATCAAACACAACGGCTACAAACACAAATACAACGTCTAAAACCACAACAATCTCTCTCAAACATCTCTAAACTCAAGCATAATCAAGCATAATCAGATTATCACAATACAAACTCAAAAACACAATTTTAAAATTAATCAAATCATAACAATAAAAGAAAAAAAAAACAAAAAAACAAAATAGAGAAGACAGCCGCATCTAACCCCGAAGATGAGCGACAGCTCCAGCTAGGCAACTGCTGTTCTTGAGACTTGAATGAGGGAGAAGAAGAAAAAGAAGGGGTGGGGATAGAGATAGGACATGTGTGGAGGAGATAGCATAGGAAAAAAAAAACGAATGAAAAAAAAAAAAGAACACGCAGAGAGCGAGCTAGAGAAGAAAAGAGGGAGAGAGGATGTACTGAGACTTGTGAAGGAAAGAGAAGAAGAAAAAGAAGGGGTGGGGATAGAGACAAACGTGTGTGGAGGAGATAGCATAGAAGAAAAAAGAAAAAAGAAAAAAGAAAAAGGGAAAAAAAAAAACGAATGGATGAAATGAAAAGGGGAAAATGTGAAATAATATTAAGTATAAAAGATCTTATCTGAGAAATGTTATTACAATATTTTCACAACAAATTTTAAGTAATAAATTGTTATTAGTTAATATTGGTGAGTAAAAAATAATTTCAATAGTAGGTTTAAATTAAAACTAGTAACAATTTTCCACATAAATTTTGTTGTGAAAGTATTACGAAAAATGTTGTGGACGTGTAACACTTCTCATTGAAAAATATAATTTTTGGTCAATTTTATATTATTTAATGAGTATAAATAAATCTATTTTTTTTACATATTATGTACCAAGGGTATAATAGTCAATTTATATAAATTACAATTTCCATTCTTCTCTTTTTCTCTCCAACCAAACAAAAGAGTTTTCCACCCTCGCACTTTTCCACTCCTCTAACCAAACACACAAGAAAGAAAATTAAATATTTTCCATCCTCCCACTTTTCCATCCTCCCATAATTTTCCATCCTCCTACTTTTCCACTCCTCCATCCAAACGGACCCTTAGTGATGGAAAATTTCATGTCAAAGTTTCAATTGTAAATGCAACAAGTTCTGCATGTATTTCTGTTATTTGGGTTTTCAAGAAGAAAACATCTAGCTAAAAGTTGAAGTGCTAATTCTGAGGAGTTGGGTCAACCAAGTTCATTAAGATGGACTTCTAGAGGAGTTTGTTAGACGGGTTAATCGAGCTTTTGTGGAAAGCATAGACCTGTAACTTTTCCAAGGGCTTTTGCAGCCACTTAAAGTCTTAAACACTACTTATCTAAAAAAAAAAGTCTTAAACACCAAACCCTACATATATTTAAACATATATAGTTTTAACCAGGGCCGCCTTGGGCCATTGCCTAAGCCCCAGGTGGAAGGAGGGCCCCACAATTTTGAAAAATAACGGATAGGAGGAATTTTTTTTTTAGTTTTATATGAAAATTCTAAAAAATCTGGTAAATTATTGTAACCAAAGAACAAAAATTTGAAACATCTTTGTAAACATTACTACCCAAAGAATTCTTTGATCTAAACAAAATTAATTATCCTAAAAGTATCATCCTTAGAGCAACCACATCAGCTCATTTAAATTTTCTGTCTATTTTACAAGAAAAAACTTACTTTTTCTATTCTAAACATCATCTTTTACAAAACACTCACGTCAGTTTATCTATTCCACACATTTATTCAATAAAATATTCATTCTTTTATATTTTTTATTATTTTCTCACTCACGGCCACTTTCTCTCACTGCCTCTCTCTCTCTCTCTCTCTCAGAACCAACCACCGTCATCATCACCCAGCCACCATCAAGTCGAAACCCAGATCTCTCAGACCCAAACTTTGTGATTTTTTCGTTTCTCATTCTCATGGTTGATCGGAGGTGAAACCCAGATCAAGCCGAAACCCAGACCCATTCAAGCAGAAACCCAAGGTTGATCGGAGCGAAGGTTGATCAGACCCATTCAAGTCAAAGTCGACGCCAACGAAGAGGACCAACAGAGAGTGAATGAGAAAAAAAGAGGTTGATCAGACCCATTGAAGCATAGAGTGAATGAGGAGTGAGAGAGAAGGAAAAACAGAGACCAACAAAGACAAAAGAGAGAAAAAATTAATAAAATAATTATAAACGAGCTACAGTACCGTGTATATTTACACGATACTGTAGCTCGTGAAAATGTTTACACAATTTTATTTTTACACCCATTGACGTTAAGGGTGGCAAAATAAACTCAAACCCATTTACCCACCCAAACTCACCTACTCTAATTAAGTCCAAACCCACTAAATTATTAGTTGGGTTAAATAGACATTAACCCAATTAGACCTAATAATAATTGAGTTTTAACTTAAAACCCATTGAACTCCATTGACCCAAATAACAATACACCCAAATTCACTCTCACTTTTTTTTTTTGGAGAAGCAAACTGAATTAACTATTATTAATAGGTAAGGTTAGCCAGCTTCGGCTAAAAAATAAAAAATCACTCTCACACTCTGTGTGACTCTTTGCCTCTCACTCTCTCTCTCTGCGTGTGTTTTGTATTTAGCTTAGGCTTTTCATTTTTCGTAACGTGGGGACACGCGAGTGGAGCTAGGGTTCCGGCTAAGGATGGCATTGCTCTCGGAGCTGGCGACGGAGATCGTGATCCCAGTCTGCGCTGTGATCGGGATCTCCTTCTCGTTCGTGCAGTTTATACTAGTCTCGCGCATGAAAGTCACGCTCGAGCACCACGCGCTGCCTCAGTCCGGAAACAACAAGAAGAACGGTTACGGCGAGTACTTGATCGAAGAGGAGGACGGCATCGACGACCAAAACGTCATCGTTAAGTGCGCTGAGATTCAGAACGCCATTTTCGAGGGTGAGAGAGCTTAGATCTAACGGTTCTTGTAGTTTTTTGACAAAAAATTATGAGCTTTTGGATTTTGTTTGGCAACTAAGAAAATGAAGGAAAGTTAAAAGGAAAAGTCAGATTTTGAGCTTACTAAATTTCAAACTTGTATTTTTTTAACTTTAGTGGCATTTTAGTAATTTTGATAATTGGGTAAATGGGTGGGTTGGATTTGTCCATAATAATTGAGTTAGATTGGTTTTAACAGGTAAATAAGTTTTAATATACCCACCCATTTATACTTACCCAAACCCATTTATTTGCCACCCTTAACTAATGTGAGTGTTTTTTTTCTTAAAATGCGTAAAATTTGTACTGTAATTTTATTTTGGAAAACTTTAGATGGTCTGACGTGGATGCCCCTTAACTTCTAGACAAATCAAAATTCAACCGGATACCACAAAACAATCTCAAATCAAAACACATATAAAATCTCAAATTCCTAAAATTTACTCATACCTTCTTTCTCTCTAAGCTCTTGCTCTCTGCTTCTCTTATTCTTTCTCAACACTGGTTCTACTTTTAAATCTTTTGTTGGTGGCTTATGCTTCCTTCGATCTGATCAGTGATCCGTCTCAACTCTGTGCTCTTTAGGTATAGACTATATGACTTTTCCTCTGCTCTGCACTCTGCAAATCCAGAATCCAAATGGTGCTGTGGTTTACTGGTTTTGTAGATGGAGGCTTATAGTCTTATCTAATAACGTGGTTGTGGGTGGACTAGAGTCTTATGACTCTTATGTCTTATCTTCGGCTGGGGCAGTGGGCCTTAGAGTTTTGTCTTTTACATTTCTTTTTAGGTAATAGGATCGGTTTTGGCTGGGCTTTCCATTTTTGGCTGGTTGTAGGTGGAGTTGTACTTCTGTCTGGGTTTTCAAGTCTTTTTTTTTTTTTTTTTTAATCATGCGTTTTTTTTTTTTTTTTTTTTTTGCAGGTTGAGAATTTGAAATCTATAGATTCTTGTTATTGTTTAGTAAAGCTACTTTTCTATATACATCAAGTTCTATTGCTTTAAAAGTTATTTTTTATTTCAATCATTATAAATATATTATAGATAGTGTTTATTTTATTTTTAAATATGGTTTTATTAGAAATTTCTATTAGAAAATATGCATTAGGATATGAAAAACTTAAAAAAATAAAAAAGAAGAGAAGAAACATTAATTGAGTCTCAAAAAGGATCAATAAATAAATTTGTTATTAATAATAAACAAAATACAATACAAAATTTAGATGAAAATATCACAAATAAATAAGAAATTCACCAAAAAGAGTTAGAAGATAATGAAAAGAAAATGTTAGAAGAACTTGAATACAAAATTTTAATTAGTCTATTTGCATCTCAAAATGCAAGAAAAATAGATTTTAAATAAAATATATTATAATATAAAAATATTAAATAAATATTAATTTAATTAATACATAAATATAAAAAAAGGGACCCAATTTTAATTCTCCCCTAGGGCTCAAAAATGTGTAGGAAATACTAGGATAATTTAGCCTTTGGACTTTGCAGTAACTTTAACTGGATACATTTGATTTTCTGAAAAAAATTTATACAGACAAAATGTTAGGATGCTACCTATTTTGAATAAATTTAATTTATAATTTAGATTAAATATTATAAATCTAAAAATATATATCTAGTAACACATTAATTTTAATTGTGAAATGAATTCTCTTAATTTTAAGTAAAATTAAGAGGATTCAGTTATTTGGACCAAGCATTGAGAATAAGAACAAAGATAATTAGGTAAATTAATTATAACAATTCTAATACTTCTCCTGAAGAACGTAATTGTTTCCACCTTTTATGTTAGTTACATTTATTACCTTTTAAGGAAATAATATATTTTATTTATTTATAATTTTATAGTTAAAGATAGGAGAATTTAAACCATAAACGTTTCCAATAGAAATACTAGTTAGAAGGTGGCAATTAAATCTTGACAATAAACTATAAACCATGTGTCAAGTCTTACAATTCACTCGACGACAATTAGCTAAACTAGCCACCGTAGGGTATGTGGACTCAATCAAATGTTAGGTGTTGTTGGACACTTGCTATTTATGTTGTACCAAAAAAGAAATAAAAAATGAGTCTAAATTTTTTATTTAAAAGATAAAGAAGAAAACTAGGGGATATGAAAGGAAAGGTGTAAAAAAGCATGAGGAACGAAACCTTATCCAGGCCCAGTTTAGTTAGAGACTTATTAAGCTGAAAAAGGCCAGTCGGCACCCTTTTTTTTTTTTTTTTTTTTGGGTAAAAATAATAGCTTTATTTCAAACCTAGTGAGCCTACTGATTTACAATTTTACATTGTGCGTATGTAATTAAATTAATAGCAATTTCTACTTTACACACTCACTTAAATATATAGTACATGTACTCACCACTTTTGCACAAAAATTGACTTCAAATCATGATTTTAGTTCAAAAAACTTGAGTACAAAAGTGAGTGTGTGCAATAAAATTTTTCCTTATTATTATTATTTTTTTGGGTGTGAATTGAGGATTTTATTGAAAAGGAAAACAAAGATACAAAGACAAGACAATGCTAGGATAGTGATACAAATGACCAAAACACTACAACAAAACTTAGAACATGACTAGGGGTAGAGCTATAGCTAGGCTTGGGGCCCCAAGCCACTCCAAAATTTTAAAAAGCTCTTTTATTTTATGTATAGTTATTAAAAAATTTAAATATTTAGTTACAAAAAATAGAAGTTGGCCTCCCAAATATTCAAGTTAGTCCAATGATATTCTTAAAAAAAAAAAAATAGAATTTGTCAATTAGTCTAGTAGTTATATATAGAGACAAAGTAGTTTTTGTTTTCTCAAATTCGTTTATTTATTTATTAATATCAAACTAGACAACTTTTGTAATCTCATAAGGTTTAAAAGATGATAAGTTCTCTCAAAAAATTATTAGTAAGAATATACATATGTCATAGTTGATCGTTTTGTATACAATATATTTATAAATTATGACTTAGTTACTCTAGTATCAAAATGATGATGCCAAAAATCATCAATAATGATGCCAAAAATCATCAATAAGCTGCACAGTCCTCACTTACTCTAGACAAAACCTGCGAAACAAAGACAAAGAAGACCTTGCAGAGAGTACCGGTGTGGTACCAGCTAAATATCCTTCGAAGGTTAAGTTAGAGAGAATTTCTACAACTTTAGAGTGCCAGAACTGGGAGAATTACGTGTACCTTGATTTGTAAGGGCTTTAAGGTTTTTATAGTAGTATGGAGCTGACATTCGTTTCTTGACAGAGAAGGTCTTTCCTTGTAGAGAAGATTCTCATTAATGATCGTATTTTATGAGAATATTTCCTTGTAGAGATTCTCATAATTAGAGTACAAGACATTTCCATGTATAGGCATTCGTGGAGGTCAAGCTAAGCCAGGCTGGACCCGTTGGCTTCTTCACACTTGTCGGCCTTTTCTCCCTCGTCAGCCACTTGCCTCATCCAAAAGTTCCCCATCGGCTTAAGGAGGCACCCGTTGGGTACTATGGTGGGGTCGTCAGCCGTATGGTGTTCGCTGCTTTTTGGTCATCCCGTCTACTCACAGGAAGTCTGACGGGTACGGAGGAACCATCAGGTTCTTGTGTCACTTTAAATCCCTTGCAAGAACATCCTTATCAGTTGCCCTTTACTGCAAGGTTCCGTCGGTCTTAGCTGACAGGCCGTGGAATATACAAGCATTTATGACCATTAATAGATTTTATTGAAGCCCACGCCATTCAACAGAGTAGGTATCTCTTGGTGAACACGCGAGGTGACACGTGGCGCTTGCTGGTTGATCTCATTTCCAATCATGAGCGTCACTTCATATACTGTGCCTCCTTTTTCTATAAATAGTTCTCTCCCTTTTCACTATTTCTTTTACTTTGCTTTATTCTTCATACTCTAAGACCAGAGCATACATGCCGAACCGTCTCTTACAAGCATCTGTCACCTATACTTCTGTCAGCTTTACAGATCCCGTCACCTTTGTAGTGCCTTCTGCTTATCTTGTAAGTCATCTTCTTCCTTTTTGTTTTCCTTTTCTTTTCTGGCTAGTCGTCGCCTCTATAGAGACCCATCAAATAGGTTCTTAAAATACCTCCGTCGCTTGTAGGTGAATAGATGTCAGGTGGTAGTGAAGCGACGAGTGAACAATCATCGTCAGTCCGTGAGGGTGCGGGCTACAACTAGGTCTACCCATTAGGTTGTGGCTTGAGGAGGGCTTAACTTGGTCCCCAGAAAGGGAACCATTTACTTATTCTCCTGATGACGAAGAGGAAGAAGATTATGAAGCAGATAGGGGAGAGGACGGAGAGGAAGTAGAGGAAGGAGAGGGAGGAGAGGAGAGGGAAGATAAGGAGGAAGAGAGTGATGAAGGGGGGTCACAAAGAAAGTGATGAGTCAATTGACCAGACGAACGAAATGGGCAATAGGCCTTTTATTCTTCCAAAAATATGGATGGTAAATGACTTTTATCGAACCATGTCCCAAAAGGTCTTCAACACCTTTCGTGACCTTCATCAAATCCTCGACAACATCTCCATCTATCTACCAGGTAAATTTAAGAGATGTTATTCGGATAAAATGGCGAATGTAAGGATGTATGACGCAATGTTTACTGCGGGGTTGAGGTTGCCTTTGACAGAACTACACCATCAACTTGCCAACTATCTAGGTTTATTTGTCAGCCAGATCACCCCAAACGCATAGAGGATTTTTATCGGCACTGAAGTGATATGGGGTCAACTAAGTGAAGGGAACTGTCGGCTTACGCTTGATGAGTTCTTTTACTACTACAAGCCCTAACAAATATCCTCGTCAAAGGGTATCTATCACTTTCCGACTTGGAAACCGTCGCTTAGGCTTATGTCTGACATGTCAGATTCTAGTAGGAACTGGAAAAATAGGTACGTTTTCATCCAACGGACGGAATGGGTATGCAGACCTGACGAATGGGCAAGTATTCCCTACGGGTTTGATAATACTTGGGGAATTGTCAAGGAGTCTGGTGAGTCGTCAGCTTTTGTACCCTAGATAGCCTTGGCTCCATGTCTAACATTTGTTTTTCTTGCTTTTCAGCCTTCGTCCTTCCCGATATAACCGATGAGCAGGAAAATTTCCTTAGGAGGTTTTGGGCCATTCCCTTTGAAGAAAGGAAGTGGAAGGACTTGTGTGAGAGACCTTGACGAAAAGTGTCCCTCGAAAAAGAGATTCGAGTACCTTTTAGGGCACCTCTCTTTTTGGGTAAGTGGTATAGAGTCGCCACTTATTTTTTCATTAAAAAAATAAGAAAAATAAATACATGACTGAATTGTTCTTGATTGAATAAAAATTACATATTTGATAAACTTGAAAAGTACATAGCTTTGGGTCCTAGTTACAATCTACCAAATATTTACATGGCTTGTTGTCCTAGTTACATAAAAAATAAATAAAGACAAGGCTAGATCTACTAAACCAAAAACCTAAATCTGGAGGCTAGGTTATGGAATGGGAAGGTGTTAGGCACCCATTTCACTCAGACGGAGTTTGGTCTTCTAGACTCTTGTGACCAATGTATTTTTTTTTTATGCAAGTTATGGATGATATGCTAAACATGTGACACCAAAAATTAAATCACACAAATTTATTTATGAATGAAATCTCTTATTTTGTTTAAAAAATTCAGATATGTTTTGGTATTTAAGAAAATTGATTTTGATTTGTCAAAATACTAGATCTGTTTTGTGGTATTTAAAAAAGATGGTTTTTAATGACAAAAATTCAAATCTGTGTTGTGATGATAAAAAAATGATTTTTAATGATAGAAAAATTAGATTTGTTTTTATTGTTAAGAAAGAATGAAAAAGATTTTTTTTTCTTAAGAAGAGATTTTCACTCACAATATGAATTTATGTAATCATGAATTAAAACAAACACAAACATAGTAGTATTCAGTTCTGTTTCTTTATTTCAACAACTTGCATTTATTAAAAAATCAGATTTATATCTTAAGAAAGATACAAATCAGTTTTGATTTGAGAAAAATTTAGATCTACATCTCATAAAGATGCAGATCTCTTTTTGTGTGAGAAAAATTCAGATCTACATCTAACAAAGATGCCGATTTGTTTTTGTATTGAGAAAAATTCAGATTTACATCTAGAAAAAATGCAGATCTGTTTTTACGTTGAGAAAAATCCAGATCTACATCTAGAAAAGATGTCGATCTGTTTTTATGTTGAGAAAAATCCAGATCTACATCTAAGATAGATGTAGATTTGTTTTTATATAAAAAATTCACATGCAAATTATTGATGTAGGGTCCAAATTTATTGGGCCAGGCACCAACTCTCTGTCTGGTGAGCCCAACAAATCCCCAACAATAAATTTATAGAGAATGGGTTTAAACAACTGGGCTAGTGGTGGATTTAGCAACGGTCCAGATAAACAAAACCAATAATGAAAGAAAAAAGGATGGAGTCAGGCATTCAACAAGAAAAATCCCTTTAGTCCGAAGAGGCTTACTATTTAAAGACTTAGTTAATACAATTTTTCTCCCCCCTCCCTCTGTGAGACTTGCTTCCCTTATATATACACCCTTTTCCCATCTTCACCGCATACTTGTCCTCCATCTAGGCCCCCACTTGAGTACTAGTCACATCAGCCGTTTGCTTTAACCCACAGTGAGTGGTGGTGGGTGAAGATACACTGTTCAGGTGTCTTCTCCACATAAATGCGGCCAGGAAAGTTGCTGCAGTGCATTAAATGTGGCGGTGGCAGCTTTATTGGTAAGATATTTCATGATAGCTACGCATTTAGACATGCCCGAAGCTCAGCCCTGGCAGGGAGATCTTCAGCATATCTACTCGATCAGGTTCTGGGCAGCTCCGTTGGGTAAGGTCCCTTCGGCCCAACTAGGTTGTCTTCGGACGGAGCGTCTATCCCTTATGGGTTGCACTTCCACCAGGATGGCAAAGCATTGATACTTTTAACCTCTTCGGACAGAGAGTCGTATTTGAACTGGGCCTCAGGCCCAACATATGACGTTGGGCTTTCTCACCCACAATTGACATTCAAGAAAGAGATTACAAAAAAACAACCATGCTGTAAACAAAACAATAATTAACAATTCATGTTATGGACATTTGAAAAAGAAAAAGATATAACATGCATCATCACATCATAAGAAAAAGGGTTAAGAAACAACCTTTTGCATAAGCACTCTTTATTCTTGAGATGATGTTTTAGGGTTCAAAGAAATTTATGCAATTCTCTTTGAAACCTAAAAACCCTAATTTAAACAGCAACACTCAAAGAGGAGACTAGAAAATATGGGTGATTTGAGAGTAAAAAATGTATGCCTCTCAGAGCGTAGAAAAAAATGTATTGAATTATGAGGTTCAGTCTCTATTTATAGAGGCCAAAAGACTCTAAAAAATAGGTACGGATGATTAGGGTTTTAATTCAGATGCATCCTTTTACGAAAAGATTGAAAATGGTATGCATAATCGTCACCCGAATGCCGTTGGGCCAAAGCCCACATCAGGGAAATTCGACCCTTTTAGAGTGCCGTTTAGCACTCCAAAAGCACTGAATTGGCCCTATGGCTCTGAATGCACTTTTGTGTTCAGGTGTTGTTTGGACTTATCTTTCAGGGTTTTTTGGCTGATCCATGTACCTAGACACGTTTTCATCCTCCGCCTATGATTTTTCATTTCTTTTTTGGATAATTCAGGATATTTAAGGACAATTATCTTATAGATAAATACCCTAAAATAAATCTTGATAAAGTTCAGATTATCCATAGTTTTATTGTTATACAATCATTCCTTTTATTCCCGTGCATGCATCCCTATTTTAAATACTAATTATCAACCAATCACAAATTATTTAATTAATTTTAATTGTTTTACCAATTAGAATTAATTTAAATTGATCATGTGTGGTTTATTCTACCTAGACACAATGCATGTTGATCGTGCAAACTTGATCATGTGATATCTTTCGATCTGATAATCCGATTTGATAACCGGAAACACTGCTGCAACCGTTAGAATCTCAAGATCATTTTTATGATATGCAATAAATGAATTAATGCATGTAATGCAAAGACAAAATGATACATGTAATGCAAGAACAAATTGATGCATGTAATGCAATTATGATTTTTGGGGTACATGGATTGGTCATTCAAGTCATTCTCCTTTATTAAATTATAGGTACAAAATTGAGTGTCTATAACTTGGTGACACTTGACACCTCCACACCTTCTGTGGTGGTCCGGAGCCGACGCCTATAGCTCGACAATTGCAAGCTTCTTCCCGTCATCGTAAGTTTCTTAGTCCGTCACTTTATTAAATCTCTTTTTACATCTTGCCCTTATATTTTTAATTTGCCTCGTCTTTTTCAGAAATGGAGGTTGGTAGGCAAAGGGCGTTGGTAAGGCAATCTGCTATGGCCCGCAAGCAGTAGTAGCAAAAGGATGGGTCTTCGGTGTCAGTCTCCAAGGTTGTCGCTAAAGGGATGTTGAAACGTAAGTATGATGGAAAAGAGGACTGTCCGCTGATGAAAGGGATGGGCACACCTGTAGGTGAAAAGCAACCGAAGCAGTCGTCGCCTCTTAAACCCAACCATGGGGTTGGCAAAGGGCTGATGATAGGGAAGGGTCCCGTGGCTCAAGGAGCCGTTCATCGTCTACTTACACATAAGGATCATGCCTTTGAGATGGTTGACTCAATCATCAAGGAGATGGATCTGGACCCTTGTGCTAATCAGACGACTGAGGACGTGAGGGCATTAGGTCTTTTTGATCTGTCTAGGGTATGTTCTTTTTCTCAACCTATCTTATGTTTTATTTGTCCATTCTTTTACTGATGGTTATCTTGATCCCAGGCATTGGTGCGCATGAAGGCCTTTCAGGACAGGTGCGTGGCTAGCAAGGAGGTGATCTGACGGTTTCACAAATGCCAAGAGATTGAAAATAAGGAGCGAGCTCAATACTCGGAGGCTATTCGTACCCTTAACTAGGAGTTGATGGTTAAGACTAAAGCACTTGCAGAAAAGACCCGTCGGCTCGAGGAAGCAGAGAAGGCGAAAACCAATTTGGTGACGGAATCGGCCTTTCTTCGTGAACAGATGGAAAAGGTGAAGGCCAACGCCGTGGCGGAGTTCAGGGATTCCCAACCTTTTATTGATGCATGCAACGTCTATTATGGTGTTGGTTTTAAGGACTGCTTAAAGCAAGTTGGATCCGTCTACTCAGACCTTGACCTGTCCAAGGTCACTCTTGACGATCCTATGCTGACAACTTTAGGGGGTGGCGACACCGTCGACGAAGAGTCTGATGATTTCACTCATATGGAGGAGCAAGATCCGAAAGACGACGATGTGGTTCTTGCTCAACCCGTTCCTGATGGCCCCGTTGCTCCTTTGGTCCCGTCTGCTGAAGACCCTTCTACCTAGAACATTGAGAACCCATCCACCTTGGATGCTCCTCCTACTTAGATTTTTTTTTTTTTCAATTTTTAATTTTTTATGTACCCTATCTTATTTTCAGACAATAGCAAGTGCCTTTTTGTTTTTTGGGCATCACTGTAAACACTTTGCCTTTTATGGGTTTTTATTTATTCTCTTTATTGTATTCGTTGCTTTGTGTTTAGTTTGAATATGCTTTTGTCATGCGTTGGTTTCTAATTTATCCATCCACCCTAGCACTCCTTGGTACATGTGGCGACTCGTCCACTTGGGGGTTGGACCTGGTAGAAATCTTGAGACCAAGCATCCGTCGATGTCCTTGGTCGTCTGCCTCTAGGACTTGGTGTAGATTTTATAGACCAGGGACCTCATCAGTCTCCACGATTGTCTATTTTACCTCATAAGTAATACTTAGGCTATTTCTTAAGATCAAATACCCATTGATATTTTTGGCCATCTATTTACCTTGTTGGTAAGAATATTTTGGTAATGGTATAGGCCGTCCTCCTGAGGAATTATTGCAACCCAATTATACATAATTTAAGCTATCTCTTGGGGGTTTCTAGCATTCGTCCACTTCAAGGACTCGTGCCCGTCCTCCTAGGGACTTGTATACATGTAGAGGTATCCCTTGAGATGCATTCGTCCACTTAAGGATGTGTCCTTTCACTCTAAGGACTTGTATATTTCAAGGCATCCCCTTGGGATGCATCCATCCGCTTAAGGACTTGGCAAATTTCAGGGCATCCCTTGGGATGCATCCGTCCTCTTAAGCACTTGGCAAATTTCATGGCATCCCTTAGGATGTGTCCGTTCACTTAAGGACTTAGTAATTTGTAAGGCATCCTTTGGATGCACCTGTCAACTAATGGACATTTCTCCCAATCTGATGTGCAAATATTTTGTTCATGAGCCTTTGATACATTACATCAGCGTTCTTGAGACCGAACGACATCACTTTGTAATAGAAAAGGTCTTGGCTAGTGACGAATGAAGTTTTCTCCTAATCAGCCTCGTCCAGCTTGATTTGGTTGTAACCAAAAAAAGCATCCATGAAGCTTAACAACTGGTGTCTTGCTGTTGAGTCTACCAAGAAGTCGATCCGTGGGAGTGGGTAGCTATCTTTGGGGCACGCCTTGTTTAAGTCTGTAAAGTCTACACACATCCTCCACTTTCCGTTGGCCTTCTTGACCATCACTACATTAGCCAGCCAGTCGGGATAGTATACCTCCCTGATGAATTTTGCATCCTGCAATTTGCGGACTTCTTCCGCTATAGTCCTGTCTCGTTCTTGGGCAAACACTCGCTTCTTCTGACGGATAGGGGGAAAAGAGGGTGATACATTTAACCTGTGAACCATGATTGAAAGGTCGATCCCGAGCATGTCTTTGTGGCTCTAGGCAAAGACATCCTGGTTCTCCCTCAAGAATGCTGTGAGTGCTTGACAGATTGGCGGGCTGGCCAGGGTGCTAATCCTGGTTGTTCGCTCAGGTCTGGAGTTATCTAGAAGTATCTCCTCCAACCCCTCAAGGGGCTCTGCAACCGTCCATTGCTCTTCTATGCTTATAGTTTGCAAATGGTCGTCCATTCCCAACATCGCTATGTAGCACTTGTGTGCTGCCACTTGGTCTTTATGCACCTCTCCCACTCCATATTCGGTGGGGAACTTGATCATCAGGTGATAGGTTGAAGTCACGGCCTTCCACGAATTGAGGGTAGGTCGGCCCAGTATAGCATTGTAAGCGGATGAATAATCGACGACAAGGAACGTAACATCCTTAATAATCTGTTGAGGGTAATCACCAATCGTCACAAGCAATGTGACCGCACCGAGGGGGTATACTCTTGTTCCTCCGAACCCAACGAGCAGTGCATTGGTTAGTACGAGCCGTTCTCTTTCGATTCTCATCTGCTGGAACGCCGGATAATATAGGGTACCAGCAGAGTTTCCATTATCAACTAGAACTCAGTGAATGTTGTAGTCCTCTACCCGCATGCTAACAATAAGCGCATTGTTGTGGGGGTGGTGGAGACATCGAGCATCTTCTTCCAAGAACCCAATTATGGGGTTGTCGACCCGTGCTATCTTTGGAACGAAACCCATCAACTGGACGTTCTAAACCATCCTAAGGTAAGTCTTAAGTGCCTTTCTGGATGAACCAGAAGCTGTGGAGCCTCCTACAATCACCCTTATGTCCCCTAAAGGTGGTTTGAGACGCTCGTTATCTCTTCTAGTAGCCTGCTCCTGCGGTGGGTCTACCCTTTCTTTGCTGGCGAATCAAATTACTTTCCTTTGTCTAATAAGAGCTTTAATCTACTGCTTCAAGTCATAGCATTCAGATGTGTCGTGACTGTGATCCCTATGAAAACGACAATACTTGTCTCTAGACCTCTTATTGGGATCTTCCTTCAACTTATTGGGCCACGTCAAAGCCATATCGTCCTTGATTTGCATCAATACCTGATCAATCGAGACAGTCAATGGGTGAAGTTGGTAAACCTTCCAGTGGGGGGTTTAGAGCACCTATCCTCCCGCCGGTCTCCGGTTCTAGTCATCTTCCGTCTCCTGTCCTGCCGTGCATCTTCTTGCCTTTCCCTCTTCTTGGGTTTCTCTTCTCGGGCAAGTAGCGTGTCCTCTATGTTCATGTATTTAGTAGCTCGATAAAGTACATCTGACATGGTCTTTGGGTCGTTCTTGTATAAGGAGAACAAAAACTTCCCATTCCGCAGACCATTGGTGAATGCAGCAACAAGTATATTATCATTAGCTTCATTTATCAAAAGAGCTTCTTTGTTGAAACATGTTATATAGGACCTTAGTGTCTCGTCTTCTCATTGCTTGATGCTCATCAGGCATGCAATAGATTTCTTGTACCTGTGCCCCCTATAAAGTGTGATGCAAACTGCGCACTTAGCTCTTTAAAGGTATCGAAGAATTTGGGTGTCAATCTATTGAACCATATCCTAGCGGGACCTTTTAATGTGATTGGGAAGGCTTGGTATATAATCTCATCCAAAATACCTTGTAAGTGCATGAGGGTTTTAAAAAACTCTAAGTGGTCCAAGGGATCCTTTGACCCGTCATAGGCTTTTATCTGCGGCATACGGAACTTTGCAGGAAGGGGGAACGAAGTGATAGGTGCTGTAAATGGCAAGTTCGTCCGGTGGACCAACTCGTCAAGATCGTTTGACACCCACCCTTTGAGGGAGTTCATCATGAAGTCCATCATCTCCTTCATCATCTGCATCTCTGCGACCATATGCAGTGGCACTGTATCTGCGATGGATGGATGACTGATATCTTGTCGCTTTTGTCTGCTCAAGGCATTGTTGCCTTCTAGTCCTTCTCGGCCCCTTTTTTCGGCGCTAGTGCCCTCTTGCTCCTCTCCGTGACTGTTAGGCCCAGCATCCCTTTGGCGCAACTATTCTTCCAGGTCATGGTTTTGCTTAGTGAGGCATTCCACAGCCATGGCTAGGGTCTGTACCTGTCTTTCAAGGGCAATAGTGCGTGGTTCATCTCCGTTATTGTTGTTGGTTGCCATCGAGCGAGTAAGTACCATACAGCTCTTTGTTTGGGAAGTAGTAACTATTTTTCTTTTCTACAGGCGGCGCCAACTGATGATGCCAAAAATCATCAGTGAGCTGCACATTCCTCATGTGCTCTAGACAAAACCTGCGAAACAAAGACAAAGAAGACCTTGCAAAGAGTACCGATATGGTACTGACCAAATACCCTCTGAAGGTTAAGTCAGAGAGAATTTCTACAACTTTGGAGTGCCAGAGCTGGGAGAATTACGCGTTCCTTGATTTATGAGGGTTTTGAGGGGGGTTTTTATAATAGTGTGGAGCTGATATTTGTTTCTTGGAAGAGAAGGTATTTCCTTGTAGAGAAGATTCTCATTAATGATCATATTTTACAGGATTCTTTCCTTGTAGATATTTCTTTGATTAGGGTATAAGACATTTCCATGTATAGGCATTCGTGGAGGTCAAGCTAAGCCAGGCTAGACCCGTTGGCTTCTTCTCCCTCATCGGCCACTTGCCTAGTCCGAAAGTTCCCTGTCGGCTTATGGAGGCGCCCGTTGGGTACCGTGGTGGGGTTGTCGGTCTTGTGGTGTTCACTGCTTTTTGGTCCTCCCATCTACTCATAGGAAGTCTAACGGGTACGGAGGAACCGTTGGGTTCCTTGTGTCACTTTAAATCCCTTGCAAGAACATCCTTATCACAAAATATTAAAATTTATATATGTATATTTGTGTTTAGGTGGAATAATTTACCCCAACTCTTAACTAATATATTAGTACTATAATTTAGCCCCCACAATAACACCAAAAGGTAGGGGTTTGGTGAAGGATTTCTTCCATATGTACTACACCGAACATTTGACTTGATACAGACAACTAGCAGACTTCAATTTATTTGGTGAATCGCAGTGGGTCCCATTTGGCAATTAATGGGAGTAAAAAGTTTTTCTGTTTTGTGGGCCATTGGTTAACACTCAACGCTCTTAGTGCCAACAGCAACATATTTGATGTCATATTGATGAATTTTCTCCATGTATAGCCAAATGGCCCAAACCAAATTCAGCACACGTTGATTCTTAGGATTTCTTCTTTTTATTTATTTATTTATTTTTAGATAAGTATTCAAAACACAAACAACCATTTAGATAAGATGGGCCTAAGACCCATCATGTCAAAATTTAACAAGGGAAATATATCTTTTTGGAGGAAGTGGATGTACGACCCCTAACCTAACCCCTAAAAATACTAAAATAAAAAGACCTCCTAGGAATAGAAGAGGCACCTTAATGCAATTGCATTAGAAACTCTCTTAGAGCATTCTCAACAAAGGTTGTAAATGTTATAAATGCTATTTTTTAACCTCTGAAGCCCCAAAACGCTACTCCATCAAACGTCTTATATCTTAAAATTTTTGCAGCCTTGCTACAATGCGCTCTCAAAAATAAGAGTGCACTGTAGCTCAAATCTTATAAAAAAAATAATTTTTTATTGCTCTCTCGTCTCTCCCCCCGAACTCTTCTTTCTTTTTCTCTCATTTCTTCTTTCCTTCTTTCACTAGTCTCACTTCTTTTCTCTTTTCTTCTTTCTTTCTCTTTTCTTCATTCACCGGTATCCACTACTGAAAACCATGGTGGTAGTGGTTCGGTGAAACCGTGAAGAAGATGAGGTCGAGTTTGTGGTTTGTGGGTCTCTGCTGTTGATCGGGGTGGCTGGGTTGCGGTGGTTCGGCGAGCATGGCTGGGTTTCGACAGGTGTGGCTGGGTTTGGGTAAGTTTTGTGATTTGATTTTGGGTGAGAAATTTCAAAAATATGCTCTTTCTAATTTTGGGTCTGTGACTTCTAACATGGGTTTGTGATTTGTGGTGGTACTGGGTTTAATTGGTGGTTTTGATGTTGGTTTGTTGAGTTTTTGATTTGGTTTTAGGTGGTGGGAATCCCGTTTTGTAGAGGTTGTGGGTGCCGCCGGTGATGGTGGCTATGGCTGTGCTGTGGTGGTTTGTGGTGGGTTTGTGGGTGATGGGTTTGTGGTGGTTGTTGGCTGCTGGGTGAGGTGGCTATTGGCTGTTGGGTGTGGTGGCTGTTGGGTTTTGTTATACCAGTGGTGGTGGTGGTGAGTGGATGTGGTAGCGTGGCGCCGGCGGTGCTGTGAGAAAGAGAGAGACAGAGGGGAGAGAAAAAATAATAAAAAAATAATATTTAAACGAAATTGTAAAAAAGTATAACTTTTGGCTATGGGGTTGATTTTTGAATGGATGCTGATTGTGGTGGCAGTGGGTTGGCTGGTCTGGGTTTGCTGTTGAATGTTGATAGTTTATGGTGGTGGTGGCTGACAGTAACTAGCCGTTGAGAAGGAAGTGGGAGGAATAAAGAAAGTCGAAAAATAAAAATAATATTATTTAAATGAAGTTGTAAAAAAAATAGAATGTTTGTTGTTTGGTGGATTGTAAAATGGTATGTTAAAATTGATAAAGTAAGATTTTGGGGTGCTAAATGCTAAAATATTTGGCATTCTTGATGAGAATGCTCTAATGCCGCATAGGGAAGACTACCACATTCCAAATGACCCAAACCCAAGAAGTTCCACAAGGACCTTTGCATTTATTTTTTTAATTTTTACCACTCACACACACCACAGCCATTCAGGTTCCTTTCGAATCTGTTAGGATCATTTAGTGATGGAAAATTTAATGTCAAAGTTTCTAATGCAAATGCAACAAGTTTTATACGTATTTCTGTTATTTGGGTTTTCAAGAAGAAAAGATCTAGCTAAAAGTTGAAGTGATGATTATAAGGAGTTGGGTCAACCAAGCTCATTAAGATGGACTTCTAGAGGAGTTTGTCTGACAATTGGGTTGATCGAGGTTTGTGGAAAGCATAGACCTGGACTTTTCCAAGGGCTTTTGTAGCCACTTAAACACCAAACCCTATGTGCGTGTATATATATATATATATATATATATAAACATCGTTTTAACTCTAATTTAGAGAAGAGGAAGACAGCCATAGAGATAAGAGAGATTAGATCTAAATATTCCTAGAGGCTTTCAACCCCCTTCCCATTGAATATCCTTGAAAGGTTTATTGTTCATACACCAAGATCAAAAAGAGTGTTGGATATTTTTCAAAACCACAGAGCTTTCATCCTAGTAGTGTTGCTGTGGAGTACAAATCTTCAAAAGGTTCTTTGGTGTCAGTCTAAGGTTATGGTCATGATCGTGGATGTGCCATTCATAGAAAGTTCATGTCGTAAAAGAGTATACAGATTCTAAAGTTGTAGAAGGTTTCTACAGTAAGCTTCTATTATGGTTAGAGAGTCTAAGGACAAAATTTTTGTACTAAATTTTAAACTTATCTTTATTATAGTAGATTGCTTGTTGGGAAAGTTTCTCTCTAATGGTTTTTACTTTGGGAATAAAACAAGAAGAAACCTTGGTATACATTGCTGGTCGAGGAACATATTGGGGTGGCGGGGCCAACATCATCAAATTGAAGATGCCAATGTACGAAACAAATTAAACATTTAAAACTACAAATAAATGAGCTCAAATTGGAAAAGACATTGTAAAATGAGAGAGAGAGAGACAGAGAGAGAGAGACAGAGAGAGAGAGATTTGTAATAGAAAAAGTGTAGCTCTAAACCGGTTTTGAAATTATCTTCCTCTAATATATTATGTGGCAATTGAAAAGACAATTAATGAATAGTTTTAGTCATGTGACTATTTTAATGAGTTATATATTTTGTTTAAATAATATGCATATATAGCTTTATAAATCATTACGTAATGGGTTGGAGTTAGATCTTCCACATTAATTTGGAGCTAATATTTGTCACACAAGATTTCATATGATGCCATCTATCGGATCATGGGTTTTGTTTTCTGTTTTTTGTTTTTTTATAATAAAAAATGATCACATCATTTAAAAAGATACCACGTCATTTAAAAATACGTTAGATCATGCTCCGTTAGTCAAGTAGTATGGTAGAAATTGAGACTTGAAATGTGTTACATCATTGCTTTGTTAGTCACGTAGATATTAAACATTGAGACTAACAACTTGACAAGCTGAAGTATCAATCACACTAAATTTTAAAATTTTAAAAGCACTAATAAAATTCACTTGAAACTTGAGAAATTAAAAGCACTCACTTAATAAACTTTAGAGTCCAAAGCGTTGTAATTTGCCCTTTTATTTTTGTCCCAAAATTTTAAAATTACTAATTTTGTCATTGAAAATTATAGAAGTCTCTTTATTCATCGTCCCACCCACTTTTATTATTATATACAAAATAGTGAATACATATTTTAGGGATGGAAATTGAACTTAAACTACATTACAAGGATAGAAAAGAACGTAGTGTAAATTCTATTTTTGTCCCTAAAATGTTTTCAAAGCTATATTCCAATGACGAAACGTAGGGTCGTTCTATTTTGAGATTTATTTTTCAATTCTTTTTATAGAAGAATTTTGAGATTTCTTCATTGTACTGTAACAAACATTTCGTTGAAGTGTTATTAAAAATCTAAACATGTCTATAGTCCCACCTAATATGAATATATATATATATATATATATTTTTTTTTTGGTGAAGAAAGATTTAATACCAACTAACAACGAAA
This sequence comes from Quercus glauca, assembly GCA_023736055.1. Lineage (NCBI taxonomy): Eukaryota > Viridiplantae > Streptophyta > Magnoliopsida > Fagales > Fagaceae > Quercus > Quercus glauca. Next base: position 62,109,369 of record CM043319.1, on the reverse strand, counting down.
AACATTCTCAGTACAGACCCTATTGACAGATATCCCATTGAGATCATCTTCAACAATATCTATTAAGTCCACAGGCGGACTATCAAAGGTAGAAAAACTAGCATCTAAACAATAGCTCATCCTAGCAAGACTATCCGCACACCTGTTTGCTTGACGGAAGCAATGCTTAATACAAACATGAGGAATGCGAGAAATCAAAAGCTTACAATCATCCAACAACGGCGATATGACGTTGTTGACATATGAGGGATTCCCTAAGGCATCCACAATAGCCTTGGCATCAAGCTCTACTTCAAGAGCATTAATATTGAGGTTGCTGCATAGGAGAAGGCCATCCCTTAAACCCCACAACTCAGCAGCAAAGCTGTTTGTGATGCCAATACTTTTGCTAAAACCAATAACCCACCTACCTGCATCATCCCTAACCACTCCTCCACAACCTGCCAAGCCATTGTTGCCAATATGAATATATTTGCTATAACGATTTCACTCGAGTATTGAAAAATATCAAGTCTTGGAGCCTTGGAGGTGTTGTTATTGAGATAGGAAGTCATCCTTACTCCAAAATATTTATGATGAAAAAGTTATTCAGAAATTTTGAAAGAAAATAAGAAATAAAATGTTTAGTGGGAATATGAATTTAAAATTTCAATTTTTGAACTAACTTTAGGGGCAATGCGTAGGTGATGAAAGGAATTAAATTTAAAAATTTGTCTAGTGTGGGAATGTTTTTATTTTTTTTTTGTATGGGAATATATTTACTCCAATTTTAAAAGCAAATGGGTCAAATTTAGAATAAGTTCATCAGTTCTGAATTTTTTTTATCAAACTAAAAATAATAAAGTGAGATTTACGGACCCCATTTTTTGAAATCTAGACATTCCAAAAATTGAAAGGAAAATTACGTATGCCAAAAAAAGAAAAAAAGAAAAATTATGGAGTGATGGATAAAACTTAAGGAATTGTTTACGTCTATTGACGAGTATAATAAATTTCTTTTGAACTAGGCCCACTTAGCGTGCTTATTTATGCCTTATAGGCCCATGGACCAGCACAGTATCACTGCCACTGCCAATCTATAACAAAAAACTGTTTTGTGTGACTTTTAGGCAGTTTGAAAGAGCATTTTAAACACATATTTTCAGTTTTTAAATAACATTACACGTATTTTTACATACTTTTTAATCTATATGTATTTAAAAAAAATATAAATAATATTACTCAAATTCTTTTATCAAACGGGCCCTTAACATGTGGAAATAGGCTCTTTCTAAGGGAGTGTAATGGACCATATTGGCATATTTCCTCCAACATTTAGCTATTAAACATAGAACTAGTAGGAGAACGTACTGTGATGCAAGGAAAATTTTGACCTTTTTTTTTGTGAAGTAAAAAATAAAATTGTACATAAGACTTATAAGTATTTAGTTTTAAACCATTTTTAAAATGATACAATTATTTTTTAATAAAATATAGTTAATGCAATATATTAGATTTTTTTAAATTAAGCTATTTATATTTGTTATTTGAAAGTGTTTTAAACTTTGTACATTTTTTAATTTTTTTCAAAAGAATATAATGCATTTTATATTCAATTATTATATAAGGTGATATATTTTGTAAACAATATAATGTGAGGTTGGATTTTTTTTTTCTGCTATCTAGTACTCCTTAGTCCTTACAAATGGTTCATCCCCTATACATTTTGAATGGTCTAAAGAGAAAGCAAATATTAGTAAATTCATCACTTATATATATATATATATATATAAATACAAGACTTTAATAACATGAGAAAAATGTAATTTTTTTAACAACCTACCAACATTACGCTAAGAAGGTGACGTAATTGTCAATGAATAAATCAAAGTGGATAGAATTGGACCAAAATAGACCGAATTAGACCAAAATGAATCTAAGTGGATTGAATGGACCATACTAGACCGTAGGAGACTAAAAATGAGTAGAAAGGAATAAAATTCTATGCTAATGTGGTTTAACAGGAGTGTAACGACAATAAATGTTACGTTTTAGTTTTTAGATATTATATAGATATATGGTATAGAAACCAAAACAATTTATAATACATATTCATATAGGTCACTTGAATTACAATTCAAACAAATTAGTAATTGGGATGTGAAAGTGGCAATTTCAACAAGACATTGTAAGTAAGCCCCCTTCAGAATTAGCTATATCATATTCACCTATGTTGATGGCATATTACATCTTTTATACTGAACAAAATGTAGCCAGCAATAACAAATTTGAATTGTAACCAAACAAAAAAAACAAAAAAAAAGGTTTATTTGACACCAATAATCCTCAAATGAATATTACACTAAAATATATCTTACAAATTCACACAGATTATTTCGTTCTTAAAGGAACCTAGAGTGCCGGCACTCCCTAGGCCGACCCTCGGGAAATCGCTTATAATCGGTACAATAGTTGTAAATCATGTAGTACTTTTGCACCCTTCTGAGTCTTCTTCTCCCATTTGCATCGAGTCCTTGAGTTTGCCAATTAGCTCCATTAGTCATAGCATTGGTAGAAAATGAAGAGCAAGAAGATGAGTCCCCAGACCACACACAGGCATCGGCATCAAGGTTTTCAGACCCGGACCGTTCATTGAACCGTAAAAGGGAGAGGTTCAAGGTTTTTGAGGTCGAACCGAGGTCGAACCGGGGTCGAACCGTGATGACGTCATAATTAATTTAATAATTAATTAAAGCCTAAATATAGATATTAAATTTATAAAACTAGCAAAATTGACTAATATATTTATATGTGTAAGGGAAATTTAATGATTTTCAAGCATATAATTAATAATTAAATAAGAAAGTTAACAAAATAAAATAATAACCATAAAAACATTAAAATTTATGATTAATTTTTGAAGTAATGTTAAATATCTTTGAAGGATTTTAATTACAATTTTTTTTTATTCCTTGTAAGAGATGGATAATTTATTTAAGTAGAATAAAATTGTATTAAGTTGTTTTTATAAAAAAAAAAAAAAAAAAAATTGCTAAGGGGTTGGACCTCACGGTTCTCACCGGTTCGTGCGGTCCAACCCCGGTTTTGGCGGTTCACGGAATTAACAAAAAATCCGGTTCTTTAGGCTTAAAAAACCGGTTTTCATTACGGTTCCCGGTTCTCACGGTCCGACCTCCCGGTCCGGTCCGGTTCTGAGAACCATGATCGGCATTGAAGTTTCGATAGTAGGCAGTGAAAGGAGCCTTGGACCAATCTGTTTTCACGAGCCCACCTCTCGTTGCCCATTGGTCTGCGTTCCAAAGGCTAGAGTAATGCTTCATGGGCTGGCTCTTTGGAAAGGGAATCCCAATGGATTCTTGGTTTTCGAATACTCTTATGGGGATGTTATCCACTAATAAACTACAAAGAGAAATAAGTTAACAAGTTATAATTGATAAATGTCACCCAAAATTTCATTAAAAATCCCCAAAATGGTGGTGTAATAGTCAAATATTGGGTAATATATATTGGGCTAAAATAATTTTTTTCACTTAAGTATAATTCATTTTCTATTTTGGTCCCTAAAGTGTAGATTTTTTCCCCTATCCCCTAAACTTGGAAATTAGAATAAAGCTACAAACACAACATTGACATAACAAAACCTAGGTAACAAACTATTAATAGTATATAAAAAAATGATGCAATAGTGAACTCAGATAAGACACACTAATAACTTGTCACCTAGACTTTGCAGTGAAATTGTTGTGCTAATAGCACTACTCAAAATTAAAAAGGGAAATTGTTGTCCCCCTAACTTTCAAGGACAAAAATAAAATCTAAATTACATTTGAAGAAAAAAAAATAGAACCTAAATTATTTCGTTTTGTCCTTACAATATAGTACAGTTTCTGTTTTCATCCTCAAAATATTACAAAATTTTTTATAAAAAAAAAAATAACAAAGTGGATGAAATGACCAAATGAGTGACATTTTATATTTTAAGGAATGGAAATAAAAGCTTTTAAAATTGAGGGATGAAAATGAAACATGTACTATATACATTTTAAGGACGAAAATAATATTTTTGTCAAATTCTATTTTTATGTTAGCTAAGACAAGATCTTTTTGTGACTATAATAATAATATTCATAGACATAAATTTGTGTATACGAAAATTTATACTTTGTCTTATTATTCGATTATTACAAGGCTACTCGATACAGTGGCGGTTTTAGGAATTTCATTTAGAGTGGTCACTAAGAAATTTAAATTACCACAATATTTTTCTTAGTATCATTTTTTAAGGAAAATTTAAATTAGAAATTATTTTTATCAAATAGGTTGAACGAGTTACAAAATTTATCTTTTTGTTTTATAATAGGTTTTTTGTTGAATAATTTTTTCATTTGTTGTTGTTTGGTCTTGTATTGTTTTTGTTTGGTTTATGTTTGTTGTTATTTGGGCTGATATTTATTGTTGTTATATTTAAGTTTTAAAAAAAAAAAGGATTAAGAATTATGTTTGGGAGCAAAATTAATTTTGAAGTAATGTTATGTCCACAACATTTTCCCTATTAATTTTATGCAAAAAGCTGTTATTGGTGGATAAAAAAATAATATTAGTATTTGGCCCAAATTAGAATCAATAATAGTTTACCACATTAGATTTATTGTGAAATTATTGTAAAAATGTTGTGAATGTAGTAGTATTACTCTTATTTTTGTTGAACTCAAATTTTTATAATTCTTAAGTCAGGGTGTTCAAAATTTTTATTAAGGTAGTCACAATAAGTTAGTTTAGTATATAATATTTTTTTGGCAAGTGTATATATATATATATATATATTTGAAAGTCAGGTGGTCCTGTAACTGCCCTGGCTTGATGCAAGTAAAAAAATTCATATCTTGAGGTGTCAAAAATATCATGTAATTGAGATGGAATACTTGAGGTAAGCTATACGTTATCTTACATGATGCATCGTGGATTCCAAACAATGGAATAGGTGTGGAAATCTTTTGTTGGGTCAAACCAGAGGTAGAATTGTTGCTCTCTATTTCCTTTACCTTTCGTGAACACGTTTGTATGGACAATATAGGGATCTCCACTCAGGTTTCCCAAGAACTCAAAATCAATCTCGTCGTGGTTTGGTCCTTCTGAGGATAACTGCAACAAACAAAGAATATATTCATTGGATAATAAACTATAGTAATAGTACTATAAGGTTAATGCAAAATTTTCTACGTTTCTCTTATATGCTAAGGGAAAAGCCTTAATAGGTATATATGTTAAGTTTTGCTAACACTTTTTTTGACTGTATTGGAAGCATGTTATATATGTCAAAAATAGTACTAGAATTTACATAGTAAGCCGTGACAGTGCCAGCTGAGTCGCCGGAGACAAGCTTTAGCTGCATATCGATCCTTCCAAATAGATATGATCTTTTGGATTGGAAGCCGGAGCCACAAATCTGATCTAGATTAAGAGTGAGGAGCTTCCCGTTATCGAGTATTGTAGCATGTTGTTCACCCCATGTTATGTCAAAATCTTCATAAAAGGTACCAGCATAAGCAACCATGATGGAACTCATAATGAACAAGAGCAAGAACATCACTGAAACTCTATGACAAGTGTAGGTTGCCATCTTGAGAGAGAGAGAGAGAGAGAGACAAAGGGGGGTGAAGAATTACACGATCATGTAGGTAATTATAAAGAGAGAGTTTCAATTTGATAGTTGGATAATATTGATAAGAGGACTTTATATAGGTAATGGTCTAAGGATGAACTAGCTAGGAATTAGAGAGAGTTGTGGGATGCTTGAATTGTACATATAACAACTGCGTACAGAGGAATTATAGAGCTGGCAATTTGGTGACTTTGGCTAATGCATGGGGTTGGGGTATCAAGGAGAGAACATTTTAGTGACTTTTGAGGCCGCATTGGATGGTTTTGTTTCATAAGGCGAGGACCAGCTAACCTTTAGTTATGGTTTTTTTTTTTTTACTTGAATTATATACTAAGCCATGCAATGTATAGGCAAATGTGCCTGTATATGTTATAGCCTTCCCCAATTGGATGCTTTTGGATAAAGGTGTTTTGATACATGATAATTAAACTAGTGATTTGCATACACTTTAATCAAAATATATGCTAAGGTTTCGTAGTGGTAATGTCATTCAGAGGTGTGACTCTTACTCAAGTTGACCATGTTCTTCACCTCATGAAATGTGGTAATAGTTCAATGTTCTTTCATAAACAATTGAGTAATCACAATAATGAGTGTTCAATGAAGAGGGAAGTGACTATTTAAACCACTTTGGTAGTGTTGGTAACTCGGAAGCATGTACATTCTTGTCCACTTCTTTATAAATTTGCCACATTTGAATATAAGGTTTGACAAATACTTCCCAATTACTTGGCAAAAAATTAAAAAATAAAAAGCAAATATTTCCCAAGTTAAAACGTAATGAATAATCAAGAGGCCACCGGAGATTTCCTCAATTTTATCCACCACTTTCTATGACCGCCATGTACGTAGCAGCATACGCAACGTTTTGCAAATTTAAAATCTATATATAGTACAATTTTGAAAGGCATAGAATATTATATACTGGCTCCATTTTATCTCTCCGTCTGAAATGTTGATTTTAATAATACCTCATATTATATTGTAATTATAGCTTCCAAGTTTTAGGCTTTGTCATGGAAACTTACTGACAGTGTATGTTGCAGAACAAAAATGAAAAGAAAATCATCCTCTAGTAGAAGAGGAAGAACCGAAAAAGGATTAGCCAAACCAATCATGGCATGTTGCTAAAGCCAGCATGAGCTGTATCTCGTTTCGTATGAAGGTTTCTCTACAGCATAATTGCTATGTGTAGGCTGTGTTTTCTTAGAGGAGAAACTTTGATTTAAGATGTAGAACGAAGGAATTAAGATGACTTGAGAGTTAGGAAAAGGGAGTAGAATTACGAAAATACTCGTGGGGGGCGGTGCTTTGCTTTGTAAGTTGCCAACAGTGTCATCCTTAAAAAGTTTTTGACTTTGAAACCCAGTTATTTTAGAGTTACCGTCCATTTTCACCACCATTCTATACGGCAGGTTGTGATTAATTGTTTATTATTTTCATATGAAACTATAAACTTTTTTCGCTATTCATAATCTTTCACGTCAGAATTATGGCATAAAAGGTTATGATTCTAGATTTTATCCTTGACACCAGAGAGGACTAAGCTAAATTTAGGCGTGTTTGACTAATCTTCAAGTAATGCTTTAGACCATAGTTGGTTCCCCTAAAAAATTTCCGCATATGTATAAAATATGGATATTCTTAGAAAATGTGGATTTTTAGTGTTTACATTTTATATAAAATATGGTGTGTTTACAATATTAATGTGAAGTAATACTTTTCCACAGTATTTTCCTTTTAGTTAATTGATCTGTGCTAAAGGTTGACCATTAGGATCAAATCCTTGGCTAAATAGGACAATTAATTACTAGTCAGTATGGCCAGAAGACTTTGGATTGGCAGTTGAAAATTGAAATTACCACCCAAATCCATGCGTTGGGGGAGTGCCATTTTAAAAATATTTTTAGGCCCAACCAATAATAAGTAAAAATTTCTTCTATTTTCAAAATGAGAGAGAATTCAAATCTCACATCCCTCAACTATCAAATCAATAATAAGTAGTATGGTTGTTTTTCTGTTTTTCTGTTTTTCGTTTTTGTTTTTGTTTTTTTATCAAAACAAATGAATAGTCTAGTTAAAACCAAAAATGACTTTATGTAGCACCTCCATGCAGTTGCTTAAAGCGTATAAAACATAGAATTGTACTGTTCATAGTATTGCAAAAAAAAATATATATATTTTACTCCTTTTCCCCCAAAATTTCTCTCTCATCCCTCTCATTTTTTCTGTTCTCTTCTCTCTCTCCCTTCTCTGTTTCTCCATTTGCTCTCTCATCTCTGAAGCTTCATCTCCGAAATTTCTCACCCATCTCACACGGCCTCTCTCTCATCTCTCATCGCACGGCCTCTCACTCATTGCACCGGTGCTGGGTTTTGGATTTTTGAGGTTGGAGGTTGGATCAGCGTGGATTGGTGAGCTGGGTTTGGATCGGTGGGCTGGGATCAGTTGATGGCGAGCTCCTATGGTGGCTCCGGTGATGAATTTTTTTTGAATGGGTTTGCTCCGGTGGCTTTGGGGATGATTTTTTTTTGAATGGGTTTGCTCCGGTGGCTTCGGTGATGATTTTTTTTGAATGGATTTGAATGGGTTTGCTCTGGTGATGATTTTTTTTTAATGGGTTTGCTCCGGTGGCTTTGGGGATGATTTTTTTTGAATAGGTTTGAATGGGTTTGCTTCGGTGATGATTTTTTTTTTTAATGGGTTTGCTCCGATGGCTTTGGGGATGATTTTTTTTGAATTGGTTTGCTCCAGTAATGATTTTTTTGATCAGTGTGTGTGTGGCTCTGTGTGTGTGGTGATGGGATGCTGTGTGTGTGTGGCTCTGTGTGTGGGTTTGAATGGGTTTGCTCTGTGTGTGGCTCTGTGTGTGGGTGTGTGACTGTTGAAAAGCCTAGGAAAAAAACGGTTGGAAATAAATAATAAAGAAAGGTTAAAAAATAATATTTTAATGGGTAAAAGAGTGAAATAGAAGTTTGTGATGCAGAGGTATTGTAAAATGGTGTGGTATAATGATAAAGTGGAATTTTAGAATTGTAAAATAGAATAGCATTAGAATTTTCCAATGCTAATGCTCTAAGATACTCTTTCAAAAGATTCTAGTCTTTGCAACTTTACGTACATTCATGTGTGTATCAAATACAATCGTAGGGTTCGAATTTTAGTTTAGAGGATAAGATTAAAAAATAGTGTTACGAGAAAAATTAATTTAAAGATATTTCACTAAGATAAATAACAAAAAAATAATAATTAAAAATAAATATAATTATTATACAAAATATAAACTGCAATTGATATGTTAATAACAATTTTATTCTTAAGCAATAATGTATAAGAACATTCAAAAAATCTACCTTTATACAAGTTCATTTAGGATTCAGAGCCATATAATCTTTATCTTCATGATTCTTTATCTCAAATAACTATATATATATATATATATTATTCAAAACTGATATAGATAAAAAAATCAAAATATAATTATAAATAATTCATAGAAAAATATTTTAAAATATCAATTGAATACTTAACAATAAATTGAGAACACAAATTGATGTTAAAACTTAAAAGTGAAAAATATATTATTTGAATCAAAATGCAACTCAAAAAGAGGGTCGTGTTTAATTAAATAAGATTTTTTTTAATAAAAAAAATTTAAAAAGAAGGCATATTCATTTTTTTTTTTGCTTTTTTATTTTTTTATTTTAGAGGTATGACTCTAGTTGTCTAGCCAAGAGCATTGTTGCTTAGTGGCCTAACGTCTTCTCATTTATTAAGAAAATCAAGGTTTTTTCCTTTTTCTTTTTTCTTTAACAAGTGGATTAGATCTTTTGAACTTGGGAAGGAGTGGCTTTTCCTTTCCCTGAGAATAAGGTTTTTCTTCAAACTAGTTTGTAGAGAAAGTCATCAATCTCTTCCTATATCTTTTTATTTGACAACTACAAGGAGTATAATTAATTTCATTATTATTATTATTTCTATAATCTTGCATAATATAGCAAAACTATATGGAACATGTAACTGTACTTTATCACTAAAATTTGACCTCTCATGACCTAATGGGTTGCTAGTCTTCAAAGATCCGAAGATCCTCTCATGGCACTAATGGTTGCCAGTCTTCAAAGATCCAAAGATCCTCTCATGGCACTACTGCTTGCTAGTCTTTAGAGACTCGTCGATCCCCTCGTGGCCTAGGTTGCCATGTCTTTAGGGAATACAGCCCCTAGTGGCCTAAAATGTTGCCAGTCTACAGGGAAGAAAACCTTTCAAGGCCTAAGGTTGCCAGTCTTCAAGGATCACTGTCCCCTCATGGCATTATGATGTCAGTCTTCAAGGCCATTACACTCAAAAAAAAATTTCTTTGTTTCTAAAATAAATCATGCCTTTATCTTTAAATCTCTCTCTTGCCTTACTAGGCTTAAAGTTCATAGCATATCCACAACTGGTTTCTGAACACTTTCATAACTGAAATCTTCAAAAGTCTATTTCTGAGCATAATATTCTTCTGTAAAAGAGTATCAATTCTGAGTTTAGTAAAAGCATTGATAAAACATACATATACATACTATACTGAAAACATGGACTATTAATTTTCATGGCATATCCTTTACCTTGATTAGCAGTACCAAGAGTCTCAAGCAGTGTATGGACCTTCCCTATGCTCTCCTGCTCCTAGAAATAAATAATAAGAGCTAATTAACACTTAACTTAAAGGCCTTGGCTTTTGATTTAACTCCAAGTTAACTAGCTGCTCTAAGCCCTTACTAAACTCCACACAACATGTTCTAAGCATCCCAATTGCATATAGAACATCCAAAGTGCACTACAATCAATTATACATCTACTTCCATAACAATTACATTTGCACATGACTATTAAGAAAACCAGAACTTTAAAACTTTACCAACTTAATTTAGAAACTTTAAGCACACTCATATATTCACTCGTGTATACAACGCTCATTGGCAACTTTCATGCTTAACATAGGAAATTAAACTATCAATTTCATATATCCTAAAGGAGAACTCTCTCAAATTAGAAAGTGAATACAAGTGAATTCGGTAACTAAGGGTATATAGCCATAATGGTTCCTATTCTCATGTACAAATGCAATATAAATTATTCACAGACCATGCCATGGCCTTATATACTATCCTAACATTATCAACTCAAGCAATATGTGTCGTGCAATACCAAGGAAAGAAACCAACCATTGTTGTGATCAGTATGAAATCCGCACAAGGTCCATCCTTACAAATCAAATTAATCTTTGCACATATAACTTAAACAAAGCCCATCAAGTCTAGCCCTAATTACAGAAAATACATAACTGAAAATCTATAGTGAGGCCTAAGAATTTAAGGTTAGAAGCAAATAATCCTACCATTTTCTTGCCGAAACTTAAATTCTTGGAAGGGCTTGAGCTAAATCACCTTGCCTTGCAAATGTTTTGGTGAATAATTTCGGAAAATAGAGGAATTTCTCCTTTGATATTGCTAGAACCGAAGTATGAGAGGTAGAGAGCTTGAGAGCTTGTGTTTCTAGTTCTTCCTTAAGAGGAATGAGAGCAAAATGAAGTGAAAATTCTATTTTGTTTGACTGGCTAGGAGATTAGTGGGGTGGGGTTAGGTGGTTAGTAATGGCATTGCCACAAGTCTCACATGCATGGCAAGGAGGGCAAGTGTCCTAACAAAATTGGTCCAAGTGTTGGTCTTTGGGTTTAAGAGGATAACATGTGTCGAATTTCAATTGGTTGCATGTATAGGTGAAATTACCACTATATCCTCCTCTTGACTACCTATTTACAACCTTAACCATGTTATAATATATCAAGCATCACACCTAATTACTATATACCAATATTAAGGTATTTTACTATGTTACCACATACATATAAATATATATAACATAGGTATTACATTATTGTAACTTATATACCCTACCATTAATTAAGTATTTTGTCTTGTAACTTGACTTTTAAACTAACTTACTTAGGATTAAATAGTTACTAAGCATATATCATTCATGCTAAATTAATTTAATATCCCAATTGGTGCGAGGCACCACATCCTCCCCTCCTTACAAAATTTTCGTCCTCAAAAATTAAGAAAATACCTCCATCAAATAGATGTGGATACTTATGTCTCACATTTTCTTTAGTTACCCATGTAGCTTCCTCTATGGACTGACTCCTCCACAACACCTTAACCAATGGAATGGTTACATAGGACTTGTTCTTTCCGATCTAATATCTTGACCAGAACTTCTTTATATGATAAGTCCTCTTGAATCTGATGAAGAATATACTCCAAGACATGTGCAAGGTTTGGAACATACTTCCTCAACCTAGAAACACAGAATACATCATGTACCTTAGATAATGATGGAGGTAATGCTAGTTAGTAAGCAACTGGCCCAATCCTTTCCAGGATCTCAAAAGGTCCAATGAATCTAGGGTTCAACTTGTTCTTCTTTGAAAAACTCATTACACCCTTCATAGGAGAAACCTTAAGGAATACACGGTCTCCTACACTGAACTCCACTTCCCTACGGTGACTATCTACATAGGTCTTTTGTCTACTTTAAGCAGTTTTCAACCGATCCCGTATCAACCGGATCTTATCAACTATGATTTGTACAATCTTAGGACCTAATAGTTTTCTTTCTCCAACCTCGTCCCAACATATTGGTGATCTACACCTTCAACCATATAGTGGTTTATAAGGAGCCATCTTAATGCTGGCATGATAGCTATTGTTGTAGGCAAACTCAATAAGCGGCAAATGATCATCCCATTTGCCTTCTAGATCCAAGATATAAGCCCTCAGCATATCTTCTAATGTCTGAATGGTACGTTCAGATTGCCCATCTGTTTGAGGGTGAGATGATGTACTAAAGTTCAATTTAGTCCCCATGGCTGCTTGCAGGCTTTGCCAAAAGTGCGTAGTGAAGATCTCTATCTAAAGCAATAGACGTAAAAGCTCCATGCAATCTCAAAATCTCTTATATGTACAACTGGGTCAACTTACTAAGAGAATAATTCATCCTGATAAGAAAAAAGTGAGCTAACTTTGTTAATCTGTCGACTATCACCCATATTGCATCATGGCTTCGAAGGGTCTTAGGCAATCCCACAACAAAATCCACGGTGATGTGTTCCCACTTCCATTTCGGAATAGGGAGAAGCTATAACTATCCTATAGGACTTTGATGCTTAGCCTTTACTTGCCGACATACTAAGCACTGTGATACATACTTGGCAATGTTAGCCTTCATGCCACTCCACCAAAAATTAGTTTTTAAGTCCAGATACATCTTTGTACTACTGGGATGCACTATATACAGAGTATTATGAGCTTCCTCCATAATCTGCCTCTTTAACTCTCCAATTGCTAGTACACACAATCTAGTGCCATGCTTCAAAATACCCTTCCCATCAATGTGGAAACTAGGAACTGTTCCATTCTTCACTTTATCCTATAACTTGCACAACTGCAGGTCTTCATACTGTAAAGCAATAATCTCATCTAACAGTGTAGTTCTCACTAAAAGATAGGCACAACTACCACCCAAACCTCTAGTTCTAAACTCGATCCCTATTTTTTTCCAAATCATTGAGGATATGCTTCTGAGTAGTTAGCATACAAGCCATCTGCCTAGAAGACTTTCTACTCAAGGCATCGGCCACTACATTGGCTTTACTAGGATGGTACTCAATGGAGCAATCATAATTAGTAATCAACTCTAACCACCTCCATTGTCTAAGGTTCAACTCTTTCTGTGTAAACTGGTATTTAAGGCTTTTATGATCAGTATAAATCTTGCAAGATTCACCATATAGAAGGTGCCTACATATTTTCAAAGCAAAGACTACGGTTGCTAACTCTAGATCATGGGTTGGGTAGTTTCTTTCATAAGGTTTCAACTACCTCGAAACGTAAGCTATTACCTTTCCATTTTGCATCAAAACACACCCTAAGCCCTTATGAGAGGCATCACTATATATCACGAATCCCTCAGAGCTTATAGGTAATGTAAGCGCTAGAGCTATAACTAGTTTATCCTTCAACTCCTAGAAGCTACGCTCGTATTCATTTGTCCACTCAAGGGTAGCCCCTTTTTCTAGTTAATTTGGTCAATGGCAATGCAATCTTAGAGAATCCCTCAATGAATCTTCGATAATAACCTGCCAAACCCAAGAAACTACGGATCTAAGTAACATTCTTTGGTCTTTCCCAATTCATTACAGCCTCAACTTTATTTGGGTCCACTGAGATGCTACTTGATACATTTGGAAAATACAATTTATGGGCTCTTAAAGTCTGAAGCACAATCCTTAAATGCTTTTCATGCTCCATCTTGCTCTTAGAGTAAATCGAGATATCATCAATGAACACCACTACAAATTGATCAAGATAGGGTTGAAACACCCTGTTCATGAAGTCCATGAAAACTGCAGGAGCATTCGTTAACCCAAATGCCATCACCAGAAACTCATAGTGACCATAATAGGTTCAAAATGCAGTCTTTGGCACATCATCCTTCTTGACTTTCAATTGATGGTACCCAGAACTTAAGTCAATCTTAGAGAATTTCACTACTCCTTGTAACTAATCAAACAAATCATCAATATGGGAAAGAGGATACTTGTTTCGCACTGTCACTTTATTCAACCCCTTGTAATCAATGCATAGCCTCAAACTTCCGTCTTTTTTTTTTTTAACAAAGAGAACTAGTGCACCCTAAGGGGATACACTGGGTCTAACAAACCCCTTGTCCAGTAATTCTTACAACTGCACCTTCAATTCTTTTAATTCTGTTGGGGCCATCCTATAAGGAGCCTTGGAAACAGGGCTAGTACCAGGTAAAATATCAATAGTGAACTCAACCTCTCTATCTAGTGGTAACCCTAGCAATTCCTTAGGAAAAACATCTGGAAATTCTCTTACTATTGGGATGTCTTCTAACTTCTGCTCACTAACCTCAATATCAATCGTGTAGGCAAGATAACCCATGGCATCTTGGGTGGGATATTTTTTCAGAGAGCAATATTAAGGACTAAATTCTTGCATCTCACCATGTCACCGCTCGACTCTTTGCTTAAATTAGCTTAATCATTCAATATTTTTTAGACGTAATATCACAAGTACAAAGTTTAGCTACAAAATTAATTGTAATTTTAGACTACAACCTTACTCAATATCTTTTAATGGGAGGTGAATTTTGACAAATTCACCATTAGATTACATCTTCCTCTTATATCATTCATGCTTGCAAAATTTCTAGAAAATTAAAGATCAATAGCTATGTCATTAATAAATTGTTTAAATTGCAAGTTTTTATAATTTAAAATTATGCATTAAATATAATTTTATGATTATATAGTAAATAATATCCGATTGACACAAAATTTGATACGTGTAAAGAGCATAAAAAACATGCAATTCAACAATTAGATTTTCAAAATATGTAATAATGTTTATTTTATTGAGAAAGTTGTAGTTTTATGCTATAACTAGTTTTGTAACTAAACTTTGTTCATTTTACAAATAGCAAAAACTATAAACCATCAAGAAGAGAGAAGTCCTTGCAAGTTGTAACTCTAATGTCCCTTATTTGCTAGTCTTTCAAACAGGATCATAATTAACGAATATATTACAGAAGTTTCTGCATTTTATTTTTGTAAATATTAATGAAGCCACTGAATTTTACTCTTCATGAATCATGATTTAATAAAAACTAGTCACAGACCCACGCAATGCGTGGGAATATATAATTATTTTGTAATATGATACTATGGGGAAACGAATTCACCCTCAATCTATTTGTCCGCTTTGGAGCAGGCTTTGGGCATGCTTATTGTGCAACTTCCTGCCACATATCCCGCACGGCTTTGTCCCTTCAAGCGACGTGGGCATGCGTAGTGGTACACATGTGTCTTGAGCTCAAGCTTATAAGGCACGGCTTTGTGCAAGAGTCCCACATTGAAGAAAGAAGCGCCCCACATGTGCCTTATAAGCTTAAGCTCAAGACACATGTGTACCACTACGCATGCCCACGTCGCTTGAAGGGACAAAGCCGTGCAGGATATGTGGCGGGAAGTTGCACAATAAGCATGCCCAAAGCCTGCCCTGAAGCGGACAAATAGATTGAGGGTGAATTCATTTCCCCACAGATACAATTCATGATTTATTCTCTAAAATTTATTGAAGATAGTTTTCTCCTAAAAAATTGAACTATTTCTAAAATTATTTTCCAACTCTCTATCTCTACAAATATATCATTATATTATTTTGGTTTTTTTTTTATTTTTTATTTTTTATTTTTAGATATGATATTTGTAACCCAATAATGGAGGGACATGCCAACACGACATTAGATTTCCTATTTTTCTCCCCATGATGAGATTGTATCATATTTTAATTCTACTAAATTTTGAGGTGCAACCTTCGTACCAGTTGCTAAATTATTAATTCCTAAAAGTGATGTCTAGTTAGTTGCCAACAAAAACGAATAAGACCACAAAAAAAGAAAAAAAAGTGAAGTTTTATAGGTTAGAATCATCATGTACAAAAACTTATTTACAATAAGGTAAATAAATAAAATACATACTAAACAAACCTTATTTCAGCAAAATGATCAAATTTAATAGACCATCACTTATATCAATTTCCATCAAAGACCAAATTGTCAAATAGTAATGTGCCATTGATTTCACCCATGTCCACTACAGACATTTATCGATGTGTCCATATATAAATCACTCAATTGTCATTGTTTTGAATTTCAGAGAAAATCAAAATGGTGCGTGTATGAATTGTAAGTAAGTGAGTCACTTGTATTGCCATAACACGGTCAAAGTTGGTGGCAAACTTGCTAAATTCGGCCAATTGTTCTTACCTCTGAGAAGATGTCTATTAACATTCCAGGTTATGAATTTCAAATGGTTACGGAAAGTTATTAGTTTGTATCAGTTGCTATGCCCCAAGAATAGCAATTACTTCTGCCTTCATTGGAACACATCAGCTATATCATATTGTGTTTAATAAGGAAAGAAATAGTAAAATCCAAAAGAAATAGTAATGCTAAGCTTTGTCTAAAACTCATGTACATAGTATTCTGGATATTCAAGAAGAGAAAATTCTAAAAACAAAATCAACTTGTTGAAAAAATAACATAATTCAAAATCTAAAACTAAAAATCCAATTATTGTTCATGTATACAGTATTATAGATAGGTATTCAAAAATCAAGAACCAATTGGTTTTTCTATCCACACAAAAATTAGCATAAAGCTAGGTACTAATGAAATTTAAAAGTAATTCAGTTCTTTGAATTTCGTCACTCCTAAAATACCAAAAAATTTCTCATAAGCTAAACAATCCCCAAAGTTATTCGTCAACCAAATTGGCCAACTAAGGTCCCAAACACAAAAATTCTAGCCACAACACAACAATCTACTTAAGCTAATGTACTTTGAAGAATTAGAGTTTTCTTTAAAAAATTAAGATAAAAAAACTTAAACTGTTACATCCCAAGTTCCATACACAAAAAAAAAAAAATTAAGGTTCAAACTCTACTCTCTTTTCTCTTCCATTTTCCCACAATCCCTGGGACATCAAATAGTCAAATTAAACAATAAATAACAAATTATTAGTATAAGGAAATGAAAATCTAATATAGTTGATGTGTATTGAACCATAAAAAGCAAATTATCAAGCACCACCCAAGAAAAGTAACAAATTTATTCCTCTTTCCTTCAAAAGGTTTTAAAAAAAGAATGGTTACCATTTGATTAGCATGACCTTCAATAGATTAAAAAGCCTCCTGTGATTGTAAGTCTTGATCATTGACATCTATCGAGGAATTGACAAACAAAACAGAGATAAAAATGAAATTTAGTTTAGCATATAAGATGATTGGAAAAAGAGAACAATAGCAATTTCTCTTTGATGAAAATGAATAACACTTTTACTATAAAACAAAGACCAAAATAAAAACATCACATTGAAATTAATTATCATACATTGTAGCAAACATATTGAGAGTAACATTTTTACAATCTAAAGAAAGGCAACCATAAAACAATTTATAACAAACATGATCAAATGCCTAACTAAAATCAATTTTAAAAAAGAAAAAATATATATTTTAATAGTTTTGAGACCATGAAAACTCAATCTCGTTCATAATGAAATCCCAAAATTGAACCACGTTTTTTTCTTCCTAGTAATGAGATGGGAATAAATAAAAAAAGAATAAGAATAATACAAATAGCATAACTCATTTTGAGTTTATACTCTTTGGACCTAGGCTACCAATGTTTACCTCTCATTTGCTTCAGTTTCATCTGCAAGCTCTAGAGTCATTGTCTGTATCTTGCACTCATTTGATTGGGTTTTAGTAGATGAACTTGAGCCATGACCAAAAGAACGGAAAAAACACTCAAGAAACTATCGCATTGAAGGCCATATCAACCAATTTGTAAAAAGAGAACAATTGAGAATTTATAGAAAAAAAAAATGAGAGGTGAGGAGGTGAGGAGGTTGCAATCTATCGGTGACTATATGAATTCCATATAATAGCAGTATCTCAAGAGTCTGGGTTAATGGAAAGACACACAATAGATTTGGAGATAAAGTATCGGTGACTATAAGAATTCTATATAATATCGACATCTCAAGAGTCTCTATATAATAACGGTATCTCAAGAGTCTAGGTTAATGAAGAGACACGCGATAGATATGGAGATAAAGTAACATCTGAAATTAAGAAGAGACTCAATAAATGGCCATTAGTAAAACAAAAAATAAAAAAGAAAAAAAGAAAATAAATAAATGATAACATGGTGCTGATATGGCTTAATTGAAGTGTAACAACAATAAATGTTACGCTTCAACTTTTAGATATATATAGATTCTTGCAACTCACCATTTTGCTACTCAACTACTGCATAATTTGGCGATACATTCAGCAGGTGTTGCCCTCCCCATTTTCTATTCTCATGAAGTGAATATATGACTTGCCATCTAGTTTTCGAGCAAAAAGGTCCTCAAAGTACTTCTCCATAGAAACTCTTCGAAAATTTGCTGGGTTGTCAGGGCCAATAAGGCTAGGAGCAGGACCCAGTTCCGAGTCTAGATTGGAACTATGAAATGTAGCAATTGAGAGCCTCTCATTTGTAGAATTTACTGTTGCTCTATGCTCAATGCTTCGATATATGCCATAGTTCACAATCTGCAGGATAAACAAGAAAATTTAATACCAACGTTAACTTCATTGCTGATGAAAATAACTGATGTTGTAGTGGATGAGTAAGGTCCCATTGGGAATAGAAATGTAAACTATAACATAAAACAAACAATATTCCCAACTTGACTCAATTCGGGACAATGTTTGAGCTAATTGATGAAAGTCATAAGTAAAGTTTCTTCAGTTATATCTTCCAAAATAGGAGTCTGGTGGTGCTCTTGCCGAGTACAACTGATTCCAGGACCTAGAAGAAACCACACGATATGCAAGAATAGATAACAAAGTGATCCATATTGATGGGATAAACATCCTCCTAGCCCACTTAGTTTGATCCAAGACATTGCGTTGCAGACGTAGTTTCCTATAGAGTTGTTTTCCAATAAATGAGTGGAATGGTAGTGAATGCATGAAAACTGCTATAATAATCTAACTTTATTCTGAAAAAGTTCCAAACTTTCTGAATATTCTAATTGACCCAAGTAATATCATAATACACATTCTTTGGCTTCTACAGCTGAAGAACAGCAAAAAAGAAGGCCATTTGTCAATTTCGTTTGCTTCAACAATGCTATTCTGATAACTCATTTGTGGCCTAATCTTATAGGTTTCGTTTCAGGGATTAGTGAAGCAGTCTTGGACTAATGAAGTTAAGCTATACTATAACAACATCAAAATATACTAGTACCTCCATGCTATCACCAATATTGACTACAAAAGCATTTGGAAGAGGTTTAAAAGGAACCCAATTTCCTTCCTTCCGGATCTGGAGGCCTTTGGTTTCATTGAGCTGAAAAACAACTGTTAGAGCATCAGCATCGGAATGAGGAGTCAACCCAATGGCCTTATCTGGATCAGGGCATGGAGGATAGTAATTCATTCTCATTGTCTGAACTCCATCATTAAATAACTCTCTCATTTCCTCAGCATCCATCTTCAAAGCTTTAGCCATATAACCTAAGATTGTCATGGCCAGCTTCTTCACTTCTATAGAGTACGTTTCCAAGGTCTCTCTGCATCACAAATTTGTGTGTTATACCTAAAACTAGTGTTTCCAAAATCAAACCAAGAAGGTAGAAAGAGACCTGAACTTTGGTGGAAGCTTGTCAAATAAGTCAACCCTCCTTATATTATGTGGTTGCGTATTTATAAAGAACATGTCTGACCAGTCTAGCTTCTACTCGTCTGACACCACAAAGAGCTGCCCAAAGCCCTCTTTATGGTTTGGCTGCTGCTATGCTTGTCAAAATAAGTCAACCCTCCTTATATTATGTGGTCGCGTAGTTATAAAGAACATGTCTGACCAGTCTAGCTTCTGCTCGTTTGACACCACAAAGAGCTGCCCAAAGCCCTCTTGATGGTTTGGCTGCTGCCATAGCTTCTTCTTTTCTTCATATGGAAGCTTGAAAAAACTCTCATTCTGTGTCCGGATTTCTTCCAGAAATGAAGTACTAACTCCATGGTTTACAACCTACACTTACACTAATTAGATTGCTAATGATTCAATATATGTCTGTGTGCTCGCCTTAGAATCCAATAATTCAGTTTAATACTATAAAAATGGAAGCATGGGGCAGGGAAGATCATCAAATTTGGAAAAAAAAAAAAAAAAAAAAAAATTAACCAAAAAAAGTTTGAAAAATATATGCTCAACAGTGCAAGAGACTAGAAGTAAAATTTGAAAACATGAACAACTATCAACAACTCAAGGACTGGCAAATACAAATAAAGGCAGGGACTAGTTGGTTAAGGAAAAGGATTCTCTCCATTTTATGGTTCTACTTAAATATTACAAATTTAAAAGTGTATCTAGTGCCACATCATTTAAAATTTTAAATAGTTATACACCGTTAGATTCAAAAAATACAATCTTAGCCGTGAAATTAATTGTCTTGTCTCCATTTCACTGGAAATAATATCTAATGGTAGGAGTACAGTAAGAATCATCACATGTGCTCTATTGAATTACCATAAAACCTAACAAACTGTAAATAGATTTCATCCTGGGTTGTATGGATCCTATCTAATCCTACCTGGTGCTTTATTCTCTCTCTCAAATTCCGATCATTTCTATTTACAACCATAAATATTGTAACTATCTTCTTTGATGTGAATAGCTAACTTTACATAAAAGTAAAAACATTGCAGCCCACCCAATCTAAATTGCAGAGTTCATATGTCTTGGCATAGGAGGCATTTCAATGTTCAAAGCAACTTAGATTATTATACAGCAGTTTAATATGGCTTTTATGAGTATTCACACCATAATTTTTTTAGAAAATTTAAAATATAAAGATGTCATGTTACCTTCAAAGAAATAGTTTCTTCATTTGGCTAATGTATGAAAATCATATTTCAGTCATGAAAAATTGTTGGGACAAGGCTATAGTGCAATCAATACATATATACCTGGAAGAATCCCCAGTCTTTGCAAGCAGAGTGGAGTCTATCCAATTCAGAATTCATGTAATCTTCAACATCCAATCTCTCAACATCAATAACTGGCACCAATGGAAGTGATGGGTCATAAGAGCCAATCAAAGGGTCCTCCTGATCATCTCGAACGTACCTAGCTGGGATGTTGATGATGGGCTCCTTGCTCAGCTCCTGGACACTAGGCACTATTATAGACTTTCCAGGAATTACTTCTGTTTTTGACTCCATAGACATGCTGTTCTAGGATTTTGGCCAATAGATGAAAGTTAAAGATCAGAGAAAGAGAGAACAAAAGAGAATTCAGCTCACCTCAAAATTTCTTCATTTCAAAAATTTGTAAAAGTTTGGAGCTGGTGTCATTTGCTGACTTGGTGGGACACATTATATTGTACTACTCCTACGTTGGATCAAGCTACAAATTGGACAAACGTGGTCTTACAAGAATTTTAGTATCTAATAGAAAATTGTTGATATATAGCACTAAAAAAAATAAAATAAAACTGTAAAGTTGTATACCATACAATCTGCAAAGGATTTGATACCACATAAAAAATTGATGTTGCGCTAGTGCAGGACCAAGTTCTGAGTCTAGATTGGAACTATGAAATGTAGCAATGGAGAGCCTCTCTTTTGTAGAATTTACTGTTGCCCTATGCTTAATGCTTTGATATCTGCCATTGCTCACAATCTGCAGGGTGAACAAGAAAATTTAATACCAATGTTAACTTTGTATTTGATGAAAAACTGATGTCGTGGTGGATGAGCAAGGTCCTATTGGGAATAGCAATGTTAACTTTAACATAAACTATATTCCAAACTTGACTTAATTCAGACAGTGTTTGAGTTAATTGATGAAAGTCCTAATTGAAAGTTTCTTTTTATCATATCTTCCAAAACAGGAGTCTGGTGGTGCTCTTGCCGAGTACAACTGATTCCAGGACCTAGTAGAAATCACCCAATATGCAGGAATATATCACAAAGTGATTCATATTGATGGGATAAACATCCTATTAGCCCCCTTAGTTTGATCGAAGACATTGCATTGCATTCATAGTTTCTATCTATCTTCATAATAGTTACAAAGGAAGTTAATGATTGTGTTTACTATGGAGTTATTTTTTTCTAATAAACGAGTGGAATGGTAATAAATGCCTGAAAATTGGCTATATTAATCTAGCATTAGTCTGGAAAAGTTCCAAACTTTCTGAGTATTTAAGTTGGCCTAAAGTAATATGACAGGACACATTCTTTGGCTTTTACACCTGAAGAACAGCAAAAAAGAAGGCCCTTTGTCAAATTCTTTTGCTTCTACAATGCTATTCTGATCACTTTGTTGCCTAATGAAGTTAAGCTATACTATTGATTAAAATATACTAGTACCTCCATGATATCACCAATATTGACTATAAAAGCATTTGGAAGAGGTTTAACAGGAACCCATCTCCCTTCCTTCCTGATCTGGAGGCCTTCAGTTTCATTGAGCTGAAAAACAACCGTTAGAGCATCAGCATCAGAATGAGGAGTAATCCCAATGGTCTTATCTGGTTCTGGGCAACAAGGATAGTAATTCATTCTCATTGTCTGAACTCCATCATTAAACAGCTCTCTCATTTCCTCAGCATCCATCTTCAGAGCTTTAGCCATATAACCTAAGATTGTCATGGCCAACTTCTTCACTTCTATAGAGTACGTTTCCAAGGTCCCTCTGCATCACAAATTTGAACTTGAATTGGAATTGTGTATGTGTTATACCTAAAACCAAACCAAGAAGGTAGAAAGAGACCTGAGCTTTGTTGGAAGCTTGTCAAATAGGTCACCCCTCCTTATATCATGTGGTTGGGTAGTTATAAAGAACATGTCTGACCAGTCTAGCTTCTGCTCATCTGACACCACAAAGAGCTGCCCAAAGCCCTCTTAATGGTTTGGCTGCTGCCATAGCTTCTTCTTTTCTTCATATGGAAGTTTGAAAAACTCTCAATCTGTGTCCGGATTTCTTCCAGCAATGAAGTACTAACTCCATGGTTTACAACCTGCACTTACAATAGAAGAATTAGATTGCTAATGATTCAAAGTATGTGTGTGCTTGCCTTAGAATCCAATAATTAGGTTTAATACTATAAAAATGGAAGCATATATAGGGTGCGGGACATTATCAAATTTGGAAAAAAAAAAACAAAAATTAAACCAATAAAAGTTCCAAAAATATCTGCTCTGCAGCACAAGAGGCTTGCAGTAAAAATTGAAAACAGGAAGAACAACAATCAACAACTCAAGGACTTGCAAATACAAATAAAGGTGGGGACTTGTTGGCAATGTAATAGGAAAAAGATTAGCTTCATTTCATGGTTCTAGTTAAATATTACAAATTTAAAAGTGTATAGTCATTAAAATTTTAAATGGCAATACAAAATGGATTCATCCTGGGTTGTATGGACCCTATCTACCTGGTGTTTTATTCTCTCTCTCAAATTCCGATCATTACTATTCACAACCATAAATATTTTATAACTATCTTATTTGATGTGAATAACTAATTTCACATCAAAGTAAAAGCATTGCAGCCCACCCAATCTAAATTGCAGAGTTCATGTGTCTTGGCATAGGAGGCATTTCAATGTTCAAAGCAACTTAAATTAGTATATTGCAGTTTAATAAGGCTTCTATGAATACCATATTTTGGAACATTAAAATAAATAGGTCTCATGACCATGTTACACATAAAAGAGTGACCCAACTCAATATCAAAACATTTATTAGACAACATAGTACCATACATACCTGGAAGAATCCCCAGTTTCTGCAAGCAGAGTGAATTCTGTCCAATTCAGAATTCATGCAATCTTCAACATCCAATCTCTCAAGATCGATAACTGGCACCGATGGAAGTGATGAGTCATGAGAGACAATCAAAGGGTTCTCCTGATCATCTCGCACGTACCTAGCTGGGATGTTGATGATTGGCTCCTTGCTCAGCTGCTGGACACTAGGCACTATTATAGATTTTCCAAGGTTAACTTCTGTTGTTGACTCCATGGATATACTGAAGCAAGTTGAGGTAGGGAAGAAAAAAAAAAAACAATCTTTGTCCTTTCGTTCTTTGCTCTTGGCCAATAGTTGAAAGTTAAGATCAGAGAAAGAGAGAACAAAGAGAATTCAGCTAACCTCAAAAATTTTTCACTTCAAAACTTGTAAAGTTTGGAGCTGCAGTTGCTGAATTCGTGGGACATGTTATATTATATTACTCTTACGTCGGATCAAGCTAAAAATTGGACAAACGTTGTCTTACAAGCATTTTCTAATAGAAATTTGTTAATAAAATAGCACTAAACCAGTGGCCGCGCCACCTTAAGGCCACGGTGGCCCCAGAGCCACCTAACCTGATTTTTTTTTTTTTTTTTTTTTATATATAATAATTTAAAAAATTTTATTTGTCTACTCTTCAAAAAAAAAAATTGGGAATACCCTCTGATTTTTTTTTTTTTTCCAACAAAATTAAATTTTGCTCTATAATTTGTTCTATATTTAGTAAATTTTGCTCTATAATTTGCTTGATTGTGTACGTTAAAAGAGATGTAGCTTGTAGCATTAATAATGAAACTATCATGCAACGATTTCAAAATATGAAAACTCATATATTGTTATTATTATCAATATGTGAATTTCTCTTTTTATTAGACTGTATAATTTATATTTCTTAATAAACATCCTGAAAAAAAATTTCTGTAACCGCCGTTACACTAAACTAAAATTCTAGTAAAAAACTACCTAAAATTTTGTAGAGTTGTATACCATGAAGTATCTACAGAGGACTTGATTCCACTTAGTGGCGCTGTCAGCCAAGCATTATGGGCTCAAACTCTTCACATCAAAGTGGGCACTCATATCTTTATAAGAGGACTGAAATGGGTTGGCTGGTTTTGAGGAGAGGACCTTATGTCAAATATTGGTTGGACTCATTGTCATGATCAGGACACATCAGGGACCTGTTTCCAAGTCCCCTAGGCCCAAACATTGGAATCATTGTCATGATCATCAGGCCACATCATTTTCTTGGTCCAGAATGTCTTTTTCTGTGGGTCTATTTCTATTTTCTTTCAGCCTGTTTGGGAGGTTGGGAGGGTGGAAATGAATGGAATAAATTCAAAGAAATTTTCTAGAATATTTTATCTATGTCCTTGTTTGAGAGTTTAATAGAATAGAAATGAATGAAATTGGCAGGAGAGTGTATTATTTCATTCTATTCTCTTCTAACCATTCATAAAAACTAGAAATACTCATTCTTTCAATGAAATAAAGGTGAATATTAATTATATATTTCTTTCATTTCCCCTCATTCTTTTATAAACTCCTAGACATACTAGTAGGAAATACATCATAGTATACCCTCTCATTTTTTTATTAGGAAACCATGGTTCAAATCCCTTTTCTTCCATTGTTTTAACCATCAAATTATAAATTAAATAACAAATGTACTACTCCTAACATTTAGGCTCAGATCTCTCTCTCAAAAGTGGATTTGAACCTCTTGAGCATGGAAGTGATCTTTGGTTTGTGGGGTAGCCATGAAGGGCTTTTTTTTTTTTTTTTTTTTTTTTTTTTTCTGGGAGTAATATAGTTGGCTTTTTTGTTGTGGTGGGGTCCATTCCGTGATCAAACAGGAACCTAAAGAATTACAATATTACAGAAGTTGTTTTATGTTCTTGATTATGTATAAAGTCAGTGAAATTCACTCTTCATGATAGAAGATATGACATTGAGACCTAAATTCTTGTGTCTCACCATGTCAGTACCCACTACCAGACTCTTTGCTTAATTTTGATTATACATTCAACATTTATTAAATGTACTTTTACAAATTGCAAATAAACCTTCAAGAAGATGGGAAGTCCTTGCAACTCTAATGTCCCTCATTTGCTGGACTTTCAAGCAGGATCATAAAGAACAAGAATATTACAGAAGTTTCTGAATTTTATTTTCTTAATTATTGATGTAGCCACTGAATTTCACTCTTCATGATAGAAGATACTTAAATTCTTGCAACTTACCATTCTGCTACTCAAGTACTGCACAATTTTGCAAATAAATAATACATTCAACTGGTGTTGCCCTCCCCATTTTGTATTCTCATGAAGTCAAGGTACGACTTGCCACTTAGTTTTCGAGCAAAGAATTCCTTAAAGTACTTCTCCAAAGGAACCCGCCGAAAATTTGCTGGGTTGCCAGGACCAATAAGGCTAGGTGCAGGACCCAGTTCCGAGTCTAGATTGGAACTATAAAATGTAGCAATGGAGAGCCTCTCTTTTGTTGAGTTTACTATTGCCCTATGCTCAATGCTCCGATATATGCCATTGCTCACAATCTGCAGAGTAAACAAGAAAAGTTTATACCAACTTTATCTTTCTTTTGATGTAGCATTGAAAGTTGTAGGGGATGAGAAAGGTCCCACTGGGAAGCAATGTTAATTTTAACATAAAATAAACAATTAATACCCTAACTTGATTCAGTTCTGACTGTTTGAGTTAATTGATAAAAGTCCTAAATAAAAGTTTCTTAAGTTAGATCTTGGAGAACAGGAGTCTGGTGCAGTTGCCAAGTATAACTGATTCCAGGACTTGGCAGTTGGAAGAAATCACCCAATATGTAAGTGTTCATATTGTAGGGATAGAATCCTCTTACCCCCGTAGTTTGATCCAAGACATTGCATTGCAGACATAGTTTCTATCTTCATAAAAGCTCTAGCAGCTAGGCTATGACTTAAAAAGGAAGTTAATGATTGTGTTTCCTGTAGATTTTTTTTTTCCCAAATTAATTAGTGGATACAAATGGTAGTAAATGCATGAAAATTGGTCACATTAGTCTAGAATTATTAGTCTGGAAGAGTTCCAACTTTCTTAATACTCAAATTGAATTAAAATAATCTTACAGGACATATTCTTTGGCTTCTACAGCTGAAGAACAGCTAAAAGGAAAGCCTTTTGTCAAATTCTTTTACTTCTATTATGCAATTTTGATGACTCATTTGTGGCCTAATCTTATAAGTTTCAGGGATTAGTCAAGTAGTCTTGGACAGTTGGACCCATACTTTGGAGATTGAAAATGAGGTTAAGCGAATACTATATCAAGATTATAAAGTACTAGTACCTCCATGATATCACCAATATTGACTACAAAAGCATTTGGAAGAGGTTTAACAAGAATCCATCTCCCCTCTTTCCGGATCTGAAGGCCTTCAGTTTCATTGACCTGACAGAGAATTGTTAGAGCAACAGCATCAGAATGAGGAGTGAACCCAATGGCCTTATCTGGTTCGGGGCATTGAGGATAGTAATTCATTCTCATTGACTGAACTCCATCACTAAACAGCTCTCTCATTTCCTCAGCATCCATTTTCAAAGCCTTAGCCATGTGTCCTAAGATTGTCAAGGCCAGCTTCTTCACTTCTATAGAGTAAGTTTCCAAGGTCTCTCTACATCACAAATATGAAGATGAAATGAAATCATGTGCATGTGTTATACCCGAAACAAGTGTTTCTAAAACCAAATGGTGAACATAGAAAGGGACCTGAGCTTTGGCTGAAGCTTGTCAAATAGGTGGTCCATCCTTATATTATGTGGAAGGGTAGTTATGAAGAACATGTCTGACCAGTCAAGCTTCTGCTCGTCTGACACCACAAAGAGCTGCCCAAAGCCCTCTTGATTGTTTGGCTCCTGCCAAAGATTCTTCTTTTCTTCATATGGAAGTTTGAAAAAACTATCAATTTGTGTCCGGAATTCTTCCAGCAATGAAGTACTAACTCCATGGTTCACAACCTGCACTTACAACATAAAAGTGCTAACATATCAATATGTATGTGTGTGTACACACCTTAGAATCCAATGATTCTGTTCAATATTATAAAAATAGAAGCATGGGGTGCAGAATATTATATATATTTAAACCAATCAAAGATCAAAAATCATCTGCTCAGCAGTGCAAGAGTAGCAGTAAAAACTGAAAACAGGAAGAACAACTATCACCAAATCAAGGACTAGCAGATACAGATAAAGGCAGGGAACTTGTTGGCAATGTAATAGGAAAAAGGTCCTCTCCATTTCTTGGTTCTAATTAAATTTACAAATCTAAAGGGGTATCCAGTGTCACATCATTTAAAATTTTAAATGACACGCCACTTTGGAAGATGTTAGATCCAAAGAACACAATCTTATTCGTGAAATGGATTGTCTCAATTTCACTTGAAATGATATCTTATGGCGGGAGTCTAGTGAGAATCATCCTACCTAGTGTTTTATTCTCTCTCAAATACCGGTCATTTTGCTTACAACCATTAATAATGTAAACATCTTGCTTGATGTGAATAACTAACTTCACATAAAACATTGCAGCCCATCAAATTTATACTGCAGAGTTCATGTGTCTTGGCATAGGAGGCATGTTGTTCAAAGCAACTTATTAGATTGGTATAGACTATAGAACCCACTGGCATACTGCAGTTTAATAAGGCATTTAAGATCACCAATACTAATAACAATTTGGAAACTTCTAAAATGTAAAAGTGTCAAGTTACATATAAGAGAGTGACCCAACTCAAAAACCAGGAAGGGAAACAACTATAGAGATGGTTCCTCGATTTGGCTAATGAATAATTATCATCTTTTAGCCATGTCAGTTTTGCTTGTGTGTGTGGAGGAAAAAAAAAAAATATATATATATATATATATATAAGAAGCATTACAGACAGTCATAACAAATTTGGGACAAGGCCTGAGTCCAAATATAAAGCCCAAATACAATCCATACCTGAAAGAATCCCCAATCTTTACAAGCAGAGTGAAGGCTGTCCAATTCAGAATTCATATAAGCTTCAACATCCAATCTCTCAAGATCGATAACCGGCACAGATGGAAGTGATGGGTCATAAGAGACAATCAAAGGGTCCTCCTGATCATCTCGCACGTACCTAGCTGGAATGTTGAAGATGGGTTCCTTGGTTAGCTCCTGGACACTAGGTACTATGATAGATTTTCCAAAGTTAACTTCTGTTTGTGACTCCATAGTCAAGGACAAAAGCTGAAGCAACTTCTTCTGGGCTTAATTGAAAGTAGAAATGAGATAGAGAACAAAGACAATTTCGGCTGTACCTTAATATTTCTCCATGTCAAAACATATAAATTTTGGAGCTGATGTCATGTAACTAGCTGACCAATGGTCTCATGGACATGGTTTCTTATTTATTATCAGGTCAAATTGAATATCTGAGAAAGATGTTTTCGGTTGTGTTTGGCTTTGACGAAAAATATTTTCTTAACCGTAAAATATTTTAATATTTTTTAATTGTAAAATATTTTCAGGTGAAAATAATTTTTGGAAAATAAATTAATTTTAAGTGTTTGGTTGTAATTTTTTAAAATACTCCAAAAAATATTTTTTAGTATTTGGCTGCATTTCAGAAAGTGCTATAAAAAATATATTTTCTAGTATTTTCTCACATTTTCCTATCTCCCAACCCAAGCACATATATAATAATAAAATTTAGGAAAAAAAAATTTAGATAAAATTTGTGACCGAGGACTAGCGGTGGCAGTTGTGGTCGGCCATCTGACACCAAGAACATTAGTGGAGGGGTGGTGGGAGTAGAGGTTTAGTTGAAATGTTTTGGGTGAGGCAAAAAATTATTTATGAAAAATGAAAGTGTAAATCAATTTTCCCCATAAGTGTCTTTATTTTACGATCAATTGGAAAAAAAATTTTAGTTGATCAACATTTTTAGTCACCCCAAACGCCCATAAAAACAGAAAATATTTTCTGAAAATCAATTTCCGTCAAACTAAACAGAGTTTAAGGTGTCTTTGAAATTTGTTAATACATCACTAAATTACTTTTAAAAAGTAAAGTTTTATACCATGATTCTGCAAATGATTTAATTCAAATTGAATCCTAAATACCACAAAAGTCCCAAAATCAAAGTCAATTGGTTTGCATTTGGTAAGCTCAATTGGAGGCTTATCCGTGAAAAAGGAAACATTATGTGCCCAAACTATTCACAACAAATATTAACCCAATCCTTATTCTTCAGAAAGACTCTAGAATTTGGAAGGTTATCAAACTGGGCCCTCATGAGTCATGTCTTCATAAGGCCTAAGATGGGTTGGTTTTAAGAAGAGGATCCTCTGTCAAATATTGGCGGAGCCGTGGTCCACATTGGGCTGCATCAGGAACCTGATCCATAGTGCCATTGGCCCAAACAAAATGCATCTGTTGGTGTAGGATGTCTTTATGGGTGCAATAGCAATACCCCGTTTTTATTTTCCTAGCTTGCTTGAGAGGGAGGACAGAATGAAATGGATTGAGAGTTTTTTTTTTTTTTTTTTTTTTTTTGGGATTATTACATTTTTTCTTTTATTTTGAATTTTTCAAGGGATATTTTTCAAGAGATTAATGTTAGGGGTAGAATAATCCAACATGACCCGTAAACACGAATTTGAACTTGAATTGGAATTGTGTATGTGTTATACCTAAAACCAGTGTTTCTAAAACCAAACCAAGAAGGTAGAAAGAGACCTGAGCTTTGTTGGAAGCTTGTCAAATAGGTCAGTCCTCCTTATATCATGTGGTTGGGTAGTTATAAAGAACATGTCCGACCAGTCTAGCTTCTGATCATCTGACACCACAAAGAGCTGCCCAAAGCCCTCTTGATGGTTTGGCTGCTGCCATAGCTTCTTCTTTTCTTCATATGGAAGTTTGAAAAAACTCTCAATCTGTGTCCGGATTTCTTCCTGCAATGAAGTACTAACTCCATGGTTTACAACCTGCACTTACAATAGAAGAATTAGATTGCTAATGATCCAAAGTATGTGTGTGCTTGCCTTAAAATCCAATAATTAGGTTTAATACTATAAAAATGGAAGCATATATAGGGTGCAGGACATCATCAAATTTGGAAAAAAAAATAAATAAATAAACCAATAAAAGTTCAAAAAATATCTGCTCAGCAGCGCAAGAGGTTTGCGGTAAAAATTGAAAACAGGAAGAATAACAATCAACAACTCAAGGACTTGCAAATACAAATAAAGGTGGGGACTTGTTGGCAATGTAATAGGAAAAAGATTATCTTCATTTTATGGTTCTAGTTAAATATTACAAATTTAAAAGTGTATAGTCATTTAAAATT
Source organism: Quercus glauca (assembly GCA_023736055.1). NCBI lineage: Eukaryota > Viridiplantae > Streptophyta > Magnoliopsida > Fagales > Fagaceae > Quercus > Quercus glauca. The sequence goes on along the minus strand of CM043319.1, from coordinate 62,077,856 downwards.
TTAAATGGCAATACAAAATGGATTCATCCTGGGTTGTATGGACCCTATCTACCTGGTGTTTTATTCTCTCTCTCAAATTCCGATCATTACTATTTACAACCATAAATATTTTATCACTATCTTATTTGATGTGAATAACTAATTTCACATAAAAGTAAAAGCATTGCAGCCCACCCAATCTAAATTGCAGAGTTCATGTGTCTTGGCATAGGAGGCATTTCAATGTTCAAAGCAACTTAAATTAGTATATTGCAGTTTAATAAGGCCTTTATGAATACCATATTTTGGAACATTAAAATAAATAGGTCTCATGACCATGTTACACATAAAAGAGTGACCCAACTCAATATCAAAACATTTATTAGACAACATAGTACCATACATACCTGGAAGAATCCCCAGTCTCTGCAAGCAGAGTGAATTCTGTCCAATTCAGAATTCATGCAATCTTCAACATCCAATCTCTCAAGATCGATAACTGGCACCGATGGAAGTGATGAGTCATGAGAGACAATCAAAGGGTCCTCCTGATCATCTCGCACGTACCTAGCTGGGATGTTGATGATTGGCTCCTTGCTCAGCTGCTGGACACTAGGCACTATTATAGATTTTCCAAGGTTAACTTCTGTTGTTGACTCCATGGATATACTGAAGCAAGTTGAGGTAGGGAAGAAAAAAAAAACAATCTTTGTCCTTTCGTTCTTTGCTCTTGGCCAATAGTTGAAAGTTAAGATCAGAGAAAGAGAGAACAAAGAGAATTCAGCTTACCTCAAAATTTTTTCACTTCAAAACTTGTAAAGTTTGGAGCTGCAGTTGCTGAATTCGTGGGACATGTTATATTATATTACTCTTACATCGGATCAAGCTAAAAATTGGACAAACGTGGTCTTACAAGCATTTTCTAATAGAAATTTGTTAATAAATAGCACAAAACTAGGGGCGACGTGGTCCTAGGATCAGCATGACCTAATTTTTTTTTTTTTTTTATATATAATAATTTAAAAAATTTTATTTGTCTACCCTTAAAAAAATATTTTGGAAATACTCTCAGTTTTTTTTTATACCAATGAAATTAAATTTTTCTCCATAATTTATTCTACATTTAGTGGATGAATGATTGCTAAGTTGTGTACATTGAAAGAGATATAGCTTGTAGCATTAATAATAAAACTATCATGCAACGATTTTAAAATATGAAAACTCGTAGAATGCAATTATAAATTTTATGTATTTACGTGTTTTTTTTTTATTGTTGTTGTTAATATATGAATTTCTCTTTTTATAAGATTATATAATTTATATTTCTTAAGAAACATTCTAAAAAAAATTCCTAGAGTCCCCACTACACTAAATTAAAATTCTAGTAAAAAACTACCTAAATTTTTGTAGAGTTGTATACCATGCAATATCTGCAGAGGATTTGATTCCACTTAAAAATTGATGTGGCGGCGCTGTCAGCCAAGCATTATGGGCTCAAACTCTTCACATCAAAGTGAGCACTCATATCCTTATAAGAGGACTGAGATGGGTTGGCTGGCTTTAAGGAGAGGACCCTTGTCATGATCAGGACACATCAGGGACCTGTTTCCTAGTCCCCTAGGCCCAAACATTGGAATCATTGTCATGTTCATCAGGCCACATCATTCTCTTGGTCCAGAATGCCTTTTTCTGTGGGTCTATTTCTATTTTCTTTCAGCCTGTTTGGGAGGTTGGGAGGGTGGAAATGAATGAAATAAATTTAAAGAAATTTTCTAGAATATTTTATTTATGTCCTTGTTTGGGAGTTTAATGGAATGGAAATGAATGAAATTGGCAAGAGAGTGTATTATTCCATTCCATTCTCTTCTAATCATTCATGAAAACCAGAAATACTCATTCTTTCAATGAAATAAAAGTGAATATCAATTATATATTTCTTTCATTTCCCCTCATTCTTTTATAAACTCCTAGACATACTAGTAGGAAATACATCATAGTATACCCTCTCATTTTTTATTAGGAAACCATGGTTCAAATCCCTTTTCTTCCATTGTTTTAACCATCAAATTATAAATTAAATAACAAATGTACTACTCCTAACATTTAGGCTCAGATCTCTCTCTCAAAAGTGGATTTGAACCTCTTGAGCTTGGAAGTGATCTTTGGTTTGTGGGTAGCCATAAAGGGCATTTTTTTTCTGGGAGCAATATAGTTGGCTTTTTTTTGTGGTGGGGTCCATTCCGTGATCAAACAGGAACCTAAAGAATTACAATATTACAGAAGTTGTTTTATGTTCTTGATTATTTATAAAGTCAGTGAAATTCACTCTTCATGATAGAAGATTTGACATTGAGACCTAAATTCTTGTGCCTCACCATGTCAGTACCCACTACCCGACTCTTTGCTTAATTTCGATTATACATTCAACATTTATTAAATGTACTTCTACAAATTGCAAATAAACCTTCAAGAAGATGGAAGTCCTTACAACTCTAATGTCCCTTATTTGCTGGTCTTTCAAGCAGGATCATAAAGAACAAGAATATTACAGAAGTTTCTGCATTTTATTTTCCTAATTGATGAAGCCACTGAATTTCACTCTTCATGATAGAAGATACTTAAATTCTTGCAACTTACCATTCTGCTACTCAAGTACTGCACAATTTTGCTAATAAATAATGCATTCAACTGGTGTTGCCCTCCCTATTTTCTATTCTCATGAAGTCAAGGTACGACTTGCCACTTAGTTTTCGAGCAAAGAATTCCTTAAAGTACTTCTCCAAAGGAACTCGCCGAAAATTTGCTGGGTTGCCAGGACCAATAAGGCTAGGTGCAGGACCCAATTCCGAGTCTAGATTGGAACTATAAAATGTAGCAATGGAGAGCCTCTCTTTTGTTGAATTTACTATTGCCCTATGCTCAATGCTCCGATATATGCCATTGCTCACAATCTGCAGAGTAAACAAGAAAAGTTTATAACAACTTTCTTTTTTTTTGATGTAGCATTGAAAGTTGTTGGGGATGACAAAGGTCCCACTGGGAATCGCAGTGTTAATTTTAACATAAAACAAACAATTAATTCCCTAACTTGATTCAGTTCTGACAATGTTTGAGTTAATTGATAAAAGTCCTAAATAAAAGTTTCTTAAGTTAGATCTTGGAAAACAGGAGTCTGGTGCAGTTGCAGGACTTGGCAGGTTGAAGAAATCACCCAATATGTAGATTCATATTGTCAGGATAGAATCCTCTTGCCAGTGTAGTTTGATCCAAGATATTGCATTGCAGACATAGTTTCTAGCTTCATAAAAGCTCTAGCAGCTAGGCCATGACTTAAAAAGGAAGTTAATGATTGTGTTTCCTGTAGATTTGTTTTTTCCAAATAAATTAATGGATACAAATGGTAGTAAATACATGAAAATTGGTCATTAGTCTAGAATTATTAGTCTGGAAGAGTTCCAACTTTCTTAATACTCAAATTGAATTAAAATAATCTTACAGGACACATTCTTTGGCTTCTACAGCTGAAGAACAGTGAAAAGGAAAGCCTTTTATCAAATTCTTTTGCTTCTATAATGCAATTTTGATGACTCATTTGTGGCCTAATCTTATAAGTTTCAGGGATTAGTCAATTAGTCTTGGACAGTTGGACCCATATCTTGGAGATTGAAAATAAGGTTAAGCTAATACTATATATCAAGATTATAAAATACTAGTACCTCCATGATATCACCAATATTGACTACAAAAGCATTTGGAAGAGGTTTAACAAGAACCCATCTCCCCTCTTTACGGATCTGAAGGCCTTCAGTTTCATTGACCTGACAGAGAATTGTTAGAGCATCAGCATCAGAATGAGGAGTGAACCCAATGGCCTTATCTGGTTCAGGGCATTGAGGATAGTAATTCATTCTCATTGACTGAACTCCATCACTAAACAGCTCTCTCATTTCCTCAACATCCATTTTCAAAGCCTTAGCCATGTGTCCTAAGATTGTCAAGGCCAGCTTCTTCACTTCTATAGAGTAAGTTTCCAAGGTCTCTCTACATCACAAAATGAAGATGAAGTGAAATCATGTGCACGTGTAATACCTGAAACAAGTGTTTCCAAAACCAAATGGTGAACATAGAAAGAGACCTGAGCTTTGGCTGAAGCTTGTCAAATAGGTGACCCATCCTTATATTATGTGGAAGTGTAGTTATATAGAACATGTCTGACCAGTCTAGCTTCTGCTCATCTGACACCACAAAGAGCTGCCCAAAGCCCTCTTGATTGTTTGGCTCCTGCCAAAGATTCTTCTTTTCTTCGTATGGAAGTTTGAAAAAACTATCAATTTGTGTCCGGAATTCTTCCAGCAATGAAGTACTAACTCCATGGTTCACAACCTGCACTACAATATAAAAGTGTTAACATATCAGTATCTATGTGTGTGTACACACCTTAGAATCCAATGATTCTGTTCAATATTATAAAAAGAAGCATAGGGTGCAGAATATTATATATATTTAAGCCAATCAAAGATCAAAAATCATCTGCTCAGCAGTCCAAGAGTAGCAGTAAAAACTGAAAACAGGAAGAACAACTACCACCAAATCAAGGACTAGCAGATACAGATAAAGGCAGGGAACTTGTTGGCAATATACTAGGAAAAAGGTCCTCTCCATTTCATGGTTCTGATTAAATTTACAAATCTAAAGGGGTATCCAGTGCAACATCATTTAAAATTTTAAATGACACGCCACTTTGGAAGATGTTAGATCCAAAGAACACAATCTTAGCCGTGAAATGGATTGTTTCAATTTCACTTGAAATAATATCTTATGGCAGGAGTATAGTGAGAATCATCCTACCTAGTGTTCTATTCTGTCTCAAATACCAGTCATTTTGCTTACAACCATAAATATTGTAAACATCTTGCTTGATGTGAATAACTAACTTCACATAAAACATTGCAGCCCATCAAATTTATATCGCAGAGTTCATGTGTCTTGGCATAGGAGGCATGTTGTTCAAATCAACTTATTAGATTGGTATAGACTATAGAACCCACTGGCATACTGCAGTTTAATAAGGCATTTACGATCACCAATACCAGTAACAATTTGGAAACTTTTAAAATGTAAAGTGTCAAGTTACATATAAGAGAGCGACCCAACTCAAAAACCAGGAAGGGAAACAACTATAGAGATAGTTCCTTGATTGGCCAATGAATAATTATCATCTTTTAGCCATGTCAGTTTTGCTTGTGTGTGTGGAGAAAATATATATATAAGAAGCATTACAGACAGTCATAACAAATTTGGGACAAGGCCTGAGTCCAAATATAAAGCCCATATACAATCCATACCTGAAAGAATCCCCAATCTTTACAAGCAGAGTGAAGGCTGTCCAATTCAGAATTCATATAAGCTTCAACATCCAATCTCTCAAGATCGATAACCGGCACAGATGGAAGTGATGGGTCATAAGAGACAATCAAAGGGTCCTTCTGATCATCTCGCACGTACCTAGCTGGAATGTTGAAGATGGGTTCCTTGGTTAGCTCCTGGACACTAGGTACTATGATAGATTTTCCAAAGTTAACTTCTGTTTGTGACTCCATAGTCAAGGATAAAAGCTGAAGCAACTTCTTCCAGGCTTAATTGAAAGTAGAAATGAGATAGAGAACAAAGAGAATTTCGGCTGTACCTAAAATTTTCTCCATGTCAGAACATATATAAATTTTGGAGCTGATGTCATGCAACTAGCTGACCAATGGTCTCATGGACATGGATTCTTATTTATTATCTGGTCAAATTGAATATTTGAGAACGATGTCTTAGGTTGTGTTTGGTTTTGACGAAAAATATTTTCTTAACCGTAAAATATTTAAATATTTTTTAATTGTAAAATATTTTCAAGTGAAAATAATTTTTGGGAAATAAATTAATTTTAAGTGTTTGGTTGTATTTTTTAAAATACTCTAAAAAATATTTTTTATTGTTTGGCTGCATTCCAGAAAGTGCTATGAAAAATATATTTTCTACTATTTTCTCACACTTTCCTATCTCCCGACCCAAGCACATATATAATAATAAAATTTAGAAAAAAAAAAAAAAACTTTAGATAAAAATTCGTGACCAGGGACTAGCAGTGGCAGTTGTGGTCGGCCATCAGACACCAAGAACATTAGTGGAGGGGTGGTGGGAGTAGAGGTTTAGTTGAAATGTTTTGAGTGAGGCAAAAAATTATTTATGAAAAATGAAAGTGTAAATCAATTTCCCCCATAAGTGTCTTTGTTTTACGATTAATCAGAAAAAAAATTTTAGTTGATCAACATTTTCAGTCACCCCGAATGCCCATAAAAACAGAAAATATTTTCTGAAAATCAATTTCCATCAAACTAAACAGAGCTTAAGGTGTCTTTAAAATTTGTTAATACATCACTAAATTACTTTTAAAAAGTAAAGTTTTAGACCATGATTCTGCAAATGATTTAATTCAAATTGAATCCTAAATACCACAAAAGTCCCAAAATCAAAGTCAATTGGTTTGCATTTGGTAAGCTCAATTGGAGGCTTATCCGTGAAAAAAGAAACATTATGTGCCCAAACTCTTCACAACAAATTATTAACCCAATCCTATATCCTTCAGAAAGACTCTAGAATTTGGAAGGTTATCAAACTGGGCCCTCATGAGTCATGTCTTCATAAGGCCTAAGATGGGTTGGTTTTAAGAAGAGGATCCCCTGTCAAATATTGGCGGAGCCGTGGTCCACATTGAGCTGCATCAGGAACCTGATCCATAGTGCCATAGGCCCAAACAAGATGCATCTGTTGGTGTAGGATGTCTTTATAGGTGCAATAGCAATATCCCCTTTTTATTTTCCTAGCTTGCTTGAGAGGGAGGACAGAATGAAATGGATTGAAAGGTTTTTTTTTTTTCTTTTTCTTTTTTTTGGGATTATTACATTTTTTTCTTTTATTTTGAATTTTTTAAGGGATATTTTTCAAGAGATTAACGTTAGGGGTAGTATAATCTAACATGACCCATAAACACGATACGAAATTAACAGGTTATGGGTTGAAGCATAACGGGTCTGTGTTATATTCATGTTTAAACGTGACCCATTTAATAAACATGTCATGTTTCTGTCTAACCTACGGAATCTATTTGACCTGTTTAACTAAACTAGCAAGTTGTCCGTGCGATGCACGAATAATTTTGTAATATTTTATATAAGACGACTTTTGATAATGTTGTACATATATTATAAAAAGAAAAAGTAAATTAAATTAGAGTAAAGAAACATATACATTTTGAGATATTAAAAATTAATTTAGTAGTTTCACTACATATTTATAGTCTTTTCAAGGTAGGATTTAAAAAAAAAAAATCATGAAACAAAAAATAAGTGTAAAAGAGTAACGGCACCATGAAAATCAACTAATTTATGTTGTGTTCACATATTTAATACTATGAAATAAAGTATGTCTTCCACTATGTCCAACTCTCTCATTGTTTTCCACTCATCGATAGTGCAACATTAAAACATGATGTGGGCAAGTGTGTGTGCATATGTCTTATAGATGATTTAAAATCATGGTAGAATATGGCTTTACATTGCATACCAAGTATTCTCTCTACTTATATACCCAAAACAAAAATTATCCAACGAAATTACTCAAATCTAAATCATATTTAATCCCCTAATTTAAAAAGAAAAAAAAATATCCATAGGAGTTTCGGCGTCTTGATGGTGGTGGGAGGCTAATATGACAGAGGCGGCAACCCCTTAGATTTCTCTTTCCCTCTCTTTCAAATGTTTTATTAGTCTCAAGTCTTTTATTTTGGTAATATGTAGTGAAACAATGCGTTTTATTGAACAATCCACAACATTTTTGTGTCTCTTTGTCTCTCTCCAAAGCCTTATCTGGTTAGTTATTACTATTAGTCCTTAATTATTATTATTATTTTTAAATATTAAAAATGTGGGTATGCTAAAAGACATGAAAAAAGAAAGAAAAGTGTGATGTAAGCTTAGGAAATAAATTAGAGATTAATGAGATAACAGTAAAATAAGTTAATGTAAACTTTTGAATAACAGTAAAAAATAAAAAAAAATTTAAAAAAAAAAACTTTAATAAAAGAGGTTAAAAAAAATGCTAAATGCAAAATTAGAGCGTCACTTAGCAAGACCTCATTTACTCTCGCATGAGATCTCTATTTATATATATATATATATATATATGATTGTTCCTTTATAACTTCTAATCACTAATCAGCATGAGTCTTAAAAAGCTTTGTGATAGGACTTTATTATACGTAAAAAATAAGCATAGATTTTTTTTAGCTTTTTTTTTTTTTTTTTAAAGGATATTGCTATTGTGTTCGTCCTTATAAGAATTTAAGCACAAATTAAATTTTCATTATTTTTGACAATTTTTCTTTGATTCTTTTATAATTTATATATTGTGTTGGTTTAAATGAATTTTTTCTCAAGCTTTCAAATGATGGACTTTAGATAAGATGTTCAACCTTCATACATCAAGCATTGATTGTAAGTCTTGTACATGGAACAAATTGAGATAAGAAATTAAGAATATGGTCCATTTTGGTCGGCCTTAGCTTGATTTGTCTAGATATCAATTTTCTCTCTTGCCAAAAGTTCAACTTATTTTAGGCGGAAGTTTCCTTGATTATTACTTGTATACAAAATTCTAGGATCATTAAAATGGAATAAGTCCCTTACTGGCCTAACCAATTGGAATAGGATGGAATTTCTTCCCATCCACAATAAACGTTGTGTACACTCCAAATTTTTTCTACATCTCATAATGATATGTTGTGGAAAGGTGTCATCTAAGTCTAACATGATTGAGAGTTGTAGTTAAGACTATGGCCCAGAAGCTTTACTATGCAATACTTTGCGAGAAAAATAAACACTCATTTGATGTAACAGGAGAGTATGAAATTTGACACTGTATACACTGGGGTTTGTTCTTGATGTTGTAAAATTGCTGTAGGTATTAAAAACTCTAGTTTCATTAGTTGGCAGGTCATGTTCTTCAAGCGTGAAAAGTCTACAATGGAAAACTTTTATATTCCTGCAATAAATGTTTTGGAGAGAAAATTGTTAGCCCCCCATCCTATTGAGACCCCTCTATTTATACAAAGGAAAAAAGGTCCAATACTCTTGAGTATGACTTAGTAACATGGAATTTTTGTGCAATTGTGCCTAGATTTCTTTTAAAAATTTAATTATAATTTAAACTCTAATTTGGTGATTTTTATATGATTTTTGTGGTTTGATTTTGATTTAACTTCTTATGAGTGCTAAATGCAAGAGGTAAAAAAAAAAAAACTTAATGAAAGAGATAAAAAAATGTTAGATGTAAAATTAAAGAGCCACTTGGCAAGACCTCATACACTTTCGTATGAGGTCTCTGCTTTTATATATATATATTGATGTCATTTTGCCAATATAACCTTCAAAAGCCTAGGAATATAAACATATTAGTTATTGTGGTTTATTTTGTTTGACATATTGTGATTGATTATTTGTGATATTGAGATATGATTTAGTTTTGAATGTTTATTTGTGATACAATTACTTATTAGTTCTAAATTTTATATTTAAAAAATATATTTGTTTGTTTTTTCATAGTTTATTTCAATTGGGTTAATACTAAAGTTTGATCAAATCTAATAAACGGGTTGACACAATTAACACAATTAATGCACAAGTTGTGTTAGAGTTAATGAATCCTGATCTGTTTAATAAACGTAACAGGTTAGTGTCAACTTGAATAGTCGAATGCTCATAAATCAACATGACATAAACCTGACATGTGAATACGAATTGGCACCTCTAATTAATGTGAAGGAATGAAATATTTAGGAGAAAATGTTCATTCTATTCCATGCCCTTTTAAAAGTGGGATGAAATTGGGGTCAAATATTGATTTTATCCTAGTTATATAATCACGAAGACATATTTCTTTCCTTTCCATTCATTATTTTATGAACTCCTAAACATACAAGAGAAAATATGACATATCTATTTGTTTCCATTCCATTCAAAATTCCCAAACGTAACCAAGAACCTAGTAATGCAAATGACACATTTTAATGTTTCCAACAGATATTCAGGATTCAATATCTCTCAATCCCCAACTATCGAATATCAAAAATAATTTAAAATATCCAAAATGTAATGCTATTTAACTTTACACTTTCAAAAGTTTCAAAAATTAAACTCTAAAATTTTTAAAGGTTTCAAATTAATCCTTGATCTGTTAAATTTTCCTCGTATTGCTAATGGAAAACAACATTATTATAATTTGAAGTCCAGCAAAACCAATGTCGTTTTCCATCAACAATAATAGTAGAAACTAACAAATAAGTTAATCTGAAACTTTTAAAAATTTACAGAGTTTATTAATTTGAAAATTTTAAAGTGCAGAGTTAAAATTGAAACTCATTTGCAATTATAGGACAACATGATTCAAAAGTAGTCATGTAAGTCAATAAATATGAATAGAAATCAACTACTTGTGTTAATCAAAGAGAATAATAAAAAGACTCCGAGAGTATTTTTATAAAAAAAATCCAACTAATTATCTAATGCATAAGATATTAAGAATAATATCGACTAAAATCTAATGAAATTGAATAAGAGTTTTCTTAAGATATAACTTATACATATTGATGCCTCTTTTGGTCATCCACTCAATAAAAAACCCAAAACCCACCGTCAAACCCTAGCTTCCAAGTTATCCCACGCCAGTGGCAAACTCTACTATTGCACAGGTTTGTCCCGCACTATGCTTGAGTCGGATTTATGTATAGGCTAAGGGTAGTGATCATACCTACGAGTCCCTTTTTCTCCTTCCATAAAAATAAATTTTTTTTTAATTTAAAAAAAGCCCAAATCATCACACACAAGATTTGTCAAATCTAACCACATGTATTCCCAAGGGAGATTTTTCAAGTGTAATTTTGGTCCAGTACGTTTTGTTTTTTGTCATTTTGGTTCTATAAGTTTGCATGTCACCTTTGGTCCTTCTTAGAGCATTAGCATTTGATGTGCTAAAAAATTATGCAACCTTAACACACCAAAAAATTACTTTATGTGTTTTATATTTTTAAAATACCAGTTAACAATAAACCCTACATCTAATCTACTGTTTTACCATATTACCCATTAAAATAATATAAACAACCTCTTAAAATAATATAAAACAACTAGCCATAAAAACCCGCCACAACCAACCACCACCACAACAACCATCACCAAAAGAAACCCCACTACAACCCACAACCACAACTCACCAACCAAAAAAAAAACAGCACATCAATCTCAACGCTGATCTTAACAACCACCACACACCAATCTTCACCATGCTGTCACTAATCTCAACGCCATCTTCACCATTTATGTGAGAGAGAGAGTGTGTGTGTGATGAGAGATAAGAAAAGAATGAAAAAAGAGTAGTAGATGACTACAGTAACTATTGCTAGTAGGATGTTACTGTAATACATTGCCATTTTTTTTTTTTTTTTTGGTTATTTGGTATGCTGATATAGCATTTTGAGTGTTTTAGTACACCTAATGCTAATGCTCGTACAGGAACAAAATGACAAAATGAGAACTTAAAAGGTCTAGAATGACAGACAATTGACCAAACTTAAATGGTGTAATTTACAGTTTTGTCACATAATCACAAGATGTCATTATTATTAGATTCCCAAATTAATAATAATAATAAGAAGAAGAAGAAGAAGAAGAATAAAGCAAGCGAAAGAAAGAGAAAACTAGACGTAGAAATCCTTTTTTCTTTTTTCTTTTTTTGAAGAATCATCCAAAATAAAACTTTTATTCACATCCTATGTGCAGAATGAATTGGGTTAGGAGTGCACTGTGCATGCAAAAAGCTATGATTGTCAAAGAGAATTTCCTTCTTCTTTTTTTTCCCTTTTTTTTCTTAACAAAAACTTATCTTTAACCCCACAAATCCATGTTTTTTCACAATTTTCACTTGTGATGTGTGTTAAATTATCGATTTTCTAAAAAAATTTAAACTTTGGAAATATGGTAAATTTAATTATTTAGCCACATACTTCTAATAATGTATCCCATAAGAAGAGAAGATATATTAATAAACTACAAGAAACAGATGATATATACTATTAGAGTATGGATGTCTTTAGGACATTTGTTAATAGACTATTTTTACTTAAATTATATATTTTTTTAAAAAGTTATGTTTTTCTCTTACAATAAAAAATTTCTTATATCAGTGCTCTTAAGACACCAGTTAAATTTTTCTTACACTAAATAAGAATAGGGTATTTTATCCACACAAAAAAAAAAAGGGCAGAATAGGGTAGTATTTGTTACACACATTTTTTAACAATTTTTATGCATAAGAATAACATTCTTTCTTATGGAACATATGTGTAACTAGCAAGGATAAAAAAATTAGCCACAATTTATAGGTTCAATGCAACATCCAAGAAAGTAGCCAAAACTCTTTAGCATGCTTGATGTCTAGTAGGCTACCTGCCTACCTGTAAAATTTTGTATGGCACCATCGTTTGGTAGCCACAAAATAGATGTTGCCTAAATAAATACATTTTCCTTTGATATCCTACCTAGCGGCAATCAAAAGTTCGGCTATCGTTTATTGTGTCATGATGATCATGAGGTACATGACAATCATTCAAAAATATATTTAAGTTCTTCCTCTCCACTTATTTTATTTTGAAATGGAGAGAGTTTATTCCATTGTTGTGGGTATAAAATATTACAAATTTAATAATGAGTCTTGTTTATTCCATTGTCGGTGGTATTAAACAATACATTATTAAATCTAGGAAATAAAATCTCAAATTTTCAATTATGAAATGGACTTTCTCCATTTCAAGTCAAATACACTTTAAAGAACAAAATTTGGATACAAATTACAAATTACAACTCACATTAAAAAAATTAACATAACTACATATTTTGAAAATTTAACCGTTGGATTATATGTTATTTATATTCTTAATATGTATATCAAATTTTGTGTCAATCGGATGTTATTTATTATTTGATCCAAACTTGGTTGTGGCCAATGACTCCAACTTCACTCAATATTTTTTTATTGAATGTGAATTTTTCCAAATTCACCATTGGATTACATTTTCTTCTTATATTTTCTATACTTGCAAAATTTCTAAAAAATCAAAGATCAATAATTATGTCATCAAAAGATCAATAATTATGTCATCAACCAAATGTTTAAATTTCAAGTTTTTGTAGTTTAAAATTATGCATAAAAATGTAAAGTTTTCAAGTTCCTTTTTTTAAATAAAAATTTTCATGAAAAAAAGTGTGAAGTTTTCAAAAAAATCAAAATACAATAGCACTTTTTTTAAATCAAAATACATTTACGGGAGGCTCTATCACATTTTACTAGCACTAACAAAGTAGGTGCTTATGATGCAAAATTCTCCCCTATAATCCATTTTGTTAAAAAATACAAGGTTCCCTGGATTTTGAAATGGCAATATGTTAAAGATGGAGATGTGCTCAAAAGATGCTGGTATGTTAAATGGTGGGCTAAATTTCATGCTCACAAAGTGACTAATAATGTTTTCAGAAATATTCCTTCCCCTACTGCTACTACCTTGCCTGCAGTTGCAATCTCCACCCATGTTCAGACAGCAACTACTACTACTTCTTCCTCTAATAAAACTATTGTAGCACCTGTTAAACCTAAAAAAGAAACGGCTTCTTTCTTAGACAACATCAAAAAGGATCCTGATGCTATGTATTCTCTCCTGCAAATGATGGCCAAAGAAAAATTATCCATTGATGGACAGTGCTCCAACATACCTGTCCCAAAAAGTCCTTATTATCCCTACAATCAGGAATGGTTTGATCATGATGAAGATGACGAAGATCCTGATTTGGCAGAAGATTAATGACCCTATCCGCACAAAATACTGCATTATTTCAGACTGTTAAAGCACTCATTATTGCTTTCCCCTAAAAGATGTTATCCTTGCTTTGGTCCCTTCACCATGCTGACCATCATATTTGTGTATGATATGATATATGCTGGTTTAACCTAAATCTGAATAACAAACCTAATAATCAACTTGGTCAAATAATTAGGTTAAACAATCTGTTTTAAGGGATCTAAACAAACAAACAATATATTCTATAGGAATATATTAATAGTTAAAATCAGGTACTATGGAACTAAAAAATAAATAAATAAAACGTGTACCATAATGACTATTCCAGATCTCTCTCAAAAAAAAATAATAATAATGACTATTCCAGATGTATTTAAAATTTGACCTCCTTCCAAATGTAAAGACATGAAATTCAATCCCTCAAAGTGAGAGTGAGATTTAAAAGGTTAGAGTTTATTTCATCTTTCAAAATTCATGTTTATCAAGATCCAAACCTAATTGCACATTTAGCCTTAGATTGGAATTCTTATACAACATAAAATTACTATGAAAAAAACAAAAACAAACACAAATAAAGTTACTCAGTTGTCTACATCACCTATGATTCTAAAAATTTAGTAAATTTTTAGCTAATTCTTTTCATTTTCCGAAGTGTACACACAAGTTGCATGTTCCATGAGGAGCTAATTTAGAATTTTGTTTTTCCATTTGCATATATGTAGGACATTGTTCTCAGTGGAGTAGACACAAGTTCTATTACAATTGTGTGGGCAATGACAAAGCTTGTCAGGAATCCAAGATTGATGAAAAAAGCCCAGGCAGAAATTCGAAGCTATGTTGGAATGAAACCGTATGCGGATGAAAGTAAGTTAGAAAATCTTCAGTATCTAAAAATGGTGGTGAAGGAGACTCTAAGGTTGCACCCTCCAGGTACACTTTTGCTTCCTCGCGAGGTAATGTCACATTTTAAGATTGGCGATTATGATATTAATCCAAAAACAAGAATCTTGATTAATGTTTGGGCTATTGGGAGAGACCCAAACACTTGGAAGAATCCAAATGAGTTTTATCTTGAGAGGTTTGAGGACAATGCCATTGATTTTAGGGGTCAAAATTTTGAACTCCTACCATTTGGGTTCGGTAGGAGGATGTGTCCGGGCATTACAATAGCATTCACCGTAGTTATGGTTACATTGGCAAACCTATTGTACCGTTTTGATTGGAAACTGCCGAACGGGATGAAGAGAGAAGATGTAAGCGTGGAAGAGGGTGTTGGCCTTAACATTCACAGGAAGTTACCTCCTTACCTTGTGCCCATTATTTATGATTTTGAAAAGACTTTGGAACAATGACGTTCTAGATTTATTGTTTTTTTTTTTTTTCCTCCACATTCAAAATTAAGTATGTAACTTCATGTATTCGATCATAAAATATATGAAGGAACCTCAAAATATAATTGTCAGTAATAAAAGAATTTTGGCAGTAATAAAAGATTTCTAAACGTACGTAGTGGTTAAATATTCTTCTAATTTTATGTAGAAGTGATGAAATATTCGGAACAAGTCAAGTTCATATACCCCAAATTCAGGGGAACAAAAATCTAGCATAGCTCACTGCTCACACAATTTGGATTACAATAATTTAAGAACAAATATGTAAGCAGTGACTAAATATATTCCTTTTTTAAAAAATTTATTTAAAGGTTGGTTGAAAGACAAATTAGTTGAAGGACCAAATTAGTAATTTAACTTCTTCTTATTTTTACCCTCTTCTTACCAAATAAACACTCTTAAGATTTTCATCCCAACTAACAAAAGAGTCTTCACAACACTATAAGTATATTATATAATTAAACTAATCCTATTCTACATGAAACTATATTACCAAAATTTCAAGAACTTTAAATTATTATTTTACATAAAATTCAATTAATAAAAATCCTACTTTATATTATTTTAGTAATCTACCTTTTTTGAATCATTTTAGTAATCTACCATAATTTACTGTTTTGAAGAAGAAAAAAAAATCTAACACTGTAGTAAAGGCTTCCATCATATAACTTAAAAGGAGACC
Organism: Quercus glauca; assembly: GCA_023736055.1. Taxonomy (NCBI): domain Eukaryota; kingdom Viridiplantae; phylum Streptophyta; class Magnoliopsida; order Fagales; family Fagaceae; genus Quercus; species Quercus glauca. The sequence goes on along the minus strand of CM043319.1, from coordinate 62,061,856 downwards.
AAAAAAAAAAAAAAAGATCTTACACTATAGGCTTCCATTATATTAGCTGATCTTTGTTAAGAGTTTAATGGTTGCTGATCTCCCACATAAGAAAAGCCCCAATTCATAACTCTGTGCTATATGCAAAAAATAAATAAATAAATAAATAAAATAAAATAAAATCAAGATAAAAATTTTATTATTTATTAACTATATTAATTATTATAAATAAATAAATAAACTATATTGATCAATTTTGATAATATTTGTTTATATGGAAATAAACTCTACCAGGCTCTACATTTAGCGAATCCTAACAAAAGATCTTTATGGAAAAAATGTTAGCATCTGATATCCCACCAAAAAGAGATATCTTTAAGCTCCTAAAAAACTCTATAAGGAAAATGTGAAATTTTAAGATTTTAAGAAAATACATTATAATTTATTGTTAATATTTTATAAATTTAGAGTTCTAAAATATTTTTCATTATAATTTATCGAATGCTTAAATTGCTAAAGAGTTTTTCATTTCCATTTGTTTTGACATTAACATTTTCCCGAAAATGAATAATTTTCCAAAAAGTTTAGAAAAACATCTTATTTTCATGTTGCTTGCAACTTTAAAATGAGTTGAAAAATTATCATATAACTTCCCTTATTTAGCTTGACATGAGATAAAGTTATTTTCCATTTTTGAAATCAGCTCTATTTATGTTTAACTTTTCTTATTTAGCTTGGTGTAGAATAAAATTGTTTTCCATGGTAAAAGATTGAGTTTTCCAGAAGTGGAAAAAAACTCTATGGGTCCGTTTGGATACAGCTTATTGTTGCTGAAAGTTGCTGAAAACTGATTGTTGCTGAAAACACTGTAGCAAAATAATTTTTAAATGTGTGAATAGTATCATGGGACCCATTTTTAATATTTTTTAATATGTAAACAGTGCATGAACAGTGCACGCACTGTTCATGCACAGTGTTTTTTCCTCCCAAGTCAATATTAGCGGCTGAAAAAAAAAAAAAAAAAAAAAAAAAAACCAAAACGCGAGACGCGAAACACAGGAATCAGTTCAATCCAAACGGGGGCTATATATGTACGTTTGATTTGCCTTATTATTATTTATTAATTATATTGATCAATTTCGATAATATTTGTAAGCAATATACTTTATTTATATATAAGTTTTACCTAATCCTTGTGTTGTTTCTTTTTCTATGGTAATGAAATTATATCTGATTTTATATAAAATAAAGAGAAATGATATGTTCACAATATTTTTATAACAAATCTTAAGTGGCAAGTTGTTATTGGTTGTTATAGGTGGACAAAAAAATAATTTAAGTTATAGATTTAAATTAGAACTAATAACAACTTACCACATATTATTTGTTTTTAAAATATTGTAGACGTAACACTCCTCTATAATAAATAATAATAATAATAATAAAATCCCTTAGCTCAGGATATTTTTCATTAGATTGGGCCAGGGTCAACCTTGCTGTTAAAATGGCCCAAGTTTTGCCTGAATACATAGAACATATACCCATTTGGCAAACAGCCGTGTTGGGAGATAAATCAATCATGCATCACCAATGACGATTTCATTATTACCAAAATGACTCTGAGTTTATCCTATACATTAAAAAGTATTGCTCTAGAAATTCGATTGTCATTTTCAAAAACGTGCTTAATTGGGTTTTCAAATATAGTAAAACAAATTGATTGCAAATTCGTCAAACCACGCGTATAGCAACTTTACAAAAGAAAATTCCTGAATTTAAGCACGTTTTGCTTTTGCATAGCCATAGAAAAATAATACAATCACTTTTGAGTAACATGCATGTTGTGGAAGAAGGTGCAAACTATGTCTATCACGCAACATGGACAGATTCAAGGGATAATATCTCATATTATTTGACAACTGTAACATTAATTGTAAGTATTAAGTACTTTTCCTATATCAAAAAATAATAATAATTTGGCCATGACTTGACTAAGCATTCTTTTTTAATCTTTCTTGCAATTGGAAGCAATAGAGTAATACCAATAGCCCCCACAACCGTTAAGTTGGTCAACAATTTTCAGTGATAATGTGTTAAAAAGGAGAACATTTAAAAATTACAAGATGCCGGTTGAATTTATAAATGTTCAATTTTTTAATGAAACATTTGTGTCACTACTATGAAAAAAAAATAGTGGATTAGGTACATGTTAATATTAGGATGATAGCAGGTCGTCATTAGATTCATTGCACTAAAACCTTGGACCCAATCTTTTTCTTTTCAAAAAAGTAATGTTTCTCGGAAAAAGTTTATATGCAACCCCAACAAAGAAGCCACAAATGATGTGAATTTTTTGCCGCAATATTAGTTGGTAGCCGCAAAATGAATTCTGTCAAGAGCCAGAAAGCTTTCCCCATTCATGTTCTTGTCTGTTGTAATGAATTAATTTCAGCCGGAATAAGCTTTGTTTTCTTGTGTCATGTACATTGACATCTTTCTGTAAACCCATCCCACGCCCCCCCCCCCCCCCCCCCCTTCTTTCTCTTTCTCTCCCAATAATCTACACTTAGAACTAAAAGTTAGTGTTTTACATGTTTGTATATACAAATTCATCACCGGCACAAGGTGTTGTGAAGTCATTATTGTTTTTCTTTTTCTTTTTCAAATGGCTGCAAATGATCAACTACAATGATGATTATTTATGTTACTTGTAGAAATGGTTCATTAAACCAACTGTTTAAAAAAGAAAAGTAATTTTAGAGATCTGATTCTAGGAAGGACTAAATTTGGCTTTAAAAATATTTGGAATTAAAAAAAATATATATAAAACTGACCTAGATTATTATTTAAATAAGTCATATGACTCATTAAAAAATTTATAAACCATTTTATAATTTTCTATGTAATGAGTTGGAGTAAGATAATTCTAACGGAGGTCAAACATTTTTTACATAATAAACTACAATTTTTTATTTGTCACCCTTCATTAGCTAATTATTGTAAGTAATCTTGACTAGAGTACTGGATGCTTTTCTTAGAGGATGCCTCTTGGTAATCGCATCATTTTTTTTAAAAAAATTTAGTTGTCTCATATTGGTGAAAATCAATAAGTCAATCAAAGCCTATTTGGTACATGTATTTAAATATATATTTTCAGTTTTTAAACAACATTACAAGTATTTTTGCATACTTTTCCACCCATATGTATTTTTAAAAAAAATAAACAACGTTATTAAAATAACATTACCAAACAGACTCTTAACCTCCCTTTATTATCTCTAAAAGGTTATGTGACCTTTGGTTTTTATATGCATAAAAGAGAATTTCTTTTTTCTATTTATTTGGGCCATTTGAATACTAGTGTTTCTCTTTATGTTTGTTTTGACAATTATGTGTTGGGAGGTGCACGGCACCTTCAAGTCTAGCCCATAAAGGACTTGTACTTGAGCATTGAACGAATCCTATTTCATATAGAAATAGGTGTACCAATTGCACTAGAAGTCTAAAACTCCTATTCCTAGTTGAATCAAGAGTGTCAGGCGGCAGAGCTTTATATAAAAAGCTTCGTACATGGGTTTCATTAATAGAGAGAGAGATTACGAGAGACTAAAAAGTGAAACACGAATTTCAAGCCGACAAAGAAAATGTGATTTTTCTATTGCTCCAGACATACAAGGAAGATAAATTGTGAGTTTACTCTAAGACGATTATTTGAGTGCTACAACCACGTAGAGTTGAAGAATTTAGAGTGGAAGATCTTACTACTAGGTTTTGTGGTGAAATTGTATTTGTTTCTAGAAGTATTATTGTATTTTTCTAATTTATTGTTTCTAGAAGTATTATTGTATTATTGTATTTTGGGTATAACTTGAGTATTGTAATCTCTATTTTATTATAGTGGATTGATTGGATTTGCCCTGTGATTTTTCCCTCTACACTTGAGGATTTTTCATGTAATTTTTTGGTGTTCTTGTTAGTTGATTTTTTTATCGCTTCCGTAGATTTCTATTTTCTTTGTTGCTTGGGTTATATTTAATTTAATTCACACATAAACGGAGATTTATCCCAACATTATGGCATACTTTTCTTTCCCCTACTAGAGTCCCATTAGGATGAGCAATACAAGAGTAGCATTCTATCCCAAGACTTATGATTGACATAAAAAACATTTTATCAAATTTCCCAACCATTCACATTCGCATCTTCACAATTTCCATAGGCTCCGCGTTATGCATGTAAGTAATTATGTTCTTTTGTCAATAAATATATATCATAATTGCAATGAAGCAAAAAGAATTTAAACTTCGAATATTTCTATTGAAAATATCAAAATGTACTAATTGAGCTATAACATTTTTAGCTTGTCATGAAATTCTCTAAAGAAAAATACTAAATATTAGCCACTACATTTAAAGACAACTTCCTCATGAACTAGGGCCAAAATAGGCATTTGCCCCTTTCACCCAAAAGATGTAGCAAAATTCCCCTGTTCTAAAATTATCTAGCAAAATACCCATGTTCTGAAACTCATATAATCGAGTTTCAATGAAAAACTCAATTTGATGAAAATCAAGTAATGTGAGAAATTTTACATGAAACTCGAGTTCCATTTTTTTTTTTTTTAGTCTGATTTCACATAACTCGATTTTCTAAAAATCGAGATTTTCATTGAAACTCGATTTTTAGAAAATCAAGTTTAAAACATGGGCATTTTGCTAGATAGTTTTAGAACATAAGCATTTTGTTGGAAAGTTTTGGCGAAATGGGCAAATGCCCATTTTGGCCCATGAACTAGCAATCAATGGTATTAGGGTTAGGATTTGATTTTGGGAGGACAAAATTTCTAATTGATATACACATGTATACAAATGCATGTACGAAAATACTTATCTATATTCTATATATAATATAAAATCAAAGTTTTTGACTTTTTGTCGACCTTTTAAAATTTTGACACATAAGCTTTATATGCCTCACAAATTTACACCTCATTATAATTTATTTTTTAGTTATAAAAATTTGACCAGATGCTATAAGGTCTCAAGATCCTTGCCAACTTAAATTATCAAAGACTCCAAGTTAGAATTGGAATTCCATTGTGTGTACACCACGGCAATTGTTAATGTTTAAAACAAAGAAATTTTTTATATTTGCTTTGGCTTACTACTTCGGTTTGGTTTGTAACATAGATATATAGTAAATTTTGATTGAGATTCAAATATGAAGTGGCAAATATATATGATTTATAATCTATTGAGGTTAGGGGTTATGATTTCAGGTTAGACCAATAATTCGCAGCTAGAGGTATTGGATGCCACCAAAGTATCTTAATATTTTTATTCTCATGTTTGACCTTCTAATATTTTACCATGTTACTTTCGAGATCTCACAAATTTCCACATCACCAATCTATGTTTTTTTTTTTTTTTTTTTTTGGGGTAAAAAAAAAGTCCTATAAGGACTCAAGATCCTTGTCAACTTAAATTATCAAAGACTCCAAGTTATACTTGGAATTCCATTGTCTGTGCACCGACTATTGTTAATGTTTAAGACAAAGAAATTTTTTATATTTGCTTTGGCTAACTAGTTCAGTTTGGTTTGTAACATAGGTTTTTAGTAAATACTGATTTAGATTCAGATATGAAGTAGCAAATATATAAGATTTATAATCTATTGAGGTTAGTGGTTATGATTTCAGGTAATTCACAGTTAGAGGTAATGGATGCCACCAAAGTATCTTAATATTTTTATTCTCATGTTTGACATTCTAACATTTTACCACATTACTTTCGGGATCTTACAAATTTCCACAAAACCAATCTTTGTTTTATTAATTGTAAAAAAAAATACGTCCTATAAGGACTCAAGATCCTTGTCAACTTAAATTATCAAAGACTCCACGGCAATTGTTAATGTTTAAGACAAAGAAATTTTTTATATTTGCTTTGGCTAACTACTTCGGTTTGGTTTGTAACGTAGTTTTATAGTAAATTTTGATTTAGATTCGAATATGAAGTAGCAAATATTTATGATTTAAAATCTATTGAGGTTAGGGGTTATGATTTCAGGTTGGACCAATAATTCGCAACTAGAGATAATTGAATGACACCAAAATATATTTATATATATATATATATATATTTTTTTTTTTATTTCAATGTTTGACCTTCTAATATTTTACCACATTATTTTCCATTAATTAGAATAAAAAACGCTTCATCCATTAATTGAAAAAGAAAAGTAGAGAAGACTTCTAGGTTGCATAATTAATTAATTAAAGAAGAAGTATATGGCACGTCCATTTACATAAAAACTCACACAAATGAACTGAAATTTTTATATAAGGTAACCTTAATCACCAATGAGAAAGAGGTGAACCTCAACCTGTTGATAGTCCTGTCCATGAGGTCACCTAAGGAGAAAATATCTTCAGAAATTGGTTTATGAAAGGTCCCTCTCATAGGATATTTTTTCGTCTCTCAAATAAATTATATTGCCTAAATTGTTGGATTGTTATTCGTACTAGACAATAACTCGCAAATTTCACGGAATCGTTATCAAGGAAATAATTGTTTAAAATATTTAAAAATTTTAAGACTTTTTTAGATATCTTTTTTTATCCCAATCAATTGTTCAGAACTTTTTAAGAATTTAAATCTTTATTATTTTCCATTACAGATTAAAAAAAAAATAGTATGTTAACATTTACTATTTTAAATTATAATGATAAAAAAAATAAAAATAAAAATAAAACCTTTGCCGGATAAAATTATTTTATTAACAAGCAGTACATACTTTTTTTTATAAAAATAAAAAATGAACAATAAGGTTTTTAAATATCAGTCCTACTTAAATATTGGTTTTAGAAGTCAAAACGGATAGAAAAAATTAGTTTACAAAGATACCCAATTGAAATCCTCACTGGGGAACTAAAAAAGCTTTAACTTGCTATACTTGTCACACACTACTTTAAAAGCCATCATAATTGTTTAGTAGAGTTTGTGACTTATTTTTGTGTTAGAACATTTTTTTCCTCTTTTTTGTGTGTGTATGTGTTTGTTTCTCCAAAAAAAAAAAAAAAAAACTTGTTATACTTCTTTCACATTGTCCATTATTGTTTTCTCTAATTGTGTGAATCAATTAATCGTAGCTTGCATTCTTTATAAACAAAAAAACAAAACAAAAAAGACCAAAAAATATAAGAGAAGGAATAGAAAGACAAAAGGATATAAGTAGTTAAATTACATGCATGTGTAAAGAACCTATCATTGATATTCCAGAAGAAAATTTTGAATCAAAATGATAATAAAAAAAACATTCTCATATAAGTTAGAAAATAATAAATAAAGAAAAAAAAAAAAAAAAAAAAAAAAGAACATTTCCTATGAGTTAACTTATATGATGGATCCTATAAGTCAACTTAGCAATTCCAAATGTGAAAGTAAAAAAATCAAACTTTGCACCATAATTTCTTACAAAATTAAAAATGATATTTTAACTTGCAATGATTTGTTGAGTGAAAAATAATAATACCAAATTTTCAATTGTTGTAACTTGAACAATGAATAGTTCATGATTACTGCCAAACCAGCAGAAAAACACTAAGCAAACCTATTTCGTTCTTTTTATTTTTTAAACTTTCTTTTAGAAGACTTTTTTTTTTTTTTTAATTTGATTCCGCAAGCAACCAATTGCCAAACATTTTTATATATTAGTATTATAATAGTAATATTAAGAATAACAATTAGGGATCAAACATTTCTTGATGTTCACCATAATTAGTCGGCTATTATTTTTAAGAGGAAAAAAAATCTCTCTCAATTGTTTAAAATATAAATACGTTAGTCAAAAGAAAGAATATGTATTGAAGAATATCTCTACAACGAATATTTTAGCTATAGTTACCTAATCAAATTACAAGTGTTAATTGGGGAGAGAAAAATAAAGGGAAAACTTATTTTATGAGTATTTTGTTAGAGAGAATAAGAGGATGAAAAATTAGTAAGAGTCAGATATTTTCTCCTCTGACCCACTAAAATTCTATCTCCACAATTTATAGAGAAAATAGAGGAGTGATTAATAATTACACCAATGACTAAACTACTCTCTTTTTTTTTTTTTTTTCTTTTCCTTTTTTTTTCTTTTTTTCCTTGGTGTGGGACTTGCTGGCTACTTTTCCAAATTTTTTTCCCTTCTAGGCGTGATCATGTTTTGTACTTCTCATTTATATATTTATTTTTTTGGGGGGTGGGGGGTAACTAAATGTGAATATTTTTTTTACTTTTTTTTTTTTTTGCATGATTTTTCTTTTTTAATAAATTTGGGTGATTGCCTTTTTTTTTTTTTTTTTTGGTTGTTTCCACTTTTTGTTTTAATTGGGCATTATTTTTTTAACAATGGCATATAAGTAAATTTATACAAACTCATTTTTTTTATCCCTCCACTTTTCTACCCCCAACCAAACACAAATAAAGGGAACTAAAATATCTTTTATCCTCCTACTTTTTTTATCACTTCTCCATTTTTTATCCTCCTACTTTTCTATCATTTCTTCATTTCTTAACCTCTCACTTTTTCATCCCTCCACTATTAGTTGTAATTGTCTGTCCTAATTATTCCTTTTTTTTTTATCAATTCTAATTTCTTTTATCTACAAATTAGTTATGTAACTTGGCATAATGCAAGACACTTTAGTATTGTCAAAATTGATTTTTATTTCAGGCTTTAGCATATTACTTAGATTTTTTTTTATAGAATTTCAAGTTATGACATCCATTTATAATCCAATACACCAATTGGTTTTTTGTATAAACAAAAATTGAATCCCATATATCTTATTCAACCATCAGAAATTTTATCAATTGAGCTAACTGAAACCTACATTTCTTAGATATTAAGATGATACTTGCATTGTAAGATTCGCATAATAAATTAAACAAATGTATACAATATTATACACATTTATTTAATCTATAATGTAAGATTAATTACATTACTATTACAATGTCAACCTATAATTACCTGTTAGAATATTTCCATTGTTAGTCTTCTTTGTTATTATTTTGTTCTAATACAATATATAATTTGTTTTTTTTTTCTCTTAAAATTCATTTTTCGGGCTATATATATAACACCCATTGCACCATGCTGCTAGGTAGACTTGCACCTAGGCTAAGCAATGGCATCAATGGAGCCGGTTAGCTCTTGGAACTCTAATTCAGTTCTCAGCGTTATGGAGCTCACCAAAGAGCCAATGACCGTAGTCCCAAAGAACTATATTCGTCCAGATCAAGAACTTTCTGCTCCCTCTGATTACAGTACCTTGACAACAATCCCCGCCATTGACATGAAAAAATTGGCCTTGGGGGAGACCTCAGACTTGGAACTAGAGAAGTTGCATTCAACTTGTAAAGCGTGGGGCCTCATACAGGTTCTTCTCAATTTTTTAGATTATTTATATACTGGATTGCCCTTGAATGCTGCAGTTATTTGATTAAAAAAAAAAAAAGGACACTGCATGTCATAATGTCTAGTTTTCCTTTTTTGAGACAGAAATTAAAGTTTGAGAAATATCCTAAGAGATTTTTATATTATTGTTATATAGTTGGCGAACCATGGAGTTAGCTCTTCACTATTAGAAAAGCTAAAACATGAGATTGAAGAATTCTTCATGCTTCCTTCGGAAGAGAAAATGAAATATAAGGCAAGGCCGGGTGATGTTGAAGGCTATGGAACAATCATCAGATGCAACGACCAAACACTCGATTGGGGTGATAGGTTCTACATGACACTCAACCCTATTCAAAAAAGAAAGCCATATTTATTTCCAGAGCTCCCTTCATCCTTGAGGTTCTCTCTCCTCTCTCTCTCTCTCTCACACACACACAAAATCTATGGGCACAACAATTTCACAACAAAGCCTAGATGGCAATTGTTGTTATGATAAATAAAAAAAATGATAGCAATATTCAATTTGTAATAATAATAATTATTATCATTTTCATACGTACTTACAGAAACACCTTAGAGTTATACATCTCAGAGTTGCAAAAGCTTGCCATGACACTTCTAGGTTATATGGGAAAAGCTCTGAAAATAGAGATCAAAGAGATGGAGGAGTTATTTGAAGATGGGATGCAATCAATGAGGATGAATTACTATCCTCCATGCCCACAACCAGATCTTGTTGTGGGTCTTACTCCCCACTCTGACGCTACTGGGATCACCATCCTTCACCAAATTAATGGAGTACAAGGTCTTCAGATAAAGAAAGATGGGGTTTGGATTCCTGTGAACTTTTGCGCAGATTCTTTTGTTGTGAATGTCGGAGATGTTATGGAGGTTTGTCATGCTTCAATCTCTCTTCCTTTATCCAAATTCTTTTTTCAAAAAGCACGTGTTGAATTTAACTAGTCTTGATTCTTGAAAACCCTAGCTATCATAGTCAAACTTTTCTGTTAGTTTGAATATCATCTCCAAACATTTACTTTAAAAAAAACAAAAAATCATTTCCAAACTTCGGTAAAACCTTACATATTGCACGAATAATGTGATTAGTAAATATGGTCCTTGTTTTGGTAAAATGATAATTAATAACTATTTCAAACTATTTTTTCCTCTGGGTGTCCGTTTGGCATGATTAATTTTGCTAACTTATTTTTCTATTCAGCTTATTTTTGCTACTATTCCGATGTCTCACTATACTTTTTGGTACTATTCGTGGGTCTCATTATATTATTTCAACTAATTTTTATCTTTATTTACAGTATTTTCAACAAAAGGTTTTCAATTTTAAAAAAATAAGCGGATCCCAAATAGATCCTAGAGGTATGATATTTTTACAGCAGTT